>CM062291.1:390492199-391092199 GCA_031216915.1 Pictodentalium vernedei | reverse complement strand
TCCTAGATATTTATATGCAGGCTTATGAGGCAGCATTTCCAATTAAACGTGTGCGAGTGAAATCAAAATTTGTAAAACGACAGCCCTGGATGACAAAAGGCCTCGTTACTGCACCCAATAACAAGGCGAAATTCCATAAAAAGAAATTAAAATCTCCTACCGACGATAACATTCTGAACTACAAAAACTACTGCAAAATATTCAATAGGGTGAAAAGACAAAGTAAAGTAATGTACTATAAAAAATATTAACTGAAAGCAAAAACGACATCCGCAAAACTTAGCAAATCTTAAATGAGGCAATTCACAAAACTAAAGGTATACCTACCCCTTCCCCATACTTTCTTCATAATAATACACGTGTGTATGATCAACGTCAAATTTCGGAAGAGTTCAACAATATTTTTCTAAACGTAGGTACAAAAGCTTGTCAGCAGATAGAAAGATCTGATAAATCATTCAGTGACTTCATGGAAGGCAATTTTTCAAGCAGCTTTTACCTAACTCCAACATCCCCAACAGAAGTTATAAATACAGTTAACTCAATGAAATCAAACTTAAGTAAAGATTCTCACAGATTTAACAACTTGCCTCCTGAAACAGACTATAGGTACCATATTGTTACCAATCACCCATATAATTAACTGTTCGTTTTCAACCGGAATAGTGCCCGATAAAATGAAAATCGCGAGAGTGATCCCAATATATAAGTCGGGTGATGAACATACCTATAATAATTATAGACCGATAAGTATCCTCCCGACGTTCTCAAAGGTCTTGGAAAAAATAATCTCAAAAAAATTAGTCAACTATCTTGAGAATTCTCAGATACTGAACTCTAATCAATTCGGATTTAGACAAAAATACTCTACCATCCACCCCGCCATGCAACTTCTTAAAGAAATAGCCTCTGAAAACAACAAGGATGTAAAAAATAATACCCTAGCAATTTTTAAAGATTTCTCCAAAGCCTTTGATACTATAAATCATGACATCTTACTTAAAAAATGGAACATTAAGGCATTAGGGGAATTGGTAATCTCTTGTTCAAGAGTTATCTCTCAAATAGATCACAATTCATAACTTTTAACTCGGAAACATCTGATTTGGCTAAAATAACATGTGCGGTCCCACAAGGATCGGTACTCTGACCAATTCCATTTATATTATATATAAACGATATATACCATGTAAGTAAACTTAATCTCTTATCGTTTGCGGATGACACAACGGGTCCCTCAACAATGGCAGATAGTAATGGCAGATGTCAAAATTAAAATTTCGCTGCATCAAGTTGAAACTTAGTAGTTAAAATTTTAGTACTCAAGATCCACACACTTTGTCTCTTTATGTGAAGCGAGCTGGTATTTATCGTGATTCGTTTAGTGACTTCTGGGGATTTGCTTTGTGATCTCAAATTCAATACATTCCAAATGGATCTCTATGTTTACTTTCTTGCTTGCTTTTTTGTTTTTAGGCTTTCCCAAACCCAGTTTGGGAAAGACTCTTGTTATTCTTCTTTTTCAAAATTTTTCTTCTCTATTTTTTTGTTTTCTTCTTTTTTTTTTTTCTCCGTGAATTTTGTCTGTTGAACTGATCAAAAACAAGCTGTACAATTTTGACCAAATATGGCATACTTATGTAATGTCATAAAATCAAGTGAAATGCGGTATCGTCATGTCTGTGAAAACGCGTATTTTCAAAATATTCTGCCAAAACTTTCAAAATTTTAATATTTTTCGAAAGTCTCAAAATAGCTTACAGTTATTTAGCTCAAATTTTCCACACATTTAGAGCATAATATAATACACCACGAACACCACTCAAATCTTTCAACATTAACCCTCATTGGCCAAAAATGACATGAATATAGATTTTTTCTTCAAAATTGACCAACTTCAAGGGCAAACTTCTCTAATTACAAGGTTGTTGTAACAATTATTTTGGTATGGATAGATGCAACAATGATTGTGGAAGAAAGTTACTGTTTACTTTTCAATCTCAGATTTAATTCTGTTTTTTTTTTCTTTTTTTTCTCACATTGATTTTTGTCTGTCAATTAGTGCGAAGCAATTTGCTAAAATTCGGCACATTTTTAGAACTCGGCAAAATCTCGAAATGCATGTTCTATAGTTTTTATTTTTCCATCAAAATCGCTCAAAATGGTGCAAAAATCGGGCATTTTGACACCTCCCTCGAAATTCTGATGTTCGCTAAAACGTTCCACATATATCTCGAAAAATGAGGCCTATTGAGCACATAGATGATATTGCTCACTTTAGCCCTTTCTGGCCCAAAATTCAAAAATAAATGCATCTTTGGCAAAAATGGGCAACTTCATAGACGAATTATCTGCAGTCCAACCATGTATCCTCAAGATGATGAGTATGGCCAGGTCGTAGTAGAAGAAAGCCGCCACTGGTGTACGTTTTGATTTCTGATTTGAACAGAATATAGAGTATAAAGTTTCATACCTGTTTGCTGAGAGTGAGTAATTTGGCACATATAAAATGAAAGTTAAGACAATAACATATGAGAGTAATAAAAGAAACTATGATACAACAAAAATCGAAAAATTAAAAAATGTTTATCTTTTAATTATTTGAGCTCTATAGAATATTAAAGTTTCCTAAAAATACAACCCATTTTAAATTTTCAGACATTGACACAATGACGTCACTGCACAGTTCTTCATTAAGCGTTGAGAATTTCCTAAGCTCGTTCAATGAGGGTCATAACCTATGTTTTTGAGACAAAAAAATGAAAATAATAGTTATTCAATATTTTTTTTGCAAGTATCGTCTGCTTTTCATGTTAGGTAATGAGTTAAAAAAAACAATGAAGTCCCCATTACACCCACGACAAAGCGTCTTCATTTGCGCGCACGTATACATGACCCAATTGTTGATTGCGTAATTCACTTGTGAAGTTATCATTTATAATCAAACCCGGAAATCCCAGTAAATCACACTTTGGAAAGAAATAAATTCCCCAAATTAAGAAAGGATGATCCCCAAAATGAGATTGAAAATAAAATATATATAAAAAGCCATAAAACTCGTATCACTGAAATGGTGGACGGAAGGCTAGAAAAAGTAATCGCTGAAATGGTGGGCGGAATACCATAAAAAGTAATAATGGAATGCACCACTTCAAATAACCAGAACACAATTGTGAAGTCTCAAAGCTGTTTGTTCCATAACCACGGAGCTCCGGGGATGAAAGTAGTTAGGAGAGCCACTATAGGGACAAGCATGAATGCACTTGAAACTTGTAGGAACAAAACTGAATGCACTACGGGCCCAGTGAAACTTACAGGGACAAACCTGAATGAACTGTGAAAGTACTGTAATTGTATGGTTTCCATCTTCTAAGCCACGAAAAAGGCTGACACGGAGCCGTTAATCAAGATATGCTGCATAATAGTGCACACCCACGCAGTGGCGTGTGCGCACATAGGTAATGGGTACGTGTCCATGATTTTATAATTTGACTATATACCATGCAACAGAGTTTGGGGTGCCATCTGGCGGCGTGGCTCTCCCACTGGCAAAAAATCCAGAATCATTGTAACGGATACTTAATTGTTTTGGGCCTTTCAAAGGACATTATGTAAAATATATTGTTGCAGAATGTTGGAAACTATGATAAATAATCAAGTAATGAAGTGACTTTCGAAGTTAGGTAGTTGTTGGCGAGTTAGGTATTATTTGAAAGTTCGAAGTGCCAATGCCGTCCGTTGCCGGTTTCGTCAGATTTGAAGCCCAGTTTCAATTTTAATTGAGAACGTACACTTCACAAATTGTTGACAACGAATAAAAAATAAAACAAGTGATTTATTGACACTTTTAGTGGGCCTTTTGTCATTTGTGGGGAACTTAGCGCGATTTCCTCAGAAACAGCCGGAGTTCGAATGAATTCAAGTTGTGTTGAGTCAAGGTCTGGGGAAATCTTTGTTCTCAAAACACGGGCATGCAGGCTTGTTGTAGTAAAATTTTACAGAAACAGACATGCACGCGAACAGCGATACCTATTCATTTATTTCCTAGATTTTCTTCACAAGTTCACAGGATCCAATCTATGAACTATTTTTACCAATGATATAATACAATGTCAGTTTAAGACTGTCAGAATTACAGTGTAGCGTCCATCTAATTTTGTGATCCGACGTGTTTTCCTGAAGACTAAATACCAGAATCACTCAGAACTCCAATTTAAATTACATGCACACTGTGTTTTGGTAAACAATGATTTAATTCCTGGATGCTTTAGGCATTGCAACCAGAATAGAACTGAATTCATCTTCAAACTAGTCAATGTCGCCCTCCTCGTCTGACCAACATCAGGAGGTGGGGGATTCTGATATTTAGTCTTGAGTGTGTTTCTCCAAAAATGGCAAAACACTTTTAAAAAGCCTAAATACCAACCTCCCCAGGACTGACCTCTAAATAATATTTGGCACTGCACTACAGAATCAATATTTGATGGTTTCAGGCATTTTAATGGTGCTATGAGATAACATATGACCTGCACTGTCATACTGTTGGAAAAAAATTCAAAAAATCAATGTGTAATGTTTTATCAGAGACATACCATACCAATGACTCAAAGTACCTTAATTAAGAAATGTGAGGGATTTAAAAAAAAATTTTTTTTGTTAAAATATTGCAAAATATTCATCAAACACAATGTGAAATATCTTAAGAAGCCAGAATGTGATTTAAAAACTATCAGAAATGTGAAATTTAATATCATAAAAGGTTTGTTTTGTGTCAACATCAATTAATTTATGAATTATATCATAATTTGTGATGAAAGTAGGTATGCTGGGGATCCAGGGAGCACATTCAGGGCTACATTTTACCGCATCAATATGTAGAAGAAAATTTGACATAATTTGTTAGGATAAAATGGCACTGTCTATTGATATTGGTGATTTATATAGCTGCAACACCAGTTTTTAAATCAAAATTGACATTCATTTTGTGTGGAGTGGGGGGGGGGGGTGGTGAACACCACTCTTTCTCTTGCAGTATGGTTAAATGAAACAGATTTTTCCCCAAACTATTGTCTGCTAATGCAGATTTTAGTTTTATTTTGGGATTGGGCTAGTTTTTAAAAAAAACAGTGAATTCTCATGCAAAAATGACTCTTTTATCAAATGAAAGAGATAAAATGTATCTTTGGAAGGATTAGAATGTAGGTTAAAATCCCCCCTACAAAAAATACCCCCAATCATTTTTAAACACTTAGCACAAATTCCTCCCCCAGTTTTTGAGTAGTACCACATTCTCTCACATTATTTTAAGAGCAGTACAAAAATCCCCCACCCGGCCTCTTACACCAAAAGATTAAAAGGCAGTCCAAAAGGATTTAAAAACTTATGTATTTAATTTGTAAATTACATAAACACTCATCACTATTTACAAGAAAACATGCCTCAATAACTATTTATCAACACAGTTATTTAGTTATTGGAGTTTAAGGACACTTTCAACAGCCAGTGTCACCTCGCGTCGGACAGTTTTATGGGTAGAGGAAACTAAGGTGCAGTAAGAGAACCACCTGGCAACAGTGAGCAATTATCCAACGTGCTAACTCCACACAAGTAAAGTTAGCATTGATTGAAGTGACAAGTGCTCGGCCTCAAGTGGTAAAAAGCTTTGGACATTTTTGTATGGCTTTAAATATACATGTACTTCAAAAAATTAGGGAGGTTGGGGGGGGGGGGGGGGGGTGTTCACCAGAAATTATGGAGGGAGGAATTTCTGTTTACCTGAAAAAACATGGAGGGGGGGGGTGATTTTTGCGCATTGTGTGAAAATGATTGGGGGGGGGGGATTTTTGTCAGGGAAAAGTTTTGTAGGTTACCCTTCGAAAGGTTTGGGTTTGATTATAGGAAATAAGTACATGTACATTGTAAATGTACATTATTTTGGCTTCCAACACTGATTTAATTATATTTTTTTGGATATTACACATATTTCACTTTTAAATGTTCCTTCGAGAACCACAGACTGAATAATACTGTTTTATTTTTGGAAAAGTTATACTTTTGTCACAGTCGGCAATAAAGGCCATATATTGCCAAAAATAATGCAGTTAAATGCATCTTGAGCAAGTGTGGCATCCAGAACTGAGAAGCACACTATAACCTCTGGCAAATGACAAATACATGTACACATGTAACCACCTTTTTTACCCTATTAACACATCTAATGAAACCATGCTTTCCCCTCATTGTACTTGTGAAAGAGATTCCAATTATATTCCAATCCTCTCCCAAATCACCATCCAAACATTTAGCTGAACAAGCTCATTCCAATAAGGGTGTCACTTGTATTCGCCCATACTTCACTTGTATTCGCTGAACAAGCTCATTCCAATAAAGGGGGCATAAGCTATGTTTTTGATGCCAAAAATTGCAAAAACCAATTAATATTGAATGGCAATTTTGGTGAATGGTGCTAGCCGGTTTTGGCCATTACATTGAGTGAATGATTAATGGAAGCTTTCTCCATTTTATGATGTTAACCCTTTACCTCACATGAAAAGAAGATAGCACTTTTGAATAACTAATTTCTTTTCATTTTTTTGCGTCAAAAACATAGTTATGACTCCTACTGGATTGAGCTGAACGAGCTCATTCCAATGAGGGGTCATAAGCTATGTTTTTGGTGCAAAAAATAATGAACATTGAATGGCTGTTTCGGTGAATGGTGCTAGCCTGTTTTGGCCATTACATTGAGTGAGTGATTAAAAATGTTGAAAAACAATTTTTTCATTCGCAGAGTATTTTGGAACATAAATTTGGGGAAAGGGGGTGGGGTACAGTGGGAAAAGTAACAAAGTTGCAAATGTGAATGAATGGCTTCTGTGCACAGCTACCAATATAGTAGTCTGATACTAGTGCTGTTGGTCCCCATGTTATAGCACAAAACTGCATTGACAATTGTCCCTCTACCACCCATACTAAACCCTTCAGCTGATGAGAAAGTTAACAGCATGCACTCTCAGTTTCCTATGATTTGCTTTAGTACTGCAGCACTCAGGGTTCACTGAGTTTTTTCTGTTTTGATAACCCTGTCCTGGCTCTTCTCGCTATATTTTTCATTGTATGTCAGTCAATATTCCTATGTACATGTAGAATGTCACTTTCAAAATATGTGATTGCATGTCTGTCTGTCCATTATACCATTCCTATGTACATGTAGACTGTCTCTTTCAAGATATGTGATTGCATGTCTGTCTGTCTGTCTGTCCATCATGCAAAGTGTTGGTTTGTTTCCATTTGCACAGTTCTACATTTTCAATAACTGGCAATTGACCCCCCCCCCCCCCCCCCCCCACACACACACCCATACACACACATACACAAATATATTAAACATAAAAGAGCACCACATTCCTGAAGCAAATATCTGAGTCATCCTCACTGGATACTAGGCATGCATGTATTTTCCCTAATTTCACTCTTTTTATCAGAATGGGTGCCTGCAGGGATTAAATCCAAGGTTGTAAATGAGCCCTTGTGGGTACATGTACTTGTAGGACATGCACGTCACTACAGAATCAATATTTGATGGTTTTAGGCATTTTGACAGTGCTATGCTATAACACAGGAACAGTGCTCAGCTGGTCATGCTGTTGGAAAAAATCAGTGTTTAATGTTGTGTCAGTGCCATACCAATGACTCAAGGTGTCTTAACTGAGAAAGTGAGGCTTTTTTCACAAGAATGGCAAAACATTCATCAAGCGCAATGTGAAATATCTTCAGAAGCCAGAATGTGATTTAGAAATTATCACAAATGAGAAATTTAATATCACAAGTGGTTTGTTATATGTCAACATCAATTAATTTGTGAATTTTATCCTAGTTTTTGATAAAAAGGGGCATACTAGGGGGACACCTTCAGGGCTATATTTTGCCACATCAGTATGTAGAAGAAAATTTGACATCAGTTGTTAGGACAAAATGGTACTGTCTATTGATATTGGTGAATTATATAGTTGCAACCCCAATTTTTGAATCAAAATTGACATTTATATGGTTTCATGGGGTTGGAACACCACTCTTTGTCTTGCTGTATGGTTAAAGGAGACAATGTTTTCCTCAAAGTATTACATGCTGATGCAGATTTTAGTTTCATTTGGGGATTGGGTTAGTTTTCAAAAAAAATCTACATGAATTCCTTTAGGTAACAGGGCAAAACAGAGTAGAAAAATGTATTGGAGGCAACAGCAGTTTTTAAGCCATTTGACACAGTTTGGACAGTTTTCTGTCAAAGAACAAATTTCCCATGTTTTTAACTCATTGGAAGCCAAAAGTTGAATTCTCATGCAGAAATGACTCTTTTGTCACATGAAAGAGGTAAAATGTATCTTTGATAGGATTGGGGTTGATTAAGGAAATACATAATTTGGCTTCCGAACCTGATTTAATTATTATTTTGAGAGTTTATTTCACATTAAAAAATTCATTGGGGTACAACACACCATACAATACTTTTTTATTGTTTTGAAAAGTATGTTTTTGTCATCATCAGCAATAAGGGCTAAATATTGCAAGCAAATTCACATCTTGAGCAAGTGTAGCCTCCAGTGGCACACTACAGCCCCCAGCAAATGCCAAATAACAACCTATTTTACCATACATGTACACATGTATTAACAAATGTAATTAAACCATGGTTCCCCATCAGAGTATTAGGGGCAGAGGGGGAGTCCAATCTTCCAACCCCCTTCCAAATCACCATTCAAACCCACAGCCAGAAAACCCATATTGCTCTTTTATTTACTGGCATTTAGATGTTTGCCTGAATTATACTGTTAACCCTTTACTTACATGTAACATGAAAAGCTGATTACCCTTGCCCACAAACTTATTGACTTACTAATTTTTTGTGTCAAAAATGACTTTTTACACCATTGGAATGACCCCATATTCCAATGAGGGGTCATAAGCTATGTGTTTGACACAAAAAAACGAGAAAATAATGAACATGGATTGGCAATACTTGTGAGTAGCACCAGCAGCTTTTGACCGTTATATTTGGTAAAGGGTTAAAAAGAGTTAAAAATCAATTTCTTCATTCAAAGAGTATTTTAGAACACAAATTTGGGGGTGAGGTACAGTGGTAAAAATAACACAATAAAGTTGCAAATGTGAGTGAATGGTATTTGTGCACAGCTACCAGTAAAGTAGTCTAGTACTAAATTTTCCCTCTTATTTGATGCATGACCCCTGTTTTGGGGTCGGAAAAAGTTCTCTGAAGGGTTATACTTGACAAAGATATTTGAATCCCAAAATTAAAGAGATGCGATCAAATTTTGTTCAGATCGAGCGTTGTTGTCACGGTTCCCATGTTACAGCACAAAACTACAGTAACAGCTGTGAAATATTGTTCTCTCCTTGAATCAAGCCCCCCCCCCCCCCCCCCCCACCCCCATACTACTGCAGCCTCAGTTGATGAGAAACAATAGGAAAGACTGTACAGTATGTTTTGGAAACTAAAGTCAATCTCATACTCTCTCAGTTTCCTATGATTTGCTTAGGTACTGCAGAACTCAGGGTCCATTGAGGTTTTTTTTCTGTTTGACAATCTTGTCTTAGCTCTTCTAACAAAATTTTTCATTGTATGTCAGTTTTTATTTCTGTGTAGACTTTCAAAACACTAAACAAAAACAAATTTTTTAAGCAAATATCTCATTCATCCTCCTTGGAGACATATTTTCCACAATTTCACACTTTTTATCAGAATGGGTATTTGTGGGAATTAAATCTTAGGTTGTGAAAGTGCCCTAATGGATACTTGCTGATCAAGCACAGCACCACAGAATCAATATTGGATGTTTTTAGGCATTTTAACAGTGCTAAGAGATACCACATGAGCAGTACTGGTCATACTGTTGAAAAAAACAGTGTTTTATGTTTTTGTCAGTTCCATACCAATGACTCTAGGTGCCTTAACTGGGAAAACTGGCTTTTTTAGCTCATCTTGACAAAGTCAAGCTGAGCTAATCTAATCGCTCTTCATCCGTCATCCGTCAACAGGGTTCATACAAAAATTTGCTCTCAAAGTTCAAGGGTTTTTCAAGGGCTTCTTCTTTTTTTTTCAAGGGCTACATATACTATTCAGCTTGTTGTATGAGCTCTAAAAATCTAAGACTCATGTGACACGGATCTGACTTTGGAAGTCAGGAAGTTATTTATTTATTTATTTATTGGTGTTTAAGGTCACATATTTCTGCACAATGGCTAATCATGACCATGACAGTTTTATGGGCGGAGGAAGCCGGAGTACCCGGAGAGAACCACCGAGCAACGGCGAGCAATTGTCAGCTCCCCATTTTACTGACTCCACACGAGCAGGGTTAGCATTGGTTGAAGACAGTGCACCATCAACGTGCAGTACGCCTCAGTACACAGCGTCGCCGTGCCCCCACGTGGATAATGGTTGGCGTTCCTGAGAGGAAAAACCCCTATCATTTTGGACTCACTAGGTCAAAGGTCAAGGCCACAGTGACTCTGAACATAGTAAATCAAAACAATTGGTTTCCGGATGATAACTTGATAATGGTTCGACCCACGTTCATAACACTTCATAGGTAGGATGGCATCAGTGAGATGAAGAACCCTATTTATTTTGGACTTGCTAGGTGAAAGGTCAAGGTCACAGTGACCTTCAACATAGTAAATTGTAAACAATTGGTTTCTGGATGCTAACTTGACTACGGTTGAAGCCACATTCATGAAACTTCATAGGTAGGTTGGCCTAGGTGAGTGGAAGACACCTATTTATCTTGGCCTCGCTAGGTCAAAGGTCAAGGTCACAGTGACATTGAACATAATAAATCGTAAACAATTGGTTTCCAGATGATAATTTGACAATGGTTCCACCCGCGTTCATGAAACTTCATAGGTAGGTTGGCATTATTGCAAGAAAGAGCCCTATTTATTTTGGAATCAGGAGGTCAAAGGTCAAGGTCACAGTGACCCTTCACATAGTAAATTGTAAACAATTAGTTTCCGGATGCTAAGATGATAATGATTAAACCCACTTTTGTACTGTCACAACTCGACATTGGATCGGTGATCCTATCGGAATTATTTTTGTTTTGTGGGGGGGGGTGCCCCCTGAACGCCCCCATGGCTGCGCCACCGTTCCCCCACTTGAGCAATCGTGATTAAGTGCCTTGCCCAATGACACAACGCAGCTACCCCTGCTGGGGATCGAACCGTGTATCTCTCGGCTTGATGTTAGTAGTAGATCATGTACCCGATCGACCCACATTAGCCGGATCTCATGTGACGTCATAGACACATGGCCCAGTTACTTCATTTTTGGTTGTCATGGTAGCGTGCGTGAGCGCCATCTTGTGACAGCATCCCCATAGTGATACGTGGTCCTAGTGTGCATGCGCAGCGCGTTTTGTTGAGGTGAGACGAGTGTACGTCGTCCATTTTGTATATCCGAGGCTGCCATCTTGGTTTCTATGGTAGCACATGTTTGCTATGTGACCCAAAACCTTCTAGTAGGAAAGGGGTGTGTTTGGAGGGTGTGTTCGATTGAATAGGAGTAATTTTAATTACAGCAAACAACCCGACAATCCCTCTTAATAATCCAAAACTGCCGAGACGGACTTAGAAAACCCCCACCTAGGGTTTATAATAGTAGCACGTAGTGCTAGATGAATGATGAGAGGTCTCATGTGGATAAATTGAAGTGAACTAGAGTACATCGATTTACCACAAACATCCAGCCAATCTCTCTAAACCATCAAAACAACTTTATTTGGCACGGATTCCTCAATACTGGACTTAAAAGAGAAGCATACAGTGCTTTAAGGTGCGTTTCCTGGTATGAGTAATTGTATTTGTTTGAATACTTTGTAAAATTACCCAAATGAATCAAACAGTTCTTTTACTAGTGCGGATTTCCCACTAAATATTCGGTTTCTATCTGTTGTCCCCTAGAATTCTTATTTTTGTCTAACAATAGACACATTCCTTTGTATAAGATTAACTTTATTGTTTCGGAGGTGCACCATAGTCTCGGTATTTTATCTATCCCGATATTTTCTGTGGTTTATCCTATTTCCTGGCCTGTTTTGCCTTTTACTGGTCCAATTTCTGCCTATCCCAGCAGACTATTTTGTCTTGGTCGTCTCTGTTTTTGCCTTTCCTGTGTATAACGAAGTCCTCTATGATCCTCAAACCCAAAATGCAATCAAGCAGGGTTAGGTATTATTCGAAGGACTCGAATCTTATCGAGCAAATAAGCTTTTGAGCAGTTACTGAAAAAGTCTCTACTCGAACGACTCAAATCCCATTGAGCAGATGAGTATCGAAAGAGCGATTTCTTTTACGGCTCTTAATGCTCATCGAGGTATAGGAGGATACCTATGACATGATCATGTAGTACTGTATATACCTGATGATAATTTAGCTCCTAGCATCTGCCCAGTTCTAGACCACTCCATGATCTTCATATCTCGAACACCACTATTACTGATTTTCCCAATATTGTCATCGTCTGTCCTATGATTAGCTTTTACAGTAGTCACCAAATCCCGCAGTCTTCTTCCACTCTTGTGGCCTTGTACCATTACTAGCATTAGTACAGGATTGCAAACCATCTCAGATTGCTCGAACGACCAGAATCCCATCGAACAAATGAGCCATAGAGTAATTGCCTGAACGAGTGACTCCACGTACGACTATTTTGCTCGTCTAGGTACTGAAGGATGGGAAGGATCTTGAGAACTAACAACGTGATATAATAACTTTAGTTATTGAAATTGACGTACAATCTCGCTTATAATATAGCCTTGGTTTTTGAAAGTGTTGTTAAACCCTAATGAACCTATTTGCCATTGAATTATGATCTTTTGTCAGTTTAAAAAATGAAGGTTTGTTTTACTATAGCTTGTCTGAAGTTTGATCCTTCTGCAATCTTTCGAAATTTCTCGATTGCCATATTTGTCGCCACAGTAACATATGAATATACATGCGTGGTTCCGTGTTTATTGCATGTCACTGTACAACACGTTTTGGCAAATTGTTATATTTCACATAACCGCTGCTATTTCTGCGATATATACCATCTCTTTCCTGAAAAATCATGCTTGGGGCCTGCAATATTTACCGAAATTAACAATATTGGGTGTGCACCATTACGTGTCACGTATTTTCATATTATGACCAGTCTCTTTTAACTAAATCTGCCCACTTTTGAATGTCTTTTTGGCAGTCTATTTCAAAGTCTGTACAAGCAAGTTTATTTTTCTTGCTCTCTTGTGTAGATTATATAGTATAGTCACTGGAAACAGTTTCTATAAACATTCTGTAATGTATATATCTATTAATGTTGTTGTGTTGGTTCAACATTCTTCACAGATATTTGTCATTTTCTGTTTAATGGATTTTGTCAGTTCTATCACTACACATTCTTGAAATAATGTTTGTATTCTTTCTTCACACATCTTGCAATGTTCACACTGAATCATCCTGTTTAATACAAAAAACAAAAAACTTATGTGCAACACAAAAAAGTTTTGGCTGTACACCAAATTATTTTTCTATTTCACACCAAAATCTATTTCATAAAATTAATTTGCAAACACAAAACATAATTTGATGTACAGTGGAAACTCATGTGCAACACAAAGCTATTTCCATTACACCATTTGAAATGTATTACTTGTTTTTTAAAAAAAACACATTGGTTCGAAATATTTGCATACTTTGTGATTACAGGGGATACGTCCAAGTGTTTTCTCTCTTCGTGTTTTTCGCTATGAAAAAACTCAGCTCGGAACCCCAAACCAAAGTTGTAGCTGAATCCCTGTAACTACAATTAACATATGTAGCCACAAAGTATTTTATTTTGCCAAACCATGAGGGAACTATGACGTTTACACCTCCTTGAATTGAATCTGAATTCCATCTTCGCCATCATCTCTTTATCCACTTCATCTGTACAAAGAACGATCTTCTCTCCTCGCTGGTTCGGTATCAAATGAACTGTTTCCCGCCATATTGAGATTATAAATATCCGACACGGATGTCTCAGAAAAAAAGGTTTCATACCAAACTTTCACAGTGCATTCAGGTTTGTCTCTATAAGTTTCATTGGACACGTAGTTCATTCAGGTTTGTCCCAAAAAGTTTCAAATGCATTCATGCTTGTCCCTATAGTGGCTCCCCTAACTACTGATGAAAGAGGCGTTTTAATGAAAAATGTCAAAAAAGACCTAAAATTTGAAGTAACGTAAAACCATAAAAATGGCTACAAATCGCATATCTAAAAGTCGCAACCATCTATTTTCAATTAGCTCTACAAAAATAAAAGAAAATCATGAACATCTGATGCTATTCAATTTTTAGACATTGCAACCTCCACTCCATGATGTCAACCTGGAGCTCGGCCTCAAGGGTTGAGAATTTCCATGGACGGAAACACTGTTGTAGATATAGTTCTTATTAATGATAATACGGGTCGTGATACATGAGCTGATACCAAATAATGAAAAAACAACAACATCTCCCCCCCCCCAATAAAATTCCATCACTCGAATTGGGTATTGAATTTCTGGGGTGTGTTGTGTGTGTGTGTGGGGGGGGGGGGGGGCGCAAGTGGGCGACCCGAAGAGTATTTTAGCATTCTGATGAGTACGTCAAACTTCATGACTGTAGGCTAAAGTTCGTCAAAGTTTAGTCTCGCGGAAAATAAGAAAGAAAGGGGGAAAAGTCAACGATTGCCTTGTGACACTTCACCTTCGTTCAATGACTTAATTATATAAAAAAATTCAATAATTGATCTAACTTGTTTAGAAATATTTCTTCGCTCTTTCAAACCAGTATGCATATTTTTAGGTGTCAATAATTGTCAGTCGTTAACCTTTTCGCGACGCACACAATATTAACATTTTTATTTCAATTTCTTCCTTCATATTTTAGAAACATTACATAAACCAGATCATGTGGCCCCTCAATGGGACGAGCTACATGCAGACGAGATCGTTCCAATGAAGGGTCACGTGATATGATTTTAAAAGAAAATTTGAAAAATGTTTTTGATAACTATTCAATTTATGAATTAAGCGGGTTTTTGTGGTCGACACGTTAGGAAAAGGGTTAAACGACAAATCGTCGGGAACATCAGTAATAATTTAATCCTACATCCCTATGAGGCAGTAAGATAAAAATACTACTAAGTCTCCCTACCAGGACAAATATATTTGGCTTCACCAATATAGTTATGATTTGTGCGTTTATGGCAAGGGGAACTCTGTGTGGAAAGTGTTAAGACTGGTTCCCCACATAAAGCTGGGAGTTTGTGATTTTTCAGAGTCAGTTTCGGTCCGGTTTCCTGAAAAAAACGTTGGTTTCGCTTCAGTTTTTCGATTTGTTAACCCTTTACCTAAAGTAACGACCAAAACCGACCAGCGCGACTCTCAAAAATCGCAATTAATTTTCATTATTTTTTCATTTTTTGTCTCAAAAACATAGGTTATGACCCCTCGTTGGAACGAGCTCGTCGAGCACGTTCCAACGAGGGGTCATAACCTATGTTTTGGGGACAAAAAATGAAAAAAATAAGTTATCAAGAATTTTTTTGCAAGTTTCGTCTGCTTTTCATGTTAGGTAAAGGGTTAAGAGTATATGTAAATAACACTTCAGGTTCCTCAACTCGGACAAATAGCAGTCTGTAAATAAATCCATTGGGTCTAGCCTAAAGTCCCTTCGGCCATTCTTACTTTTTGGGGTTTCTAGGGCATCAGTTGCTTTATCTGTTGAGCCAGAAAAGACATAAATTAGGATAACAAATGACAGAAGTTCATCTAATCTGTATTGTGTTCTCATTGTCACATCTTCTCCCTTATTGACTGGATAAGAGAGAAATGTGGCAAAGGGAACACGACGTATTCACCCCTTTGTCGAAAGTAACGAGAGACTTTGGTTGCCGATATCCAGTTCCCTGAGGTAAGATAGTTTGATCAGTTTATGCACAAAGACAGCAAAATCGTTCGATCGTAACCTCAGATTAGAGTTAAACAATAGTTCACGCACCTTTCACCTGGATTCGGTATCATTATCCTTACACTCCGCACATTTTCCTCCTTTGATGAAAATAAAAAAGCAAAAAATTCCCCTACCACTCAGGAGCTCGGTAAGTTTTAGATCCTTTTGGCTATCGGTGTATTTATCCTTCATTACTTTCTTCATTCCAAACTCAAAATGTTTAGTTATAAGTAGAGTACTGAAAGGTTTCCTTCTTTAGTTTTGATAATTTGCTCTTATGCTTGTTCAGTGTAGGTTGAGAGGCTCTTCAAAACGTAATAAAAAATCAATGGGCAAGAGTTTTTGAACAATGTTTTTTATGATTATTTATTTCCCTTTCAACGAAAGCATTATCATACCCTTTCGCTTTAGGGTGAAATGGTATGTCACGCAAGACGGTACTCGTCACTTATGTCTCAGATTCCCAAACAAAAGAGCCATGGGCATTTTCAAAGAAAAGGTTTACATGACTTTCTTATCACAGCAGGTCAAATGTGTAAACATAAATCATATACCTGGTCTCAGTTCTTCACTTCGATGGAGTAGGAAGTCACTCCAAGATTTGGCAGCAATTTCTTTTATAAAATCAGTTCTACGGGGCGCTATTCCTTCGATGGGGTATCCATCAGGGATTGAGCTACAATAGAATGTACATGTTAGAAGTACCCACAATTTATGAACCCACCACCGACATCTCTACTTGTTTTACCTTCGCTCTAATCAGAAAGAATGATCATCGAGAACAAAAAGTGTGCATTACTTTAACAACAACTGGACATTCATTCCTATCTTATCGCTTTATGAAAATAGACTTTCGATAAAGTCATCTCCACTGACATTATTAGAGGGTCAAATTAAGAAGAAGGTATTGTTGAGAAAACAAACTTGGCTTTTATGGCAAGGTAATTAGAAGCAACTAATTGAAGTCCACTTTTTTCTTTGTCAAGCAAATGTGTTTTACAGCCATTTACAAGTTTAATTCTTCACAGGAAAATCATTAGCAAGTCTTACCTCCTAGACTTTTATCTTAATGGAAGGAATAGTGCCTGTATTATATGTCATGATACGCACACTGTTTATGGTGTCACAAAACTAAATATTTTCCCATAGGCCACCATTATAATGTTGAGGCGAAAAAAAATATGATCGCATAACTTTAATTTTGGCATTCAAATATCTTTGGCAAGTATAGAGCTTCAGATAACTTTTTCTGACCCGAAAACAGTGGTTCATGCAACAAATAAGAAAGCAAAAATGACACGAAGGGAGGTACCGGTGACGTGCACATATTTTTCAGGGAATTCCCTACAAAAAAAAAACGCAAAATGTAAATTGTATTTTTTAGGTCCAAAAATCTCAAATCACCCTCTTTTTTATCAAGAATATTCAACAATAATTCAAGATGTCAGTAGATTGTTTCAAATGTTTATTCAAACAATATATTTTCCCAGGGCTGTTTATTTTAAGAGATTGCGTCATTTCAAGGTGGGTAACTCTAATTCAAATATTTAGTTCCACGATACCTTATAAAGGAACAGAAAATGACACAGAACATCAATAGATTATGCAGCCCGGTAGGTGACAGGTTTCACTCTTATTTTATTTCGTTTTAACGAAATAATTATTTCGTTTTAATGAAATATTATTTCGAAATAACGAAATAATATTTCGTTTTAACGGAATAATATTTCGAAATGACGAAATAATTATTTCGTTATAACGAAATAATATTTCGTTTTAACGAAATAATTGTAAGTTTCTGTAGCGGTAAGCAGGGCTAGATTAACCGCCTCGCAACTTTTTGATTGCAAATTCTGCATACTTAGCTAGTTACATAGAGTGGTTTATCGGTACAGAAAAAAATGAAGTGGCGGAATGTCCATGGGTGCTCCCTCCCCCCGCCCTACATGGCTTGTCGTCCCTCCCTTCCTAAAATACATTGCAGGCTCGATACCGATACACTATAAATGGCCGACAAAAGTAGAAATGGAAAACAGAACGACATTATAAGATACATAGGTGTACGGCCATGGGAGCCCGGGGTGGGGGATGCGATGTCGGAGAAAATCAATTTTTTTTCTGGCAGTTTTCATAATATTTTGAGCCAAGCTTCATTGACCTTCCTGTAGTTTCAAACGCCCTGTCTATTGTCTTTATATAAGGGGTACCGCACTATAAGACCAAACTTGGAACCAAAATCCGTAATATAATTTTTTTGGCGTGGTACGTCTCACAGGACATGCCACATCAAAGAATTATATTACAGACTTTGGGGGCTAGTTTGGACTACAATCTTATCCGAGTAAAAACGCGTCTGATGACTTTGGATACACAGGCGTAACAGTTTGTTTTAAAACATTTCTCGGGAGAGCATGCCCCCATGCTGTTTGGGGTGCGGGGGTGGGGGGGGGGGAGCGAATTGCCACCGCCTATAAATATTTATGTCGGACATTTTCACATTTTGTCGGAAAATAATTTCTGAATTTGTATGAATCGAAAGGAAACAGCTTCAGTTTTTGAGATGTCAAACATTATATTATTAACGTTATTGACTAAAACCAGCAGCTGGACAAGTCATAAGTGAGGCATCCGGAGGCTCTAGAATTGCTTTCAGAGCCTCAGATTTAAAACAATTCCCTGGGGAGGCTCCCGATCCCCACCAAAGGGAGGGTGAGACCCCCTACCATACACTCCTCCACCTCTGAGTTGGACACCTCGGGTATGCCTACGGCACACAAAAGTCCGCCCGCCCCCACCCACTCCCCTATGATGGTTTTTAAATACGGCTGGCTTTGGACCTGCGGTTGAAGGCCGAGAGCCCCCGCTCTCCCACCTCGGGTCCACGTGTCTCAATGATGCCGAAAAATCCTCCAGCCCCTTCTACAAAAAAATGCCCGTACGACTATGATAAAATGACGTTCCCCCTTATTGTTTGGAAAAAAATTCAAAACGTTTGTTTAAACGGCCTAATTTTCCTGAGTCTGATGAAATGGAAGTGAACAATTATTCAGGGGGAACAATCGACGGAACATAGCATTCTCTGACATCTTTACATCCTCCATCACTCCATGTACTAACTTATTTATTTCCTTTTTATGAAATGAATATTACGTTTTAACTGAGTACAACTGTAGCTCGCTCGCCAAGAGTATTTTGTGTACACTATAAAACTGGTTTTAGCGCCCCCGCCGCTCCAAAACCTTTTCTACTCCCGCCGTCCATACCAATACTGCGGTCTCTATGCCGCATTGGAAAGATTCACAGCTTCAAGACGATTAGAAGTTATTTTGATTCGATGATATTTAATAGCGCGACGGGTCAGTGGTAACGGCTTGGACTTTAAACCGAAAGGACCAGGGTTCGATCCCCGCCAGGGGTAACTGCGTTGTGTCCTTGGGCAAGGCACTTCATCCCGATTGCACATTTTGGGACACGGTAGCGCCGGGTTTGTCGTTGGCGCACTTGTCTTCAACCAATGCTAACCCTGCTTGTGTGGAGTTGGGGAGTCTGGCAGTTGTTCGGTGGTTCTCTCCGGGTACTCCGGCTTCCTCCACACGTAAAACTGTTCGACACGAGGTTACCATGGCTGTCGAAAGTGTCGTTAAAGCCCCAATAAATAAATAAGTAAATAAATACACTTTGTCCTGGGTGAGCCGAGAAATTTTGGCGCGCCTTTCAAAATGTCTCTGCAACTACTACTTTCTACCAATCTGTCTGTCGCCAATACTTTCGAATGCAGGCAAATCAAGTTTTAACTGCACCCTCCCGACAACCCGTGAGTCATCATCGAGATGCTTCTGGTAAAAAACCCTACCGACGTTTAACTATGATTATCAGAGAGTGTTATAAAAACTACCTGCCAGAAATCACAAAACGGGGCCGTTAACGGGAGCGCACGGGAAAGGAGGCACTAATAATATTCTTCCATACACATATCACAATAACTGGAAAGATTGTAACGTCAATTGATTTGCGAATGTTTCAAGAGAATATGGCTTAATTTATTGCACAATAAAGTGAAGTCGTTAATATTAATGACTAAAATTCATATTTTGTTGGCATCCGTAACTTTATTACTGAACTAAACAAGCAGCATTTGCAAGCAAAAAGTAGCGAGGCGCTCTATGCTGAACCTGCAAAACATCACAAACGGCTACAGATATTTATTTCGTTTAAAGGAAATAATATTTCGTTTAAACGAAATAATTATTTCGTTAAAACGACATATTATTTCGTTAAAATGAAATAAATAAGTTGGTACTTGGGGCGATGAAGGATGCAAACATGTCAGAAAATACCGTGTTCGACCGATTTTTCCCCATGAATCAACATGAATATTTGTTTACTTCCATTATTTGAGACAGAAAAATTATCGTGAACAATCAGACTCAGGAAAATGACGCCTTTTAAGCAATCGTTTTGAATTGTTTTCCCAACTTTATGGGGAACGTCATTTTATCATAGATGTTCGGGCATTTTCTTTAGAAGGGTTGAAGATTTTAACTGAAAAGTGATGTTGCAGGAATCACTGAGGCACGTGGAACCGAGGTGGGTGAGTGAGGGCTGGCGGCTCTCTCCCGCAAGTCTGAAGCCAGCCGTATTTAAAAATCCGACATAGGGGAAAGGGTGGACGGAAGGACTTTAGTGTGTGCCGAAGGCATACTCGAGGTGCCCAACACGGAGGTGCGGGTAGTGGGGATTGGGGGCCTCCCTAGAGAAATTGTTTTACGTCTGAGGCTCTGAGAACAATTCTAGAGCCTCCGGGTGCCTCAGTTTTGACTTATCCAATTGCTGATTTTAGTCAATAACTTCAACAATATATTGTTTGACATTTCAAACTCTGAAGCTGCTTGCTTTCGATTCATACACATTCAACAAATATTGTCCGACAGAATGTGACAATTTCCGACAGAAATGTTTATAGGCGGCGCCCCCCCCCCCCTCCCCGCACTCCCAACAACATGGTGTATGCTCTCTCGGGAGAGGATTTAAAAAAAAAACTGTTAGGCATATGTATCCAAAGTCATCAGACGTGTTATCACCCTGCTAAGACTGTAGTCCAAACTAGATCCCAAAGTCTGTAATATAATTTGTTTGGTGTGGTACGTCCTGTGAATCGTATTACGCCAAAAGATATATTACGGACTTTGGTTCCAAGTTTGGTCTTATAGAGCGTTATCCCTTATTTAAAGACAATAGATTGAATGTTTGACACTACAGGAACGTCAGTGAAGTCTGCCCCCCAAAATTATGAAAACTGCCAGAAAAAAATTGAGTTTCCCCGACATTGCAGCCCCACCCCTCAGTCACCATGGCCTGCACGCCAATGTATCTTATAATGTCGTTCTCTGCATTCCATTACTACTTTTGCTGGCAATTTACAGTCTATCGGTATCGGTCCTGCAATTAGAAGTTTTTTTAGGAGGGAGGAGGGAGGAGGGGAGGGGCGGGAAGCTATGGGGGGGGGGGGTACCCTTGGACTTTCCACCGCTTCATTTTCTTTCTGCAACAATAAACCGCTACGAGATACGGAACAGCGCCAAAAAAACTCTGGTAATACACATATCGCGAAAAACGGAGAGATCATAACGTTAATTGATTGGAGAGTGTTTCAGTGGAATACCACTAAATGTTTTCCACAATAAAGTGAAGTCATTAATTTTAATGAGTCAAATTCATATTTTTCTAGAATACGTAACCGTGTTACTTAGCAAAGTAAGCAGAATTTGCATAGAAAAGTAGCGAGGCGGTGTAATCTGGCCCTACTTACATCTACAGATACTTATTTCGTTAAAACGAAATATTATGTCGTTAAAACGAGGACTTAAACTGAAATATCCAAATTAATAGATTATGCCAAAAGGCTAATTCCAGGCTGTCTCAGTTACGAAAATTAAAGTATATCCTAGGTAGAAAAAGCATGGAAACGTTATACAAATCATTCATACTCCATATCTTAGAATACGCCGATGTGGTGTGGGCCGCTGCACACGATTATCAACTTACGAAATTGGATAGAATCCACACGGATGCAGCGAGAATAATATCCGGTCTAACGAGATTAACCCAAGTCGAGTTCACTGAATAACTTCGTCAAATATTTCAGTAGTGGTGCATGTAGACCACCTAAGTACTTCAACAATGGCAATAGAGCCGTCAATATTATACACTGCAAGTTAGGGAATTCTTGTAGCGGACTAAATTATGATAAATACTCCAACAACATCCATGATACACCTAGCTGTTCGTGTGGCTACGAGACTGAAGATGCGAACCATTACTTTTTCGACTGTGATAACTATTCAAACGAAAGACTAGTCCTACGGAGAAATCTTGCGCATCTTACAATGAGATCGATCAATGATCTTCTTTATGGTATTCCCAACCTACCAGAATCCGTCAACATCCACCTTTTTCGAATTGTACAAAATTTCATTAAGGCCACGAAGAGGTTTTAAGACTGAACTGTAATGAAGCAGACTACTCTGACAGCATCTTCCCAGTCAAATGATCTATAACATGAGTGTCCATTTCCACTTCCACTTCCATTTTCTTCAGTCATGGCTTTGTGCATTCCGCATGTTTGTCCTGTATGCCCTGGCTATAGCAGTGGTAATGGGGCTCCGCTTGAATCGCGGTTCCGCTGGAATCGCGATTGTGCCGAAATATGACCCGTTGGCTAGTTGACCAAGGCCAGCAGTGTTGTGATGTGGCAGTTCACCTTTCACTTTACTTCTCTCCTCCCTCTCACCTATCTGTTCTGACTCTTGTAAAGTCGAATGCTCATCAGCTTTCATCTCGAAGAGTGTACATACACAATATTGTTTTAATTATTCATACGTTTGTTTTGCCATTACATGCACATTTATGTAACTTTTTGTAAATATTTGTAAACATAATTTGAAATTTTCAAATGTATATTGAGGAAAGGATATTATCTAAGTGCTCGGCACTTGTTATCCAATCCATTTTGTTATAACAAATAAATTATGTTTAATAATAAACGAAATAATACTTCGTTATTTCGAAATATTATTTTGTTAAAACGAAATATTATTTCGTTATTTCGAAATATTTTTTCGCTAAAACGAAATAAGATAAGAGTGAAACCTGTCACCTACCGGGCTCCATAATAGATTGTGAAAGCGCGACTTTTTGAATTTTAAATGGGATTAAACAGACAATAATGGCTAAACTCTCAAACTGCTTGATATAATATTTTTGAAGGCCAGCTCCCGTATTTCCTACTTCTTTACAGGAAAATGCCTGAAGTTTGTGAAATGGTGCGCACATCGATGATACATCTTCGTTAACATTTCGAAATTTTAACATTTATATGAAATTTCCATACCGTTAGTGTTAAATTTACTGAACAACTGACTGCTCTAATTTACTGACTACTTTAGAAAATCAAGGGGCGCTA
The DNA here is from genome assembly GCA_031216915.1 of Pictodentalium vernedei. Taxonomy (NCBI): domain Eukaryota; kingdom Metazoa; phylum Mollusca; class Scaphopoda; order Dentaliida; family Dentaliidae; genus Pictodentalium; species Pictodentalium vernedei. The sequence goes on along the minus strand of CM062291.1, from coordinate 391,068,711 downwards.
ACTTTCATGTTAAAACCCTTTACATAACATGAAAAGCAGACGACAATTGCAAAAATAATTCTTGAATAACTCATTTTTTTCATTTTTTTTGTCTCAAAAACATAGGTTATGACGCCTCGTTGGAACGAGCTCGACGCTATGTTTTTGAGACAAAAAATGAAAAAAATAATGAAAATTAATTGGCGATTTTTGAGAATAGCGCTGGCTGGTTTTGGCCGTTACGTTAGGTAAGGGGTTATTCTCTTCCAATGACGAAAACTGTCAGCCATGATTTGAAGAATAACATTACGTTATTTTAAATGATACACGGTTATTGTATTAACAACACTCGGTTACCAAATGCAGTCAGGGACATCAGAATGTTGGAAGGACAAAAGGGGCATGCCGATTGGAGAGGACGACCTGCGCAAAAGGTCAGGATGTTCCAGTTGGATACATATAGTACCGAGACTCACTAGTCACGTACGGAAGGCTTAGGTCAACGTTTCACGAAATTCTCTCTATGAGGTTTATATCATTAACTGAAAATTTGTATCAAGTGGATACGTTGGAGGTTCGCTTCTGCTCTAATTTCGGTCGTTCATCGTTTACAAATAATGAATTCATAGAACACAATCATTCGCAGAAGCAATATATATCATCTGTCGTCTGTTGCCCTTTGCCCTGATTCTGTCGTCCGATGCTCCTTCCATTTAAGGCTTCTTTTTAGAACCATTGTTGAACCGTTTCCAAAATGACAATCTTTGATGTATGCTGTCCCATATTTGTTCTATTGGAAATGCTTACCCTTCGATGGGGCCTTACTCTAAAAAACTTCACGGTCTTTTAAAAAATGTCTTTTATGAACTACCAGTCACCAGTACTTTGAAAGTTGGCATGTAACTTCGTTTAGTGACTGAGATTCAATTTTGTTCCAAGAATATTACTTGGGTAATATTTGAGTTCGTGTTGTTTAGGCAAATCTTCACAACCTCACACCAAACTGCATTTTTTGGACCCTGGAAGCCAATTTGCACCACATTTGAAATATAGAATATGTCGGTGACATGCACTCGGTTTACAAAAGTAAAAAAGAATTTCTACGTGCAGTGAAAATTTGAACAACCTGCCTTGAGCTGTACGCTGCCACTCACAACTTGTGTTTAAGACCGAATTCCTGTGAGGTGGACTGCCATCTGCAAGATAAATTTTCTTTTTCGTTAGTTAACCCAGTTCGTACATGTATCCATTCGGGGGAAGGAACAGTAGCCGTGGACTAAATGTGCTAATACACCAAATACCAGATTTTTATTACTTTCCAAGGTGTGATTTACTGGGATTTCCGGGTTTGATTATAAACGATAACTTCACAAGTGAATTATGCAATCACCAATTGTGTCATGTATCCGTACGCGTAAACGAAGATGCTTTACCGTGCATGGGTGTAATGGGGACTTCATTGTTTTTTTTTGCTTTTTTAACTCTTTACCTAATAAGAAAAGCAGACGACACTTGTAAAAACAATTCTTGAATAGCTATTATTTTCATTTTTGTCTCAAAAACATAGGTTATGATCCCTCATTGGAACGAACACGACGAGCTCGTTCCAATGAGAGGTCGGTCCTAACCTATGTTTTAGAGACAAAAAATGAAAAAATATTGAAAATTAATTGGCGATTTTTGAGAATAGCGCTGGTCGGTTTTGGCCGTTACGTTAGGTAAAGGGGTTAAATAATATAATTATCGTTAATAATGAAAAGTAATAAACAGACTAATCGCTTGACTGGACTGGTTGCGTGAAATAATTCATTCAAGGCGAGGGACTATATTGTAAAACACTCGTGAGCATTCGCGCACTCGTGTTTGTACAATGTCCCTAACCTCTCAATAATTATTTCACGTAAACAGTCCAATCAAGCGATTACTCTATATAATTGACAACTCTATCTATCGTATGTCTTTGAGTAATAACATTAGACTCAATCTACTAATAAACCAAACACCGGATTGTAGCTTATATAAGTCATCTACACTGACGTCCTCAGGGAATGACCTCCCAACAACTGTTGTGGTATTTTTTTCACCATTCAGTATAAAATATGGGTTGCAACGGCAACAAGCCAGGTTTTGGAGAATATCCTGAAAATGTGACCTAGTTCGATCATACAGCAGTTACGAACGCGAATGTAAGTTTAGCGACCATGTCTCCAAACCGGTGTATCATTTTCCATCGCCACCAAACAAATAGGCAAAAAACTTCAATTGCATTATTTGGAGAAAGGAGACATTCCAATCAACTGAAATATGTTCGTTTTTTGGAGGTGATAGGCCACCATAAACAGAAGTGCTAAAAACTGATGTGCAGCTCGGCTACACATTTTGTGGGAATTTGAATAATAAAAATCGTATATAAGAATAACAGGCTTGTCGGTATGCGCTGTTTAACTGAAATAAGTATTAGTCTATCATGTTGCGGGGTGTTCTACAAAAGATGGATGATTGTGTTCCACATCTGGGGCTATTGATTAAACGATAATATATTTTATTAAATATGGAGCCAAAATTGTGCACTTTTCACCACTTCAAAGGACGCAGAAGAGATAAATCATACGAGGGAATCTGAAGAATAAAAGTCTCTGCACTCCTTTCCTGCTAATTCCCAATAATATTTAAATAATTGGATCACAAAAGAGAAATACAAGTTCCAGATAACTGAAGGTGAGTCGTGAGGGCCACCGCACACTGATTCTTTGATGGTGCTATGATGAAATAAAGATATACTGTCAAAGATAATGTTGGCCTAATTACTAGCTCAACCTGTATCTCTCTCCCTATTTACCCCGATTCCCACCTCCCGGAAAAGCATCAAATATGCTGAACCAGTTTTTCAGAACTTTCATCACTGAGACGAAAGCGGCCTCATCTTTCTTGATTCTCGCTGCACTCAAATGCGCGTGATTCAATACCACGTTACCTAGGCCAAGCACACATGGGAATGGACTCGTGTCGATACTTGGCTGTCAGGTAATCAATAGATAAAGCACATTCCCTCAAACTGAATCGACGATCCCAGTCTTTGGGATCTCTGTCAACTGTTTTCCGGGTTTGATTATAAACGATAACTTCACAAGTGAATTATGCAATCACCAATTGTGTCATGTATCCGTACGCGTAAACGAAGATGCTTTACCGTGCATGGGTGTAATGGGGACTTCATTGTTTTTTTTGCTTTTTTAACTCTTTACCTAATAAGAAAAGCAGACGACACTTGTAAAAACAATTCTTGAATAGCTATTATTTTCATTTTTGTCTCAAAAACATAGGTTATGATCCCTCATTGGAACGAACACGACGAGCTCGTTCCAATGAGAGGTCGGTCCTAACCTATGTTTTAGAGACAAAAAATGAAAAAATATTGAAAATTAATTGGCGATTTTTGAGAATAGCGCTGGTCGGTTTTGGCCGTTACGTTAGGTAAAGGGGTTAAATAATATAATTATCGTTAATAATGAAAAGTAATAAACAGACTAATCGCTTGACTGGACTGGTTGCGTGAAATAATTCATTCAAGGCGAGGGACTATATTGTAAAACACTCGTGAGCATTCGCACACTCGTGTTTGTACAATGTCCCTAACCTCTCAATAATTATTTCACGTAAACAGTCCAATCAAGCGATTACTCTATATAATTGACAACTCTATCTATCGTATGTCTTGAGTAATAACATTAGACTCAATCTACTAATAAACCAAACACCGGATTGTAGCTTATATAAGTCATCTACACTGACGTCCTCAGGGAATGACCTCCCAACAACTGTTGTGGTATTTTTTTCACCATTCAGTATAAAATATGGGTTGCAACGGCAACAAGCCAGGTTTTGGAGAATATCCTGAAAATGTGACCTAGTTCGATCATACAGCAGTTACGAACGCGAATGTAAGTTTAGCGACCATGTCTCCAAACCGGTGTATCATTTTCCATCGCCACCAAACAAATAGGCAAAAAACTTCAATTGCATTATTTGGAGAAAGGAGACATTCCAATCAACTGAAATATGTTCGTTTTTTGGAGGTGATAGGCCACCATAAACAGAAGTGCTAAAAACTGATGTGCAGCTCGGCTACACATTTTGTGGGAATTTGAATAATAAAAATCGTATATAAGAATAACAGGCTTGTCGGTATGCGCTGTTTAACTGAAATAAGTATTAGTCTATCATGTTGCGGGGTGTTCTACAAAAGATGGATGATTGTGTTCCACATCTGGGGCTATTGATTAAACGATAATATATTTTATTAAATATGGAGCCAAAATTGTGCACTTTTCACCACTTCAAAGGACGCAGAAGAGATAAATCATACGAGGGAATCTGAAGAATAAAAGTCTCTGCACTCCTTTCCTGCTAATTCCCAATAATATTTAAATAATTGGATCACAAAAGAGAAATACAAGTTCCAGATAACTGAAGGTGAGTCGTGAGGGCCACCGCACACTGATTCTTTGATGGTGCTATGATGAAATAAATATATACTGTCAAAGATAATGTTGGCCTAATTACTAGCTCAACCTGTATCTCTCTCCCTATTTACCCCGATTCCCACCTCCCGGAAAAGCATCAAATATACTGAACCAGTTTTTCAGAACTTTCATCACTGAGACGAAAGCGGCCTCATCTTTCTTGATTCTCGCTGCACTCAAATGCGCGTGATTCAATACCACGTTACCTAGGCCAAGCACACATGGGAATGGACTCGTGTCGATACTTGGCTGTCAGGTAATCAATAGATAAAGCACATTCCCTCAAACTGAATCGACGATCCCAGTCTTTGGGATCTCTGTCAACTGTTTCCTCTGCAGTTGGATCAAGAGGTATACGCCCGGGCATGTTGTTTTATTCCAACTGCACAGGGAACTCGTCGCTCATAAAATGGTTATGTTCCTCTGGGTGCTTTGTTGAAAGGGTGACCATCTCAGCATAGTACACGGGTAGGTATCTGGCGCAAGTGGTTTTGTCGTACGTAAAGCACGATAGTATCATACTCCATATTGCTGCAATGTGGAGCTTCCATTATGCCTCTCGTGACGCACGCAGCAGCAGATAAACATACGTAATTACCACCAGGTGGCTTTCCGAGATGTGTGTCTTGGAGTCGAGACCTTGTCTATGGCTATATATGGCCCAAAGGCAAGGTCGAGACTTCAATACACCATCTCGGAAACCCACTTGGTGGTAATAACCTATTTGTCTTGAAATATTCCTTCCCTGTTTGACTTTTTTGCATATATTTTTTACTTGAGCTGTTCTTAACGTAACCCCCATTCATTGTTCCACTTGTACTATAACCGCCGAAGTTTATGGTAGTGTTTCAGCTATGTGTTTTGTTTGTTTAATTTTTCTGGTTTAACTCATGGTAAAAAATGATCTAGTCTAATTTATTTCTCTGAGTTGGTGATTTATTTATCATTTAATTACTGTTAAAGATAAATTAAAATGTCTCCGACCATATCAAATTATGGCATTCATAATATCGACATCAGGTTCGGCGCTCGCAGGTAAGAAAGAAATGTATGAAATTTGTGGACTCAACCTACGTCCTCTTCTTCTCGCGATGCTATACGGCAACATGAAATATATTTTGCCTACGCGAGTCCCATCGGGAGAAGTAGATGTACTTGTGTATGCGATGCGCACCGCTCGGTTATGTTGCTCTCCTTCCATGGCGTTGGCATACTGCCCTACACCCAACTTCAGCGCATAGGTCTTCAAATCGGCATTTTGAAATTTTTTCCAACTGTGCTAAGGAAATTGCCTATTGCATGAAATGCCCCGAATCTCATCCCAAACCAGGATTGTCTGGCTTCTTTTTCCGTGATACTTTAGCCACTTTTGGTTTGGTTCAGGTTACATAGCAGAAAAAACAGGGTCGGTAGGGAGGAAGATTTTTGTTCTTTGAATTTGCGCTTGAATTAATTTTTAGGACCAAATTCTTCCAACAGTTGTGACTGAAATATACTGCTTTGATATTCTATTGAGTCTGAATATCAAAATTACACCCCAAATAGCTGTTTAATATTAGACGCTTTAGTCGCCATTGCAGTGGGCATTTCGGGTGTAATCCCTCAGCTTCGAAACCAAACGGACACGATGGTGTCTTCATAATATTAACTTTAGCTGTCCTCAGATTTTGAAGTGAAGTGTGTGTTCGCACGCCTCATCTTAGCACGGGAAGTGTTAACGCACCTCAGCACATGACATAAATTGACATTTATGTAATTGTGGTAATAGGCTGGTTAAGTATCATAGTATTTATCTTGGCAGAGGAAGCACAAATGACTTACTTTTGTATTGTTGTTTATTTGAAAACAATAAGGTACCTTGCATAGGTCTTGTAGCAAACACTTCTGTGCACACTAGTTTTAAGGTAAGATGCTATTTTCACGTCAGCATGTGCAAACAGCCAATCACTTTGAAGTAGAAGTGTAAAACTTCAGGGAATCCCATGGCATTTTCCCAAGAAAATTTCCAGGTTTTAAATAGCACGATTGACATTGGTTGAATGTACAATGTGACTAACTACGCATGCTTAGTGTGGTGCAGTACATGTTATTGTCACCTCAACTTGTTTCAAATTCGAGGTAAACACTATTCTATCGCTTTCGTAATAAAGGTGACTGTTGAGACAAACCACTTGAACAGTTGGGAAAGAAAAGTAATAAAGACACCTTACGTGGTCTGCAAGGACAGAGAGGGTGGTTCAAAAAGGAAAAACCGAAATTTAAACCAACAATAATCCGCACAAGTGAAGTAAATTCACCTCTTGCAAACCATGATAGGCAAGTAGAAACTTTTCGGTATACCGATTATGATTTAATTTGCCAGTATCGATGACGGTATTCAAAACAATATAGATTATAAAAGGTACATCGAAAAACTTCCCATTGGTGTCGTTGTAAGTGACCGTTCGCTTGTGTTTCTCTTTCAATTTCAGTAAACAAAATCGTTTGGGTCGAGGAGAAAAACTACGGTCGGTCGGGTAACCGGAACATTACCATTACTTTGTTTTGGCCTTAATAGTTCCCGGTAATTTAAAGGACCCGGTGCATGTCTGTGTATCAATAACTGGTGCATCCATAGCTGGGAGATAAGCAGTCGTATCCTGGAAGATAGCGATTTCGTCTCAGATAAAAATGTTGAAGGCTCCAACTCCCATCTTGGCTAAAGGTTTGCTGCGCAAAACATGGCGCATGTTTCTCGTAAAAACTGAGGTCAGATATATTAAGATCAATGGAACCGCATCTCCGACCCCTGTTGCAGATTGGCAATTTGGGAATGAGGATCCATGTCCTTCGTCTTGTTCTCAATATTTACCCTGTTCTTTGGTGGTTCGGACCGAACGCTCTGGAGTGTGTCGCGATACCCCTTTTCTCCATGAACAGTCCCTGTATCCGTCAGTGTTTCTAGGAACATATCAATGTTATTCAATACAAGGCAGATAAGTATTACAGTTAGATGGTGTCAGTGACTGCAACCAATTCATCTGGTGACGTTTCTTCTTTCTTTAAACAGTTGGCTGCATAATTCTCTTCTACATGATCTTGCAGCATGTCATGTCCCAATCTAGCGAGTGCTCATAAGATCTCTGCGTTCCCAGGCTATTCTTTCTCAACAATCAGACATGCTTTCTCGTTCTGTGTTCTCCGTTATTGAGAGCGTATATAATGTCCCGAAATAAAATGTGTCTGTCACTTGCTTCTCTGCGAAACCATCTTGCGGTCAAGGTCACCGATCGAGAGAAAATAGAGGCTTCAGTCGCAACTACTTCTGCTGTGTGACGGCTATTATTTTCACGGAGATATCCTGGTAGGTAATATATCTCAGCTTTTCATCTGCCCGAAGGTCAGAGCATAGAACTAGTCCCACGCACGTATTATTTATTTTATGTAAACTCTGCCAACGTGAAGTTTCCGTGTTGACAACCTCTCTTGGGAACCATTGACGATACTTTTATCGCCCTTTCTTCGACATTATCAACTCTAAGAGCGCCGCATGTTCTCTTCAAAGTAAATCTGGCCCGGCACTGCCTATGATACTAACTGTTTAGCAGTATGTATTCCTCTGACGTAACTTTCGCGACGTCCAAAATAGATTTATGTCGGCGTTTTTCAACAGTTGATCTTGTTAAATAGGACCCAATTACCGATGTATGAGGTGTGGAAGTCCTCTAAAGTGACCAACATGGGTATATGCGATTGACTAAACTTGACGTCATCTCAGTGTTGCAATCGCGATTAGCGATTGCACAGAGATATATAGCCTTAAGTAGCAATGAAATTGGGAGTAATCGCTTGACTGGACTGCGAATGCGCACGAGTGTTTTACAATATAGTCCCTCGCCTCGAATGAATTATTTCACGTAACCAGTCCAGTCAAGCGATTACTCTGTTTATACTTTTCATTATTAACGATAATTATATTATTTAACCCTTTACTTAACGTAACGACCAAAAACGGCCAGCGCTATTCTCAAAACTCACCAATTAATTCTCATTAATTTTCATTTTTTGTCTCTAAAACATAGGTTATGACCCCTCATTGAAACGATCTCGTCGAGCTCGTTCCAATGAGGGGTCATAACCTATGTTTTTGAGACAAAAAATGAAAATGATAGTTATTCAAGAATTTTTTTGGCAAGTGTCGTTTGCTTTTCATGTTAGGTAAAAGGTTAAAAAAAGCAACAAAAAAACCCCAAAAACAATGAATTCCCCATTACACCCACGGCAAAGCGTCTTCGTTTGCGCGCACGGATACATGACAAAATTGTTGATTGCATAATTCACTTGTGAAATTATCGTTTATAATCAAACCCGGAAATCCCAGTAAATCACACTTTGGAAAGTAATAATAAATAAATATTCAACAGCCGATTTCAGAGCTTGCTAGGACTGTGTGTCAGGATAGTCGTAAACCGGAGTGTGGCTAACACACAGCCTTTTCGTGTGGAGGAAAGTATAGCTCTCATGCATATATAGAGACTATTATGACAGGAAAATGTTCTGGTTTGTCGTATTCCGTCGAGGTGACGAGGTCGGATTGCAGGATCATACGACCCGCCGAATACTGTCATAATGGTCTGTTTATTATATGCCGTTATGGAAATTCACATTTCTCACGAGAAATCAGTGTAAGGATACGTAACGTGCAATTGTAGGTAGAACCACATTTATTTTCAAACAAACAACACTTGGATTGATTGATTTTATTCAAAAGTACAACGTGTATACAGTTAATAACAAGAATATACATATAAGTAGCATACTTCAGAACTACATGACTGCACCACTGGGAGATGGCGTAGCCACTAGTGGCTGTCTTCCCGCCATTCCCGTTTAAAAAAATGAAGAAGAAAGAGGAGAAAAAAGCAGAGAAATGAAGAGAAGAGAAAAATGAAAGAAGAGAAATCAATACGAGAAGCAGACGTGACAATCGATGCAATCCTGACAACAGCGTGTTTACTAATAAGAGGGAATTTTATAGCCATACTGCATATGACATATTAGACTAGTTCTTTCCGTTATGTGATAGATCTATTCTATGTTGTCTAGCATGTCAACCCCCGAGTTCCAATGTGTTCCATGAGTCAGCAGGCATAAAGAACGCATTGGAGCCCAGGGGACAACAAGATGATGATTCAGTTGAAGAGAGAGGTAGCGATGAGATAAACAGAGCTACGACCTACAATCGGGGCATACTGGATTGTTACAGTTGACATGTAGTGAATATAAACTTAGAAATTGTTCAGTTATAGTCTTTTTGAATAGTGATCTTGGATAATTTTGAACGGATGGTTCAATATTGTTCCACGTCCTAGGGAAGGTATGAATGCGGTTAGCAGAGAACTGGGTCCTCGGTTTATATGTGCGACCACCTGACTGTCTATTGTCCATACCGGATGGGTTTAGGTATATTTTAAAGCTATTCTCAAAACTTTCAGGTAACATTTTATTATGCCAATCATGCATAAACAGCTGAACGTGAAGTTTATACAAGTCAGTGAATTTTAAGATACGGTTGTTTCTAAATAGTGGGTCGATGTGTGCATTGACTTTTTTGTTGGATATGATTCGGATGGCTCTCTTTTGCAGTTTTGTGAGTGCTCTTGTGGCGGGTGAGTGCCCCCAGACTTGGATACCGTACATTATGTGACTGTGGATTAAAGAGTAATATAATGTTCAGAAGCATTTTTGTGGCAGAATTCTTTTCACTCTATTTATGGCATAAATAGCCCTTGGAATTTGGGAACAGACAACCGAAAGATGATGCCTGAAGTTGAGACTTTCATCCACAAAAATTCCTAAGAATTTGACAAATTTTTCTTCTTGATTATTTGCGATAGGAGTTATGTTTGAGTTGTTAAGCACAATTCTCCTACTTCTAATTGAGTAACTATCACCCTGTGGATGTAAGATGATACATTTTGTCTTACTTTCACTGAGGACAAGTTTGTTCGCCATACACCAATTGTTTACCTTGTTGAGTTCCATGTTAGCTACTTCTTTGATTGATTCTAGGTTATTGTCAGCCGTGTAAGTAGTAGTGTCATCAGCATACGATAACATTTTCATAGACGTGGAATTTATATTATCGTTGATATAAATAATAAAAAAGAGAACCAAGAATAGACCCCTGCGGAACACCTGTATGTATGTCCTGAAGGCCTGAACAGACATTTTGGAATGATACCGATTGACATCTTTCTATGAGATAATTTTTAAAACCAGGTGTTCGCATGCCCTCGGATTCCATAGACTTCTAACTTTTTAAGTCAAATCGAGTGATTTATGGTATCAAATGTTTTGGAGAAGTCTAGAAAAAGAGCTAATGAACAGTCCTTTGTCGGCTGATCGTTCATTTCGCCGACACCATTGACAAGACGTAGTACCGGGTGTATTGTTGAATGTGCCTTTCTAAAACCAAACTGATGTTGATGAATTATCTTGTTATCCTCCAGGAAATGTATTAACCTAGAATACATTACTTTCTCCAGTATTTTAGAGAACGTTGGTAAGATGCTGATGGGTCTATAGTTGTTGAATAGTTGTTGATTGCCAGATTTAAAAACGGGTATTATTTTAGCTATTTTCATTTTCGCTGGGACCAGGCCAGTTGAGAATGAGAGGTTAATTACGTGTGTTAAGGGTTCAGCGATTTCGTTTATGATTTCCTTTGCCATTTTGGAGGACATATTGTCAAGGTCTCTACTCGGTTTTGGGTTTAGTTTTTTAGTGCACTGAATTACTTCGTATGGAGTAGTTGGCAATATAAAGAATGATTCTTCACTGTTTCCCTCAATATACTCGGAGAATAGACGGCATGAAGGAGGCAATGCCTCACTAAGTTTTTTGCCAATATTAACGAAATATGAGTTAAATTTGGCAGCTATTGCTTCGGCGTTAGTTATTTCAACATTATCATCGACAAATGTCGACGGGGCGGTAAGGGTAGGGTTGGATTTATTAATTACTTTTCTTAATATATTAGAAATAAATCTGTTTATGTTTTATCGTACAAATATATCGGTATAATGTACTGTAAAAGGTGATAAGCCCAGATATTTGTATCGTTTCAGATATTTGGACGGTACACATATCTGGACAAAAGACCATTGTTTGTTGAGTTAAGCGAGATTGATTAACACAGAAGGACATTGTCGCGAGTGTTGCAAACATTGAAGAGAGGAAACTCTTCCAGTCCTGTTTATATCGCTTTATCGTTAATTTTCACACATTCAGAAAATATTTGATTCGCTCGGTTATGGGAGTGTGCGTGTGGTGGGGGGGGGGGGGGGAGTGATTGTTTACAACAGGTGTGTAAGAAGCATTGTGCACTCGGAGGAACGGCCATAGAAGGGAACTAGCACACTGATATTTGTTATTGGTGGCCTACGAACCTCCGCGTCTGACATGGTGCCCAAAGCTATTTTTGGAACTAAAACATTCTACTCTGAGAAAGAAAACGCATTGTTTGCTACTTTTCTGACCAATTCACCAAACAGGTGAAGATTGTTTCGTCCCGGTGAAGAAACATGTTAACTCTTTACCCAACTTAACGTCAAACACCACACAGCGCTATATCCATTACATCTTCATTAAACTGTTATTATGTTTTGAATTGTTGTCTTAGAAATATAGATTATGGTCCATCATTCGAACGACCTTATTGAGCTCGTTCCAATGAGGGGCAATAAGTTATGTTTTTAAGACAAAAGTTTAGAATTAGTTTAAACATCTTCTAACCGCGTTGGGTAAAGGGTTAATTATTTTGTGAATTGTTTGCACTTTTTAGATAAATCATACGAGGTATCTTTGATCATACTTTAGGAGTAAACAGCATGTGTACCCCATTTCTTCCACTACCCAAGAGCATTGTAAGCCCGCCCCCACCCACCCCTTCCACTCACAACCCTTAAATATTATTTTGGCATGGTATCTCTCTCTCTCTCTCTCTCTCTCTCTCTCTCTCTCTCTCTCTCTCTATCTCTCTCTCTCTCTCTCTCGTTCCCTCTGTCTCTGTGTGTGTCTCTCTCTCTTTTGTCGATCGATCGACAAAAGAATTTTTTTAAACAGTAATTTTATTTCCTTCAAATATGAAATAGGGTTTGGCGAACAGGCTAAGCCTATTTAAACGCCTCCCCCTTACAACAATATTCAATTCTGATACAAAAACATTCAAACGTGTGCAGGTGCTGGTGAGGAGTTACACTTGGACTTAGATGATATTACAAATCATTGCACTCTAAACTTGTCATACAATAATAATAATAACACTTTGGCCAGCCGCTGATTTGTCGCGGTTCTCGGACGAGAAGGCCATAGTTACCCCTGTACTCCCAACTGCCTCCCTATTCCCACGCTTCTCCTCTCCTCCCAGCACTCGGAGACGAACTGCTTGATGATATCCCTTGTCCCATTCTTCCCAATCTCTCCGATTAGCATATTAACCCTCTCCTTTGAGTCTCCCCCTAACCACATGTCCTTCATTCTCCCATCCCACTTCCCCATTATACTCCCAGTGAATCTCATTCTTTTAGGCTGATACTTTGGGCATTCTAGAAGAAAGTGTTCCAGGGTCTCCACCATGTCCAAGTTACACATCTGGCACTCCCTTTCACCGTCTTTCCCAATTTTTCCCCTCAGCTCCAGGGATCTCGACCTCAGCTTGAACAACAGTGACCCCCCAAAGGTGCCATCAAGGTACTCTTCAAAACCTGGCTTCTCTTTATCACGCAGGCCACCCAAAGACCTCTTTGATTTGACCCCCTCTCGCCAATTAGGGTTACAATCCTCCATGACCCTTTCTCTGACGATTTTTTTACCCTGGTTTGCCCCATCGTCCAGGTCCGAGATCTCCTATGAGTAGTTCTCTACTAGCTCCCTCATTTGGACCATCCACCCCGTTTTGATATTTGAGTTGAAAATTCTCAGGAACATTACTTTACACCATCGGCTGTCGGGGAGATTTACCAAATAATTAAGATAACCGAGCTTCAACAGGTCTATCCTGTCCTTGATCCTCATCCACCCAAGCTCACCCCTGATTGCTTCTAGCGCTGCGGCATTACTCGACCCCGTTGTCCAATAATAGTAAGTGTGTGAAACTCAACTTCTTGATAAATTGTATGTCTGGACAGAAACTGGCTGCAACTTGTTTATGGGGTGAATGGTGGGCACTATGGTATCTGGCAAGATTTTCGAGCAAGGAAACATGCCTATTATTCCTATTTTAGATAGCCTGTTACGTAGGGAAGGTCACCATGTACAAAAAGATAAGTGGGACTGATGGATTCAGTAGTATCCAGTGGGATGTGTGAGCAGTTGGTGACTGCTCACACTCACCACCAGTGACTATCGAATCTCCCAGTGTCGATTATATATTGTTGGAAAGCCACAAAAAGCAAACTATTGGCCTCATCTGAATACTGGGGATCGCCAAAGAGAAGAGTATTTAGGGATACATTAACATTGTTTAATTTGTTTAAAAGGGCCTGTCTCTGGATCATGAAGAGAGGGCAATTAAAGATATAGTGTTCCGTGCTTTCATACCCGAAACCACAATCACATTTTGGATCATTCACAATAAATCTGTCAAATTTATGAGCATTAAGATTACTACACCCCATGCGTATTTTCGCGTGGAGAATTTGACCTGCTCTGGAGCCCGAAAGATAATACTTGGGGACTATACGATCGTCACGTTTTATCATATATTTGAAAGCTTTTACGGTTATACATTTACGTATCGACAAAAGAATAGGGAGAGTAATGTTAAGCGAACCTGGTAAATAGATTATAGACAACACTCCAACCTCTCAGTGTTTAAAAAAAGATAAAGACAGTCGTTAACTCGCGAATATTATTAAATTTGCAATTGGGATATCACATTTCTCACACAATCACTCGCACGGATGACGATGTGATGCGTGTTCAGTTTATATCAATCGTACTGTCACACTTACACTTAACATATCTATTGTATATTCAGTGGACGTTTCAGATAAGTAACAATGAGATATATCCATTTAATTTTTTTTTTTTTTTTTTGGGGGGGGGGGGGGGGCGATAAGTAATTGTAAAACGCATTTTGACCATATTTTCACTTAAAATAAATTAAGCCAATTTTTGTTGTTGTTGACATTCCTTAATAGGAAAGGGCTGTGGATTAAAATAGATATACCACACTTTTTGTGATGTATGGCGAGATAATTGTACAGTTTGCAGGAGTCCTGTGCTATTGGACTCGGCCTACGGCCTCGTCCAATACCACAGGACACCTGCAAACTGTACAATTATCTCGCCAAACATCACAAAATGTGTGGTGTATCTATTACATGGCCGTTCCTCCGAGTACACAATGCTTCTTACACACCTGTTGTAAACAATCACTCCCCACCCCCCCCCCTCCACCCCCACCACACGCACACTCCCATAACCGAGCGAATCAAATATTTTCTGAATGTGTGAAAATTAACGATAAAGCGATATAAACAGGACAGGAAGAGTTTCCTCTCTTCAATGTTTGCAACACTCGCGACAATGTCTTTCTGTGTTAATCAATCTCACTTAACTCAACAAACAATGGTCTTTTGTCCAGATATGTGTACCGTCCAAATATCTGAAACGATACAAATATCTGGGCTTATCACCTTTTACAGTACATTATGCCGATATATTTGTACGATAAAACATAAACAGAACAAAGGAAAAGTGACGTAGCTGTGGATTAATAACAGGTTAAGCTTTCTGTCATGAATTTCAGAGAGGATTAACTTTTCTTCCAACTCCTGGATTTTGGCCCCAAAAGAATTCTTCAGGGTGGGAATTAGATCATTTTCTATGTCTTCGACTCCCTGCGCGTTATATTCAACACTTCTACTTAAGTCGGTAAATTCAGACCTTTGTCGTCACCTTTTCCAGGATTTCCAGGCTTTTGCCTTGGCATATTGTAAAATTATAGGAACTTTCCAAAAAAGTGTTTCAAAATTTTCGAAGTTCACAGTCTTCAGCATTTCATTCGTCAACATAAAAACTGGATTCACGCATTAAAATGGCAATGAAGAAAGAAAATAAAGATATTTTATTGTGAATAATAGGTGTTAGTACATATAAAATTGGTTAAGAACAATAGTAGAAAATCATGTTATTCAATAGTGTTTATTTGTACAAATGAAGCGAACCTAGGAACGGTTGGTAACACGTCCGCGGGTCATTTCCAGTTCACTATAGCCCTATGCTGAGCCTCTAGCGTCCTTTCAGTCCTTTTTCTATATCCGAATTGCTGAACTGACGACATTATCGGCAGCCAATATGTCAACAGATCTTTCAGGCAGCATTACACGATCCAAGCTATCACAACCCTATATGACAGATCTGAACGCCATTTTCGACTTTTTCTTAAACTGTCGGTCACAGTTTTCATTTAAAACATTTAGCTTTTTCACATATGAGTTATCTGCGACAAATAATGTAACCCGAAAGAAAGACTGTTTATTTCGACATCCAATGTGAAGCAAAATGGACGGTGTATAAATTACTAAAAGTGGGTTATGTTGATATCTCCTGCGGGATTTAACATATCAACTTGGGATCAACCCGTAAATAGTTGAAGTTTCTTAGAGGTTGAAAATATAGGCCAAATTCAACGGGGCACTCAGTGGTTATTATGTGCGTTTTTCGAAAACGCTGGAAAATGTTGAGATCTCCTAACGCATTTCCGATGCCAACTTATAATTTTTTAGGCCAACAAAAGTGGGCGGGGCCAAATATTTTGCGATTACGTCATGCTTATATTTTGGGCATTGTATTATTTATCAACTTGGAGAAGATACCAAATTCGTCAAAACAATATAAGTCAAGGACGCCAGGATCACCAAAGGGTTGATTGAGCGCATTTTACCAAAAATATAGAAATGAGACATTATTACACTTCAAAACATTCCCCTGGGCATTGTTTCTGAGCATTGTTTCTGAGCATTGTTTCTGAACATTAACTGGTAGAGAGCTAAATTATTTTTGGCCATCAAAATTTGTTCACATATCTTTGCCTTGTTACAATTTATGGGAGAGTGCCTACAGGCACTCTCCCATAAATTATAACAAGACAAGTCCTTACAGACTAAATAATATCACTTCAAAGATAATACAAAGCACATCCACTGAGTATGAAGCCTTCAAGTTGCAGTATTTTCACCTCAAAGTAAAGCCCAAATGTGGGCTTCCAGCACTCTACCAGTTATTACACAAAAAGTGTGCGAAGCCTAAATGTTTCAAAGTAGGTCCCACATATATCTCAATCGTGTAAGACATACCGAGTTAGGACAACACCATATACGCAAAACGTTCACTGAAGGTTCAAAATATGGCACCGTGGTCGACAGGAGCCATTTAGTGCTTTTTCCAAAAGAATCTGGAAATCACATCGATAGACCCACCAAATAAGAAATAATAGATTTTCGTGCTCAAAACAAAACAGCGGTCAAAGACAAATATTTTGAAAGTAGGTGAAACATATATATTCTTATTATCAAACATGCAGTAAGTGTCAATTCTCGAATATCGGTCTTAGTTTAAACAATATTTATTTCCAATAATATCACGTGGTAATGTACAATAGCATGTGGATTGGATTTAACAGGAAGCCAAAGGCTTACTATTGTGTTTCTATATATAAAATAACATTACAAAAACTGTTTAGATCGGATATGACAGATATCAGGTATTTTGTGATCATTATGTTGTCAAAGAGCTGGGGCACTATGCATTTGTTCGATTATATAATTCGAAATATAGGTTTACGAGAGAAGAAAAAATAAATAATATTGATAATAGTGGATAGAGAGAAAATGAAAACAACAACAACAGAAGGTGTGTGATAGTTATACTGGTAGTCAGTATTGAAGCGATGGGAGTGGATGGCTTGTCCTCAAAGCGCCCTACTTACCAAGTTGAGGGATTATCGGGATATAAGTTCACGCTGTATGAGTTTGAAACTAATTCAGGAGAGGCTATCTGTCACAAGGTCATGCTATAATTAAGTTTAAGAAACACATGGCTAGTACATTCTTTCCTCCTAACGCTCTCTTAAATGAGATGTATTCGCTACCACAAAAATGCAACTTAGTGAAAGGTCTTACACCCGAATCTTTGTTGAAATTGTGCACTACTACACATCATACGGGCGAGCAGGAATACATGTAGGGCGCAGTTCATGTTCCTGTAGAAAGAATGGACTCAGGTGTCTGACAGCTCGCGAAGGTAGGTTTTAGGAATTGTGAAAGCTGAAAACGGGAGCCGAATATATTCAGCAACATCAACAGCCACAGTCATGATTTGAACGTCAGTTTCCCATCTGCATCATTGACTTGCCGCCAGGAGGAGGACTTTAGAAATGGAGCACAGAGATCTTTGTTCTTGCTAGAATCTGGTTGGACGTCCTGAATATTTAACTCGAGGAGAATGCCAGCGTAACCCTGCGTGACATCCATATTTTAACGTTCGTTGCCATCCTTGGTTTTATATGTGGGAAATAACACTTGGGAGGACACCAGGTATTTGTGCTCCGTTTGTCTTTTCTTCCGCACAACTGAGTTATTTAGCCTATTTGTAAATTTGTCCTTGTAAAATAACACGTTGAGCAAGACATTTTAAAAACAACAGAAATGACAAGTGAGTTACGTCGAAAAGCTGCAAAAGCTTGGGACACTTTTCTTTCCAAATTTGGTGGTACCTTTGATGGCACCCTGAGACCATGGAAAAGACGACTAAAAACTTTGCGATCAGCCATACTATTAGTCAGAGAAAGGAAAATGTATTTTGTGTTGTGACGAAATAAAAAACTCAGTAAAACTAAAGGGAATAACACAAGAAATATATTAGAAAACTGCAGCAACCCAAACCAATTCTCTGTAGACATGTGGGATTGTTTTTTCCCCATCCTCAAGCTGGTTCGATGACCTAGGATTCTTTCACAACATATCCTTGGAAATTCATCCTACCTCTGCCCACAGTCACGGTTTGCATAATGATAACCAGGAAAGTAATATTTACCAATTATTTTTTTTTCTAACATCTATCAAATTTCCCACAGAATCTATTTTATTATGAAGAAAACAGAAGAAAAACCAATGCAATTTATTACTTTATCGCATCGCGCGCAACGCCCAAATTAAGTGATACCCTTTACTCACCCAATCCCTCCACGTTATTAATTTTCAATAGAGACGTTATATACGTTATCATAACTAACAAATTCCTACCTGTTGGGTATCCAGTGCATGGAGTTAAAACTAACAGCAAGATTCAACGTATTTCTGGGAACACATTGCTTAGTGAATTCATCAGCAGTCGCTACCGTATAAATACACTTGTATTTTTGTTTGACATTTGGCAGACCAGGAAGGTTTTCTGCAACCAACAATAAAACAATTCTTATCAGTTTGTTTGAGATATTTTAAACATACGATGTTAACATGGCCTATCTAACAAATACGTACACATTAGCTCAAATAGGGCAAAGGATATTCAACACTGTTTTGTCGTATTGTTTTGTATTTCAGAAACTTCATAATGATATGTCCAAAGTGGTTTTGGCACAACAAATATCTTTAACCCCTTTGAATCTGATTGTATATTCCATACCAATCCCGGGCCATCGACTGGTAGGGTCTATATTCCTTCATTGGGGGCAGATCAATGACTATTCTCAACGAGCGGCCCGAAGGCTGAACGTTGAAAAGCTTTATTGGTCTACCACACAGATTCACTGAGCAATTATCACCTTTATGAATTCAGGTCGTATCACGGCCCTATACCGGAAAAGGGCATTTCGTGTCAAATGGGTGAAGGAAACCAACTCTTTACATCACGTAAGGTCAGAAGCGGCCAACAATATGTATAATTGTGTCAGTTTGAGTGGTTTCATCCATAGCTACGATTTTAGAAAAATTTACACTCACCATTCAGGTTTCTAAACAGACTGTTGTAATCGTTATCCTGTTTATCTTCGAAGATCACCAAGACTTCATAATCATCGCCGTGCTTTTTTTTCAAAGCACCTGCAAATATCCGGAAACAACAAATACAGGGCAATCGTGTACTGTGCAGTGAACTCTACCCATTGTGAGCTCGGCCCCAGATAAGTCGACCCACGTGAATAGTCGGTCTAAAACACTTTTAGAGAAGGTGGCCCATGGGAGAATTCGAACCCAAACAGCCCCTATTCAATGTCAGCACACATACTTTATCAGATGACTTGACTAATTTTGTTACATACATACCAGGCAGTAGTTACATTCAAACGAAACATTTCAGACAACAGTATACAAAATACATCATCCAAACATAAGCTATTCGCACTGCGGCATAGCTTAGCCATTTCAACCCGATGTGCATACATATAGAATAAACGCATAGTGTTTTGAAGTAAAAAAAATATTCTACGAGTAGGATTAAGAATGAAACCGACGAGCCTCTGACGAGTCGGTTTCATTCTTAATCCTACTCGTGGAATATTTTTTTTACTTGAAAACACTATACGTTTATTTTGGTTATCCCATAAATCTTCTACGGGGTAGGCGCGACACAATTGTGCTATAATTCGCTACAAAACACAGCAAGAAGTGAAGAGCACATTGGTCCAATTCAATCGACCAGCAAATTTGGCAAAAATAAACAAAGCGCAGTAATACATTTCTGTCTAAAAATAATTCCCCTACAAACATGATCTAAACTAGCAAAAATACTTTATTATATGAGCAGTCGGGGGGGGGGGGGGGGGTTCTACTTGCATTGTGTAATACTTCCAAAAAGATTTAAAGAAATCAACAATCGAACTATTAATTGTGCTAGACAAATGTGGTAGAGGCCAGAGGTCAACAAGTCCGTCGCTACTAGGGGAATAAATTCTTTCAGTGTTAAGCCTGAGGGGAAAATTTATCACCCTATTAGGTGAATAAAGCAAAAATTTATCCAAGCCCTTTATTGTTCAAATAAACGGCCATTTATGGGATAAATAAATTTTTGCGTGAAGAAAAACTGGTAGTGGACGAGCAGACGATATAAAGAGCAAAACATAAGAAGAAATCCAAACACTAATTCTTACACCTTTTTTATAAACAATATTTTATTCGTCATGAAATGGTTTGGTGAACAGGCATGAGCCTATGTATATACCCCACCGATAGATAAAATATACATTTTTATTTTAACAACAGCGGTGCGTAAACAAGTGCCGAGTTATGTGATTTGTTCTAGAAACAGTCCACTATCAATTATAGTTTCTGTCAAACTAACTTGTGGCATGAGTCTTGATAGGACTCTTCAGTCTGATATTGGGATGTAATGACTGATTGAGGTAAGTTATTCTACTTCTCGGATACTCATTGGAATCTCATCGTTTGTTCGATATAGTTATGCACGGCTCCAAATATTCGAAAATTTTCTGAATCTGTTTTTGTTTCATTTCCGGATAAGTATGGTGTAATCAATACTTTGAAACATAATTTCTCTTTGGGTATTATAGATTGGAGAAAAAAAGAAAGTAGTGTTCAGAGTCCTCGTATTCGCGATTACAAGAGCATTTCGGGTCATCGCGCAGAAATAGTTCATACATGTGACGATTCAAGTCGCTACATCTTAATCTTAATTTGCAGTGCAATATCTGGCCTCTTCTCTTGCCAACATTATAATACCCTGGAATGATAGGGTCGTTTCTTCTAAGAATGTTTTTCAGTACATGTACAGATCCACAGCTTCTCATATTTATATCCATATCATTCCAGAGTCTTACAGCAGACGGAAAAAAGAGTCATAAAAAAGTTTAGCCCGACATTGTATTTCACGTAGGTTGTTTGATGAACGAAGTGTATAATTTGTATATTTCGACACTTGGGGTAGAATCATTGCCGTGAGATAATAAGGCACATTACCAGACATAATGTTGAACATAGTAACTATTTGTGTCTTTTTCTGCGCACCTGTAATGTAATAAAACCAATTTCGAGATATATACGCTCGTGACTTGTGCCCCTGGGAATACCGCATATTGTTCGAAGGGCGTTAAGTTGTAAAACTTCGAGTACATCTAGTTTACCTTTTGGACAGCTGTCCCAAATAATATCGGCGTAGTCAAAAAGTGGGAGTATGAAATGAGTATGCAGAGTTTCCAAAGCTGACCTTGGCAATTTATATTTTAAGCTACGGAGGCAGTTTATCATTGGACTAACTTTATCAATAAATACAATCTACATGATTACCCCAAGATCCCGAGTTTTGAAACGTTAGTCCTAGATGTTTGTGTATGTTAACTTCTGTTATAAGAGGACCATTTAAGTAAAGTTGCGGCTTCGAATCTGGGTTAATTTTTCTTGTAAAGCTGAGGGTTACTGTTTTTCTAGGGTTAAAAGTCACTTGCTAAGTATCTGACCATAAACCAATTTGTTCCATGTCATCGTTCAGTATATTTGCAGCCTCATTTTCATCCTCTACAAGAATAAATAGGGACGCGTCGTCTGCATATAATCTTATATTCGAATGGATATCATGGACGATATCATTTATGTATATATTGAAAAGAAGAGGTCCTAAAACAGACTCAGGGAACTCCAGCAAGTATTACTTTTTGTTGAGCTCTTTCCGTTAATGACAACTGTTTGTGTACGATCAGTCAAATAACTTTCGAACCATGTTAAAAGCCCACGCCTTACCCCAATATAGCATCCAGTGTGTGCAGCAGACCACCATGCCAAACTCTATCAAACGCGTTGCTTATGTCACAAATGACAAAGCGGACTTCTGAACCTTTATCTAGTGCAGATTTTATATAATTATCTATAGACATTAATTGCAAAACCGTACTACCTCCCGGCCTAAAACCAGACTGAAGGTCAGTAAGGCGGTTATTATCAACAAGAAATCTATATACGCGATTGAAAACTATCTTTTCCAGTACCTTACTAACACAACTGGTGAACGACACGGGTCGGTAATTCTCTTTTTCGTTTTTTGATAATTTTTTTATGGATTGATATAACATTTGCATGTTTCCAGTATTTGGGAAAGACTCCAGTTGAGAAAGACAGGTTAACTAATTTGTAGAGCGGGAAGGATAGCTGCCTCGAGAATTGTTTCAATATTATATTGCTTATATGGTCAGGGCCACTAGCCTTTGTCGTATCTCATTTTGATAACAATAATGCAACCTCCACCTTTTCGGTTTCTATAGCCTCTAATGGTCCATCATGCTTATAAATGCAAAGTAATTCTCTTTCGACGATAGTATTACACTGAATTGTAAAATAATTGTTGAAGATAGTCGCGATATCTTCTGGATCGTTTATAATTTCATCATCCTCGAACAAAGGAGGAAAGATTGCGCTCATAGACTGCTGATTGGTGAAATCTTTCAAACTCTTCCACCACTGCTTAGAGGATGGTTTTCTTATACAGACTCTTCCAAATTGATATCAAAACTTTTTTTCGCATCCTTAACACAGTCTTCAGTCCTATTTGTTCTTTTCCCTTTTTTGTGAGCCCTATTTCGTATGCGCATTTGTCGTCTTACAAACGATGCCAGCCAGGGTTTGTCGTTTGGACGAATTAAGATCGATCTAGCAAGACTAAACGATCTCACAGTTTCCATAACATGGACTGTTATTTTTTCTATTATATCGTCAATTGAGCCGGATTCGAAAAATGAATTCCAGTTAAAATTCAGAAGTGATTGTGACAGATCATCTGCATCCATATTTTTGTAATCCCAAACAAATCTTTTATAAGAGGGAAGGTTATGATTTTTAGATTTCAGTTTAATACTAGTGGCATGGTGAGCGCTACAAAAAGGGGGAGTGACTTCGATACTGGAGATCAGGTTCGGGGAAGAAGTGAGCACTAGATCTATTAGAGTACTTGAGTTCTCACTGATTCGAGTTGGTTCCTTAACAACCTGGGCAAGGTTGTGTGCAGTTTCAAGTCTTTTAATGTTGGGTGGGTTGTTGGTAGACAATTTGCGTTGAAGTCGCCGACAATAACACCTTACACCCTATTGACAAAATCATAGGATTTGAATGTGTTCCGTGAAATTCGGTTATTGTGCTTCGCCATTTGACGCTTTCGTTGTATTAGAAGTTGTAAAATTTTGTTTTTATTTCGCCATCGATCGCGCTCTTCACTGCTATAATGGCTTTACTTTACAAATGAAAGGAAGTTTTTGGTTCCAAAATTTTAGACAAAGAAAACATTTTTGGTGTCAAATCAAATCAATTAACTAAATTGGCACCTATCAGTGAACATATTAGAGTATTATGTATCGTCACACGTTTATGTGAAGCCAGCTAGCTGGCTTCACGTGGACGTGTGGCGAAATACAATACCCAAGTACGCGTATCCTATTCTAAATACCTCTAGGTACACTGGGAAAATGATTCCCGATAACAAGCAATACAGAGGCAATCACTGAAAATGCGACTTGAATCGAGGTTCAATTCGACGAATTATTTTGTCCAATTAGATTGCGGCAAACACTCCTGATTTGCCGAGCCCTGATTCGGATGGCCCAAACATATTTAACGCTGTGATGTAAAAGGTAACGGTGGTTCCCAAAATGTCAGAATAATCTTCTGAAACAGTCTTTAAACGTGAGCAAGCACCTTCATGTAAAGCTGATATCCTTCTGGGGTATAAGATGTATTAGCGTAAAACTGATAGACTTTCTTTTGACTGATTGCATCGAACGTATTCTCGGTGTTGTTCAGTTCAGACAGCAATTGATATAGGGGATCCTAACATGCATTTAGACTTTGACAACAGAATTTATAAGCCCTCCCCATGTTGGGTGACGTCAGAGTGAGCACACACCATGTTTGTTTCTAAACCCACGAACACCCAAAACAGAAAGTATAGTAACTTTGTCTTTGTTAATATACGAAAAATACATGTATGCTTGTAAACTGGAGAAATACACGCCGAATATTTTCTTCTTCGTTGAAAAACTCAAAGCGTATTATAAACTGAATTTAGTGTCTACTACATCATACTCTTTAAAAAAGGTAAACAACATAAACTGAGATGGAATATGATAAAGAATTGTTTGTCAACTAACAATTCGCTGATAAAGAAATTAGTATCTTGTCCGATTTTTGACCTCTAATTTTACGCATATGTGCGCGAAAGTGTGTTAGCGTGCTTGTGTGTGTGTGTGTGTGTGTGTGTGTGTGTGTGTGTGTGTGTGTGTGTGTGTGTGTGTGTGTACATATTCGCATACGTGCGTGTGTGCGTGCGTGCGTGCGTGCCCGCTTGTGAACGTACATAAACAATTGCGTGCGCGTGCGTTTCACCATGCTCACGCACACTTGTGTATATCTGATATACATACATGTGCTCGTGAAAACAAATATTTTGTGTGTATGCGTACGTCCACACGAACCCTTCTCACACTAAAACAAAAATAATTCCAAGTATTTTTTAGGTCAAACAGCTGCCAAAAAGAAAATATTTCCACCATTCGCGAACCTCTATGCAAGCACTCCACTGAGTGAAAAATTTGCAGTTCAAAACACCTCCAGAGTAAATACTTTTTGTAAAACACTACTCTGTGTATTTTTTGTTGTAACTTCTTCCTCTGGCAACCTTGTATGCATTTGTGAATATTCGTTATATATTTCATTATGTTTATCCGAATTAAAAAACCTGTCCACAAATAAAACAAAAAAAAAAAGATTTAAATCAGGGGAACTATTAATACTCATGGGTCTGAATAACAAATTGAAAAAAAACTGAAAATGCTGGAGATATGACGTCAGTACTGACAGGCGTTACCCCCTCCCAACTGATGAGAGTCCTACCCTCAAACTACATAAAAGGACACTATAATAATACTCCTAAGGAAATAGGAATAGTTGAGGGCAAGCATTGTACAGTTTCTCTCAAATTGGCAACGCTATGGTGTTATTGGCGATCGATGTCTGTAAACGTCACAATTAGATTTTACAGCATAAAATTGAAATCAACTTAAAACTGGTGACAGCTCTGTCCACAGTTTACATAACAGAGCACTATGATAATACCTCATACGGCGAGAGGAGATCGCAATGGCTCAGTAGTTACTGCATTGAATTTCAAACCGGAATATGAAAGGTTCGATCTACGCCAGGGGTTACTGCGTTACTGCGTTGGTTCATTGGACAAGGCACTTCATTCCGATTACCCACGTGGGGGCACGGTGGCGATGTGTACTAAGGAGTACGGCACGTCGATGATGCACCTGTTTTCAACCAATGCCAAACCTGATTGCCCAGAGTTAGTACATGGGGAGGGGGGGGGGGTACTAACAGTTGTTCGCTGTTGGAAGGTGGTTCTCTCCGGGTACTCCAGAGTAGTGTTTCGTGTTTCCGGAATAAATGAGGGGAAGTCGCGTGATCCAGTGACGCCGTGTTGGGTTGTCATGGTAGCCTGCGTGAGCGGCCATGTTGTGACGTAATGCCATAGTAATATGTGGTATTTCCGTCGTTTGTTTTGTAAACTGGAGACCGCCATCTTGGTTTCTATAGTATCAAGTGGTGGTTATCAGCCTAAAAAGCCTACAACAGGACGGGGTATGTTCGGAAGGTATGGTCGATTCAATAGGAGTAAATCCAATTACCACAAATCACTTCCAAATCACCAAAAAAAACGACTGTTATTTGCTACTGATTCCTCCAGAATCCTCTTTTTTCCAATAATAGCCGCGCTCCTTTGTATAAGAGTGAATATAATTACCCGGAAACCTTGACGAATCGATCGTTGCTGACACCATGAAGCTGTTGGGAAATTGAGGACGCGGCACAAACCGTTACCAATAACGAGAAGCATCGACGTGTGTGCTACTACAATGATGAAGAAGTCACCAAATCTGTAAATGACATGTCCTTCGGAGCGTTGATTCCATTAGGTGAAAATCTGTATGAAGTCGAACTCAATAAGAAGACCATCAAGTTAGATCTGCCACTCCACATAGGATTTTTTGTGTACCAGTATTCGAAACTTCGGATGCTTCAGTTCTACTATGATGTCAATGATACCCTTGTCACCCGCCAAGATTTCGAACATGCTGAAATGGACAAAGATTCTGCATACCAATGTACCTCGTCACCACCCATAGATAAAGTAGCTAATCCAGAGAACAGAGTACAGTGTTACAAAGAGAATCACAGGTGGTTTCCATCTGAGTGTTATGATTTCCACAGAAATGATTATGTAAAGGCCAAATTAGAAGGCAGAGAAGTGCTGGTTACCGAAGTTTGTTGCCAAGAAAGAAAGCGTCGTGGACTCCAGGTTTGTTCAAGGTGGAATCGCAAGAAACCAGCATTGTTGGACTGCGTAGGAAAACGTATTACTACTTCGGTGCCACGAATAAATTTAGTTGTAAAGGAACCAGCAAACTCCATAATGATTTGACAAAAGAGAAATATTTGCAAGTTTTGAAGACTCAACAAAGTGGATCCGGCAACAACCGTGCATTTGTTATGAATAACAACACCATGTATACTTACCAGCAGAGCAGAGATGGCCTTTCGTGTTTCTACCCAAAACGAAGAGTTTTAGAAGATGGAACCAGCACTATACCACTAGAGATATAGACAGCAATGAAGAATATACATTTCAAGAACAATGAAGAAGAAAACATTCAGGGAGTGACATGTTATCCTATTTTCAACTATACACCCAGAAAAGTCAAACTTCTGCCTAAAAAAGTCCTGTTAGACCGAAAATTCCTAAAGCCGTCATGGAATTTAGGTGGTCTTCTCTAAATAATTCATGTTAGGTTGACCGAAAATCCGTAATAGATTCTAGGTGGTCTACTCTAAAAACAATTCTGTTAGGCTATTCCTCGAACATTCCTATATGGTAGTCTCTAAAGTCCTACATGGCAGTATTTAACCCTTTACCCAACGCATACGATTTCAAATTTTTTTATTTTTTAAACTTTTTCAAAATTTTTTAAAAAAGCATGGCATGTGACCCCTCTTTGGAACGAGCTCGACGAGCTCGTTCCAAAGAGGGGTCACATGATATAGTTTTGTTGAAATTTTTCGAAACATAATATTTTTTCAGCTGCTGAATTTGCATATAACGCTGGCAGATGCGGGCGATTCGTTGGGTAAAGGGCTAAAGTTCTTTAGGACAGGAATTTTTAAAAATTCTTCAAAAGGCAATTCTTGAAATAAAGTATGATATGGCAATTCTCGAAATGGATTGAAAAATCTTTTTTGTTTTTCATTTTCTATTCTGATACAGATAGTTTTATCATTGTGCTGTCATTTCCTGTATACTTTGGGCTACCCCTATTGGAAGTGGGGAATATTACTTCATTTTTTATTTCCATTTTCGTTCCACTGAAACTTTTATTTAAAAAAGTTGATTCATGGTGTATTTTAGTCTTGTAGGTTGCCCCTATTTGAAACAGATAATACATCTTTATTTTCATTTTCGTTCCATTCCAAATTTTCCTTACACAAAGTTTATTCATGGTATCTTTAGGTTAGCCCTATTGGAACCGGATGATGTACTTTTTAAATTTGTATATTCATTCAAACTGTTTAATTAAAAAAAGAAGTTGATTCATGGAATCGTTTCGGTTACCCCTATTGGAACCGGATGATGCACATTTTAAATTTTTATTTTCATTCCAACTTTTTAGTTAGAAAAGAAGCTGATTCGTGGTATCTTTTAGGTTATCCCTATTGGAACCAGATGATACACTTTTTAAATTTTTATCACATCACTAGGACACTTTCTGTTGTAAAAAAATTGTTAAAAAATGAGAAATGAAGAAAGCAACTTTTTATTTCTGAATTCCTAATTTGGGCATGCCTTGTATTTTCAAGTTATTTTTTTAATAAGGAAAAAAAAATTCTCCCAAAAAGGACCTTGATACAAACTGTAGGGATGGGAATGCACCGCCCGCTATTTGATCTAACTCCTATGCTTTATTCATTTTCTAAATTTTACAACTTTAGTCCATACTCCTAAAGGAAACAAACACAAACTCCAACCAGGAATAAAAAAAATCCATCAAAATGCGTTGAACTGGAGTGGTTCTATCAAACACTTCCATCAGAGATATATAAGATTAGGCAAAGCATGGACTTGGCATCATTCGCGATCGAACCATTCAACAGAGAAGATGTTCCCACTCGGCAACAAGCAGACTTATGCTAACGTCATCCAGTACCAGGTTGGACTGACGATACACCTTCGAAGATACTTTGAGGGAAAAGTCCAGAAGCCTTATCTAATCAAGAATTGGATTACAGTATCTCTAGTACAATGGACTGCCCTGAAGACTCAGACAGAAGAAGTAGATGCAGCTATTGACACCCAACAAATAGCATTAACCGAAGACACCAATCTGCTAAACCTGAAGATACTACAACACACCAGGACCAAGTCGCACTGAAGACTTCAAGAAAGCAGTTCAAGAATCACCTTTAAAGAGGAAGATCACAGTGAAAATAAGCAAACCACAACCACAAATCGTTGACGAAATTGATACCGAACTCAGATGAGTTCGCCTGCAACATGAATTCTGTTTGGCGTATGCTCATTATGTGGTAAAACATTGATAAATGCAGTGATGAAAGAAAAATACTATGGGTGTGCAGTCGATCACCAAAGCCAGATTCAGCATAATGTATATCTCATGATCTTTCGAGAAGAGAAGATCATCACATGTTTTGATGAAGCACTTGAGTGAACAAGAATGACGTCCCTCTACCATGGCACCATAATACTTCTGGAATAAATCCACTGCCAGTACAGAAAGAGTATGAAGATATGTTCAAGAAACCTCTCACAAATTAACAGAGACTTTGTATTATGGATTTAGTAATTGAATTCATGACCCGCTATCGATCTGCAGATGTAAATAAAAGTTGTAAATACATGCTGTAAATAGATGTTTCCTTATAAAAAAAAGAAGAAAAATAATATAAAAGAAGAAAAAAGGTGGAAATGATGCTCAAGTTATTTGATATTTATCTTCTAGATAAAAATCAAACAAACTTGAACTGTCCCCAGTCAGTTAAAGTGAGAGGGCTACCTATGGTGAGTATATTTGTTGGGGTGGCCATAAAGGCCACCTTCCTAAAAGGTATAGAAGGTGGGCAGCATCACATTCAACAAAAAGATAGATCCTCATTGGAAGCATTCATTCACGTGATTATTGTGTGGTCCCACGGGTTGTGGAAAATCATCCTTTGTAAATCGTGTTATTCAAAACATTCAAGATATTATGACACCTGTTCCAAGTCACATTATTCGATGTTATAGTGAATGGCTACCACTATACAGTACTTTACCACAAGTTGAATTCGTAGAGGCTATCCCTCAAGAATTATAATCTGTTAGTTTAGTCATATTAGATGTCCTGATGCTCGATGTAGATGTTCGAGTATCTAGATTGTTTACTTAAGATGGTCACCACCATAAGATTAGTGTGATGTACAATGTTCCAAATGTATTCGAAAAAATAAAGTCAACACGACTGTAGCTCTCAATAGTCATTACATGATCTTATTTAAAAAATCCTAGGGATCGTTCCCAGATCACACACTTGGCAGCACAGATGTATCCTGGTCAATCCAAGTTTCTGATAGAAGTTTTCGCAGATGCCACCTCGACCCTATGTGGTTACCTTTTATTCGATCTCCTACAACACACTACTGAACACATGAGATTGAGAAGTTACATTTTTCTAGGGGAAACCCGATAAGTGTTCCACCGAAGGTATAAAAGGGGACAACAAATCTATCCCCAAGACAGAAGTTGTTACAAGGCATTAAAGATCTTCTGAGGGTAAGTCCTTTGTTTTACATCAAGGGTAGAAATTTTGTGTTTGTGGCAAGCAGTTTCTATTCTGAAATGACAGCCACTGCTGAGCAATCGGGATGTCAACAAACACACTGGAACTCGTGGATTTAGTTTCTTCCGTCGTTTATTAAGTAAAGTTCAAGTAAGCTCTCAGAGCTTAAAATGCAACGACATCGTTTACTATAACACCACACCAGTCGGACGTCAGCTTCTGTACCAGTACACCAGGACTTCTTGGGTTCCAAAAGTTTCAACACAAAAGTCTAACAGCGACGCGACTTAACTATTTAACAAAGTTTTATCGTGGGGGGGATGGGGGGGGGGGGGGCGACTTTTTCACTCAAAGCCCATGCCAACGCTCCGTTCCTTTCTGCCCATTGGAAAATCAGAATGCGACTATTTTTTACCCGACCGACCAGTGGATTATATCTTCCACTCGACAGCATGACGAAGACTGTGTGTCTCAGAAAAGAACAGAACAATGTTGAATTATCTGAAGCCAGTGGTGGGTCTACCATGTCAATTCAAAGGGTAATCGGCCTCCTCATTATCTCTAGCAGTTAGCGATTATAAACAATTCAGATGTCAGGCTATCTCCAGTGTTCGGGAGAATGCATGACATTCCGATGAATAGTTTCATAGAATTATCACACCTGATAAACCACTACAAAAGCCTTTCTTTCTTATGAGGTGACTCCCGGCTTTTTATGTTTAGACAATCGTCTACCACTCTGTCCGGTTTTATTAATTTCTCATTCATTACAATATAAGTTGAGATTTTAGACTCTTAATCAATCGTCAGACAATCGTCTACTACACTGCCTGTTTCATATATTTCCCATCAATTATAATACTTGTTTAAACTGCAAATTACGAAGTTTAATTCTCAAATTAATTCTCTCGTTTTGTATTTATTCATTCTAACTAACAATTGTCTCATTAGAGTTTAGTTTTCGGGCTATTAACCCTCTCGTGGGCTGCATTTCGCTACATAAACCTACCCTACCTAAGATCAAAACCCAAAGGGAATTTGATCTCGATGAGAGGATTCAAAGCCGAAATGGAGCATACAGAGAGGATAATAGAATGTCATCTCGTCACAATGGCAAGTATGGGGTCACCCCGGGTGCCTGGTTCATGGTAATGACTGTCCGTGACCTCGTTATAATAACTCTATAAGAAGGGAAAAACAAATATGAAATATGTACCCTTCACGTACCTGGCAACGATCTCAACTATATCAAGTGTATATATATATATATTCTAGTACATTTTCTGACAGTCAAGCCACACTCTTACTAGTTTTCCAATTGTCTTGTAATGTAGGATCTCTGGTGAGTACTTATCTAAACCCTGCCAGATTCCCTACTTTTAAATCGTCTAAATTTCTTAGTGATTTCGGACCCCAAATTTTCCTAGTTAAATCGAATAGTAAAATGACCAAGGAAGACAATCACGTTTGACCCGTATTTCCTCAACATCGCCCCACACCTCCACTCTTCAATACAATCTCATCAAGAGGTTAGTAGCGACATTGACGGAGTACTTTCTGGAGCTATTTAATTTATGGATTTACTCATCGGCTGGTACACCCGTTACCTTATAAGTTCTATAAATTCTCCCTGGACTTGAATAAAAATGAAAGTGGAATCCATCATAAGCTGGATGATGTTGACTACACGACACATACCTCTGGCACCCTGTGGGCAACACAAAGGAATTTAAGTTAGGCCTGGTCCTTCGTCAGATGTTGAGGAACCTTCTAAAATGGTTAAATGAGGATCTCCTTGGTATCCTCCAGCGTTGTCGGAATAGGTTTATACTTGAAAACTGGTAGTTTCGTTCGTCCACATCCGGTTCAGCTATGGGTATACACTCCTAACTACCAGGTGCATCAGACCATTCTTTACCTCTACCTCAAAACCGCGTGCACCTGGTTCCTCCCGAATCTATAACCGATTAAATCTGGGCAGTCTTGAATCTCAATAAAAGTTGATCATGCCTCAAAATTTAAAAACCTGTGATTCATCGTTTGGCAGTAATAAACCATATACCGTTTAATCTCAATAAACATGCGATTATGCATAAAATCAGCAAACATGCATCCAAATGTGGTCTCACTAGTTAAGGGTCAACATTATGTACTCTACAAAAATCCAACTCATATGTATTTGGTCGACCTACGGAATAGTGCTGCCTCCTGGGTGCACAATGAACAACATAATGTTCACAACAGAAAAATCGACAGGCATACTGTCACGTCACATCCTCCACAAATGGAAATAATTGTCTTCGCAGGGGTCGGAAGTGACCCTCATAAACAGCTTGATATGCCTCATCGTTGTCTATGTCAAGACCAGAGTCTGAGTCGGCTACAGCCATTGTTTTTCTTACTATTTTGTTTACATTTACTCACTCTAAAATACTTATTGTCACTTACACAGGAGAGGTAGTCTCTCCTGATTCATCAGAAATATTTCCCTTGTTATCCATTGTGGCACTTACAGTATCTGTTTCAGTATAATATTGCACTCTTGGATACAGTTTTTCCCCCAACACAGGTGATTTCTTCGCTGTTTGTTGAATAGTTTGTCGCATTAGTTCTAAAATCTCTTTTGGGGGAAAGTTATCTCCTAATGGTGCATCTGAAGGTTCTGAAGATAAAACTGTCGTTTGGTTAGTTGACTGCATAGGTATACGAACATGAGGCAAATGTTTCTCTCTTTCTCCCACCTGGCACAACATCATTCAACACTTCACACTCGCCTTCCGAAAAATCATATTTACCTCTGTGATTTTTATGTTTCGCATGCAAGATCCAGTTAAGTATTCGGACATGACCTCGTTTTTGAATACATTTCAGAAGTACATAAATTGTCAAAACAATCAATACAGCCCCGATGAAATAAGCCCACTTAGGTATAGTGAATGATCCATCGGGTATCAATTGCATTGAATCAAGTTCACTCACTAGTTCATTCATAAGTAAATTCCCGAGATGACTTAATGCATCTAGAATTGTGAAGTTAGTTAAATTAACTATATCCATGACAGGTTTCCACACCTGTTGCTGATTAAATGAAAAGTTAGGTAAAACAGTCCTGGACATTAACTGATTGGTGGAATTGTCGTGACCATGGAAATAACTACGTAGCAACAGTTGTCTACTTGTTGCCATACACAAAGACTTCAATTCAAATAGCCCTATGGGTGACATTATTTTACGTGGTTTTGGGTTCTTGCATTTTGACAAGTTATTGAGAACTGCAATAGTACATCAGTCGTAACGTACCATAACCCTTCTGCGATGCGTGTCGCAAAAGGCAAGTCGATATGTAACTTAATTTCAGCTGTGCATAGCTTCACAGTCTCATCTCGCATGTTTAGAAATAATGCTAACATGCAACCCGATGTTGTATGTATAGTCCGTACAGCTCCCACCAAAGGACAGAACAGTTTCTTATCATCTACACACTTATCATGACCAATTTCAGGTATGTACTGATTCCTTTGTTTATCTACTATTAACATATCTGCTTTCAATTGATATATTGCGACCAACATACTCGAGACGTTCGCGGTGGCATTTTTCAAAGGTACAGGTAGTGCCTATATTCGAAAGATCTCGAAGGTACCTTTACTATAATGACTAATTTATCTTGTGCAAAGACTGTTGCCGTGGTTAATAAATGATACTACTGCCATAGTTCGTTCTTTAAATTTAGGGGTAATTGTGTCCGATCATCAAGCTTCCCCTGTAAACTGTATAACATAGTTGTCAACGAGGTAGGGTTAATGATTCGCGGTGATACTTTTCATCTGCTAATATACTGAGTCAAAACAAAAAGTATAATAGAAACAAATGTGAAAACATAGCATAAAGGATGAAATATAATAGTTATAATGTTGCATGTTTGTGGACAAGAAGTCGTGCAAAGAGTTTAATGACACGTTGTTGTTGTCCACCCAACCATGTAAAATTTTGCCACGTATTTCAAAATAGCACGTGTTTCCCGAGAATGTCAAATTGAATGGGTGACCGACGATTTTCTTTGTGTTATTTTGCACTATACAGCCTGGGTTATTGAGAAAACACGCTAGTTTTTTTCTTCCGACATTTAAAAAAATGCCAAGGTTAACCGAAAATCAGTGGTTGCATGCCATGATATGCATGAGGCTGGGATACCTCCAGATGAGCACGCTGCTTAGTTTGGAGTCACTGTGGCCACTATTTGCCGTCTCATTGGAAGGTATAGAATCACTGGATCTACTGCCGACCAACGGTGTTCAGGCCGACCAAGAGTTATGACCCCTGCACAAGACCGACAAATCAGGATGTTTCACTTGCAGGATCGCTTCCTTCCGGCGACGAGGACAGCTGCAATTACTCCTGGCAGAACTAACAATAGAATCAGTGCACAAGCTGTCGGCAACAGACTCGCTGAACATGGCATCCAAAGTAGGCGTCCGTACCACAGACCAATCCTTACCCAACAGCATCGTACTGTCAGAATGGAATGGGTATGTAAGCGTGTTCACTGGACTCAGCAGTTCTTTTTAGTGATGAATCATTATTTTGTCTACGGCACGCTGATGGTAAGGCAAGACTGTATCGCTAATGAGGAGAACAGTTTTCTGATGCTTGTGACCGTTTCAGCGGGGGTGGTGTAATGGTTTTGGCAGGAATTTCCTTGTACCCCAAATGCAGTTGATCTTCATCGATGGTAATCTGAATGGACATCGGTATAGGGACGAAATTCTTAACGCTGTTGTTGTCCCGTTGTTCAATGTTAACGTCGGCTTGCAGGACAATGCCCGTTGTCATGTGGCACATATCTGCCGTGACTTTCTTGGGGAGCAGAGCATCGAAGTTCTTCTCTGGCCCCCACTTTCGTCAGAATTGTCGCCAATCGAGCATCTTTGGGATCAATTTGACCATCGGGTACGACTTCATGATCTTCAGATGTTAAGCGATTTACATAATTTTCTTAGTTTAAACAGAATTTATTGAAGAATAAGTTAAATGTATACAGTTCACAATACTTGTTCCAAAAATAAATTATCAAGATACAAAATACAGTAGTATACAAGAAACCAATAAATAGAAGTAGTAAAGATAGTTGATGTGTAGAAAAGGGATTCGACAGAAAGCTTAAAGCTTATATAAGTCGTCTCCCAAATACATAATTTTCTTAGGCAGGAGTGGAACGCAGTACCACAGGGTGACATCCAGAGACTTATCAGGTCCATGCGCCGTCGATGTCTTGCCATCCAAGAGGCAAACGGTGGACAAACATGCTATTGACTGCATGTGTGAACTTTTCATGTCACCCCATGTCTGAATTGTGACGTTCTGACGTGACGCTGGCAACAGTAAGAACATGAAATTATGCAAATCAGACAGCTAGACTCGAAATATGAATTTACAATAATTTGTTTGGGATTAAAGTCGATAATACTAAAAAAGTTTCTCCTCAAAGTTTATTATACTTTCTTTTTTGACTCAGTATATATCCATCTGCTCATGCGTGTCATGGATACATTTTGCAGCAGTCATAATCATCTGTTCTATTTGGGTCACTACTATTTCTAACTGATGATATACATGCATAAAATGTTCAATCCGAGAGAGACGATTTTCTACATCCTGTAGCTGTTGGGTAATTTGCTCCCAAAAATCAGCTACCAACTTAGACAAATTTAATATGAATTCCGTATTTTCTTGTGCTGCTGCGTAGTTCATTTTAATCATGGTTAAACTCTGTATTTGCGCATGATGCATTATCTCTTGATTTCTCAACAATCGGTCCAGGTATCTTGTAATACCTCTCAGATCCGATTCAGTGACAGTGCCAAATAGAAAACTTAACCCATCTCCAATACAATTAAATAGTCCACGTTTCTTATGCAACGTCGAGGGTGTATGCCCACTTAATTTGCGATAATCGTTCAGGTCCTGTTTCACTCATGCATAGCCATCATTAATGAACCTTATCTGTTGTTATGTATCCGTTATCAACAATTGTAATGCAACATTAAGTGTATCATTCGCACTGCAATACATTTTACAGACTTGCTCAAAATTTTCATTAATTAAGTCATAGTAACGATTTATGTTTGACACGTGATACCCCAAGTGTTCCATAAGCTGTATAAATTGTTGTAACTCTTGTATGAAGATGGTCGGCCAGTCACTATTGACCATATAAACTTCCTTTACCTTTGTGAATATCACATCATTTTTAATTATTTCAGTTCCAGTAGTTCTATTTATGGCTACCTCCTACAATGAGAAGTAAAGCATGGGTCAACATGGTGGGTGAGGCTCATGCCAATATAAATCGATCACTCCATAATTCATCATGCACCCATGAATGTCAGGAAGTATTCTAAACCCAACAAAACCGGTTTGTTGGTTCGCACCGCCAACAGTGACCTGGCTGAATTTTCAGTTTCCAACAAATAATAAGTCAATATTTCCAACAAATCATAACTGAATACAATTGTTGTACTTAATCAGCAGTACTCCAGGGAACAACATCGGTGACTTCTTCACCCTGAGTTGTTTCCTCTTCACAGTTATCATGTAAGAGTAGGTAGAAAAGGCCGATTCCGTATCACTTGTACACGATTTTGTACATGTACACGTACATCGATGTACACCTCCATAGGATTTAGTGTTAAAATCGTGTACAAGTACACAAAATGTCGTTTTGTTTTGGTGATACATCGTTTTACATCGCACTTTTAACGTTCAAAATATCCGTTGGCGAACGTGTACATGTACACGTCGCTCAAGAGTGAAAAAAAATGTATGAAATTTTAAGAAAATATGATTAAAAATTTGTTCTCTACGTTCCCATCGCGGATTTGACCATCGATCCATCATTGGTGAACGCGAGCAAAAAACGTTTTGCTGATTCCGTATCAGCATCAAAAAGTGGTTTGCCGATTCGGTATCACGTAACTAGGTATAAGTAGGTATGCGTTCACCAATGGGTATTTGAACGGTTAAAGTGCAATCCGATCGGGGAAACCCATTTGCCGATTCCAGATCAAAAAATCGACCTATGTACGGTACATGGAAAAAAGGAGATGTCGAATCGGCAAAACCACTGCCACGTTCCCGATCGCGTTTGGGACGGTATAGGGTGCGATCTGATCGGTGATAAAAAAACGATTTGCCGATTTCATCTCTTGAGTTTTGTGAGAGGTGAATCGTGATAGAATCGGTTTTGAGGAGGGGAAATAAAAAAGTGGGAAATAAAAAAAGTGATTGATATATATAGGAGAGAAAAAAAAATATAAATAAATAGTTATTTAAAAAATAAAATATATCAAATCGAATAGATAATAAAAAATACGTAAATCATGAGCGCTTGCCAGACTATTAGAGAGAGGTTTCTTTTAAAAATGCTGATGAGAGCCTATGCATTCTGCGTGAATGAACAACTAGGTCGCCTCTTGTTAGAACGATGCGTCGGATGTCGGGATCACCTAGACTTCGATCATGAGAATCATTCGTGTCTGACGATGGAAAGGGAAGATATGGTCGTCAAGTATTTCGAACCGGCGTTCGAACACGTTCAAATCGACAAAGTGATCGCGTTTTGGAAGAGATTACTCTTTTGTAAGGATCGAGACAAGCCCACAGTTTCGGAAGAACTGAAATTGGCACGTAGAAGTCTGACTTTAGAAGACAAGGGATGCATCATGAAATTATTGTTCAATGAAGCATACGTCTAAGTTTTTCTCATTGATATAAAATAAGGGAGAATAGAAAATAAAAAAAAATAAATACACACATAAATTTTTTTATCTAATATTAGAAAGAAAAAAAACACAAAAAATGAGAACCAGAAATGAATTGTATCCGATGTTAGATGATGACGAGGACGAGAAGCCGAACGGCGTTTTGCAGACGGCACCATCGCTAGAAGAAAAAGAAAGAGGAGAGAGGTATCGCATTGATCAAATCAGTAGAATCCAAGCGTATCTAACTCAAGAGAGAGATTCTCGCCGTTCTCTCAAGAAGAAGTATTCGCGTTTCGTGAAATTCGTCAATGCGATCGACACAACACTCATCACGATTTCCATGGGTTTACACGCGGTCGGCATCAGGTTGTTGTCAACCACGGTCGGTATTCCGATCGTGTTAACCATAGAAGGAGTGGCTCTCGCCGCCAGATTGTTTAGCACGCTCGGAAACTTTTTGAGTAGGAAATTATATCTGAAGGCGAGGAAACACGACAAGATTCGCGTCTTGGCCGACTCCAAGATCGACACGATATCCAAAATGATCTCGATGGCATTGAAAGATGGTAGGATATCGGACGGAGAATACTTCGCGATATTGGGTGAGAAAACGAAATACGAAGCCATGAAAGAAGCTGTGAGAATCAAGACTTGTCAGATCATCAAGGAAGAGATGAAGGATTCTCTCATGGAAAAGGGGAGGAAAGAAGCCAGGGAGGAATTCAGTAAGATGATAGAACTCAAGAGCAGCGATTGAAAAAAAATATATATAATAAGAACAGAATTTTTTAAAAAAAAATATTAAATTTATATATAAAATAAAAACGAAATTAATTTAAAATGTATTGCGTAAAGTGTAAGAGAGTTACCGAGATGAGTAATTCTCAAGAAGTACGAACTAAAAACGACAGACAGATGCTTCGCGGAATTTGCGACGTGTGTGGTTCTATCAAGACTCGATTCGTCAAAAAAAAAGAATGCGAGCAAAGGTAAAGGCATGGTGAATAAAATGATCAATAATCTACCTTTCGAAATGCATCTGCCTGGTCACAGTTTCACGGAACCTGGAACGAAATTGAACAAGAGACTCAACGCCGATCTGACTCCTAAATCTTGGAGCAAACCTGTGAATAGGGTGGATGCGGCCACGTATGATCACGATCTGTGCTACGCCGGACATCCCGACACCAAGACTCGCAATGATGTCTGCGATAAAAACATGGTGGGGAAATTGAGAGTCATATTGAATCCGACCAGAAGAGAGAAGATAGAATGTTCGCTGGTCAGCAATCTGATCGGTGCGAAACGTCGATTCGAATGGGATGTTCAAAAAAAAAAGTGCATCTGAAAAGAAGAAGAAACGATTATTGACGAGCGAATTGGCCGAGGAGTTACACAAACCCATCGTGCGTAAATTTCGAAAGAGAAGTGTGTTCGAAATTTGTGGTCGGCGATCGAGTGAGAATCTACGCTTATAAGAAGTACTTCGAAAAGGGTTATACTCCTTGATGGACGTCGGAAATCTTTGTGATAATCAAAATATTTCACACCGATCCAGTGACTTACAAAATCAAAGCTTTGGATGGAGAAGAGATCATCGGAAAGTTTTATGAACAACAATTACAGAAGACAAAGTTTTGATAAAGAAAACAAAATTTGTTTATTTACTCTCTTTAACATTTTCTTGTTTACACATATATATATAGGAGAGAAAAATAATAATAAAAAATAATTAAAACTATTTTTAGATAAAAAAAAAAGCAAGCTAATTAATAAACAAAAAAAAACAAAAACCCTTTAAAAAATGGCAAATATACTAGATATAGCACAAAGCATAGTGAAAGATGAAAGTATTCTAGAATATGAGGTTCACGAATACGAACTGGTAACCAGAACGAGTTTGAACAATGCGGGAGAGATAAGAATCAACATCTAAACTCAAGATCAATTCGTCCATCCTAGCGAGTGTTACATAGTGGTGCAGGGACGTCTCACCAAGGAAGATGGGAGCGACTACGCCGACGACGACTTGGTTACGCGATATTCAACTACGTCATCAAGACGTCCAGACCTAAAGGAACGTTTTCGTTCAGGATACCTTTGAAACACATCTTCGGATTCGCGAACGATTACAACAGAGATCATGTATGGATTCAAACACAATCTGACGTTGATTCGAAAAGGAAACGACGACGCGATAGTGAGACTCACTGCGACCTCTGTGGGTAAGATAACTCTACAGAAGCTATTGTGGTTCGATCCGCACATGGAGCCTTCGGTCGTGGAAAAAACGCGTCTCTACAAGATCATAGAATCCAAGAGTAAATTACCTGTGGGATTTAGAATGAGACAGTGTGACACGGCTAGCATTCCACCCTCCACGAATCACTTCGATTGGAGATTGATGGTGAAATCCGCTTCCGAGAGACCGCATTTCATCATGGTTGCATTTCAGACCGATAGGGACGGGTCTCAGGAAAAGAATGTGTCGCTGTTTGATCACTGCCATTTGAGAATGAACGCCACGAGATATCCAGCAATCGATTACAACGCGTCGTTCGACAAGAACGATTTCTGCAGACTGTACGGCGACGCCGCTGATTTTAGAAAGAAGTATCACGGTCTAGACGAATTGATGAGCAACCCTAACATATCTCCCGGCGAATACAAGTCGATGTATCCCATGTTTGTATTCGACATCAGTAAACAGAGTGAACGACTCAAGAGTAGCGTCTTCGACATTCAGATCAAGATGCAATTCGATAGGAACGTGCCGAGAAAAACCGAAGCCTTCGCCCTGGTCCTGTCGGACAGAGAATTACAATTCGAATCGGATGGAAATAAGATGTCGATCATTCGATGAGAGACGTGCGTGAAAAAAAAATAAAAAACAAAATAAAAAAAGTAATGAGTAATTATTAAAAACAAAAAAAAACGCAAAAAAAAAATAAATAAAAGTAATGAGATCTATAGAGATTGAACATCTTTCTAAATCGCATTACTTTTTTTTTGTTTTTAATAATCACACATTATTTTTTTTTAATTAATTATTTCCACGCGTTCACTGTTTGTTCAAAGGATCTAGTTCGATCAGTAGACTCACCACGGAAGTGGCGGCTTCGGGATTATTGGTTTTCGTAACGAAATTAATCCTGTCTCCGGCGTTCACTTTGAGAGGTGTGCCAAACGTGCTAACATTTGCGTGTTGATTCTCAGTCTTTTCGATCCTGTATCTCTTATCGCTCTCTACTCCATTCACCATGAGATTGACGACCGCTCTGTTATTCAAATCCGAGGAAGCCAGACTCATTCGAATGATTTCACCTCTGAACGGTATGGGATATCCCACCTGACCATGTTTTGATCGACTACCTCCATTTCCGAAAGACCATTCAGCTTTTCCCTCCTCTAAGGTGCTAGCCTCCTCGGCCCACATGGTGATCAATTGTCTAGCATATTTGACTTTCTCCACCACCGAAATCAGGGTGCAGGCATCCGTCATGTTTACGGGATCCGGTAGATTTGTGAGCGTGTGTCCACACATGTCTAGTTTACCTTCCATGATGTCGCCCTTTCTCCAGACCGAGTTGTTGTCTACGTACTTCCTGCTGACTGCGCTGGAATCGAATTCGGGATCGTGATCAAGTCCGAATAAATTCTCACCGTTCATGTTGATACCACCCTCCATGGTTCCGCCAGATTGTTTGTTCAGGTAGAGATCATCCACTTGCGATTCTACGTATTCTTGTGATCATATCACGGCAGAATCTACGTAGCCCTTGTTCATCAAGGTTGAGTCCGCATCCGTGTCGTCGACCTTCGACAGATTCAATATCTTGTTGAATCCCACATTCAGATCCGGTTCCAGATCTACGTAGTGTTTGGTCGCCACGTCCTTGGGATTCGTGGGAGTGGCCACATTTGTTATCTTGTTAGAATTGGCTTTC
This sequence comes from Pictodentalium vernedei, assembly GCA_031216915.1. Taxonomy (NCBI): domain Eukaryota; kingdom Metazoa; phylum Mollusca; class Scaphopoda; order Dentaliida; family Dentaliidae; genus Pictodentalium; species Pictodentalium vernedei. Next base: position 391,026,629 of record CM062291.1, on the reverse strand, counting down.
AGTTCCGAGTGCATCATTTTCTGAACGTATCTATTTCTCAGGTGTTCACTGAATCTCGCGTGAGAGTCGTCAGTGTATTTCTTGGTCGCTGCATCGATGGGATCTATGGGATTTGCGACGTTCACCAAACGTTTAGATTTCAGATCGAGATCGTCAGTCATGGCTTTATCCACGTAATTATCTAGCATGATTCATTTGAAATCCGCGTTCCCCCTGTTGACGTATTTTTTAGTCACAGCATCTGCGAGATCTATCAGCTCAGGAAGATTGTAGAGCTTCTTATCGTTCATGTTCAAAGGTTCCTCTCGAGGTTTGTATCTCCCAATGTAACGTTCGTCCAAGTTGGCAACGCCGTGACCATCACCGACTTCGAGCATCTTCCTCTTCTTTTTGGGTTGACTTTCGTCGTCACTTCTACCAAATTTATCGACTGGCATGTTGTTTTGAGATTTTTGTTTTAAAAAAAATATATTTCAAACGCAGTTTATTAAAAAAATGAATTATTTCACTTATTTCATTTTTTCGTTTTTATTCGATTAAATTTTTTTAAATTATTTTTTATCTTTATATACTATAAAAAAAAAATCTCTCTCTCTAATGTAAATCATTGAGAATGTCATGAAACCGATCTCCTTCAGACCATCTCTTCAGAACGTAGAGACATAAGTGACCGCAAAACACTTGATCTGGTGATTGCACTTGTTCTGTGTTGTAACGGACCATCGATTTGTTGAAATAGTTCTTTATTTCTTTCAGCGGTGAGATTCCGTAGCTGTCGAAATAATAATTTTTCTTTCCGTTCTTGAACCACGCCACCCAGTGAGTGCCTTCACCTGATAAATCGTCTAGATTTAAAATTCCGCATTCCGATTGTCGAGGTCTTCTCTTCGGCAAGGCATCTCTGGAAAACACGCCTAGAAAATCTTTGATTTTCAAATCCTTCACCGCATTTGACAGATCGATGTTGATAGGGGTTTGTTAGGTAAGACGACACCTTCTACGGATATCTCTATTTTCTTATTCATAAATGCGTATATTTTTTTTTTATTTATTTATTTTATTATAATTCACTAAAATGATGTTATTTTTTTAAATTTTTTTTCTTTTTCTTTTTAAACTAACTATATCGACTTCCATAATCTTGAATCCGTCTAATTCCGCAACTTCCATAATCTTGAATCTGTTTAATTCCTCTTGATTTTCTGGAATCCTATCATCCTTAATCATATCTGGAATCTTATCATCCAAAATCATATCTGAAATCCTATTGTCTAAAATTAGATCCAAAGTCCAATGCCCGAGTGCCAAAGTGCTTATTTTATCGTCTAACATGAATCTCTTATCGTCGCCGGCCGTCAGCGAAATCTTGTTGACTATTTCGGTATACAAGTCGTGATTTTCGCTTCGAATCGATTTCATAGTCTTATACACTGGACCACTTCCTAACAGACAATCTTTATACTCTCGGAAAGAGATGTTTTTCTACACCACGCACGCTTTAACCCCTTTGCACTTCTTGATCTCTTCATCTTCTAGACGATAAGCATACAGTTTAGGTCTCAAGCCCACGAATTCGAGGATTTGTTTACCACCGCTCTCGTTCTTAAATTTACCTAACACCTTCTTGTTGTTGTTCGATTGAATGTTGAATGGGTGATCGACGGGATAATTGCTCGTGTTGAACCACGCGGCCATGTCTGGAGATATATCTCGGTAGACGTCTTTCATCTCTCTCTCGTAAACTAAACTGTCTGTGTCGGTGAACAGTAGTTTGGCTTTATCACCAAATTTTCGTTTGACGTAATCGTAGTGAAACTCGTACATCAATCGCTTGCTGATATCTAAGATGATCGGTCCGAGATAATACGGTTTGTCGAACTTCAGGCGTGTCTTTTGCATGTGAACAGCCACAAGATTTTCGTCGAATATGGTTTGGTGTTTGTAATTGGGTTTTGCCACTAATTTTTAGCTTTTTTCTCAGATGTGACAAGTCGAACGTCGGTTCTCTTCCTGATGTTTTCCATCGATTTACCGTACTCGCAGTTGTTCATGAGTTTGAAGAAATCTTTTTCGAAATCGTTCTCGGCTCGAATTCTGAGATTCGTGTTGAGATCGATGTATTTTTTCATCCAAGGCTCTTCGTTGAATTGAATGATGCGATGTATGTTGACTAATTTCATCCCATAATCGACGTATTGTTGTATCAAATTCTCACTATAGATGACATAGTCACATTTGTTAAATAAATTGGGAATGAGTTTTTCCTCTTCTCCTTCGTTCGGTTCCATTCGTTCAGGAGCCAGCGGATAATCATTGTGTAGATCGTGTAATTCTTCCGGATAGTTCAAATCGACTTCTAAAATGCAAGGATAGTCTCTCCATTTTTGCATCTCTTCCTGTTCCGTTACCCATTCGAAATTTCCAATCGGTAAAGGATGACTCATGGCTCAACCGTACAGATAATTAGCGTCCCAATACTGTATGTATTTATTTGGTCATTTTGAATCGAAACCTTCTTTCATGTAGGGATTGTTAGCTTCAGAATATCTGTGGGAGATCATCGAGACGCCACCTCTCGTAGCTCTTTCGAACATGAGCAACATGTCCACGTTGGATAATAATTCCAATTGGACTTCAGTGGTCTTCAACAGAGCGTGCCACGCCAGACCGGGTGCGGTGAAATACCAAGCGGGATCCAGATCGTAATTTCGATGACAGACATCTCGAAAATTTTTGAACACGTCTGCCAAGAGGAGAACGTCAGTCTTTAGATAGAGATCGTGATAATCTCTCATGGTTTTCATATCGAATGATTTCCACACGTTTTTAGTGTGTTCGTAATTCTCGTTGGAAATGTCGGATTCATATAATTTTGAATAAAAATCTTCTTTTGAAGGTAGTGTGGTGTCTTCGAATCTCTTTAGATCGTTCATGTAATTGTAAGGATAGACTCCTTTCCTCAACATAACGTCTACTCGTTCTCTGAAATGTTCACTCGTGATTTTAAATTTATCCTTGCTGATGTTATCGACTAATTTTCCAGAGCGGTTGACATGAATTTAAAACTGTCGATGAAACGTATGCCTCTACGAATGAATTTCGTTTTTTCTTTCAACGTCTCTCCGTCGATTGCTCTTTTCGTCTCAATGAGCTTCCATTTCGTGAAGGAAATGCATCTTTCTTTGCTGTTTGCGATGCAATTTAATTCTTCGTGGGAGGTGCCAAGATTTTTCACGAACAGATGACTGTCATAACCCGAGAGATTGTGAAATATCACCTGATAGAAAACGGCGTTTCGATATTTTAAATTACACTTGCTGTGAGCCGGACCGCGATACAGACCTGTGTAATGATCGTGGTCTCTGACCTTCTTATTTTCCTCTAAATTCTCATCAAACGATTGTCTGCATATGTGACATTCGGTGGCTCTGTTATTTTCGTCATGCTGCTCTCGCGTGATGATCATTTTTGCCGGAGTTTTGAATTTGTCGTATAACATTTGAATTTTCGATTCTAACTCTTCCACGAACCTTTGAGCCACGTCGTCGTCTTCGCACTTTCGTATAGATGAAGGGACCCATGTCATGTTGCGAGTCGAAAGCACATTTTACATAAATGCAATAACTCGAAGGTGTGTGTTTTTGATATCTTTCGATGTAACTTTGAAGAGCGTTAGGTTGGCAGGAACTCATTTTCACGGTGAAACATTTGAAATCGGCGTACACGACGAATGGTACTTTTAACCTTCTATTGCGATTTTCAAACTTCACGATGTTGTTGGGTTTGGGCATTTTGATGGCGACACCTTGATTTTCATTGCAATATTCCTGATGTTTCGCTAACGATTTTTCGATCTGAAATGCGTTCATGCAGTTGCAACATAAACATATCTTATGTTCATGTTGATTATTTTGTCTCAACAGTAATCGGCTCGGATGTTTAACCCAACAATAATGACGATTGTCACCATTCGAAATCAATAATAAAATAATCGTCTTTTCTCTTTCGAAATACAAAGTCTGTCTGAGAGGATAGATCGTTCGTTTTTCATCGTTGTATCCCAAGACGTTCACCGCTACCGTGGGACTTTGAGCCTCGAAACGTTCGATGTGTTTTAACTGCGTTGGAAAAGTCATTTCGGTCCAATCGAGATTTTTAGAAGTCTCCTCGTAACGAGAAACTCTATCGGAGTTCATTTTGACAGGGTATAAGCGGAGGTGACTGCCCATTTGAAACACTGCTCATCTTTATTTCTCACGTTGATCACAGCATTTTTTTTAGCTAAGAAATATGGTAATTCCACATAGGAAGACCCTTTCATCGAATCATTTTCAGTTTTATGAATTTCGAGTTTCAACACCTCATCAAACGTTCAATTACTACCTTCACGTTGATAATTTGCAAGAGACGTCAACATCTTGTCTTTCATCTTTTCGAAAACGTCTGATAAATCTGAACCTCGAAATACGGGTTCGACGTTAGATCTGAAAAATGCATTTGTCACGATGCTCTCGCCAGACTTCACGTCCATTTTATTCATCACGCAATGGAGTATCATCTTAATTTTTAGTCCCACATTCATGTGTTTGCGAAACAAATCCAATACTTTTTCTTCACCCGTTCCATGAACAATTTTGGATCAATTTTCTTGAACGAGGGAACCACATCGAAAGTTTTAAAAATGCCTTTGATCGCACTCTCCTGTTCTACAGGATTCAATTGGAATAGTTCTGTGACGAGTCGTGCTACATATTCTTCTCCTTTCTCTTTGTTGATTGCTTGTCGAATTTCGCTTGATATATCTCGTTTGTCTAGAATCTGAAGTACATCACTCATTTTCGTTTTAGTTTTTTTTTTTTTTTTCTTTTGAAACTTGAAGTTCTTCAATGGCTTTTCGTTTAGTCATCTTCTTATTTTTCACAATCGAAAAGTGTTTTTTTTTTTTTCGACGTCGGCATTTCGATTCCTTTTACTATCTTTTTCTTCTCATTTTTCACAAGCGATGCATTTTTTGACGTCGTTGCTATTGACATTTCGTTTGCCTTTCCATCGTTTCACAAATATTCCTGTACGACTTCAATTTTTTTGGATTTAGTTCTATGATTTCTGAAATGTGGAATTTTTAATAGTTTACAAATCTTGTTTAACTGAGGTATGGTTTTCTCATTTAAATTTTCCATTTTTTTATTTGTTTGCTCCATTTGTAAGAATACTTTCTTTTTTTTTTGTTTTTGAATTTTGTATTTAATAATAATTTGTTAAAAGTTTTAAAATTGTTTATATATATATGTTTTAATTCCTTCAAAAAAAAATTTTTTTTTTTGATGAAATTAATCATTTTTTTTTATGTTCCTTAACGTGAAAAAATTGAATTAATACGAGAAAAACTGACATTAAATTTAAACTTTTATTTATATAAAGAGAAAAACACTTTTACAAAAAAAAAATTTTTCACATTAAAGAAAATTAAAATTAAAAAAACTTCTTTTTTTTAATATATATATAAAGAGTAAAAAAAACCCAACTTTTTTAATAAATTATTGTTTAAATACAAAATTTAAAATATATATTATTTGCAAGAATTCATAAAACAAAAAAAACCCCAAATAATCGATCATGACAACAACACCTAAAAGATGCGAATTGAAATTGAAACGAGTCGAAATATGTAAGAAATTCGGTTTTAAAATCTATAGATTACAACGACACGATTCCATCGAATTGAACGAGGTCGAGACGAAGGGCTTAGAGCGCAAATACGACAAATATAACATGCCTTTGAAATTCGACGAAGCCATGCTCGATTTGTTTTATGACTACAAAAGCGATCTACAGAAAATTGTCATCGCCAAAGATAGAGAATTCGACAAGGATGATTTGTCGTTGTCCTATGGAAGTTACATATATCCAAAAATCTCACTCAATCACGTGGACAAATCGGGTGGTGAGAGCGCGTTCACCGATGTAAAAAAACTTAAAAATGTAAAGATAAACATTCAACACATTTTCGAAAAAGGAGAATACACGAGTGTCAACATGCTAATAATGGACTTGGAAATATAAACAATAGAGAGATTGATTTTTTAGCGAAGAAGAAGGAAAAAAAAGGTAATGAGATCTAGAGAGGTTGATCATCTCTAGATCTCATTACTTTTTTTTGTTTTGTTTTTTTTTGTTTTTTTTTTGTTTTCCTTCTTCACTATTGCCCATATATTATAATAACATTTCCTTTTTTCTCAAATTTCAGCGTCGATTCTTCTTTTCTTTTTTTTGTGATATGTTACGTTTTTTTTATAAGAACACATTTCTATATCCGAATCATAATTATGAACGAATGATGTGCATCTCTTGGTAACACTCGCATCATTACCATTCTCTTCAGAAGGTAGTGGTGATGGTGGAAAATGTCTCATTCTTTTAAATTTCAACCATCTATCCCAATCTTTATTTAACTCTTTTATCAGTTCTTTCCTTAGATATCCATCATTAGCGTCTAACCATTTTTCCACATCTTTTTCGCACTCTATCTTGCGATATTCATCATTATCGGCTAATTGTTTTTCCACCTTTTTATCCATTTTATATATCATTTTATACTTTCTATGATTTATATTTTATATAATTATATAATTTTTACATTATAATAACATATTCGAAATCGGTATATTCTTAAATGGTGAATTCTCACCAAACAACAAACCCTTGCCATGTCGCTTAACGTTCCGTCCACTCTTTAGATAGAGACCGTTTCCACTCAAAGAGTTGTCACCTCTAACGGGTTCTAGATACAATCCTTTACCACTGTCGTCTACGTGGACGCGACACGGCTCCTCCCTTCTTCAAAAACAGTCCGCTGCCACCCATTAATTTCTCAACTGCCGAACTTGCAAGTCCCGTGAGAGCTCCCACGCCAAGAGTCTTTCTGAGAAAGGGTAATGCCTTTGCGGCGAAGGGTAATGCTTTTGCAGCGATTCCTGCCAATAGTGGTAGGAAACCGCCTTTCATTCTCAAATTGTATCTCAATTGAGCGGGACTCAATCTCACCATCAACCCTCTTCCATCACGAATCGCTTTCTCCATCCTTTTGATTTGACTTCTGGTCCAGGCGATCGAATCCTGACCGCCATTCGTCAGATCTTCGTGAGTGAATTTGAATCTCACCACCTCATCTCGAGTTGTTAATGCTCTATTAAGTTTCTTCCTCTGTCCTGCTGATATGTTCACGTTTTTAACCATGTATTGTGTCATAATTCTTTTTTCAAAATATATTTTCTTCAATTGTTTTTTTTTGTTTTAATCATAATTATATATATTAAATAATTTTTGTAAATTAATATTGCATTTATTTTATTTTGTTATTTATATATACACAATATTTTTTTTTTGCTCTTATATTTCTCTTATGTAAAATCGTATCATCACCCTCTCTCCGCGAAGATCTAACAGTTCACCATTTTGATCCGTCAACATGGTTTTGAGGCTATACAATGTGTCTAAAATCACTGGTAGATAAACTAAATTTTGAGGTCGTTCCACGATCTTATAACCCGGCGACACGTTTGGAAAGAAGAAATAGATCGTCGGTTGAGCACTACCATTCACGTAGCTTCCAGCAATCACATCCACGTTCACCAGAATGCTATTGACTGCAAGAATGTCGACCGTATTTTCAGATGCCGTGTGGCCTCGATACATCTTTCGATCGAATCCCAGCATCTTGCCTATAGAATCGTCCGTGTTGAAATCCACTCGAAAATTATCTTCCAAATCCAACATCGTCTGTAAGGTATTAGGATTGGGAGCGAGTCTGATTTTGTTGCTTCCCTTTCCATCCGTCTTCATTCGCGTCTGAATGTAATTGTTTAAATCGTCTATGTCGTAACTTCCTTTGGGAATTCGAATCTCCAACCAATCCACTCCATTGGAATACTTAAATGAGTTATTCTTTTCGTTGATGTTGGGAAAGGAATAATAAGTCTCCAGATTCACCAACATCATCTCGTATCTTTTCTCTCTATTCAATTCGATGGAAGGTTCGAATTTCGTCACGAATCGAGTCGAATCACCACTCACCATGATTTGAATGGATTGTTTTGCAGCCATATTCTCGGCTATCCGTTCTAACAATTCTCCTTGTTCGAACATTATATTTAATTTTATTTTTATTTTTTCAAAAACTAATTATTTGAAGATTTATTATTTTCTAATTTTTTTTATTTTCACGCTGTATCTTATTATCATCAGAAACATAAAACTTGTCGAATCTGCACCGATATTTTCCGCGATTAAATTCGCTAGTCAAATCGATCACGACGAAACTGTAAAGTCCTCCATCCCAAACCCTCCTACAGAATCTACTGAATTCCACCGCGCTCATGTCGTTTGCGACGTGATCGCTGTAGATGTGATTGAGATTCTTGAGATCTTGGTGAAAGAGACATAGAAAATTAGCGTTCTCCCTTATCGTCTGTCTGGACAATCGAAAATAATTCTGCGACAGGTAGAAACAGTCCACGTTGCTGTGATGACCCCTAACTGAATACGATTTTCATCGGTTCTGTCTCTCCAAAAGCAGATCGTCAAAAATCATGAGATTCTTATCTTCCGATTTCAATTCTCTAGGATCCGGAACATCGCTAGCATTCTCATAAAATCGACACCCGACGTTCGAAGATGCATTTCTCTTCATCAATTCCATCGCCGCACCGTCCAACATAGTTGAAAGAGGAGCTTCACTTTTGTCAAATTCCTCCCTACTGTTTCTGGCTATGACGTCCTTAGTCAATCTACGATCCATGCACTCTCGAAGCAATCTGTATTTGGGTTGAAACAAGCTCTTGCCAAACACAAACAATCTGTCATAATCCAGTCAGGTCGGGACAACAGATTCATCAACAGATTGGTCTTTCCACAATTCGATTTTCCCACTATCAAACCTATTATGCTTTTGGGAAAGAACTCATTATTCGACCTCTTGGTCGCGGCGTCGTTCCAAGACATATCTTTAATGTTCATTTTTGTTTTTTTGTTTTTTTTTGTTATTATTAGATTTTTTTCAAACACAATTTTTTATGTTTTCTCAAACTCAGTTTTTTAATATTATTATTTATTTATATTACACCATCACGAGTTCTCTTCAATCCAGATCCACTCGTCATTTTGGCTAAATCTTGTATGGGTACCACAGCATCCTTAATATCTTTCCAACTTTTCGGCGTTCGCTCTAACGCAGCTCGCTTCGCCGGTGGACTGATCAACTTGCCAGCCACAGAAGCTATCCTACCACTGGCTTTGGAAGCGGCTTTCTTACCAGCATCCAAAGCCATCTTCTTACCGCCTCAAATGTGGTCGATGCGAGTTTTCTACCCGCGTCACTCATGAACGCTCGCATTATAGAATTGACGATGCCAGAACCGCCTTGAACGTAAGTTCTGATGTATCCCCTGTTCTTTATCACCAACATATTTTTTATTTTATAATATATATTTTGTTTTCACTGGTAAATCGTTTGTTGTTTAAATACTTTTATTATTCTAGTGTAAAATTTACTATTTTTTTATTTTATATATTTTGTTTGTTTGTTTTTCTCTACTTATTATATACATCAATCCTTCAATTCGTTCATCAGCCTTTTATAATGTTTTTTATTCAAAACCTTCTGTCTTAACAATTCATCAGATATAGTAACTATTTCATTACCTAACCCCGTGTTACCAGCACGTCTACTTGCCATCAACAAACTCAATCTCTGAGACAGAGCATCAGAATCGCTCAGAAGAAAAGTGGTTTTCACACGTTTACCACTCACCGATTCGACAAACTTCTTATGCGAATTCCATATAGGTTTCACCACTTTCGTCCACTTGTAACCTCTGTTGGCTTTAGGTCTCATCTCTCTGTCATCATTATTTCTCTTCATGGCGTTGGTCTGAACCAGAATGTCGCCATAATTGTTGTAATCCTGTTCCGTGTAATCACTAGGCTTGTCAAAAAGGAGCAATTTGCGCAGTCCATCAGTTATTTTATACTTATTCGAACCGACAATTAAATCTTCATCATCCATTTCCACTTCTGTGTCGCCCACAACAGTTCTACCGTCCGAATCCTTATAAATTCCATACAACAGATCTCTCTTACCACCATCCTCAGATGATGCGATGCTATTAGTGGTGATAGTCGAAGCTGTATCATCGCTCAAATCAGTTTCGATTCTCATGGGAACATAATCCGGTGTAGATTGAATGGAAAACTGTTTTGTAAAACTACCGGGCAATGAACCCATTCTCAAAGAACTCTCTTTTATGGGTCTCATTTCTTCAACTATCTCCTTCTTGCTTCACTCTTGAACCTCCGTCACGGGTTTAAATATTTTTGTGGCCTCGCATTTGAGTTCAATCTCTCCAAGACGTCTGCTTCTGTCAGCCGATTGAATGCCCTTCTTGGCATGTTCATATTCATTTAAAAGCCGATCTCGGCATTTAGCATCCATCTGTAAAAACTTTTTTTTTCGTTTTTTAAATTATTAATATTTCCTTTAGAGTATGCTAACTTGAGTTATTTATTATTTTCAAAATTAAATGTATAATTATTTTTATGTTTTATGTTTTAAGTAAATAAAAATCTTCTGTCTTTAATATAATAACTAAAAAACTAGTTGAGGAAAAACATTTTACATGATAAACCTCTATAAATGTGTTTTGCCTCTGGACGCGTTAAAATCGCATCACAGATTATTTCACTCAATGACGAACTGGAGAACTTTGAAAATGTTTGAAAGTTTTAGTACATAAGAAACCGGTTTCTGATTTAACGCGTTTGAGAATAATTACTTCCGTTAAAAGGATTCATTCATATCTCAAATTATTCTCTAAGTGACAAACTGTAGAACTTTTGAAAAAAGTTAAAAAGTTGTAGTGTATAAGAAGCCAGTTTCTGATTTAATGCATTTGAGAATAATTACATCTGTTAAAAAGGGTTCTTTCATGTCTCCGAACATTATCACAAATATATTAAAAATTATTTACCACTAAAACCTAATTAAATGGAAAATGCATTTTTATTATCTATTATTAAAACGATCCATTAAACGAAAAACCTTCATTCACACCAGAATAAACATGAGTGTCAGTTTACCTATTAAAATTCACTCAAGTGAAAAAAAGTTTTATAATAGAATTTTTATTGAATGAAACAATTCTACGAAGTATTTTTTATTTGAATGAAAGAATTCTATAAAGTGTTTTATTAAAATTTATTTCACAAAATTTATTTCACAACAATTCCTAATTTTTATAAACTCAATTTTTTTTCATTGTAAATGGAAAAACCTTCATTCATACCAAAACAAAACATGAATGTCTATTTTTACAGATTCAATTTTATAATCAACTCTTTTGAACGAAACCTTCATTCACACCAAAACAAAACACGAGTGTCAGCTTTACCTTTCATTCACACCAAAACAAAACATGAATGTCTATTTTTACAGATTCAACTTTTATAATCAACTCTTTTGAACGAAAACCTTTTATTCACAAAACTCAAGAGATGAAATCGGCAAATCGTTTTTTTTTCACCGATCAAATCGCACCCTATACCGTCCCGAACGCGATCGGGAACATGGCAGTGGTTTTGCCGATTGACATCACCTTTTTTCCATGTACCATACATAGGTCGATTTTTTTATCTGGAATCGGCAAATGGGTTTCCCCAATCAGATCACACTTTAACCGTTCAAATACCAGTTGGTGAACACATACCTACTTATACCTACTTGATGATACTGAATCAGCAAACCACTTTTTGATGCTGATACGGAATCGGCAAAACGTTTTTTGCTCGCGTTCACCAACGATGGATCGATGGTCAAATCCACGATGGGAATGTAGAGAACAAATTTTTAATCATATTTTCTTAAAATTTCATACATTTTTTTTCACTCTTGAGCGACGTGTACATGTACGCATTCGCCAACGGGTATTTTGAACGTTAAAAGTACGATGTAAAATGATGGCCGATTCTGTATCACCCAAAAAAACGACATTTTGTGTACCTGTACACGATTTTAACACTAAATCCTATGGAGGTGTACATCAATGTACGTGTACATGTACAAAATCATGTACAAGTGATACGGAATCAGCCTTTTCTACCTACTTGTAAGCCATTTCTAATATTACTAATTAAATCCCCAATTTCTTTACTTTTAGTATTCTCCATCTTAGACTGAATATTCACATCCATTGGCTCATCCGATTGAAGTGCCTGAATGGCTTTCTTACTTTCTCTATAGCATCAAAAACCAATGCCTTGACTCTTCAAGAGGTACACTCTCTTTTTCAGATGAGGAGTGTTCTTTTATCGTTTTTTTTATTTCTAATCAGAGGGGCTAATGGATTATCTTATCCATTCCCCTCTCCACTCTCACTACTGCCTTCACTGGCAGTAGCTAACTGTACCTGTGGTACATACCTCTGTATGCTATGCCATTATTTGGTGTTGGGACCTCCCATCCCTGTGGAGCTAAACTAAGATTTTCCCCATGACACTACTCATCCTGTCAACTGATCTTTTATCCTATAGCTCACTGGGCCCGTTTTCTCTACACCTCGGAAGGGATCTTCCCACTTTTTCACCAACTTATCTTTTGACCTGCTGTCTCGATACATAACAGGGTCACCTACTTCAAACTGAATGTTTTTTGCTTTCTCATCTCCTAAGCTTTGTTGTTTTGTGACACGTTTTTTTCTGTCATGCTTGCTGTTGGGAAAATGCCTTATGCTGTTCTTGGATAGCGATCTTATGGCGTTCTTCTCCCATATATTTCAGTCTGGGTTTTTTCTGTGACATTTTAGCTAAGACATCATTCAGCATTCTGTGGAACCGTTCCACTTTCAAATTTGACTGAGTATGGTAATATGAAGTGGTCACATGATGAATTTTTAAATGTTCAGTCAAGTATTTCATTACTTCATTGCATTCTCGGATCCGTTGTCCATTAACAGTTCCAATGGACAACCAAATCTTGGGAATATTTGGTCTATTAATAGATTTGCAACTGTTTCAGCTTTCTTATCTGGTACTGGAAACATTTCAGTCCATCCAGAATACATATCAATAAATGTGACTATGTACTTGTTCCCTGAGAGTGTAATTGGGAACAGACCTCTCATATCCAATGCTATTTTAGCAAAAGGATATGGCAGTCTGTTGGCTTCTTGTATTGGTATGTGTACTTCCTTGTATTCTGAGCTCGACAGGTAAGACATTTTTCCACATAATGGTAAATATGTTCATATAAATCTGGCTAGAAATATTTTCTGCTAAGTTTATAGTATACTTTATCAATCCCTAAATGTCCTAAGTCATCACAGTAGTGTCTCAACATTTAACCTGTTAAATGATTAGGTACACATTACCTCAGGTACACATAACCTTAGGTACACATAACCTCACCCATTGGTTATCATATGTAGCACTAATATAATGCAACACTTCTTCTATCAACATATATCTACTATTCATGTTGGTTGGGGTATTACTAATAAAATATTTCTTTTTGATTTCCATAAGCTTCCTATCTTTTTACTGCTCTAATTTCATATCTAAACCTCGCTAATTGATATTTTCATGCTCCATTGCAGAACTTCAACTTTGCTTGGGTACTGACACGTGGGCAAATCACTTCGGATCGATTTTATCATATTAATCACCCCCACTATCAGGGACTTATCTGTATCTACATTGCCCATATTGTACTTTGGGTCAGCAATCACTAACCCCTCAGGTAACCTTGATAGCATATCTGCACAAGTATTTTGTCTCCCAGATAAATATTCAATTTTGCAATTATAACTAGCTATTTTTAATGAACTGTGCACCCTGTAGATAATTGCTGAGTTTGTCCAAGGCATATGAGATGGCAAACACCTCTTTTTCAAATGTGGACCACTTCTGTTGTGATGCTCCCAATTTATGTGACAAAAATACTGTGGGTTTTTTGTCGGTTACTCTGGGTAGTTGTCCCATACTATCTTCACAAGGCTGGGTTAACACAGCACCTGCACCTATACAAGTCCCCAAGGCATCAGTGTATAAAACATACATTTCTCTGGGATTTGGATAGCTCAAATAGGCTACCTGTGTCAAAACTTTCTATCAAGCAGTCGAGGGCTTTTTGCTGAGCCTCCTTCCACTGAAATCTGGCATGTTTCTTTGTGAGAGCTACTGAAGGCAATTTCACTAAAGTTTGGTGTAAACCTCCAGTAATATGACACCATTCCCATAAAACTTCTTACTTCTGTTACTGAGGTAGGTGGACCTAATTTCCTGATAACTTTGACTTTACTCAATTCGGGCTTAACCCCATTGCCACTGATTACAAAACCAAGATGAGATGTTTCATTTTGAAAGAATGAGCACTTTTTAGCTTTTAATTTTAACTTGTTTTTCATTAAATGTTGAAAACTGCCCTTAAATGCTCAATATGGAATTCACGTCATGACTAAACACCAAAATGTCATCTAAGTACACTAATGAAAAATCGCTTGTTCCATTGAGGACCACTGCCATGAGCTCCTGAAAGACAGACAGCATATTCTGTAATCTGAAACAATTGAAATTGAACTCATATAACCCTCTGTGACATGTGAAGGCTGTCTTTGTTTATCAGCCTCATCCATCTTGACTTTCCAGTAACTTTCACGTCAAGGGTAGTGAAATATTTACATCCATTTAACAAAGTAAACATGTCATCAATGAGTGGAAAAGGCCACCTTGTGCCTTTGGTTACCTAGTTAAGACGTCTGAAATCCACGCAAAACCGATGAGAGCCATCCTTCGTGCCCACAAGCAGACAAGGGAAGCTACATGCACTCTGTGACCTTTGGATAATGCCTGCATCTAACATTTCTTGTATTGCATCATCCATAATTTTTGTTCCAACAGTGGGACATGATAAGCTCGACTCTTAATAGGCTTTGCGTTCCCTGCATCTATTTTCATTGTTATTGTGCCAGTTTGGGTTAAGTCCTTATCAGTTTTTGCAAATATGCTCTTCTGTTCTCGATTAAATTTCATTAACACTTCCCTATTCTCTTGTGGCACTTGAATGTCACTTTCTGTAATTTGTTTGTCATTATCTTTGTTCTCAACTGTACTAAGTTTCTTCACTTCCTGT
Source organism: Pictodentalium vernedei (assembly GCA_031216915.1). Taxonomy (NCBI): domain Eukaryota; kingdom Metazoa; phylum Mollusca; class Scaphopoda; order Dentaliida; family Dentaliidae; genus Pictodentalium; species Pictodentalium vernedei. The sequence continues at coordinate 391,011,451 of CM062291.1, read as the reverse complement.
TTATTATCTACTAAGCCTTCCTTTGCAGCTAAAGGTTCAACTTTTCCCACAATACAACCTCATTTCAATGTAGAATGCTTATTAGTACTGTTAATCAGCATAATTGGTATATTACCACAGTTGTTACTGTTGCTGTCTCCCCACATGAATCATTACACTATCTAAAGAAGCTGTGCCAAAATTTAATTCTACAGCTCCAGGATTCCTCCCAGACTGTTTGCCAGTTGATTTTCTCCTTTCTGTTTCCTTTTTCACTGTATGTACTTGTGAGCTCATTGAGATCTTTTCTGGAGCTAATTGTTGCTCTTGTCCAGTAAAATCTTTCTTCGATTGTGTGTAGTGGTCTGAGCTCCCACATTTCTCACACTTTTGAACAGCCAGCCAAGGGTCAATTTCCTTGAGTTCAGTAAGTTGCTCTTTATTTATTTCCTGTCCCACAGAATTATTTCCTGCTTGAGGGGCCTTTTCCCTGCCGTGAAAGTTATTGAAGTCTCTTTATTTTGTAGAGTCACCTCCCTTTGATTGGTTTTATTCAACCCTGCTTTTCTGTGTTTTTACTGTCTGTTAGTTAAAGGAATGTAACCTGATCTCTCTTTTCCCCCATTTAATTTTCTGCCAGTCTCTCACTTGTGTATTTATATAATTTTTACAATGTTCTGGAGCCTGTTTAGTAGCTCTAACCCCTTGCCCTCTACCTATTGCCCCGCAGAAGTAGAGTTTCGCCAGTTTAAATGCTCTGGACTTACTCAACAAGAATGGACCATGTGCCCTAATCTACCACACCGAAAACACCTAATGTCAGCCATTGACCCTTCTACTGGCTGTTGCACTGTTATAGTCCACACCTGCTTCGCTATTCACACATGGCATTAGTCCCTCACGTACCCACACCTTTCCACACTTCTGGCAGATAGGTCTTCTCATGATTTGTCGCATTGCTGGTTTCTAATATCGCATGTTTTGTTTGTTTGGTGTCTGTTTATTATACCTTGGAGTGGCGGGGCACTTAGTAATTACATGTACCCTACTTATTCTTCGTGAGATTTTGATGTCCATGGGTTAGATGTCTCTTGGGTCTTCAGAACTTGCTTTCCTACTTACATAATCTCAACGATAGTAGTCTAGATAGTACGATTTTGATAGGTATGCCAGCTCAAATCTTTTACAGGGTTAATAGAACTTTTTTACAGACTTAACAGACTTTTTGGTAATGAGATGTGAACCGAATGAATAAAATGTCGTACTTACAGTGTAAATTTTAGGAACAGACAGTTCTCCACTGCCACTGATGCGTCTGATGCATTGTCTTGAAGTTGTCTCGAAGTTCCGATGCTTTGTATTGAAGTTCTGATGCATTGTCTCTCTCCCGATGCGTAGTATCACTGGAATCAGGTTTGTGGCATCAGTTTAAAATCCTGGTCGAGGCGCCAAAGAAGACCATCACTACAAGGCATTCTGACGGTGACTCCTTTGTCTTACAGCAGGGGTAGAAATTTTGTGTTTGTGGCGAACCGTTTCTATTCTGAAATGGCAGCCACTGCTGAACAATTGGGAAGTCAACAAACACACTGGAACTCATGGATTCAGTTTCTTCCATCATTTATTAAGTAAAGTTCAAGTCAGCAGCTCCCAGAGCTTAAAATGCAATGACATCATTTAATATCACTCCACACCAGTCGGACGTTAGCTTCTATACCAGTATACCAGGACTTCTTGGGTTCCAATAGTTTCAACACAAAAATCTAACAGTGATGCAACTTAACTATTTAACAAAGTTGTAATGCTACATTCCTTTCTGCCCATTGAAAAATCAGAATGTGACTAATTTTTACCCGACCGATCAGTGGATTATATCTTCCACTCTCCAGCATGATGAAGACTGCGTGTCTTAGATAAGAACAGAACAATGTTGAATTATCTAAATCCAGCAGTGGGTCTACCATAGCAATTCAAAGTGTAATCAACCTCCCCATTATCTCTAGCAGTTAGCGATTATAAACTATTCAGATGTCAGGCTATCCCCACTGTTCGGGAGAATGCATGACATTCCGATGAATTGTTTCATAGAATTATCACCCCTGATAAACCACTACAAAAGCCTTTCTCTCTTATGAGGTGGCTTTCAGCATTTTATGTTCAGACAATCGTCTGCCACTCTGTCTGGTTTTATTAATTTTCATTAATTACAACATAAGTTTAGATTTTAGCCTCTTAATCGCCAGCCAATCGTCTACTACCCTGTCCTGTTTCATATATTTCTCATCAATTATAATAATTTTTAAACTGCAAATTACGAAGTTTAATTCTCAAATTATTTCTCTCATTTTGTATTTATTCATTCTAATTAACAATTGTCTTAGTAGAGTTTATTTTCTGGGCTATTAACCCTCTCGTAGGCTGCATTTGGCTGCAAAGTATCTACGACCATCAACGTCACACTTCTTATTAAATCGCAACCCACACTCATCAAATCTATACTGAAACATGCAGATAAAGATTTGATTACCCATTTGTACAACTGTGCCTCTAATGTCTTGAAGGGGAAGGTACCTATGACCAAATCGCAGAGAACCAAACTCGTTCGTCAGAAACAACTAGTGAGGGCAGTGGAAAATATGGATATCTCTGCGAAAGGAGGAGACAGATCTTTCAGAGAGAGGGGGGTTCTTGGGTACATTACCACTCCCTGTATTATTTGGTGTTGGTAAAGGCAATTTTGGATGATGGAATATGCAAAGATGGCTTTGGGAGAACCAAGGTTATTGGAACTTCTAGAAGAGACTCCGAGACACCAAATGAAATGGCTGTTTCATCTTTGGATCGAGGAATGAGACATATTGTTGATGCCCCATTTCTCACATCCGACGAAAAGATGACCCGCTATAATCAATTCTTACAGAGATACTTGACATTTCAGCAAAAGGCAATACCCCCTCGCCCCATCAAAGTCGAAGTGGAAAAAGACAATAAAGACCAAGACATTCTCGATTCTGCACCTATGACTATGATCAGAAAGGCAACGTTACTGTTGAATCATGTTAGATATGACGCAAATATATCTTGGAATGAGAAGGACGTGCTGGTCTACAAAGATCAAACAATGGTAGGGCCAACTGTGACAGATCTTCTAAAAGATTTGTTTAGAAGATGAAAATCTTTTCAACCTAAGGGATGAGAAGTGTTGGCCGATAGAAACATACCCCAAGAAGTGATTGGTCATAAAGGACGTTTGGATTTCACGAGACAGTCGGAGACTGAGACAAAACCTAAACACCAAAAGAAAACAAAATTACCTAAGTGGACAGAAAAAGTAGTAGAAATAGAATTGTCATGGAAGCATTTTACTACGATCCTTAAGCTCCTGGCAGTGTTGGTGGTATAGACGCTATTCGTATAGCATCCAAGAAAAGTACTAAAGAAGCTGTGAAATAATTAGAGACTCAAGACACTTACACTCTTTACAAACCCGTTCGTAGTACATTTCTCCTAGAAGGAAAGTGATCATTAGTGGTATCTTTGCACAATGGCAAGCCGACTTGGTAGTTGTGAACATCAGTAAATATAATAATGACACAAATGTTTTGCTGACATGTACAGATGTGTTTAGTAAATATACTTGGGTCATACCTCCCTAAAACAAACATGGTGATTCCATCGTTAAAGCATTTACCAAATTTTCAAATAAGGTCGTAAGCCATTAAAATTATGAACTGATCAAGGAAAAGAATTTCTAAACAGAAAATTTCAGAATTTTATCAAACAACACGGAATAAAATTTTTCACTACACAAAATGTGAAAACGAAATGTTCCATAGCAGAAAGATTCAATAGAACTTTGATCGAGTCACTTTTCGTTGAGATTAGAATACACAGGTCATCGAAAATAATAGGCATTATTTATAGACCAAATATACCCTCCAAAGCAGATATTGACATTTTTCTCACGACACTTAATAAAATAACTGATGCGGTGAATCAGGTAAACAAACCGACCTATATTGTAGGTGACTTCAGTGTTCTTCAGGGTTTCTTACCAGGTATAACAAGGCCAACTAGAGTTACTGAACACTTGGCCACATTAATTGATCATATCTTAAGCAGTAACATTACATCCCCATTCAAATCTAGTATAATAATAACAGATGTATCTGATCACATCGGCATTTTCTACTATGAAACAAAAACACAAAAAAGTGATGACACAGAGCCTATATTGTCACGTAAGATAAATGAACACAGTGTTGCACGCTTCAGGGCTTCTCTCTCCGACATCGACATTCTGATGTAATGACTCAACTACTCAGACCAAGCATATGACACATTTCTAAATATTTATTTGAATGCTTTTGAGAATGCATTTCCCTTACAGAAAGTTCACCCAAATAAAAAACTTATCAAACGCCAGCCGTGGATGATGAGAGGCCTTATCAGATCATCAATCACTAAAAATAGTTTTTATAATAAAAAATTTAAAAAAGCCTTCTGATCATAATATCCAAAATTACAAACGATATTGTCAAGTATTTAATAAGTTAAGAAACAAAAAAGTAAAGCAATGCACTACAAGGATTCACTAGCGATTAGTAAAAATAATATGCGTGATACATGGAAAATCCTAAATGCTTCAATAAGTAGGGCCAAGACAGAAGCGAAACTGCCATTCCATTTTAATCAAGGAGATAATACAATTGACAGTCCACGTAACATAGCTCAGGAATTCAATAATTTCTTCAACAATATAGGTAAATGAACCAGGGAGTCACTTATGGAGTCGAATAAATCATTTTCTGATTATATGAACGATGATATCCTTGATAACTTTTATATTACGCCAACTACCAATGCCAAAGTTCCTTCTACTGTAAAAGATATGAAAACCAAATTTAGTAAGGATTGTAATGGCATAACAACAAGCCTCCTCAAAAGCACTATCCACCTATTAGTCGAGCCAATAACACACATTATAATCAACTCGTTTCTTCAGGGCTGAGTACCCACACAAATGAAAATAATCAAAGTAATCCCATTATTTAAGTCCGTTGATAACCGAGACTTTAGTAATTATGGACCAGTTAGTATAGTCCTTGTTTTCTCCGAAAGTTTGGAAAAAATTATGTATAAAAGACTTATTCGTTTCCTGGATAGAAACAACATTTTGAATCCCTATCCAATTGGCTTCTGGAAGAAACACTCCACTATAAACCCTGGCCATGGAGAACAATAAAAAGAATCAAGATGTCACCCTAGCTATTTTTCTCGACTTGTCCAAAGCATTTGATACCATAAACCATGATATTTTATTTAGAAACTTGAAAAATGTGGCATTAGAGGACTCAGTAATGAGTGGTTTCGGAGCTATCTCTCGAATAGAACTCAATCCTTTAATTATAGGGAAAACGAATCCGACAAAGCCGAACTACACTATGGGGTGCCTCAGGGGTTTATCTTTTATTTTTAATATACGTTAATGATCTACCCCATTCCACTTCCCTACCCCTCCTGTCCTTTGCCAATGACACCACCGTATTTTCCTACAGTAAAGATATTAATCATTTGACTAATCATGTAAATAGTGAACTAGTCAAAATCTTTGAATGGTGCTCCATTAATGAACTCATATTAAATGCAAAGAAAACGAAATATATTTTAATAAATCCAACACAAAAGGCTACTCTCAAGAACCATAATGTTTACATCAACGGACATAAAATAAACAAGGTGGGGCAGTATGAAACTGAAACTTCTTTAAAATTCTTGGGAATTTTGATGGATGATCATCTATCTCACAAGTATCACATCGACGAAATATGTACAAAAATAGCCTGAGTAAATAATGCATTAAAAAAGCGAAAAAATACGACCACACGAGGCAAAGGTAACCTTAAATTTTGCATTTATTCATAGTTATATAGCCTATGGTATACACATATGGGGTAACTCAAAATTTGTTAGGAAGCTGTCCATTCTACAAAAGGGAAGCATTCACATTTTTAACAACAAATGGTATAATGCTCACACTGATCCTCTGTTCTTCAGATATCGTATTCTTAAGGTAGAGGACTTATATAAAGTGCAATCACTGTTATGTGTTTATGATTGGCATAACAATACCCTACCCATCTCATTTAATAATTTCTTCGTGAAGACAAATATAAGACCTAGAATCACATGACAATCTTATCCATTAGAAATGGAACGAAGTCTCTAAATCTACTTCCAATATTCTCCTACCCAAAACTATGGAACGAATTAGATTATGAACTGCAATAAAACCGCCTTCAAGAGACAAATTTCAAACATGGGTGTGTACATGAAGGCTGTTCACTGTAATAATCGCTATTGTCAGGATTGTAGACGGTAGTACTGAGAGCACTTCTTTGTGTACAATGAAATAAATAAATAAATAAATAGATAAATAAATAAATAAATAAATAAATAAATAAATAAAACAAAATATAATCAAATAAATCTCTTCTATTACCAAGATTGGAGCCGATAGCTAGTGTTTTACATGGGAATCATTTATAATAATGGGCATTTATGCAATTGACTAAACCGGACTTACACCTATGTTTAAACATAATTGATGACGTAATTGACAATGACGATAAAGGTGATCTTAAAACTCCATGACGAAAATAATAAATAAAGTATTTTATGTGAAACCCAATTGTCTTTCATGCTCGTCACAGCATTCTCCCTACCAAGCCCAGCCAAATATACTACTCAAAGTTTGCTAAGCACCAAGTATATCCAACTACCTGTTTTACGTTTTAGTGGAAATATTGTAATGAAAAGTGTATATGGTTTTTATTTAATTATATTTTTAATGATTTAAGTATAGAAATTAAGATTTTTTTTGTGTTTGACATTATTTTTTAGCTTTTGAATACGATAACCAGGGAAAATGGATATTATTGGTAAAAGAAAAAAATTTTCAATTTCCAAAAAGTTGACGAAGCTAACTGATATGGGTTCAATATCGAGTATGAGACCCATTACTGTTAATTACAGCTTGACAACGCCTTCTCATGTTCCAATCAGGTTCCTGGTGGTCCTTTGTGGGATGTTGTTCTTTTCTTGGACTAGCATGACCCCAAGTTCCTGGACACTTCTTGGTTGAACTGGACGGGCTGAAATTGCAAGCTGCAACTCATTCCAGACATGTTCGATTTGATTGAGGTCAGGGGATCTTGCTGGAAAATAATAAATAAAGTATTTTATGTGAAACTCAATTGTCTTTCATGCTCGTCACAGCCTTCTCCCTACCAAGCCCAGCCAAATATACTACTCAAAGTTTGCTAAGCACCAAGTATATCCAACTACCTGTTTTACGTTTTAGTGGAAATATTGTAATGAAAAGTGTATATGGTTTTTATTTAATTATATTTTTAATGATTTAAGTATAGAAATTAAGATTTTTTTTGTGTTTGACATTATTTTTTAGCTTTTGAATACGATAACCAGGGAAAATGGATATTATTGGTAAAAGAAAAAAATTTTCAATTTCCAAAAAGTTGACGAAGCTAACTGATATGGGTTCAATATCGAGTATGAGACCCATTACTGTTAATTACAGCTTGACAACGCCTTCTCATGTTCCAATCAGGTTCCTGGTGGTCCTTTGTGGGATGTTGTTCTATTCTTGGACTAGCATGACCCCAAGTTCCTGGACACTTCTTGGTTGAACTGGACGGGCTGAAATTGCAAGCTGCAACTCATTCCAGACATGTTCGATTTGATTGAGGTCAGGGGATCTTGCTGGAAAATAATAAATAAAGTATTTTATGTGAAACTCAATTGTCTTTCATGCTCGTCACAGCCTTCTCCCTACCAAGCCCAGCCAAATATACTACTCAAAGTTTGCTAAGCACCAAGTATATCCATCTACCTGTTTTACGTTTTAGTTGAAATATTCTAATGAAAAGTGTATATATTTTTTATTTAATTATATCTTTAATGATTTAAGTGTAGAAATTAAGATTTTTTTTTGTGTTTGACATTATTTTTTAGCTTTTGAATATGATAACCATGGAAAATGGATATTATTGGTAAAAGAAAAAAATTTTCAATTTGCCAAAAAGTTGACGGAGCTGACTGATATGGGTTCAATATCGAGTATGAGACCCATTACTGTTAATTACAGCTTGACAACGCCTTCTCATGCTTCCAATCAGGTTCCTGGTGGTCCTTTGTGGGATGTTGTTCCATTCTTGGACTAGCATGGCACCAAGCTCCTGGACACTTCTTGGCTGAACTGGACGGGCTGAAATTGCAAGCTGCAACTCATTCCAGACATGTTCGATTTGATTGAGGTCAGGGGATCTTGCTGGCCAGTCCATATGCTCAATCCCCTCCCCCTGTCGGTATTCCCCGACAGCATGGGCAACATCAGGACGGGCATTATCGTCCCTCAGAATGAATCTATCACCCACTGCACCTGCATACAATCTGATGTGGACATCCAGGATCTCATCAATATACCGCTGTGCAGTCAATGTACCACGTTCAAGGACACAGAGCTCTGTACGTCCATCCCAGCTGATGTCGCCCCAGACCATGATTGACCCTCCACCATAGCGGTCTTGCTCAGCAATGTTGGCTGTATGGAATCGCTCTCCTGGTCTTCTCCATACCCTAGAACGCCTATCTGTGTGGTCTGGGCAGTACCTTGACTCATCTGTAAAAAGGACAGGTCGCCAACCTTCTGTGGTCCATCCAACGTGGTGCATGGCCCATTCATATCGTGCCTAGCGGTGTTTCTGGGACAGCGGAATGCGAATACATGGTCTTCTCGATCGGAGACCACCTTCGTGCAACCTTTCCCGGATAGTCTGTGTCGAAACATTTACCCCGGATGCATTCTGAAGGTCACTGCGAAGATGGGTTGCTGTGGCAAAGCGATTCCTACGGGCCTGAATGATCAAAAACCGGTCTTCAGCTGCAGATGTTGCCCTGTCTTTGCCACCACCATGCCGACTTACTGGTGTGACATACTGCTGAAATCTTGCCCAGGCTCTGGTGATCACCGTATGGTGCACAAAAGGGGCATCATCAACCTGACGGGGGAAGCCCCTTGCTCCACCATCCCTACAGCCCGCCACTTTCCTGCTTCAGACAAATGTCTTTTTACATTTGCATTTGCCATATTCAATCATTAAATCACAGAGGTTTGTGTTGAAATGAAGTTTGAATACCCTACACATGTCATGTACATGTAGACAGTACACGAAAACATCATGAAAATCAAGGGGTACATGCCTACCATGACTGTCACGAAAAGTCTGCCTGTCAAGAGAGCTAATGGAAACACCGGGGATCATCTCAATACATTCCTCAATCATATCCACCAAAAATATCCCAAATATGTCACAAGCAAATTTCACAATGATGCGTCAAATATTTGGTGCTTAGCAAACTTTGAGTAGTGTAGTATTCGAGATAGATGGAGTTTTTTTCCCTGGTCAATGGTGAAAGCGGAGGTGTGGTGGGGAGTCTGAATTACACAACGCCCATCAAGTCCCATATCAGTCCTGTACTATTTGTGTGTTTCAATGTGGTCCAAGTAGTATTCCTCAGTACCTGTACTCTGTTTCGAATTTCATAATGTCCAGTACAATGTTGCTATAGAATTTAAATCGGGGATAAAGGAAGAAAGCCAATCTGGCTATGTTATTCCCCACGGTAAACATATGTGTTTTCATGTAGTTTTATCATCATTTTTATTGTTCATTATTGTGTGTATGTTTTACTGTGAAATAAAGAATCAATCATTCAATCAATCAATCCCCTTAAATTTGGACACCGGGGATTAAAAACCCGATTGCAGGTGGAGATTTTTCGGCTCTTTGTCTGGTAGAAGAGTCAAGCGTTGGTGCGTATCGTCGCTTGTCGCCGGCCCCAGTTAATTACACCAAGTACCCAGCCCTTCCCAGCGTGTTTTGATGATGTATAGCGCGTGTAAAATCCCTTGGACTTCAACAAAACTCATTTTAAAACAAGAAGACATCACTCCAATAGACCCCCGGCCTACTCGGATCAAGGGGCCATAAGACTCATGAAATTTCTTTTTATACACTATCATTCACAACCTATTTTAAAGAAGAAATAAACATCACAAAATATACCCTCGCCCTAATCCGGGGTTAAGAGTTAAAACATTAGTCCAATAGACCACCACCCCCCCCCCCCCCCCCCATCCTAATCTGGTCAAGAGGCCATAAAGCTCATTTGAAGATTTATTTTTTTCATAAAATCATTCAAAACTTATTTTAACGAAGAAAAAAACATCACAATTTTTTTTTTAAATCCATAAGAACCACTTGAAGAAAATGTGAATTTGAAGTTCTTAAGGGTTGTCTCCTTTAATCTCTCAAAACAGTGTTAAGACTTGGTTTCTTGTATACCCTTACTTCTTACAAAAATTAGCCCCCATCAATTCTGGGTCCGAAAAAAATGGGCTACGTTTATCTGAGACATACCCATTGGGTACTGATGGTACCCAAAAACAGCCCATTGTATCAATTTCTTGACGTTTAGCAGCCCGTGGAGGGTTAACAAACGCTTACCGGAATATTTTTTCCATGCAACTTGTAATGTCACACCAGGATCCAGGAAAGATCCTATAAAGTGACGGTAATCCCCAATTTTGACATTTTTAGCCAAGGACGGGCAAAATCGAAAATTCCGCTTCGGTACATTTTTAGATTTTGTGCTCCTCTATGCCTGTGCAAAATTCTGCGACAATCGGTTCGAAAAAAGCTTCAGAATCGTGTTGAAAAAATATATGGGGAAAAAAAGCCCGAAAAATAATAATCCGTAGAAAAACAAATGTCTTTTCGAGAGGGAAAAGCCAAAAAGAAAACAAATAATAAACCATAGAAACACAAATACTTTTTTCAGGGGGAAAGCCAAATAAACTTACATTTAAAGAATATTTTTTTTTCTAAGCACTCAGCCCCCTTCATGGTGAGGTCCAACTTCTACAAGACTAATGTCAACAGATCTGTATTTTGTTGTATATATGGCATGAGGCCATAAAAGTTCATATATTGTACCACAAAGAAATAAAGTGTGAAGGTTTTGAAAATATGTTAGTGAAGTTGATGCAAACAAATATCCCCCATGTTATTGGGCCAAACGTATCTCGTTCAGAAAGTATGGTGGGCCATATCAATCAATAATGTTTGCTATGTGAGAGTTTTGCCCAATCTAAGAGTCGATTTCTTTTCAAATTAACGGCTTATTGTCCCTTCAAAAATTTAGGATTTTATTGGATGTCCATCAAGAAAGGTATTCCACATACTGATCATGCATGGGTCTATAATAGGCTTATTTACGAAAAATGTATGCCAGAATGAAAACATTATAATTAACTATCGTACCTATGATTTTGTCGAGAAAAAGAAGTGAGTTTTCTCCATCAGATGCTCCAAAATCCCCGATCACAAATGGAACGTGCACATCCGTTGGTATGTCCTCTGAAATACAAAGTCGAAGTTGTCATTATTTGATGAATGTATTTTAAACCTTTACTAATGTGACTGCCCAAAAACGGCCAAAAGGTCAGCTCTCTTCACAAATATCGCCAATCTAATATTAATAAAATTATTCTAATTTTTTGTCTCAAAAACAATGCTTATGACCGCTCATTGGAATACATGTGATACAAATATATTATAACTTAAAGACAATCTGGTAGTGCAGGTCCGATTTCCAATTTCTTCTGTTTGTCCAATCTCAGATTTCACAAGACTCCACTTCCTACCACGACAAGTACGTGTAGATCATCAAATAACAGAGGACACCGCCTACAACTGGAAACACACGCCATCCTAACACACATACTTTGTTTTACATTTTCACTTTTCATTTTGTAACATATGATGCACCTGTCAATGATATGAACCGTTCTAAATAGTCATTACATTTTGAAAAGTTACTTTGGTTATTATATACAATGCATGTAATACTGAGATACCATCCAAATGCTTTCCAACTTTTTATCGTATCAATCGTATACAATTGTACAAGCATACAATTGTACATTGTCCCTTGAGAGCAACACGCCACCATCTGTAATGCTCTTGATCGTTTGCTGCAATGCAAATCGTTCTCATGCTCTTTGACATATGTTTGTGATTTCTTGAGAGCAGAAGCCGTATAGCCTTTATTGATTGCGGTAAAGTCGGTATCGTCGTTGCTGGTTTGTACCAGATTGTTGATCAAATTAAATCTGGAGTTCAGATCAGTCTTCATTTCATTTTTTCTTATCATTCAAAACATCGACGATCTTTCGTTCCGCGACGTCAACATATTGTTTGGTGTCAGCATCTCTGGATCCTCCTAGATTCGATATGTTGTGAGAATTCTCATCCACTTCAGAGTTCATGGTTTTTGAAACGTAGCATTCTCTCAGATATTAAGTGAAACGTCTGAGCGATTCGTCAGCATAATTTTTCGTGATTGCATCACTTGAAAATAAATCACTCGAATCAACAGGCCCTGTCACATTCACCAGTCATTTATATTTCAAGTCTAGATCACCGGTCATGTTTTTATCCAGGTACTTAACTCTCACACTCTTCTGAAAATCTGCAACTGCCGATCTGCATACTTTTTAGTCACAGCATCGATGAGATCTTTCAGTTCTGGAACATTATAAAGCTTGTGATTAATCATGTTTAATGGTTCCTTTAGCGGTTCGTATCTCCTCACGAAATGATCATTCAAGAATGTTACAGACATTCCACCATCGCCTTCAATGACGATCTTTCTTTTTTCACAATTTCATCAGTTTTTACAAATTTATCGACTGTTATTTGTTTTTGTTTCTTTTTATCTAATTTATTATTTTATTATTTATTTTATTGTTTCTATTTCCTATTATTTATATGAATTTTCTTTACCTCTCAATGTAAATCATTGCGGATGTCTTGAAAATGATGTTTCATAGCCCATATCTTGACAACGCAGACAGACACAAGTGTCCACAAAACACTTGATCACCAGATTGCCCACATTCCACATTGTAATAAATCGACAATTTTAAATATTCCCTCAATTCTACAGGACTGTTGTTAAGATTCCATGACTGTCGAAATTATAATTTCTTCTCTCATTCTTGAACCATGCTACCCAATAAGTGCCATCGCCTGAGAATTCGTCCAAATTCAAGATTCCGCATTCATTGCTATCTTGCAGTTTTCTGGGCAATACATCTCTGGAAAAGCCACTGCAAAGATGTTTTATCTTCAATGCTTTGATCGCATCCAACAGATCGATGTAAGACAAAGGGTTCGTTTGGTAAGATGACACCTTCTACTGATATGTTCGTATTTTCCATTTTTTTCATTTATTTTGAATTTATTAATTTATTTTTTTTATTTTGCATATTTTTTGTATGTCGTGTGAATTTCAATTCTCCAAAAAAAACCAACTTTGTTTCATCATTGGAAATATTTTATTTTTGGTTTCGTCAAAATCATCTGTACATTTCATGTTTCGGTCTCGCTCTCAAATTTATGTTAAGATCTATGTACTTCTTCATCAAATGCTCTTCATCAAATCAGATGATGCAATGTATACCGACTAATTTCATGCCGTAAAGTTTCCGATTTTCACAGTAGACAACGTATTTATGTTTATGATTTAAATTTTGAACGATCGACTTTATTTACTTCCATTTGTTCAGGTGCTAAAGGATAATAGTTGTGTCGATTGTGTAACATTTCAGGATATTCTAGATCCACCTCCCGACAACAGGGATAAAATCTTCAATTTTCTATCTCCTCGCGATTCTCAACCCATTTGAAATTTCCTGTCAGTAACTGATTACTCAGGGCCCAACCATATAACTTATTAGCATCTAGATATGTTATGTATTTACTCAGTTCTCACGCATTGAATCCTTCTCCCATGTAGCAATTGTTCGCTTTTGTGTGTCTGTGAGATATCGTCAACACTCCAGTTCTCACACCCTTTTCAAACATGAGCAACATGTTCACATTGGATAATAATTCCACAGTCATTTTCAGCAGTGCATCACAGGCCAACCGGGGAGTTGTGTAATACCAAACTGGATCTAAATCGTAATGTCTCCAACAGACGTCTCGAAACGTTTTGAACACGTCTGCCAAGAGAAGTACGTTGGTTTTCAGATATAGATTTTGAAAATTTCTCATGGATTTCATGTCGAATATTTTCCACACTTTTTGAGCGTGTTCCTAGTCGACATCGGGAATTTCAGCACATATTTTGAATAAAAATTATCTTTGGTTGGTAGATTCAACTCCTTTCCTCAATACACTCTCCAATTGATGCTAGTAGTATGTCTCGGGATTTTTAGGTACAGGTTGCCGGATCTCATTGCCGGATCTCATGTGACGTCATAGTCACGTGACGTAGTGGCGGCATGTTATGTTGTCATGGTAACCCGCGTGAGCGGCCATGTTGTGACGTCATCTCCATAGTGATACGTGGTGTGAGTGCGCATGCGCAGCGCGTGTTGTTAGGGTGATACGTGTTTCCGTCGTCCATTTTGTATACTGGAGGCCGCCACCCTGGTTTCTATGGTAGCACGTGATTGCTATGTTACCCAATTGTTCTGCAATAAGACGGGGTATGTTTTGAGGGTATGTTCCTTTGTAGAAGAGTAAATCTGATTACCACAAACAACCCGACAATCTCCCCAAATCACCAAAATCTATCCCAATTCACCGAAATTGACTTTATTTCCCCAATTTATCGGCTTAGCACGTAGTGCTATAGTACTAAGGGGTACAAGGGGTGCATTCGATTGAACAGGAGTAATGTTCTGGCTTAGAATTCTCCCAGAATCCCTTTTTGGATCCCTATCCCATGACGTTTTCCCCATTAAAAGACAGGTTCCTTTGGTAATTACCCAGAATTCTCCGCTTCTATCTATATATGCAATAGTTTACGTCTATCTGGCCATGTTCCTTTGTTCTAGAGTATACTCCAGTAACGTAGAAGAGCCTATTAGTTGGAACAGCTTTGCTTATTATTACTATATTTAGCTATTCTAGTCTATTCTTGTTAGTTCTGACCCTATTCCAAGTACTCTTGTTGTTTCATTTATCTAGATTATAACTAACCAATCAGATTGCTTGATTTCCCATAACCTGTATGCAGAGTTATCTCCCTTCTGCATAATAAAAGCCTATATCCAATGGCAATATCCCCAGGCACCCAAATTTTAGCACCACTTTTTTGAAAACACCTGTGGCTATGGAATCCCTTTTTTGTCATATGTGCTTATGTGAAAAAGCACAATGTGACACAATGTGCCCTAGCACAAAGGCACATGCTTTATGTGCCGATATGTGCTTATGTGAAAAGGCACAATGTGACACAATGTGCCCTATCACATAGGCACATACGGGTATTTGAGGATACCTATGGCCTAGTATTGTATTATTTGAGGATACCTATCGAGGATACCTACTGGAGAATCCCTTTTTGTCATATGTGCTTATGTGAAAAGTCACAATGTGACACAGTATGCCCTATCACATAGGCACATACGGGTATTTGAGGATACCTATGGCCTGGTATTGTATTATTTTAGGATACCTATTGAGGATACCTATCGAGGATACCTTTTGGAGAATCCCTTTTTTGTCGCATTAGGCTATGTAAAAGCCCTCAATGTGTCTAATGTAGTCTTACCAACCGCTTCCATCTTGTCGCCAAAGTTCCAAGGCCATTACAGGTCTATGGCCTATCTGTCCTGTCATTAGCTTCTACAACAGTCTTGTTCCATTGCGGCCTTGTACCAGTACTATTGGCTTCTGTTATTCTGTCCCATATCTCGTCCATTACTTCTTTGCTATACCTATCTCAGTCTCGATATAACATTGATCAAAGTTGAATCAGATTTCCCCTGTACACATATAAGGCATTCCGTTATTGAGATTCCTAGTCGAGTTGACGTGAATTTAAAACTATCTATGAAACGCATTTCTCTCTTGATATCGACTGCTGACATTTCTCTGTCTATTTTTGTTTATTCTTTTTGTCTATGACTATCTATTTCACGAAAGAAATGTATTGTTCCTCGCTCTTTATGATGCAGTTTACATATCATTCGCTGACTTTACCGGGATTCTTCATGAACAGATGACTGCCGTAGCCCGACAGATTTTGAAATATCACTGGAAACAACTTAGCATCGTGATATTTTAAATTGTAATTGCTGTGCTTGGCACCTCGAAATTTATCCGTGTAGTGATCGGTATCTCTCACTTTCTTGTTTTCGGGTGCCGAAGTTTCGGTGAATGGTAGTCCACGGATGTGTCATTCGGTGGCTGTTTTATAGTCTTTGGCTTGCTCGTCTGTGGTGATCAACATCCTCACCGGAGTTTTGAATTGTTAGTATAATTTTTTGATTAGGGATTCCTCGACTGACTGTTTTGTGTAGGTGTATAGACCTGAAGAATGTCGATCATCAGAAGAACATTTCATGTAGAAACAATATCCAGACGGTATGTGCTTCTGATATTTTTCTGTGTAACTCTGATGATCGTTGAGCTGAAACGAACTCTTTTTCACTGTGAAACATTCGATATCGGCATACACCACAAAAGGCACTCTCAGTCTATTGTTGTGATGTATGAATTTAATGTTAGTGTGAGGTTTGAGCATGTCGACCGCAACACATTAATATGAGTAGCAAAACTCTTCGTGACGTTCCAGAGATTATTTTCTATGGAAGAAATTCAGGCAGTTGAAAGAGAAAAACCTCCCTCCCTTGTGTCCGATAGTCTGTTTTGCCCAGTATTCGAATCATGCTCTTGATCCAACAGTAATGTTGTTTATCATCTTTCACAATTAATAATAAATTAATGTTTTTCTTGCTATTGTTTAGAACTTATCCTCAGAGGTGGGGCGCGGTGGCGTTGTGGTAACCGGTTCTCGTCAGATCTCCGAAGTTAAGCAACGTCGAACCCGGTCAGTCGTCGGATGGGTGACCGTCTGAGCGATCAATATGGACTCCCAACGTTGTGTCCTTTTGCAAGGCACTTAACCGCGGTGGTCCACATGGGGGCACGATGACGCCGTGTACTGAGGCGTACTACACGTCGATGGTGCGCATGTCTTCAACCAATCGAACCCTGCCTGTGCTGCAGTGCGGAGTTACGATGTTGGGGAGGTGGCAGCTTCTCGTCGTTGTTCGGTGGTTCTCTCGTGGTACTCCGGCTTTCTCCACCCGTAAAACTGTCATGGTCATGATTAGCCATTGTGCATAAGTATGTGACCTTAAACACCAATAAATAAATAAATATCCTCAGATTAAATATGCTTTTTTCGAAACGTCATATGCCAAAAAGTTAACGGTGATTGAGAGATTTTGATTTTCAAAATGATTCATGTCGTGTAGCAGAGTCGGAAAATTCATTCGCGATCAACTTCTTAGAAGTTTTCACATAGTTTGATACACTCTGCGGATTTCTCTCTATGGGATACAAGACAGACGTGACAGCCCAGTTGATGAAATTGACTATCTTTTTTATTTTCCACGTTTATTATAGCTTCTTTCTTTCCTGTAAAGTAAGGCAATTTTATACATGAAGACGTTCACAAGGGATCATACTTGTCAATATGAATTCCTAGACTCAATACTTCTCTGAATCTCCAATTGGTACCTTCGTTTTAATACTGCGCTAAAGATTGTATTACTTTTTCTGTCATGTTATTGATGATATCGGACATAGAAGAGCTTTCGGTCATGGCTTCCATTCGAGCTTGAAAATAAGCCATTTTCTCCTTGACTTCACCCATGTTCAGATCGATCTTCTCCATCCAACACTTCAGTACCATTTTCGTTTTGATATCAATGTCTTGCATCCAATGAAATAAATCCTACACGCTAGGTTTTATCTCATTCAAAACAGTTTTGAGATGAAACTTTTTTTATACCCTTGGCATCCAACGTTTTGAAAAATCCCTTGATGGCTTGCTCTCGTTTCATGGGAGTGGGCAATAATTGTTTGCATTTGACCTTAGCTAGTATTTCTTCTTTGTCACCATCATTTCTTTCGATTTGAGCCATCACTGCTTTTAGGATAGTCGTTATTTGTTCTTTTTTTCTCTTTTCAATTTCTTCTGTCACCAACTGAATCGGTATGCTTTGCTTTCGTTTCCTCCTTCGACTCATTTGAATTGTTGCCTTTCTCATCTCATAGCTTAATACTCCTCCTCAAAGCATTGATTTTATCAACTCATTTTTATTTTGTGACCATACACCTTTCAAACTCAGCCAACGCGCTTTTGATCTCACTTTCTGACAACGTTTTTCTCACTTATCTCAACCTTTATGACTTCGATCAGATGCGGTTTGGTTCTATAGTTCGACGATTTAGCAATGCCAAGAGTCTTCACATAACTTTTTAATTGAGCTGAATTGTACACTTCCAATAAAAATGACATTTTTCTATAAACTTCAAAATATATTTTACAATTCCTATTATATGTATATGAACAAAGTTTTTTCTATAAATTTTGAAATTCTTATTTTAATTTTCAATTTTTTTTACAAAACTTTTAAATATTATTAGAGTTTTCAATTTTTTATCCAACTTTCTCAGTTGATTTGTAAACTTTCATTTGTTTCTTCTTTCATTTGTGATATGTAATAAAATACAGTTGAACTTTATATTATAAGAAATTGAAATTACAATTTATATATGTGATGGGAAGAAAACATTGATTAATTCTATAAAATATTTGAAAGTTTGCAAGAAAGATATATTTTAATTTATAAACATTTATAAAAGAAACTGGAAATTTGTTTATAATTTTTTTTCATATACATATATATGAAACGGCGATTTTATAGATGGGTTCGCGGTTGGGGCCTAGGCGGCTGCTTGCAAAATAATAAATCGATCTGTAAGACGTACGCATATATCGATCAATTCTATAATTCTCATTCAACAATTAGGATAAGCGTGACGCTAAATTTTACGTTCCCATGACGCGATACACATTGGTACGGCATTTAACGTAACGGAATAAGAATTAGTCAAAAATGAAAGCCGCTTAGAAGGTATATATATATATATATATATATATATATATATATATACAATGGCATGGCGGGGGTTCGAACCCACGCCGAGAGAGTTTCCTACGGCACCAACCGCATAGCGAAACTGCACTGAACCACGCACACCACTCGGCCACCGACAGACCCCACAAAAAGGTATGCTAGTTAACCAAGTATGTACGAGATCAGTACCGATCACACGCAATTCTCTCTCAGTAACTTTTAAGTTAAGTTATTATTTTTTTATCAAGTAATTGATCGATTCTACATACTGCACTGCAAGGAAATCAGTGAGAACTTCTCTTTGTCAAATTTCCGCTTGCTACAGAAATTGTTAGAATCAAGGACGTTGGTTGTGTTTACAATGGCATGGTGGGGGTTCGAACCCACGCCGAGAGAGTTTCCTATGGCACCAACCGCATAGCGAAACTGCACTGAACCACGCACACCACTCGGCCACTGACAGACCCCGAAAAGGTATGCTAGTTAGCCAAGTATGTACGAGATCAGTACCGATCACACGGAATTCTCTCTCAGTAACTTTTAAGTTAAGTTATTATTTTTTTATCAAGTAATTGATCGATTCTACATACTGCACTGCAAGGAAATCAGTGAGAACTTCTCTTTGTCAAATTTCTGCTTCCACATAAATTGTTAGAATTAAGGACGCTGGTTGTGTTTACAATGGCATGGCGGGGGGTTCGAACCCACGCCGAGAAAGTTTCCTATGGCACCAACCGCCTAGCGAAACTGCACTGATCCACGCACACCACTCGGCCACTGACAGATCCCCCAAAAGATATGCTAATTAACCAAGTATGTACGAGATCAGTACCGATCACACGGAATTCTCTCTCAGTTACTTTTATGTTAAGTTATTATTTTTTTACCAAGTAATTGATCGATTCTACATACTGCACAGCAAGGAAATCAGTGAGAACTTCTCTTTGTCAAATTTCCGCTTGCCACATAAATTGTTAGAATCAAGGACGCTGGTTGTGTTTACAATGGCATGGCGGGGGTTCGTACCCACGCCTAGAGAGTTTCCTATGGCACCAACCGCCTAGCGAAACTGCACTGAACCACGCACACCAGTCGGCCACTGACAGACCCAAAAAAGGGTATGCTAGTTAACCAAGTATGTACGAGATCAGTACCGATCACACGGAATTCTCTCTCAGTAACTTTTAAGTTAAGTCATTATTTTTTATCAAGTAATTGGTCGATTCTACATACTGCACTACAAGGAAATCAGTGAGAACTTCTCTTTGTCAAAATTTCGCTTGCCACAGAAATTGTTAGAATCAAGGCCGCTGGTTGTGTTTACAATGGCATGTAAACACAATCATTGTTCTTCTTTTTTTTCTCTTTTTGTTCTCTTTTCAATTTCTCCCCAACATAACGGAGTAATCTCCCGAACATGACGGCAATTAATTTATCCAACACACACGGTATCAAAATTTGTTATTTTAATTATTTTTTTCTTAAAAATTTAAACAAAAATTTAAGGTAAACACAATCAGCAAGCGGAAATTTGACAAAGAGAAGTTCTCACTGATTTTCTTACAGTGCAGTATGTAGAATCGATCAATTACTATATATATATACACACTTCATCAAATACTTTATATAGTTTCGTCAATCTGTCGTCATGTTTGGGAGATTACTCCCTTCTAAGCAGCTTTCATTGTTGACTAATTCTTATTCCGTTATGTTAACTGCCATACCAATGTGTACCGTGTCATGGGAACATAAAACTTAGCATCATGCTTAGAAAAAATCTTCTTTCTCTTCTTCATGATGCTAAGTTTTACGTTCCCATGATGCGGTACACATTGGTACGGCACTTAACGTAACGGAATAAGAATTAGTCAACAATGAAAGCCGCTTAGAAGGGAGTAATCTCCCGAACATGACGGCAAATTGACGAAACTATATATAAAATGAAATCACAAATTTAAAAATTAATCACCAAAAATGGTTATGGACAAAAATTGAATTGAAAAGAATAATTCCTTACAAGTAATATGAAAGTAAATCTTTTCTTTTGAAACCTCTTCAAATCGAATTGGGAGATGTTAAGGTGATAAAGTATGAGTATAAATACGAACATTATAGCATAGGATTGAAACTGACTGAAGATCAAGTAGAGTCGTTTTTAGAGTTGGAAAATTTGTGTCTGAAAACCCTGAAAAAAGAAGAGAAAGAAGATTTTGAGGATGTAGACTTTATTCTGATCTAAGGCATAGACGAGATATTTCTGAAAATCGATAAAGGTGTTGTAGATCAACTCGGACCAGAAGCTCAGGAAAATTTGAAAAAAAACTATCGAAAATAGACATGATCATCGAACAGTTACATGAAAATAAAGAGGGGAGAGTGACAGCTCACATGCCAATGAAAGATATGACTTTGTAAAAAAATTGTGAAAAAAAGTAGAAAAAAATAAATTGTAAAAGACAAAAAAAAATGTTTTTTTTTATTTCGTAAATAAATCTTTACAATATATCAATATTCTTTCTTATTTTTATTTTTAACTTTTTTGTTTTCCAATTTAATAATTATTTTAATTTTCTTTTTTCCATTCACAAGATCTGTTCCGGTTATTCTCTATTCAGTAATAAATGCAAAATACTTCCTCGATCGTAATTTGTGACATTCCTCAGCATTTTTCGAAACTGCTCTATTCGAAATCAAAAGGCTGTGATTGTCCTCGACACTTGACCATTGTCCTCCAGCATTCTATCATCTCGTCGAGCTTTTCCAACACCGACGCAAAACACAGGATTATGGCATCATTGTGTTCTGCAGTGTAACAGGTGTGTGCCTCGATCAACCCCTCCGACATACAGCCCGGACATTTCTTGCTCATCACTCTAGAAATCTTTAAATCCACGAAATGGACACACGCTCTGTAGGCGACATCTCTGAGAAACTTCAGAAGATCTCTCTTCATATTTTCCGATTTCCCCTTAGCATCTTTAGTCTTTAAAAATGACATGTTCTTTTAATAATTAATTTTTTTAATTTAAATTTTGTTTCTCTTTCTACTTAATAATATGTAGAAAAAAAAACCAAACATATAATATATATATTCCACTGTCACAGATGGACAGAACCGCAATCGATCGAATTGGAGGGGAGGGGAAAATCTTCTCTCGCCCATCCGAGAATTCTCTACCGAATCGACCTTGTGAACCATAAGCGCACTGCAAAATGCAGATGGAAAAATACACGGTTTTTGTATTTTGCGATGTTTTCTAGTGTTCCACATACGAGTGATCAAAGCCAGAATCGATCAACTCCTTCAATGAGACACTTGAGAATACAGACAAAAAATTACACGATTTGACACTTTGTGTCGCAGTGACTAATTTCGCATCAGAGATATCTCAGCGAAACCAATGAACTCGAGCAAGGGTACACTTAAAAATCCGAGTAAAAATACATGGTTTGGAACTTGGGATTTTTCATCTCGGTTTCCCGATATCTTCACTGTGATCACTGTCATCTTAGAAAAATGCAATAAATTCACGGTCTGGGCTCAAACTGGTCGATCTCGGAATTTTCTCAGATTTTCAAAGCTTTTTTTTAAAGATTTTCAACATTTTATTTTTGCTCGATCTCCGATATTCCATCGACAAGACAGCTCCTCATAGTCTCTCTCTCAGCGATTCGATTTCCCATCTGATTTCTGGCTCGAAAAAGTCTCGTGGTATACGAACACATTTTGCAAGAAATCTAAAGTGTGCTCGTATTTTTTCTCGAGAAAAATGCTCGAAAAGTGCGAGAAATTACCTAAGTCAAAAACACCCGAGCTTGCTGTGCACGAAACCGCAATTATACTCTATTCATGTCGGCCGGATACCAACATTTTCTCTAAAAGCCACTAATTTTTTTTTTAAAAAGTTGACCATTTTAACCATTTACCCAACACACACGGTATCAAAATTTGTTATTTTAATTATTTTTTTCTTCAATTTGCTCAATATCTTGCGACAGTCCATTGGGACCGTCTCATTCCATCGACGGATCACATGATATTCTTATAGTGAAATATTTAGAATTGTTTTTAACTGATAAATTTGTAAGTTACACGGGGTGAGGTTTGTGGTGATTCGTTAGGTAAAGGGTTTCAAAAAGCATATTGAGTTAATTTTCTAGTTCTTACCGACGGTCAACGGCCCAGAAACACTGTCTGCAAATTTTACATTTCGCACCCCAAGATAAAAAATGGTAAAGTCAGGCACCTCTCCATGAGCAAACCCAAAACCAGTAAGCATTAACACAGATGCAACTCGATCCAGATCCAACTAGAAAAACCAAAAACTTTGATACTTTCTTTTCCAGTAATCCACGTTAGTCAAAAAGTTCAATCCGCGCCATGGTAATCACCGACTGCAACTTGAACCAACCCCAGTTAATGCCAAAAGCGTTCAGTGCCATAATATAAAGAGGCTGACTGGCAAAAGTTAAAGAAGTTGTAGAGTTGCATAACAGCATCCTGAAACCATGGCTATTTAACCACAAATCAGTAAATAAAAACTGAAGCATCTTTTAGGACGGCCTGATAGACATAACTCACAAATGCATCATACAAAAAACATCAAAGGAGGAAAATATTCTATGAGTAAGCGATTTTGAGTAAACGATTAAAAAATACAACTTCTTCTCTATAAATTGAAACAAAACAATTGCCACAGCACTAGGACCAAGTATAAAGAACAGAAATAAATTGTTCAGAAGATCTTAAGCAAATCGCGCCATCCGAAACTTAATCGACTCTTAACCTCCAGCCCTGCAGAAAACATTTTGGCACTACATCAAATCAAGAAAGGCCGATAACACTGGACTTTCTCCCTTTCGACAACACGACCAACGTCAACGCGATTCAAAATAAAAGCATAGTTCCTAAGTGAACAATTTTCGTTCATCTACAAACGGAAAAACAACGAAAGCCTGCCAGTACCTCCCGAGTTCACTAAATATGCACCTTTTTTATTCTTGGTCGTGCAATAAACTTTATCTTATCTTATCTTATGCATCAATGGGGAGAACACTTTTATATAACATCCAATCACTTAAAAAGTGGCGAGGGCAAAGACAATGAATGTGGGTGGCGGCCATATCTCATGGACCTGGGACAAACAACAAATGAATAGAAACTCAATGAAAATACGGCTCAGGGTCATCTAAAGATCAATTAGCACAATTTTCAGAATTTCAGAAAATCGCTATTTTTCACCCTCTTATGCATTCCCAAAGTTCGTACAGGTATTTCTTCACCCAAAATGTAGATAGAGCTTAAGGTTTTGAAAGTTGGTCACACTCATATCCCAAGCGTGGCATGACCTATAGACCTGGTACCAACACCAAAATGAGCCGAAACTCAATGGAGGTTCAAAATATTGATCAAGGTAACTGAAGTCCCCAGGGGCAATTTGAGAATTGCCGGAAATCGTATTTATGGTCTCCATGTCTTCTCAATCTTCATACATGTATTTGTACACTCGAAAACATGGGCGGAGGTAAGAAGTTCCTAGGTGGATCTCGCTGATGTCTGATGCATGGTATGAGCTAAGGACCTGGGACCAACATGAAATGAAACAAAACTCACCAGAGGTTCAAAATATGGATCAAAGTTACTACGGCCACTAGAGAGTCGCTGAGTGCATTTTTCATAATTACCGGAAAATTACATTTTATAAGTCATAATGCATTACCAAATTTCATACATATATTTCATCACTCAGAAAAGTGGACGGAGCAAGAAATACCAATTTTTGTTTCCTTTACAAACTCGTTAAATGCTGTGAAGAGAAGTTATTTCTGGTTTCTTGAAAAAATATTATCTTATTCCTGTATGACAATCTTTAAATGCTGCATACAAAAAACTCAACATTTTTGATTTCATTATTATTTTACACCTGACAATAAGTTCCGATTTCTCCTTAGCATCTTTAGTCTTTAAAAATGACATGTTCTTTTAATAATTATTTTTTTTATTTTAAATTTTATTTTAAATTTTGTTTCTCTTTCTACTTAATAATATGTAGAAAAAAAAAACCCAAACATATAATATATATATTCCATTGTCACAGATGGACAGAACCGCGATCGATCGAATTGGAGGGGAGGGAAAAATCTTCTCTCGCTCATCCGAGAATTCTCTACCGAATCGACCTTGTGAACCATAAGCGCACTGCAAAATACAGATGGAAAAATACACGTTTTTTTGCATTTTGCGATGTTTTCTAGTGTTCCACATACGAGTGATCAAAGCCAGAATCGATCAACTCCTTCAATGAGACACTTGAGAATACAGACAAAAAATTACTCGATTTGACACTTTGTGTCACAGTGACTAATTTCGCATCAGAGATATCTCAGCGAAACCAATGAACTCGAGCAAGGGTACACTTAAAAATCCGAGTAAAAATACATGGTTTGGAACTTGGGATTTTTCATCTCGGTTCCCCGATATCTTCACTGTGATCACTGTCATCTTAGAAAAATGCAATAAATTCACGGTCTGGGCTCAGACTGGTCGATCTCGGAATTTTCTCAGATTTTCAAAGCTTTTTTTAAAGATTTTCAACATTTTATTTTTGCTCGATCTCCGATATTCCATCGACAAGACAGCTCCTCATAGTCTCTCTCTCAGCGATTCGATTTCCCATCTGATTTCTGGCTCGAAAAAGTCTTGTGGTATACGAACACATT
The DNA here is from genome assembly GCA_031216915.1 of Pictodentalium vernedei. Taxonomy (NCBI): domain Eukaryota; kingdom Metazoa; phylum Mollusca; class Scaphopoda; order Dentaliida; family Dentaliidae; genus Pictodentalium; species Pictodentalium vernedei. Next base: position 390,985,659 of record CM062291.1, on the reverse strand, counting down.
TTACAAGAAATCTAAAGTGTGCTCGTATTTTTTCTCGAGAAAAATGCTCGAAAAGTGTGAGAAATTACCTAAGTCAAAAACACCCGAGCTTGCTGTGCACGAAACCGCAATTATACTCTACTCATGTCGGCCGGATACCAACATTTTCTCTAAAAGCCACTAAATTTTTTTTAAAAAAAGTTGACCATTTTAACCATTTACCCAACACACACGGTATCAAAATTTGTTATTTTAATTATTTTTTTCTTCAATTTGCTCAATATCCTGCGACAGTCCATTGGGACCGTCTCATTCCATCGACGGATTACATGATATTCTTATAGTGAAATATTTAGAATTGTTTTTAACTGATAAATTTGTAAGTTACACGGGGTGAGGTTTGTGGTGATTCGTTAGGTAAAGGGTTTCAAAAAGCATATTGAGTTAATTTTCTAGTTCCTACCGACGGTCAACGGCCCAGAAACACTGTCTGCAAATTTTACATCTCGCACCCCAAGATAAAAATGGTAAAGTCAGGCACCTCTCCATGAGCAAACCCAAAACCAGTAAGCATTAACACAGATGCAACTCGATCCAGATCCAACAAGAAAAACCAAAAACTTTGATACTTTCTTTTCCAGTAATCCACGTTAGTCAAAAAGTTCAATCCGCGCCATGGTAATCACCGACTGCAACTTGAACCAACCCCAGTTAATGCCAAAAGCGTTCAGTGCCATAATATAAAGAGGCTGACTGGCAAAAGTTAAAGAAGTTGTAGAGTTGCATAACAGCATCCTGAAACCATGGCTATTTAACCACAAATCAGTAAATAAAAACTGAAGCATCTTTTAGGACGGCCTGATAGACATAACTCACAAATGCATCATACAAAAAACATCAAAGGAGGAAAATATTCTATGAGTAAGCGATTTTGAGTAAACGATTAAAAAATACAACTTCTTCTCTATAAATTGAAACAAAACAATTGCCACAGCACTAGGACCAAGTATAAAGAACAGAAATAAATTGTTCAGAAGATCTTAAGCAAATCGCGCCATCCAAAACTTAATCGACTCCTAACCTCCAGCCCTGCAGAAAACATTTTGGCACTACATCAAATCAAGAAAGGCCGATAACACTGGACTTTCTCCCTTTCGACAACACGACCAACGTCAACGCGATTCAAAATAAAAGCATAGTTGCTAAGTGAACAATTTTCGTTCATCTACAAACGGAAAAACAACGAAAGCCTGCCAGTACCTCCCGAGTTCACTAAATATGCACCTTTTTTATTCTTGGTCGTGCAATAAACTTTATCTTATCTTATCTTATGCATCAATGGGGAGAACACTTTTATATAACATCCAATCACTTAAAAAGTGGCGAGGGCAAAGACAATGAATGTGGGTGGCGGCCATATCTCATGGACCTGGGACAAACAACAAATGAATAGAAACTCAATGAAAATACGGTTCAGGGTCATCTAAAGATCAATTAGCACAATTTTCAGAATTTCAGAAAATCGCTATTTTTCACCCTCTTATGCATTCCCAAAGTTCGTACAGTTATTTCTTCATCTAAAATGTAGATAGAGCGAGCTTAAGGTTTTGAAAGTTGGTCAAACTCATATCCCAAGCGTGGCATGACCTATAGACCTGGTATCAACACCAAAATGAGCCGAAACTCAATTGAGGTTCAGAATATTGATCAAGGTAACTGAAGTCCCCAGGGGCAATTTCAGAATTGCCGGAAATCGTATTGATGGTCTCCATGTCTTCTCAATCTTCATACATGTATTTGTACACTCGAAAACATGGGCTGAGGCAAGAAGTTCCTAGGTGGATCTCGCTGATGTCTGATGCATGGTATGAGCTAAGGACCTGGGACCAACATGAAATGAAACAAAACTCACCAGAGGTTCAAAATATGGATCAAAGTTACTATGGCCACTAGAGAGTCGCTGAGTGCATTTTTCATAATTACCGTAAAATTACATTTTATAAGTCATAATGCATTACCAAATTTCATACATATATTTCATCACTCAGAAAAGTGGACGGAGCAAGAAATACCAATTTTTGTTTTCTTTACAAACTCGTTAAATGCTGTGCAAAGCAGTTATTTCTGGTTTCTTGAAAAAATATTATCTTATTCCTGTATGACAATCTTTAAATGCTGCATACAAAAAACTCAACATTTTTGATTTCATTATTATTTTACACCTGACAATAAGTCTCCATAAATTCTCTTTCTATATAGTTTAATTCCGATGTGTTCACCATTTCCACACAGATTCGAATTTACTGGTCATAGTAAATTTTTTCTCTCTAGTTTGAGTTGTTTTAGTAAACGTTATGTTTACTACAGCCAGCAAAATGAATATGCTTATTATTTTCAGGCAAGACAAATGCGTTTTCTCTCTCTAGTTTGAGTTGTTTTAGTAAACGTTATGTTTACTACAACCAGCAAAATGAATATGCTTATTATTTTCAGGCAAGACAAATGCGTTTTCTCTCTCTAGTTTGAGTTATTTTAGTAAACGTTATGTTTACTACAGCCAGCAAAATGAATATGCTTATTATTTTCAGGCAAGACAAATGCTTTAGTCTAGAGGCTAACATAATGTACAACAACTCGACAGGGCGGGTCTGTAATAATCCCGCAGCTCGATTATGCTTGCAAGATTAAGATTAAATTGTTAAAAGTCAAACCAAGAAATGTGAAAATTTACTAAGGATAGTGTGCAAAAGAGGTTTAATTTTGGTTCAGGGATTGACAGGGTTGAGCAATCACAGACCATGATGTGACAGGAAATTATGTAACAGTTACCGATCAGCTTCAACATCTGTGGAATACAATCTTCTATGACGGATCTTTGCAGACTTGGATATTTAGAGTAGAGTACGCTCATCTTTGGAATGTCCTAGGGATGCTACTAGAAATCTGAAATAATTTGTTAAAGTTTGCTGTGACAATATTCGATATATTCGGAAAGTAATAATCAAATAACTTGATGACAGTGCTGGAAAAACAAAGCTTATATAGTCCATTGACTGGGAGAGATTTATGTACACCCCTGCCACAGTCCTCTCTCTTTGGAATTTTAATGTACCCTGGCGTCTAGTCATTAGGAAATAAGTTTTTAACAGCGAATATTTTGAGTCTCACTGTACTTTCTGGGGCGATGTTTACCGAATGCAGACGATATCAAAATTTATTATTTTCAATATCATTTTTTTTAAATTTTTCAAAAAATTTCAACAAACCCATATCATGTGACCCTTCGTTTGAACGAGCTCGACGAGCTCGTTCCAACGAGGGGTTCACATGATATGGTTTTGTTGAATTTTTTTGAAAAATAATATGTTTTCAACTGCTGAATTTGCATATTACGTGGGCGGATGCTTGCGATTCTTTAGATAAAGGGTTAATGCTACCCATATATTGATCAATGTAAATAAGGATGGGGTGGAAAGCAATCTTACCAGAGCGTACATTGGTTTCTGGTTTCTGTCAAATTAATGTCCAACGACAGTAAGCTTAAATCATCTAAAATATATATCGGAGCTGTATTATCTAATATATAGACAGAACTGCACAAGTGTTTGAATGGGTTAATGTTTATCGCACGAGTTTGGTTTGGCGCAAGAATATCACGAGAGGCGAAGCCTCGAGTGGTATTCTGCGCCAAACCAAACGAGTGCGATAAACATTAACCCATTCACACTCTTGTGCAGTTCTGTATTTATTACACACGTCTGGACTTTTTAAAACAGATCGTTTTCTCCAACATAAAATGAGAAATAAACCACATTTCGGAAGCGTTGATGAAATGAAATCGCCCATTCTGAAACAGAAAAAAAGAGAAAGCCACACAAACTGGGGACCAGTCTAACACATCACCTCCAAGAACGATTTCGAAGCGTTGCCGCTTCGAGGAGTAAACTTGCTGTGAAATACGCGTTTTTAGTGTATTTTCCATTATTGGAATGATTTCATGTATCTAATTTTCATGGAGACAAACGTGCTGTGACATTGGATATATAAGTATGTTTCAAGAATAACGAGTTTAGCCAGAAATGCAGAACTTGAGATTGGAAGTGACGTTCCAAATATAGCAAATGGTAAATCCCAGAATATTTTTTAACAAGTCAGTCAACATGCAGGCCATTTTCAAACATGTATGATTTGACCCTGACAGTGACATCGTTGCCCAACACAGTGGCTGCAGAACCAGGCAGAGAACAAAAACATGTTCGTTAGTAAACAGTTGCCGTTGTTGCGAAAATCACAAAGGGTTCATTTTAATGAAACTAAATGATAAATCCACGTGAAAGTGGATGTTTGTTTCTTTCTTTGCTTTGAAGTTTTGTGGTTCAAGCATCTATAGGTAGTAGTGGTACGTGGAGAGTGGATTGGCACTAAACCATCCATGGAGTGTAAACATCGCCAAGGAATCACTCAAATTCTGCACACATAAATGATAAATTACAAGTGCACAAAAAGCACAAGTAATGTTTCAGCTAATGGACCTCCGGTCCAGGCTTAACCCGGAGATTCATTGGTTGAAACTTTGCTTGTGACATGTATAATTTAAGCTACTTCCCAGTGCATGTATAAATATTACTTAAGAATATTAATAACGAACACATAAATAGGGGCCATCATTAATGAAAACGAGGAAGTGAGGGACACTATTAAACCGTTTATATCCGGTGCGGGGAGGAGTGGAGAGGGGGTGGGGTGCAGGGGGATTGATGGCCTTCTCTTATGAGAACCGTGACAAACCAGCGGCTGGCCGAGGAGTTATTAATATTAATAACATTATTATTTGGATTTCAACCATCATTTTTTGCAATTTAATGGTACAAGTACATGTATCAAAGTTTTACACTAAAACCCAAATATGAACTGGAAATGATACCTTTCATCAACTGAGTGGATACATTCATTGCTGGAACTTGCTTATTTTTTTATGACTGTTTAGTTTGTTGGTAAAATTTTATTTGATGTCTGTGATGTGATATTAAAAGAAATGTTAAATGTTCCACCATTAATATTGGCACCAGAAAATAAACCGTTAGCTTCATATCCAACCAACTTTTGCTCACTATCACTTTGTGCTACTTTCACACTTTTCTCATTCGACACACATGATACAGAATTGGCTTTATTTGAAGCATGTATGTTGACGGCAGACTTTGTTTCCTCTGGATGTGGGTGAGGGTTAATTTCATGCTGTTGTGCCTCCTGTAAAATACTACACATTTCTTTCTGTTGCTGTAGAGATGTTGTTGCATAATTATTTATACTGTTCACATTTTTGTGACCAGAGAGTTGCATTATTGTTGTGGGGAGCACCCCAGCTTGGAGCAGGTTTGTGCACATTGTTTTCCGCAAAGAATGGTTAGTTTTCCTCCCTTTTATCCCGGCTTGTGTAGCCATAGTTTTCATCATGGTGCGCAGTTTATTTATCCCGACAGGTTGTGACTTGTACCAGTGAGCCTTTTCATTTTTTGTAGTTGTAATTTACAGCTATATAGAAAGGTGATCCAGTGTTCTTCATATTATCCGGTCTCTGAAAAGCATATTTTTTATAGGCTTCTATTGGGCATAGTGTTTTGTCATCATTTGGGGAATATTTTAGGATCAAATGCCCTGGTAGTTGTATTTCCGTCTCTTGTTTTTGTTGAACGCTCCCTGAATTCTAAAAACTCTTTTCCATTACTGTCAGATTTTAGTTCAATGTCCCCCATTTTAACTGGCGGTTTTCATCACATCCCCTCAATCCCATAAGTTTTGTTATGTTAAACCACATCAAGTTCAAATGAGCATTAGGGTCATGAAGTCCAATAACTTTAGTATTCCTTAATTTTTGTTCCTCTGAAGCTGTCAATGTCTCAGCTTTATTTTCTTTATTTCCCATTCCCTTTTGTTTGAGCTCCTTCCTTCTCGCTTTCGGAACCTCACGGCTCATCTTAAAAAAATCAGATTTCAGAATACTGTGTTCATAATTTTGGTTACACAGGTGTCTTTCTATAGATCTATGATAACTTGTTAATGAATCTGGTTCATAATCTGTCCCATCATCCTTTTTCAATGTTAAAATGAATGTTCCTATTAAGACATCAAGTTCTTTGGATGGTATCAAATAAACATCCCTTTTTTCACGAGGAGCCACTTCTCCCAGCCAGTTTTTGAATTTTCGGATTGAGGATTCTGTTTTTTTAACAGTATTGGGATTTTTCTTATCATCAATGTATTTTTTTAGATCTTTAATGTTTGCTGACACTTGAAACTCAGTTGTCTGAGAATGTTTTGGACTTTTCTCAGTAGAATGGTACTGAAATGTGGATGGTAATTTTGGGGCACAGTGTGTGTTATTGGCAGTGGCAGTGCTAGAGTTATTGTCACTCTTACTCTCAGTTTCAAAGCTTTCATCGAATATCTCATCTGTAGAGTCTAATTCCATGAGAGCATCTTCATCATTGAATTCTAACATATAGCGATCTAAATTACTGTCATTTTCCCAATTTTGATCATCAGAATTCATTAAATTTAAATTATTCACTTTTTTGCGATGCAAACTCGGCCATTGTTTTTGTGTCGGAACTGTATTTGCAGACGACAAATCATCGCCTCGTTAATTTCGACGCTGAAATACGGGGGACTGAAGAACCCGTAATTTGATGAAAATAAACGAATGACAGATAATCATTTTTTTATTGAAAGAATGAAAGGGTAACACCATTATTTGAATTTTTAATGTTTAAATCCGATTTTTTAACATTTAGCTCTGTTGATTTACGAAGCAATTGCGTCACTCAAACCCTGACCTATTTTATTCTTAGATCTTCCAGCAGCTAAAAATACGTGGCCGGGTCTACCGCAACGTCGAGATATTATTGGTCAACTTTGCAGAAAAGAGAACCCCAGAAGTTACGACTGGTTCTCTTTCTGCATTTGTAGTTCAGAAAAGGTGGGAAAAGCTGTATTGCAGACGTGTGCAATAAAACTTTATTTTTATTTCACAATCTGGAATGTCGGAAACGAGCGGTAATTTTACATAGGTGTGTAATAAAAAAAATATAATAATCTCCATTCAACCAAATTTCGACTATCGAAAAATTGGAAATCTCTTACAAGAGAAGTTTTGCATGAAGCTCGTCAGATAATATTCAGTTTGATAGAATATGTTCTAACAAAATCTATCAACATAAATATTTGCTGCGCTGCTTCTTTAAAACAGTATCAACGAAATACAGGTCATCTAACAGTTCAATGCAGCTTAATATCGTCAAGGTCTCTATCGTCACTGTCACTGTCCTCATTCAAATGAAATAATCTTCAGATTATCTGTCCATCACGTTTCTGACATTTTCTAATTCTCCAAAATATCAATAAGTTGGTTTGTTAGCCACCTTTTGTATTTGTCCACCTTGGATTCGTGACATTATCAATACATTTCCAACCACAAGAATCACTACTCACGGGATCAGGAATGGAAGGATCAGCAAAATGCGTCCTCTTCCAGATAGTGGCCTGGTAAGTAACACGGTTTATGTGTTATTTCAAACAACTCTGGCAAGCAGGCAAAGTACTCTGATCGAAACTGATTTTCTTATTCAGCTCTACACCACTCTTTGGCAATAGAAAAAGGTACCTCACTTCCTTCACTTTAATGATTATAGGTATACCATAGATTAGACATGTGAACTCCTCCAGTACAGTCAGAACATCAGACGAAACATCCCATGACTTTCCTAGTTTTGAAAATTAGGAGTAGGAGATCGTCACGTGACTCTAGTATGTCATCAGATTCCTCCTATGAGTCTTCATTGCAACACTACAGTAGCAAGCGATGAGACAGAAATTTTCCATGTGACAGAGGTTCTTCAGGGGAGGGAGGGAAGAAGATCAGGTTCCTCTGATTATAGTTGTAATTTAGACTCACCGGGTAGAAAGAGAAGGCACAGAAGAGTAAGACATGGATCTAACTCAACTGATACAAGCAGTGAGAGCACCAGTCTATTAACCCTGGATGGATATCCAAAATCTGATAGAAAGACTGTCGGACAAATTTCAACAGAAACATTTTTGCATGGTTGTCAGGACAAAGATGCTATAAAAGTGGTAATGGAGAATAATCCTTCCAATGCACTGAATGCGCAGAAAGCTATAATTGGTAACTGCTCCAACTATCATCAGAGGCAGGTGCCATTCACAGAGCCAGATGAAAGCGAGTCCAACAAAGACTTCAAAATAAACAAAGTGGAGCTGGAGCCCAAAATCTCCTAATTAGAAAGATAGATAGGAGATTTGAAAATTATGATGAAGGACGTGTCTGCTGTGGTCAAGGATAAGCTTGGTGAACTGAAATCCCAAGAAACTGGTCAATATTACAGACCTCCACAATTTTCGACAGACATGAAAGAAAAATAATTACCCCAAAAAAGGATTATTATAAGGGCAACACAAAAATGAGCCAATTCTCAATCTTCTTGGAGAAAAACAGATAACCAAGATTTAACAGCTCCCAAGAATTTCGAAAACCAGAAATATTTAAACCAAGGTGGACTGGGTGGAATGGGCAATGCTCGATCCAACAGCAAGGATGCCCAATAGGCTCAATACAGGAAAACATTAAAGTTGAGCAGAACCTGGTAAATGTAAATAATGTAAATAACTTTTCTGATGATACTTTACTTTTGCCAGAGATTACTATTAACAGAGTTGATGGAGTGTCTTTGATGATGCCTTTAAAGATTAATAATGTTGATACTACTGTCATCATTGACACTGCCGCTATGCTAACTCTGATGGACGAACAGTTCTTTAAGTCTTTTTATACTTCTCCAGCTGATATTGTCAAAAGGGTAAGATTAAAAGGAATTGGAATCCAATCTCTAACTGGAGAAATAATTCCAGATGTAGATATTACAATTGGATCTAAAGCCTTCATATGGGATATTTGTGTAGTCCCTATTGATGATAATTCTATACTGGGACTAGATTTCCTTCAAGACAATAGGTGTATTGTTGCTCTTTGCAACAGCATGTTAACCATTGGAAATGAAATAGTGAAGGCATCATTCAAGAAATGCTGACCAAGTACTGGCATACCAATTGCAAGAGTAGTAATAGGTAAATCAGTCACCTTTCCACCAAACACTTTATCATTTGTAAATATAAAAGTGGAAAAACCATCGGTTACTAAAGAGGCCTTCTTTTTGAATTTGTAGCTCAGAGAAATGATGTCCTGCTATCATCAGCTATTGGCAGTGGAGAAAATGTAATGGTCAAGGTCATTAATGATAGCAATTGTTTTCTGAAGTTGAAGAGAAATACCATAGTAGGTACAGCTGAAAGCATGGGTGATGATAATGTACAGTGTTCTCGTGACGAATAGGATAGCAATACAGTAAGTGAAATAGCAGATGCTGTTCAATGTTCTCAGACTCTGAGCAGTCTGCACTTCGATTTGTAGCCACTGATTCTCAGTTGGACCAAGAACAACAGCTATCCACATTACAAGAGAAACTGCCACCTCACCTGAGAGATTTACTCAAAAGATCTGCATCCAACCTTTCTAATCAGCAGAGCACAGAATTAGCAGAGTTGCTTGTTGAATTTCATGACATCTTCGCTCGCCATGACTTGGACTTAGGGTGCTTAAAAGGAGTAGAGCACAAAGTAAACATTGAAGATGCACCTCCTGTAGAACATAAAATGAGAAGGATATCCCTGGGTTTTGAGGGGCAGGAGTGCAGTCTCTTACAGAAATTGTTGGGAGACAGGCGTAATTCAGCCATTGATGTCTGATTGGGCTGCAGCTCATGTTTTAGTGTAAAGGAAAGGTAGAAGTGTACATTGGTGTGTAGATTTTAGCTCACTAAATTCCAAAATGGTGAAAGACAACTTCCCTTTGCTGCTCATAGAGGATTGTCTGGATACGCTTTCTGGCACAAAATACTTCTCAAGACTTGACATGGCTTCATGGTATTACTAAATACCAATACATGAATCCGATAGAAAGAAAATACCCTTTATAGCTAAATATGGGGTTGTTCGAACATACCCGCATGAGCTTCGCATTATGTAACACCCCTGCCAAGTTATGCAGCTGGTTCTGAGAGGATTAACCTGGAAGGAACTCCTCGTTTACCTTGATGACATTGTTGTTCCGGGTTCTAGTTTTGAAACGGCTATGGACCATCTCAGACATGTGTTCATCAGATTTCAACAGAACAACCTGAAACTTAAGCCAAAGAAGTGTCAACTGTTTAAGGAGGAGGTAAAATTTCTGGGAAAATTAGTTAATGCCAAATGAATTTCAGTAGCACCAAGCAAGATCGAGGCAATGGCCAAGTGGGCAGTACCAAAAACTCAACAAGAATTGATGTCATTTTTGGGATTCATAAACCACAGTGATCATATTAAAAATTTCGCTGAACTGACTGCTCCACTTTATGAGCTGACAACACCAAAAAAGCAATTCATTTGGCTTAGAATACCCCAAGATGCTTTTGAATACCCCAAGGATGTGATGGTAATACCTCCAATGTTAGCATATCTAACACCAACAGAACAGTTTATCCTTGATACAGATGCTTCTGACAGGATTACAGGTGCAGAACTTTCCCAGTTTCAAGACGGGGAAATTAAAGTCATTAGCTATGAGGGCCATGTTCTGCTACCTGCACAGCATTAATTCTGCACTACCAGAAAAGAGCTCCTTGCAGTTGTAAAATTCTATCGACACTTCCGACATTATCTCTTGGGAAGAAAATTCACTATCCATAAAGACCATAATGGTCTTGTCTGGATGATGAGGTTCAAGAAAGTACAATGCCAGTTGGCTCGGTGAATAGAAGAGCTATCACAATATGATATGCAGATAATACACCGGCCAGGAAAACAACACTCCAGTGCCGATGGCTTATCCCACATAACAGACAAACTAGAGAAATATAACTGTTACACTGCTGGGAAAATGCCTGAAACTTTGCCTTGCCATGGCTGCCACTACTGTAAAAGGAAAGATTTACTGAAGATAGTGCTGACATTGTACTACTAGCTATAAAATAGCTACCGAAAGAGACACAATCTCCACCCGAGCAACCATTTCCATTTGATGTACTAAAACTTGAAGATACATCTGAGGTAAAAGTCTCGTACGTAATGTAGTTACAGGCATATGACAGCTCGGATTTAAGGGAGATGCAACAGAAATATGAGAATCTTGGAAGGATAATTGTTTGGTTGGAAAATGGTTTAACTCCTGACAAAAGCGAGTTATACCTTTGCAGCCCTTGTGTGAAGGCATTATGGTTGTGTAAGTCCCAATTATATTTTCATGATGTCGTTCTAGTATACAGATGGGAAAATAAACTAGATCGAGATTTGGTTTTAGTCGTACCTGATGAACTGAAACAAGAGGCTCTGCATTATTGTCATGATTTGAAAATTACTACTGAGCATCTGGGGCAGAACAAGACTCTCCAGAGGTTGAAAAAAGTTATTTATGTGGCACAACATGTCGCCGATTGCAGAGCATATGTGCAGTCCTGTCGAATTTGTAACACACAAAAGAAACCAAATGTTACAGTGAAAGTTTCACTAAAATATTTTCTTGCAGGGTTTCCGATGGAGAGAGTACATTTGGACATCCTGGGACCATTTGTCACCAGCAACAGTGGAAGTTCATATGTCCTGATGATGATGGACCAGTTCAGTAAATGGATTGAAATAACATCCCAGATCAGACAGCTGAACAAGTGGCCCGCAAATTTATAATCCACTTTATAGTGACGTTTGGATGCCCCTTGTAGGTGCACACTGACCAAGGTAGGGACTTTGAGAGCAAACTTTTTAAATCTCTATGTGAACAGCTGCAAATCGTAAAAACAATAACTACACCGTACCTCCCATCATCCGACGGCCACGCAGAGAGATATAATAGGACTCTGCTACAGATGATTTGATGTTTCTTCGAAGGACACAGTAAGGATTGGGATGGAGACCTTCCCTTATTAGACATGGCTCTTCACTCAATGGGGAACCAACAAACTAACTGTTTTCTCACCTAATCAGTTGATGCTGGGTCGGCAAGTCATTCAACCAGTCATGGAACACAGAACATCGGTGCCAAAGAGTATACTCCAGCTGAATGGGTGCTGCACCTAAATAAAATCATTCGAGCAATCCATAATTTTGCACACAAAAACGTTGTCCAAGCTTAATTATGACAAAATAAGGACTACGATATGAGAGTGAATGAAAATCAGTATGAGCCAGGAGATGTTGTATATAAGAGAGATATGTCCACGAAGGTCGGACACTCTCGAAAATTAAGAACTCCTTGGACAGGGCCTTATCTTATATTAGAGAATAAATCACCACTGTACAAAGTTCAAAATAGAAAAGGTTTGTATTTACTTCATCATGATCGGTTGAAGAGGTACCTAGATGCAGTATTACCTCTATGGCTTTGAAGAATGAGGCATGATTTTTTACAAGAGGGGGAGAAGTGTACAGAGGCTACAGAAGCTTTTGAAATGGAAGAGGCTGACACCTTTGAGAAAACAACAGAAAAGCCATTGGAAATAATAGCGGAGACAGAACTGGATACAGTTGCTCCAGAAACGTCTGAAGTGTTAGCAGGAGATTGCAGTAGCGGTGATCACTTTATGAAACAACTTAATGAGAATGACTTACCAAATTTATTCAAAGATCCTCCAAACATAACCAGAACAGGGGGAAAAATTAGATCCCATTTCGATTTAAGGAATACAAAGCTTAGTGGTATGAGTTTCAACATTCATAGTTTTGCACGAGTTTCAGCATAACTCTACAGCTGATTTTAACTACCACTCACCAAAGGTAAATAATCTAGATACTAAAATTCATCCTCAGACCATTATATTGGTATTTTTGTACATGGGTGAATTAGATGAGGCATATTTTGTTCCTGATTACGATGAGTCAGGGTTGGAGGAACAATCATTAAAAAACCGTGGGTCCAATGATTTAGCTGAGGAAAGCAGTGAAATTGAGGAGCTAATAATTGTAGATGAAGTTTATTCAGAGCAAGGAGCAAAAGGTACTGCCGACACCCCTCCTCCCTCAGAGAATCATGCCATTCATGTGGTGGAATTGAAAAGGTCAGGAGAAACCCACAGGTCATGTCGCTTGTGTGGTGCAATGGAGAGGAATTTCAAACGCCATGCCATAAACTTCCACATATCATGGTATGTAGCAGCCAGGGCAGCCTGTTGGAGGTGCAAGGAGCAAGAAAGGATCAATTACTTTCTCAAGAAGAGACATGTCGAGAAAGAGGGTCACCTTGAGGGAGCAGGCTTCTCTGACAGTAAATTAAAATTATGTTTTTTATTAATCAATGGGTTTCTTCACTACTTTAGGGAAGAATTCAATTTAAACTCATTGAATGAACTTCTGGATTAAGTGGTGAAGTTAAAACGCTTTCCCAACAGAAGTTACTCCAGAACCTTTTACTCCAGAAGAAGTGGTTAAAATGGGACAGTACATTTCGATACAGGAAATGAAGAAACCTGTGGTGTTCACTATTTGTCCACCTAATAGTGTCATCACACTTATACACTGGAGGAGTTTAACTTCGTTATTATTGAAGTTGGAAAAGTGCAAACGAGATCTGATGGCTCTAGAAATCCCTTTCTTCTTTAATGGCCTGGTGGCAGAAGCAGAACTTACTGTGGAGATGATCGTACCCATAGTCGACAGCCACATGCATGTGGACCAATCTTTGAAGAGAACTGGAAAGAGACCTCTGAGAGACATCGAGTACATGGTAGAGGAGCAAGATGTTGCTCCTTGGAGTATTTGCAAATTATGTCTTTTCAGAGAAATGGAGAATTTGGCAGAGACAGATGGCTGATAATGAACGAATTTTTCTGACATTTGGCTTACATCCACATTTGATTTACTGCAGGTCAATAGGTCGCTATTTAAGACAAATAGAGTATTTTATGACAATCTCTCAATGTCTTGGTCTTGGGGAAGTGGGCATTGACACAACCACTACTTGCAAATGTAGGCCAGTTTGCAGAGATAAAGTGACCTGTGTAGAAAATAAAATCTCTGCACAAGGGAGATTCTTGCATCATGTACTTCCCTTAATAGAAAAGTACAACGAGACAGTTGTGATACATTGTAGAGATTCAGGCAATGGCGAAGCGGCTGAGAAAGTCCTTCAAATAGTTGATGATTTGGGGGTGAACCACCTCAAAGTGCATAGGTACTGTTTTATGAGGACATCTGCAGAACTAAGGGTTTGGCCACAGAAATTGCCAAACTGCAAGTTCGGATTTACAACCAGTATATTTAAGGACCCAGCCACTAGTGAAACAATTGGAGGATTGCCAGCTGAGAGGATTCTTTTATAATCTGATGCCCCATATCTATCACCTCTTCGCCACAGCCCAGTAACACACCCTGGATGGTTATGCCGGTAATAAGGTACATTAGTAAACTGAAAAATGTACCTGTGTCTGTTTTGGTTGCTATAGCCAACGAAAATGCTTGTCATTTATATGGCATTAACTTGTGTTGAATTTGCTTGCTTATACATTTGGGTGTATTGAAATGTTCGCATTTCAATGCATATATGCAAATACAAACAAATATAATATTTTTAAAAATACCAAAAACAAATAAATAAATTTGTATATAAGCATTTTGTATTTATTTGAATAATATCAGACAACCAAAAGTTGTACTTTCAGATGTCTGGTATCTTTTGGTATAGGCAAAACTATGTCATGAATAAAAAATAACACAAGTTCATAAATTTTGTGTACAAGCACAAGCATTCAGGGCACAGTTTCATGTCTATGGTACTTGAAAGTACCTTTCGGTTAAGGCGTCACATAACTAGTGATACACTTATTATCGATGTCTTAATGAAAATTGTTATATATATGTGCTTATGTGAAAATGCACAATGTGACACACAGTGTGACACATTGTGCACAATCACATAGGCACATGCGACTAAAAAGGGATTCTGTAACCAGAGACATCCTAAAAAGAGGGATTCCATAGGGATTCCAAAAAGCGATTCCATAAGTAGGATTCAACGTTCCTATACAGGTAATCTTACCATCGGCTTCTACTACGACTTCAGCTGTCTGTCGCATGAGTTGGCTCTATTGTAGTCAAACAATAGTATAGTTATGTACCAGTCTTGTGTCATTATTACCTTGTTCCACACGTATTCCGACGACCCTAGACGTGTTTATGTTGTGTTGTGCACATTATATGTAGCACATAGGCACGTGCTGGATATACTGATATGTGCTTATGTGAAAATGCACAATGTGACACATTGTGCAATAGCATATAGGCACATACGACCAAAAACGGATTCTGTAGCCACAAGCATATCCTAAAAAGGAATCCTATAGGGATTCCAAAAAAGGTATTCCATAAGTAGGATTCCAGTCTCCTACACAGGGAGTCTTACCTCAAGTGACTCCACATACTGCTCGAACGACTCGAATCCCATCGAGCAAATGAGCTTTACGGCAATTGCGCGATCGAGTGACTTCCACATACGACTCTTAGCCTCATTTCGGGAAAAAGGGCTTCCATAGCCACAGGCGTTTTCCAAAAGGGGATTCTCAAAAAGGGATTCCATTAATAGGATTTTTATCCGACTCGGTAAAATGGGATTCTGTGATTTGTCATAAATACACGAGGGGATGTAAGGTGATTGAAAACACCCAATTAAACTATATTGCAAGAATCTGAAAAGATAAAACATGATAGCAACCACTACAAAACAACAAAGGTACCGAACGAAGTAAACAAAATCCACCAAAAAATCAAGATCGAAGTGAACAGAACACAACAAAGTGAGCGAAAATCGAACTGGTGGGACAGAGCTGAACTGACCAGGCACAACTAAGGCTGAACTGATCCCAATGAAGTCGAAGTGAATGAAGATTCAATACAATCAAGATCGAAGTGAACATAACATACAAAGTGAACGAAGACCGAACTGATCTGATCGATCACGATCAAGATCGAAAGGAACAGAACATAACAAACTTTATCACACTGTTTGAAACGAAAACAGTTTTGAACTATAACCACTAGATATAACCCAATTTAACCCCTTTGAAATCAATAAAGTTTTGTACTCTATTTTTGAACTATAATCCTAAATATAACGTTGTGTTAACTGAACAAAACGAAGATCCAACAGAGTCAAGATCGAAGTGATCAGAACATACCAATGACTGAGCATAACAAACTATTGAACTTTATTTTTGAATCATAACCATTTGAACTAATTTTTTTCCAATGGGGAAGGGGAATACCCTCGAGTGTCTATGTCACATTTTATGTAGTCAGATAACAATCTTATTTACGGAATCCCTTTTTAAGAATCCCTTTTTGGAAAACGCCTGTGGCTATGGAATCTCTTTTTCCCAAAATGAGGCTAAGAATCGTATGTGCGAGTCACTCGATCGAGCAATAGCTCTAAAGCTCATTTGCTCGATGGGATTCGCGTCATTCGAGCAGTATGCGGAGTCATGCGAGGTAAGCTTACTTGTATAGGAGCTGTATACAAGTTGTATAGGAGTCATGTAGGTGGGTCATAGGTCGTAGGTATCCTCAAATACCATATGAGGCTACGAGTCGTATGTGCGAGTCACTCGATCGAGCAATTGCTCTAAAGCTCATTTGCTCGATGGGATTCGAGTCGTCCGAGCAGTATGCAGAGGCACTCGAGGTAAGACTACCTGTATAGGAGACTGGAATCCTACTTATAGAATCCCACTTATGGAATCCCTTTTTTGGAATCCTATAGAATCCCTTTTTAGGATATGCCTGTGGCTACAGAATCCCATTTTGGTTGTATGTGCCTATATGCTAGGGTAGAGTGCGTCAAGTTGTTCATTTTCACATCAGCACATCCAGCATGTGCCTGTCTGCCACAAATAATGTGCATAATACAACATAAACGCGTCTAGGGTCGTCGGAGTACTTATGGAGCAATGTAATAATGCCACAAGACTGGTACAAAACTATACTATTGTTTGACTACCATAGAGCCAAGTCATAGGATAGACAATTGAAGTCATAGTAGAAGCCGATGGTAATATTACACATACAGAAACTTGGAATCCCTATGGAATCCCTTTTAGGATGTCTCTGGTTATAGAATCCCTTTTTAGTCGCATGTGCCTATTTGATAGGGCACAATGTGTCACATTGTACATTTTCACATAAACACATATCGGCACATATCGGCACATCCAGCATGTGCCTATGTGCTACTTGTAATGTGTACAATAGAACATAAACATGTTTAGGGAAGAATACTTTATAAGGAGATGGGGGAAGTCAGAACGTAGCTTGTAGACATAGGTAGAAAACGTGAATTCAGTAGGAAATCCGAGCCAAATAAACAATTGTCGGGTTGTTTGTGGTAATTCAACGAAGTAAATGTGGATTCTGTTGGAATCCGAACCTAAATACTACTCTAGTTCAATCGAACTTACCGGCCCTCTCGGTACTATAGCACTACGTGCTACTAATATATACCTAATCTGGAGTTTCATATCAATTAAAAGTCGTTTTGGGTGATTTGGAGGGATTATCAGATTTATTTGGGTAATTATACGAAACGGGAAATTACTATTGTAAAAGGAAAAAAACCTTCCAACATACCCCTGTCCTATTGTAGGCCTTGTGGGTAGCATAGCAACCGCGTGCTACCATAAAAACCAAGATGGCGGCCTCCAGTATACAAACTGACCAATGGAAACACGTATCACCTTAACAACACGCGCTGTACATGAGCACTGGGACCACACATCACTATTGGGATGACGTCACAAGATGGCCGCTCGCGCGGGCTACCACGACAAAACAACATGGCGTAAATAGGTCACGTGGCATGACCTTACTTTCGGGGTCCGAGCCCGACCCCAGCCAATAAGGCACGGTTCATCGCTCTCCTACTACTACCAGCTGTTTTGGAAAACTTTAAAATTAATGATTAGAGGAAAAACTATTGAATACTCGGCCCAGGTAAAGCGAAGAACTGGCAGAAATTGGGGAGGAACTAGAGGTATTAAATTCCCGGCTGGATGACAGCGATTTGTCAGTACGTCCCCAAATTGAGTCTCTCGACTCTGAATTCCAAACAATTAGAAATAAAAAAAAATAATGGTATAATTCTAAG
The DNA here is from genome assembly GCA_031216915.1 of Pictodentalium vernedei. Taxonomy (NCBI): domain Eukaryota; kingdom Metazoa; phylum Mollusca; class Scaphopoda; order Dentaliida; family Dentaliidae; genus Pictodentalium; species Pictodentalium vernedei. The sequence goes on along the minus strand of CM062291.1, from coordinate 390,967,445 downwards.
AGCAAAAGCAAAATGGAAAGTAGAAGGAGTAAAAACAACCAAATATTTTTATAACCTGGAGAAAAGACATTACACTGAAAAAATAATACCAAAACTGGTGACTTCTAATGGTAATATCACGGAAAAATTATCTGAAATATTAAACGAACAAAAGCTGTTCTTTGAAAATCTGTATTCCACAATATTAAACCAAGGAAATGATTTCCGACGACATTAATCCCCTCTTTGATAAAACTAATCCATTTTTACAGCTTTTAGATCAAGTGGAAAGTAACTCATTGGGGCGGGGGTCATCTGATAAGCTCTGAATGTTAAAGAGCCTTGAAATAAATGAAAAATAATAAAACGCCTGGGCTGATGGTTTTACTGTAGAGTTTTATAAATTCTTGTGGAAAGATATTGGTACCTTCCTGATCAGTTCTTCAAATTATGGATATACTGTTAAACAGCCGCCTAACCCACAACGAACGGGTATTATTACCTGTGTTCCGAAGCAAAATAAACCCAGGGAATTTATAAAAAAAAACCTGGCGACCTATCTCACTTACCAATGTCGACACAATGACGATAGCAAATCGCATTAAAATGGTCTTACCAAAACTAAGTTCAGAAACTCAGCTTGGGTTCATGAAGGGGGATACATCGGAGAGTCCACTAGACTTACATTTGATCATTTGATCTGATAGAAAAATGTGAGAAAGAAAATATTGCTGGAACTCTTGTTTTGTTAGATTTCGGACAAAACAATAACAACCTTACTTCTATGCACTGATTACAACTAGAGTAGAAAAGGTTAAACATTATATTCTGCATAAAATGGAATTTATTGTACACTCAGACTATATTTATGTATGTATGTTTATCACTTTTTTATCTGAATAAAAAATAAATAAATAGATTACCGAAATGAGACCCGAACGCTTATGAAATTACGTATAAATGAAATCATTAACCGAAATAATCGTGGTTTTGTTCACGCCTTTCATTGACTGCCTATCAAATTGGATTCAATCAACAAATTATCTATTTTTGTTGTAAAATCGGTCGGTTCTAATAACAGCCCACCTTCCCCGAAACATACTACAGGAGGACGATAGTTTCACAACGAATTATGCAAAGTAAAGCATATAATAAACAATCACACACTCTAAACCAAATCAGTTGATCGATGCATTATTTTAATGTGGGACTGTTAATATTGATGGTTGTTCGAAACTTTGTTGCCGTAGTTCACTTTATTTGTGCATTTGCTCATTGTTCTCAAGAATGGCAAAAAGATTTCTCTGAGTCTGCACAAGAAGGATTGCAAAACACAACCATTCAGTTAATTTAAAGTAGGTTATTGTAAAAAGTTTGGTATCTGACTTATTCCACAGCAGACCGTAGGCAGTGCTCTAAATACACGATAACAGTTCCATAGCAAATTTCAGTTTCCACATGTTCTATGCTTTTTCCAAACATTTTGGTATATAATTTACTGGGATTATTTCTTTCTAGACAAGTTTGGACTTGGGAGAAAATTTCCTGAAATTTGACCACGTTAGGTTGGACAACCCTTAACCCATAGTAGGCGAGCGAGGTCTACATATTACATATAGTTCATACTTTGAATATGGCATTAGATACAGTTGATACTGCAAATATGTGTATATGCCAACATCTTAGGTGCAGATGTTGGCATATGTACATTATGCAGTAAGTTCATTCAATCTACTTACTCTGTATTAAGCACACTTGTGGAATAGTGGCTGCCTACTACCTGTGATTATGTGTGAGGATATTTATTGTTGCTAACATTTTACAAGAACTTAACCCAATGTAGATGAGGTGGGGCGACATATTTCATACAGTTTGCACATTGAGTACGACATTGGATATACCTGATACTGCAAATATGTGTATATAGCAGCATCTTGAGCCCCTAGGGTCCAAATGTTTGCATACCTTCATCTACTTAGAAAGTCCATTCATTCTACGCCTTCTATATTTTGTACCTGTGATATAGTAGCTGTCTACTACCTGACCACCTTTGAGTATGTGTAGGGATGTATACTGACAACTTAACCCGGTGCTGTTAAGGTGGTTCTACATAATTCGTACAGTAGCACATTGAGTATGGCATTAGATACCGTTGATACCGTAAACATGTGTATATGGCAGCATCTGGATCCCCTGGAGACTCCGATGTTGGCATATCTTCATTTACTCAGTATATCCAGCCATTCTACAAACTCTAGACATATATTGTTGCTCTCATTCATCAGCAAGTTAACCTAATAACTGCCAAATCTGGTCTACAGATTGATGAGATTATCTACCATTAAACCTACCTATTACATTAAGTTCTACCTTGAGTGTAGCATTACATATAGAAGCTAATGTAAAGTAATGATATATGCAGCATCTTGACCCCATGGGTTCCAGATGTTGGCATATCTCCAATCACCCAGTAAATCCATTTATCCCACACAAGTCTACATATATACGGTTGCTCACGTTTGTCTTCAAATTAAGTCAGCAGTTGCCAAGTCAGGTCCACATGTTATTGAGACATCAACCTGTAGATCTACACATTACATAAAGTTTATACTTTGAGTGCGGCATTACGGAGAATGGATACTGTGAATATGTGTATATACATCTACACAGTCAATCTCTTCATTCTACTTCACCCAATAGTAACCCAGTGAGGCCTGCATATTAAATATAGTTTATATTTCAAGTCTGGTATTGGATACTATTAATACTGTAAGTATGTGTATATGGCATTATCTTCCCCCCTTACGGCCCTGATATTGTCATAGCCACGCTTACGCATTAAGTCCATTCTTCTACATACTCTATATTTTGCACATGTGTTTTGCTAATCTTTAACTGCAACTTAACCCTTTACCTAGCAATCAACACAGGCTGAGAGTTAACTAAAATAAAGCTAACACAGCCTAAAATTTCTTAGAACTTTCTGAATAAAACCACACAAATATGGCTCATCGAACACGTTCCAATGATGTCCGTATTTGTATGACGTTATTGAAATATTGTGATAATTCTTTTCTAAAAATGTGGAATTCAATTTATTGTTGTAACTAAACTGTGTTGGATAAGGAGTCAAACCAATGAAGTTCAAGTGAGTTCATATTTTATACAGTTTGCACCTTGAGTATGTCATGACATACAGCTGAGACTGCAAATATGTGTGTATGGTAACATCTCGACCCCCTGGAGTCCGGACGTTGTCATATCCGCATTCACGCATTAAATCCAGTCATTCTACACCCTCTAGGTATATACTATTGTTTGCATTTATCTGCAACTTAACATACTAGTTGCCAAGTCAGGTCTACTGATAGATGGCAACATCCACCTGTAGATCTACATATTACATCAAGTTTACACAGTTTACACTTTGAGTGTAACATTACATACAGTTGATACTGTAGATATGTGTATATAATTACATTGTTAATGTAGTCATACGTTTTGGGTCCAATTACTCAATTTCCATTGGTCAGCTGGGTGAAAACGTCATGACCAAATGTAATTCATTTTCCAACGAATACATTTGGTCGAACTTTGACCCGCATTTACGTTAGAGAGCAGTTGATAGAATGTAATTCGAGCGTTGTTTGGACGGGTTTTTAACTTTTAGCGCCTCTCGCAGTGATCAACTCTGCTGCTGTTTCTTTGGTGACGCATTTCCCAACTGTGGCATAAAGCTCGTTACTAAAATACTCGTTTCCATTTCTAAAGTTGTGAAAATTAAAAATCAGAGCTGTGCGCTCTGTATATTGTGTGAGGGTGGTTTTTCGCCTCGTTCGTTCGCACATGTTTTATTTCGTCTTTCTGCTTTGTTGTTTGGTAAAAAGTAGTTTAAACAGTTAAGGAATGTAATTATAAGAATTGAATGTAATTTTTATAATCTTTATTGGAGTATGAACGTGTGGGAATGGGTATACATTGTATGAACCCTTTGGGATTCATACATAATTTGTATCCATTCCCACATGTTTACTCCACTAAAGATTATAAAAATTACATTCAATTCTTAAATACATCCATACAGTAAGTTCATTCATCCCACTTCTTAACCTATAGTAGCCGAATGATGTCTACATATTACACATAGTTTATACTTTCAGTATTATGTCATTTACCTTTGATACTGTAAATATGAGAGTATGACAAAAGCTTAACCCCTTAGGGTCAGATGTTGTAATATCTACATTTACACTGTTGCCCGTGACATGTGTGGGGGCATATACTATTGCTAATATTTAACAACAACTTGACCCAATATAACTGAGACGGTTCTAGGTAACTCGTAAATGGGGACATCCACCTTCAGATCTACATATTACATAATGTTTATACTTTACATGTAGCATTACATACAGTTGATACTGTAGATATGTGTATATAAACATCTACACAGTAAGTCCATTCAATCTACATCTACTTAACCCAATAGTAGTTTAGTGAGGTCTACACATTACATAAGGTTTATACTCCGAGTGTAGGATTACATACGATATATACTGTAGATGTGCGTATATACATCTACACAGTAAGTCCATTATTCATTCAACGTGAACTTAACCCAACAGTAGCCGAGTGAGGCCTATAAATTACATTTAGTTTTTATTTTGAGTATGGCATTAAATACAGTTGATACTATGAATATGTGCATAGACAGGTCTACATTTAAATCCAATCATTCATCCCCCACTTAATCCAACAGTAGCCCAGTGAGGTCTACATATTACATTTAGTTTAAACGTTGAGTATAGCATTAAATACAATTGATACTGTAAATATGTGTATATGGCAACATTTTAACCCCTTGGGAAGATGATGTTGCGATGGCTACATTTAAATAGACAATCCATTCATTGTACACACTTTATTTTTACACATGTGTGGTACAGTAGATGACTTCTACCTGTGATCCTATGTCGAGGTATATTCTGTTGCTAATCGTTAGCAGCAATTTAGTCCAATGTAGTTGAGGGGAGTCTACATATTTCATACAGTTTGCACATTAAGTATGACACTGGATACAGCTGATGTTGTAAATATGCGTATGTGGCACCCTCCTGACCCCTCGGAGTCCAGATGTTGGCATATCCGCATTTATCCACCAAACCCCGTGATTCTGTATAATTTAAAAATATACCATTGCTTACATTTATCAGCAACGTAATCCAATAGTTGCCAAGTCATGCTCACATGCAGAAGGGAACACAGTATTGACAGGTCATCTATTCAATCTACATCTACTTGACCCAGTATTTGCCAAAGCATATAGTTTATTCTTTCAATATGGCATTAGATACAGTTGACACTGCAAGTATGTGTATATGGCAACATCTAGACCTCTTGAGTTCCAGATGTTGACATATCTACATTTATCCAGTGAATCCATTCATTCTTCATACTCACAATCTTGGACATACGTGGTATAGATGGTGCCTACTATGTGTGATTATGTATAGGGATATATACAGTCGCTAATATTTAACAACAACTTAACTCAATGTGGTTGAGGTAAGTCTTTATATTTCATACAGTCTGTACACTGAGAATTACATTAAATACAGTTGGTACTGAAATTATGTGTAAATGGCAATGTCTGAGGTCTAAATATTTCATATAGTTAATACTTTGAGTAGGACATTAGTAGAACATTAGACACACTGGGATCCAGATATTGGCATATCTATATTTACGTGGTAAATCCATTCATTCTACACACTATATCTTGTACACGTGTTGTAAATTAGCTACCTACTACCTGTGACCATGTATAGGGATATATACTGTTATTAACTTGTTACTAACATTCAACAGCAACCTAACCAAACGCAGCTGATATATGTAATTATATACATTGTAACTTTTGGGATCAAAAACTGCCCCAAAAGGAATGCGGTACCGGGTATGATTATCAAAATTAAATCATTAAATCTATCATCTAATTCTTGCATTGTCCTGATTAGAGAAACTGAATCTTGACTGTCTTTTACAAAGTGTTTACCTTCTTATGTCCAACACTGGCTGATATAGCACTGCTGTCCTCTACATTACCGATCTTTGAAGGATTTTCTGGACTTCTGCTGGCACTATAATTCGTGAATTTGACAGTAAACTGTATGTTACCACTACCATTAGGACCGACTCGGAGCGACCTATCGATATCATTCTCCTTCACGTCTACCCCAATAGCACAGACAACTTCCATTACTATCTTATCTGTATTCTCTCCATCTACTTCTATTCCACTCACTCTTAAACTATATCTACGTGTATACTGCTCCAATTCATCAAGTCTCGTTTCAGTAAATCCATTCATTATTTCGCCCTTTTTATCTTGTTAGATACTCTCTTGCCTCTTTCACCGAAGCCTTTACTATCTGGTGAATCATAGTTATGACATGTTCCAGCATGATCGTTTTCATGCGGTGACCCACAGTGTCGATGTCTGTTTCTGTGGCTGTATTACTGTAATGCATTTTCCCTTGCTCTTTCTCGGATATCCATTCTGAATCTGACTCGACGACCTTGAATAATTTAGATGTACGTTGTCTATCTACAAAGTGTTTCTGAGAGCTACACCTTTTCCGTTTAGATTTTGATTTTAGCATGAATATAGGCAAATAAATGTAAATAATAGCAGAAACTAACACTCGCTTAACCAAAGGAATTGCTACATCAACGAGTATACCACAAAAAGTCGACTGGAAATGCACCTACTGTTTCTTCAAATCAATTCTTTTCAGCACACTCGTTCACACTGCGGTAAAAGTCTCTCGAATGAACTATTACCCAGACAAATTCCTTAGCTATTTCAAAGTAGCCAAACGCCTTTGCTCATCCGGGCAACTTTTCACCATGATGCCACATGTCCACTTACACGGGCTACCATGATAACCAAACATGACATGACGTACGTGGGTCGCGTGACATAGGTTGTTCCAACGAGCTCGTTCCAACGAGGGGGTCATAACCTACGTTTTTGAGACAAAAAATTAGTTATTCAAGAATTTTTTTTTTGAAAGTGTCGTCTGCTTTTCAGGTTAGGTAAAGAGTTAAGAAATGTTTTAGAAATGACATTTTCTTGCACAAAAATTTTGCTAAACATAGCTCACCATTTTACTTGAATCACCAAAAGTTTACAGTAATCTTTGTATTTGAACATTTGCAGACTTCTTTTTAAAAGCACAACAATCAAAACATTTATTTCCTAGTGTGGTTCAGTAAATATACATGCGTTTTCAAAATTACATAAAACATTCCATCCCACACGAGTCCTGTCGGTATAAAAAAACATTTTTTGATAGACAAGATGTCTCTACCAATTATTCCTGCACGTCCTGTATACTTATCAGAACTTACAAGACTTTCGAGTTTTGGTATGACTACAAATCCCATTTTTCTACCCAGGAAAGAAGAATTAGCTAAAGCTGTTTTTTTGTCTGTGGGAAATGGTTAAGTAAAGCATACACAAGGTTTAATGAATTGGGAACCTCAAGATATTCCTTCACAAGAACATGTTAAGTACTCTCCCATTTTTTCAAACTTATTAGAAATTGTCAATTTTACAAGCCACCATTATGTAGGCAAACGCCTGTCAATAAAATGTTTTCAGTAATGGATAAGGATACAGCTTAGAACAAATATTTTTAACTATGAAAAATATGACAAAACTCTAAATGATATTCCAGTTACTATTTGTTACTTTCGCTCATGATATTATATGGCGTAAGTGCATCATTTAGCGCTACGAGTGCAATAAAAGCTGCACGGCACGTGCAAACAAATTCAAAAATGAGTTAGACAAAATGTTCAAAGATGGTCCAGAAATTGATTATCCTGGCTGTCCAGATATACAAAATATATCACCCCACGTTAAAGAAAGATGGGATTAGAAAAATAAAAAAAAGTAATTACGTGATGCATAAAAGGGGATGACTCTCATCTACCTCATACTTGCTGTTTGAGCGCCAAGAAGACAATACTGGTTTTTTTCACAGCCTCCCAGTTGACAAGATAATGCAGAAGAAGAAAGAGGAAGAGACACTTCTAAGATTAGACTTGTGGAATAATGTACCTGATCATCTAAAAAGACTGTCAAATGTCAACACTTTCAAGAAAGATCTCAAATCATATCTATGTCAAAAAGCCTGTAAGTGATGCTCTGGACTGAAAAATACTGTATATATTCTGTTTGTACATTTGCTTGAGCTCAGTAACAGCGCCTTAGAATATGGTTCTTTATCCATTGAACTAGAATTTTGGCTATACAAATTGGTATATGGTTATGATTATCTTCAGAAGTAAAATACAATTCTTTACCACAAGGGCGTTGACGACGTTCATCACTTTCAATTGCATCTTTTGGTAAAATGGTTCGTAGTAAACCCAGTATTGTTGAAATTTAAAATGTCAATGATTCTAAATTCTATTGTCTCTTTGACAGAGCGTTTCCATTGGAAGTGAGAACAATTCCGAAGAAATACATAAAACGTGAACCATAGATGACACGTGGCCTCTTACAATCATCTTTGAACAAAAATAAATTGTTTGCCAGAAAGATAAATTCCCCAACCTCACTGAAAACAAAGACTATTGTCGGATTTTCAACTGACTGAAAGAATAAGTAAAGCCGATTATTACCCCGATACCCTGCTCTCAAATAAAAATAACATTAAAAATTTTTAAAAAAGCTGGGAAATTTTGCGTAAAGCAATTAACAAAACTGAACGAACCGTCACACTGCCGTCGTCCTTTCGTATTGACAATGACGAACTAACCTTCCCTAGATTGATTGCTGATAGATTTAATAACTGTTTGCAAGCATAGGTAAATCAATCAGTGACGAAATACCTTCGTCAAACCGTCGTTTCTCAGACGACATTGGCAACATCAATGCGGAATCTTTCTTTATATCACCCACCAACGTGCAGAAAGTAATTCTCTGCATTAATAGCATTCTAGTAAAGGCAACCAAACATTGTGATAACTTGTTAACTAAGCTTTTAAAAGAGATCATCTACTAGGTGGCAAATCCGCTAACTCACTGAATTAACCCCTCGCTCTCTGCTGGTGTAGTGCCAAGCAAAATAAAGATGGCCAAAATTATACCTGTATTTCAAATCCAGCAATCTCCATGTATTCAATAACTACCGATTCATCAGTATTCTCCTCACATTCCCCAAAACACTTGAAAAATGTATGTATTCTCGCTTATCCAGTCTCTTAGATGGCCAAAAGACTGTTTACCAGTATCAATTTGGGTTTAGGAAGCACCATTCAACTGTACATCCTATACTTCACCTAATAAACTATGTTACTGGAGTAAAGGATAAAACAACTAAAAATTGCACCCTTTCGATTTTCCTAGATTTTGTGAAAGCTTTTGATAGTATTGGCCATAGCATTCTGCTAAAGAAACTGGAATATTATGCCATTCGAGGGTTAGCGAACTCCTGGTTTAAGGATTATTTAACCGAAAGAAGCTACTCTGTTTCTTTCCATAATGAGGTATCTGACAAAAGAGAGATCATAACAGGTGAACCCCAGGGTTCTATCCTCGGGCTTATTTTATTTGTACCATATATCAACGACATCAGCAAATCGACTTTGTTAAAAGTCTTGTCGTTCGCAGATGACACAGCAACGTATGCAGCTAGCAGTAGCGTCGATAATCTTATGGAAAATACAAACTCTGAGTTATATAGCATAAGCGACTGGTGCTCTGCGAATAAATTAGCTCTGAACGCTTCTAAAACCAAATTCATGTTATTCCATCTCCAAAATGATTGAATAATACGAATATTACACTAGTGGGTAACCATCAGTAGGAAACGACATTTAAGTTTCTCGGTATCCATATGGATGAAAATCTCAAATTCAAGCAACACGTCTCCATCGTGTGCTTGAAAATAGCCAGGGCTACTTTTGCTTTAAATCAGGCTAAACATTCCTTCCCCGAGTATCTCTAAAATTATTGTACTTCTCTCTGATCCAAACATACTTAATTTATGGAATACAGGTGTGGAGGCATGCTGCAGGCACAAACTCGGTCTGTAAAAAAAAATATTCGAGCGATAACGAAACGATCCTATACTTCACACACCGACCCCCCCCCCCCCCTTCAAAAACTGTGGTATACAAAAATTCAGAGACCTATATACTCTACATACTGTCCTTTTCATGCTTGATTGGTTTAATAATAAACTACCTGAGTCCTTCGATAACACATTTGAAATTTATACAAACCCAGCTGGCATGAATGCTAGCCAGTCCGGTAATATACGCACACGTAAAACGAGAACTAACTTCTCGGCCGAACTTCTGTTCCATTCTTTCCCGCAGAATTTGAATGGCATTGAACCATCAGTCTGGCGTCTCAATAGATTCAAATTTAAGATGGCGATAATAGACAAGGCTCTACATTCATACCATTCAGATGTTTCTTGTAATAACCTTTCCTGTCCTGATTGTACTTTCATTTCGCCTGGATCTCTACATTCAGATTTCAGCATTCTAGAATTTAGGCTCTGTTGATTAGACGATTTCTGCAACTTCTGTTATGCAATTTCTGCAATATGTTGGTCCCCTTACGCAGCGCAATAGCCGTGTCTGGCCTGCACTGTTCGCAAAGATCGCACTGCGGCGGGTTTTATTCTTTTCTGTTCTTGCCTCCGACACAGGGCCCATGGTTTCTCACTGCAGCGAGCTCATTGAGTATTTCCGTTGGGGGCCATGGTCTTGTCCCTGTGTCGGGGATAGAGAGTCAAAGGACTGATAACTAAAATAAGTGGAAATCCCATTTGAGAGCAGTTCTTGTGAATACAGCATTCTGTTTGCGCTGGGCGAGGGGTTAAATAATTAAATAATTGTGTAATACAAGTGACCCTTTTGAATCCCGTAAGGATGCAAATTGTTTACAAATTTGATGTCAGGCGTAATGATATTTTAATATGGGAATGGCAGGTAGACAGCCCCCAAGGCTATGCTGTTTCGATGTAATGTACCTTTACTTCTGTACATGTCTGCAAGTTGTTTATTATGCTCCATGTAAACGTATACTGGAAAAAAAAATCATTTTATTTCATTTCCATGTGTCTCGCGCCGGCCACTGTGGTAGTAAAGCGTCATGTTGATAAAACTAATTGTGAAATTTAACAAAAGAAATAGAAAATACATTCGTGATTCGCAAAACAAAATTCAAGAAAATGAAGCTAGTACATTGATGGAAAAATCAGGGCTTGATTATAAGACTCCAGTTGGACATGAAGAGTATAATAAAATACAAAAAGTGCTTATCCCAGACTATGTTGTCAAATTCCTACCCAGGTTGATTCTGGTTTCTTATTTGAACTTCCAAAAACTACGAGGTTTATTAAAGTTATACATATATGTCACCATCACCAACACGTTGACACCATTACCAACATAACAGTTTTTAGGGTATGAATATTATTATGAAATGTGCAATCAAGAGTATCGATCTATGGAATGGTATGTGTGTACATTTGGTTGTTTTTGCTATGCCCCATCACCATGTATTTCTGGGCGATCCAATACCTGTTACAGTTGCAACAGAAATTTCGTAAGTTCATCATGCAAACAATACTACACCACTACAGAAGGGAAAGGACAGAAAATCGTTTTTGAACTAGTACAATTATGTAAAAACGGTAAAATGGTCACTTATCAGAGGAAAGGAAAACACGTTTGTGGGTGGTTTAAAAAATATTGTCATTAAGAAATCGAATCTGAACATCAATGTTTCATTCCAAAATACACTTCATCTAAGAATGACACAATACCAAAAATTTCACTTGCATTTTGTTTGATTTTGAAAGCACTCAAGACTCAGGAGTTCACATTCCAAATCTCTGTATTGCTCGTCGTGCTTGTGCGGACTGTGTCATTAAACCCATAGACCAAAACTGTATTTCATGTGATCAGTTTGAACACATAAAACACATTTTTAAAAGGACATCATTTTGGACAGATTTTTGTGAATGTCTATTCAGTAAAGAACATAAAGTAACTAAAGCTATTGATTATAATTTAAGAGGGTTTGATGGACAATTTGTCTTAAGACATCTTATTGAAAATGATACCAAATCGCCAGAGGTAATTATGAATGAAAACAAAATTCTTTTACTTGAATTATATGGCGTGAGACTGCTCGTTTCTTTAAGTTTTCTTTCCATGAGATTGTCACAATTCCCTAAAACATTAGGCTGGACTGAATTTACAAAATGTTATTTACCTCATTTGAAAAACGCACAAGCTTATCAAAATTTTATTGGTCTTTATTTAGAGGCAAACTGATATGCGCCTGATTCTATGTCTTCATCAAAGAGAGATGAATTCATCAAATAGTTTAATCAGAAACTCACCAGCAATGCTAGATTTGCTTTCTAAAAAAGACTCGGAAATGTGCTGTCGGTCAGAGGTAGATATTTTGTGAATGGGGCTTGGAGAAGAAATTCGATGCCAGAATATATACCTATCATCATTTTAGACATAGGTTACGCAGCTGCAGTTAAATACTCTATAAAAGGTAGCAGATTTTTAAAACTCTTTGCTCGAGAAGAACACATACATATACAACATACACTGAATGGTGGGGAAGTTAAAATAGGAGATTATTATGTAGATGGGTTCCACATTGACAGAAATACCATTTGGAATTGTTTGGATGAGACGTAAGGCAGCTTCATAATTATCTGTTTTATCAACTCATCCAAACATGATCTGGGATGATCAGGATATATTAAGTTATGATGGAGAAGTCATACAAGTTTAAAACATTATTGATTTAGTTAATGATGTGCTTAGGCATCGAAACGGTTTCAGACCAAGAGGTTGGGAAATATTCAGTCCTGGATTAAAATACATAAATATTCCACAAGAGTTTGTAGGAAAGCGTGAACGTTGGCTGTGGGTGCATGGACAACACACTCATAAACCTAGCAGTAAATATCAAATTTCTCCAGAAGATAGTTGGTCTGATTCTCCTTTATCAATAACTCCAACATGTAGAAGTAAGAAAATACAGCTGAGTGAAGATATACCAAACTCATTAATAAAACGTAATTAACAAAACGTAAAATTCCTGAAAAGTGCAGGCCTGTTGAATGATTTATTAACTGAGTTGTAGTACAATACAAACATCCTGCTGGTTATGGTGATGTACAACAATTGTGCAAATCAGCACATCGAAAAGATAAACCCATTACACTTGATCAAGTAAAAGGTTGGTTGAAGGGAGAAGAGCATATCCTTTACATAAACCTATCCTGAGAAAATGTTCAAGATGTAGAACTATAGTTGATGTTATTGATTATAATTGGAAAATTGATTTAGCAGAATTACAAAGTTTACAATCATGCAATGATCAATTTCGTTATTTAGTTTGTGTCATTGATGTATTTTCAAAATATGCATGGGTATTACTTATCCATAATAAATCTGGAGAGACATTAACAAAATCTTTTCAGAAAATTTTGAAAACTTCTGGTCATAAACCATTATCATTACAATCCAAAAAAGGTTCTGAATTTAAAAATAAGGTGGTACAGAAATTATTAATTTAAGAGAGAAAATATTCATTTTTTTCATGGCAGAAAACCCCGAAACAAAAGCAAGTATTGTGGAACGATTTCAACGTTCACTGAAAAACACGTATGTGGAAATATTTCACACATAAGCATATATTGCAATACATTGATGTGTTATAAAACTTAGGGGATAGTTACAATCATAATTTCCGTCAGAGTATTCAAGAACTCCTGCTTCTGTATTTATAGAAAATGAAGTAGAAGTCTATCAACATTTGTGTGGGATAAAACTCAAGTTGGTAAGTTGGTGCATATTAAAAAGTAAACGTGCAGTTGAAAAAGTGTATTTACTAAATTGGACAAAGGACTTGTTTTAAATTTCACACGTGAAACGTACAATGCCATCCACTGACAAATTTGAAGATTTACCTAGAGGAAGTATTTCGGGTACATTTTATCCACAGGAAATTCAAAATATAAAAGATGATAAAAACTTTATCATCGAATCAGTTCTTAACAGCCGATCAAGACGTGAGGGTAAGAAAATTATTAAAGAACTTAAAGTACATTGGAAACGATATCCAAAAGAATTTGATAGTTGGATAGTAGAATAAGATTGTGACAGGTGCCAAAATATTGAATCGTACGAATGAAATATATATGAAACATACAATTCACAAGATTGGTGCTGCTGTGGAATTAAGTATTTTACCAGGTGCCTTTGCAAACGGTGGACATGTAAAAGATGCCACGAAATCATAAATTCAAGAGAATGTTGGAGATATATTTATTATTTCATTTGGGGTGTGTAAACATTATAGGGGATATTATTGAAGAAGTTGGTATTGAAATGTCACTAAGTTCATTAAAAAAAATGGGATATAAAAATAGTTTTCCAGTAATATTTCCCAACACATCAAGAAAAACATTCAACTATAATGCGGATTTAAATGTTGATTTAAGTCAACTCTTTATTTATTCTGACATTGCAAACTCAACATTTCTAGGTGATACTGAAGCACAAATTCTGAAAAACAAAAACTTATGTTCAACACAAATAAGTTTTCTGCTAGACACCAAATTATTTTGCTTTTATAAAAAAACACCGTGCAATTAAGTTTTCAGAAAAATAAGTTGTGTTGGAAAATCATTTGGTGACACAGAAGCTTTTTTTCAGCACAACTTATTTTCTTGAAAAACTTAATTAAACAATGTGACCTTTTTACAGAAAAAATAAGTTGTTGTAATGCAAAGCGTACATGCATTGTACATAAGATTTTTTTTTCAGAATTTGTGCAGTGCACAAATTCTGAAAACAAAAATTTGTGTGCAATGCAAATATGTTTTGCATTACAACAATTGAATTACATTACTTGGTGGTTGAAATCACATTACAGCGAGATATTTACATACTTTGTGATTACTTCACTTTCTTTATGGCATTGAACATTGACATGTTTTGGCATACAATAACATAATAGTCAATGGAAACTATGTACAGAGGGAACGCGGTGGGTCAGTGGTAGACTGTCGGTCTTCTATGCTAGAGATCCCGAGTTCGATCCACGAACTGCACGACCCGCGATGGTGCACATGTCTTCAACCGCTGTAGCCCTGCTTGAGAGGAGCTTGAACAGAGTTAGAATATTGAGGAGCTGACAGTTGCTCGTCGAAGTTCGGTGGTTCTCTCTGTGTACTCCGGTTTCCTTCACCCGTAAAACTGTCATGGTCAGGATTGAAGAGCAGAAAGGCTGAAGAGGACCGCAGAAGGCTGTTTTCATCACTTAACAGTGTGTGATAAGAGGGGAAGTTAAGATCTTCAAATTTATGATACGAATTCAGAAAACGACCACGTCTTAAAAGCAGGATAGATAAATCGAGCTGAACTCGTTAGATTCCTTTTGAAGATGAACTTATCCGAGAAATAATTTTTTATATAGTGGCCCAATGCGGGTGGGGGTGGTGGCGTTGCGGTAACCGGTTCCCGTCAGATCACCGAAGTTAAGCAAAGTCGAGCCCAGTTACTCCTTGGATGGGTGACCGTCTGAGCGATCGATTCGGACTCTAGCGTTCTGTCCTCGGGCAAGCCACTTAACCCCGATTGTCCACCCGAGGACACGACGACGTCGTGTACTGAGGCGTGCTGTACAACGATGGTGCGCATGTCTTCAATCAATCTAATCCTGCCTGTGCTGCAGTGCGGAGTTACGATGTTGGGGAGCTGATAGATGCTAGTCATTGCTCTGTGGTTCTCTCCGGGTACGCCGGCTTCCTCCACCCATAAACTGTCACCGACATGATATGACCTTGGCTGTTAAAGTGTCATTAAACCTTAATAAATAAATAAATAAATAAATAAATAAATAAATAAATAATAATGGCCCAATGACAGAAATTAGATGGAAGAAATTTTCTCCGAAGTTTTGTGCATAATGGCCAAACAAGCAAAAAATATACTGATTGTATAGAGTTTGATAACATTTTATATTAATTGGGTGTTTTTGTTTTTGCTTGTCTGTCTGCCGCCCATTACAGCAGAGACAATACCGACTGTTTCGTAGGGCTGCACGATATTCGAAACTGAATACCGGTATTGGTATTCAAAAAAATATCCATGTCTCTAAGCAAACACAGAGCAGAATGCTTGTAGTTATGCACAATTCCTAGTCATCTTCCAGTTCGAGGTTCCCGGAGATCTGCACCCACCACCCTACTGCCAGTGTGCACACTCAAACCAAATAAGATTATTGGTTCTCGCTTCCGACTCTCGTGGATTCACAAGCAAATAAAGATATAAAGCAAACAAAGTTTTCCGGGTCACAAGGGATTTAAATCCCACATCGTCCCTGTGCGCCTTTGGCGCACTGAAACTTTTCATTCATCATAGTCACCTGAAGTCTGGGTGTAATGAAATAGCGTATTTTCTGCAGACATTCTGTTAAATTCCGACATATATTATGTTTATTCATCTTGACTCAGCTGGTTTATAGTTTTTTAACTTGTACAAATCTCTATAAATTTGTCTTAATTTCGTGTTCAATTGAGTAAAAAGCGGTATTTGGTACTTAATGGGAGGCATACATTTTCACATATCTCACCCTTCGACCAATCCACTGATAAATTTAGGACACTCTGGTTAGCATGTTAATTCAACTCGCGGGACTGACTGCCCCACTTAGACCAACTCTTTGCCCATTATGAGGTAATGAGCGCAAAATCGAAATTAATTCCCACATACAACCCTTCAATTGACTACCCGCCTATATAAGTGCCCCTCACTCCGTTAGTCTATATCGATGATACAGTATGAGTCGAAATTAATTACGTTCAAAATATTTTTTTATCACATTACAGCACAAGTCGGCATGAAATCTGATTCATTGAACCATACTACAGCGCATGTCAAATTTAATTCTCTCATGCCATTTCTAAGCGTGTCCCTCTGTCTCACTATCAGCAACTATGACTATAGCATAACTTTGAGGTAAACTCTTATTTTGTACAAAACTCAAGACCTTTCTGTGACAAATGCCAATATAAAAACACGATAATACACGAGAACAACTTGTGTGTCTGCATTTTGTTGATAAAATACGTTTTGTATTAAACCACATTCCGGAATATTATTAAGGTAAAATAACCGATTTTTTATTCGATCACAGTATCAGTGGGTAGTGTTTGTTTAGAATAACTGCCGAACAGTCACGAAGTTACATTCGGTAATTTCTGAGATATACTGCAGTTTTTTAACAATCCATACTAACCAGAGATCAAAAACGAATCAAATTGATTACAAATAAATTACTACGCGCAATGAAATCCACGGTCAAATGATAACTTTTGTTGGTCAATAAATTACGAATCTGTATGAAATCTGAGATCAAATGAGAGAGGCTAGTTTGCCTCATCCCCTCGCTCCAGTCCATTAAATACACTATGTTTGAAGTATCAGGTTTTCTTGAATGAGGATGGGAGGAATCATATGGGAGAGAACTCTCACTCTCTGTGAGTGACTCCTCATTGTTTGTGATGGAATCCTCATTGTTTGTGAGGAAATCCTCATGGTTTGTGAGGGTATACTCATGGTTTGTGAGGGAATACTCATCGTTTGTGAGGGAATACTCATCGTTTGTGAGGGAATACTCATTGTCTGTGAGGAATATTCGTTCTTTGTGAGGGAAATCCTCATTGTTTGAGAGGGAATACTCATTGTTTGAGAGGGAATGCTCATTGTTTGCGAGGGAATACTCATCGTTTGTGAGGGAATACTCATTGTGTGTGAGGGCAAACTCATTGTGAGAGTATACTCATTGTTTGTGAGAGAATACTCATTGTTTGTGATACACTGTGTTTGAAGTATCGGATTTAATGTTCCAGAATGTGGTCCAATAAAAGACGCATTTTATCAACAAAAAGCAGGTACACAAGTTGTTCTCGTGTATTATCTTGTTTTTATATCGACATTTTGTCACAGAAAGGTCTCGAGTTTTTTACCTCAAAGTTATGCTATAGTCATAGCTGCTGATAGTGACACATAGGGACATACTTGAAAAAATTGTATACGAGAATTATTTTTGACATGCACTGTAGAATGGTTCAATGAATCAGATTTCATTTCGACTTGTGTTGTAATGTGATGCAAAAATAGTTTGAACATAATTAATTCTGATTAATTCGTTAGATGACTGGTTTATTCTTCAGTAAACATCCAAACATAAACAGTTGATATAGGCTAGTAAAAAACGAAACTGCGGTGTGATTTTTTATGATTCACTTCATCGATAAACAAGTCGCAGGGTTATCACCTTAATTTTAGCACCTTTCCATTTTTACTTGAGTTTTACAATTAAAAGCAAATATTTTCATCATCTTTGAGAAAAATGGTGGCTGGACATTATTTGTACTTGATTTTGTCAATTGTTATAATAAAAAAGTAGTGGACCACAATTAACTGTTAAATACCTAAGGGTGTTTTGATAAGCCACAGACCATAATGAATGAGAAAACAAAACACAAGCCTCCGTCATTTAAATTTCACTGATGTTTAAATGTATCAAAGCAAAGGGGTAGGTGACCCATTGTTCAAAAACACAATAGGTCCCCCAATTACGCGCTCTGACACTATTCAATGTTGCTTTATCGAAGCATTTCATTTTCATGTGGAGTAGGTTTGTATTTCTCACAAAGTGCTACGCCATTTTGTTTTTCAAGAAAATTCGAGAAGTGTTTTATAAATAAATTTAAATTTAATTTAATTGTAGATTCTTTAACGAAAATTATTAGCTTTTTTCAATTGTTTTCTAAATGTTGCGCCTTTTAAATTTCATTTAAATGAGCATAATCTATAATCCATTTGACTATGTCATAGCAATTACAATTTAAGAGAGGGTGGGGGATGGGGGTAATGCATCATATCACCGTTCGACGATAAGAGGGGGAGGGGATATGAAGTCGTAGCATTTAAAATTATCTGCTACCTCCTTTCAATTGTTAGGCAGACATCGTGTTGTATCTGGCTGGCATGGTCTACTGTGCAGAAGTTGGGAGGCAACCTCTTGGATTTTCTTTTCAACCAATTCCGCATACGCTCTGTTCAGTTCGTGTTCTATTTGCCGGGTCCGCAGTTCTGCTGTTGGATTGTGGATGACTCATCTCGTTTCCTTTTTTCCGGACATTTTTCTCTCAGCAGCTATAACTTTGTTTTCGATTTCGTCAATAGCCTTTTTAAGATCCCTCCATTCTGTAATGTCTATTGCAATTCCGGTCTTGGTGGGTGTCATCGAGTCCTTGGTGTATCTTGTTATGTGAATTTTCAATTCTCCTTTAAAAGGCAAAACATCAACAAAAGTATTTCTCTCTCCAATCTTTTCCATTTTTAAGAACGTCTCAACTGTTGCAGATGTGATGTCAAAAGGACCGATACTGTTGTGTTCTCGAATTTTCCCAATAATTTCATGCGCTCAGATTGGCTGCACAATCACAAAGGAGACGTGGGTTTCTATTAACAGTAAGGTGATTCGAGCCAGCGGGTGTTTTGATAAGGAATTACAGCTTGAGCTTGGTCAGAACAATAGGCATTGTTCTTATGTTCACACAGCTGTGCAAACATTGGATGGCATTATTTTTATTAATACAATATACCTCAAGACATTGTGGCGACTTTTGATTTGAACTTGTTTCTCAAAAAGTGTTTTGGAGATATTTAACGAAAATTATTAAATGAGCATACGTCATTTAATTCGTTTAAAAATTATTTAATTCTTTAACGAAAAGACCAGCTTGTTACGCCATTTAATTCCTTCAAATTATTTATTTTTTGACGAACATTGACAGCTTATTGCGCCATTTAAATTTAATATAAAATTAATTATCCATTTGATAGATACTTATTAATATATACTCGCCCAAAAAAGAAAGTGTGCATTGCAGAAATTGATCAAGCTCCAAAAAAATAATTTCGTAGGTGTAAAGAGTGTTAACTTGTTCGTGAATAAGTTATATTGAACACAAAAACAGCTTTCCCCGTTAAAATTGCATTAACGTTAAATGACGTGCTACACGTTTGTGAAAAGGCATGTTTTGCACGTGGAGAGTCTGAAAATCCATGCAGCAGTGTGAATCCTTGGGTATTTAAACACCAAAGTAAGGCCTTCCTATCGTTCACATTCAAACTTGCGCTGCTGTTAAAACGACTCCACATTAGCATGCCAAGACTGACAATGAATCAACGTCTCCTTGCCCTGGGTGTGATTAGAGCTGGCAGAACACACAGAGAGGTTGCCCAGCATTTGAACTGCCACCGTAACACTGTAGACAGGCTAGTCCACCGACATGCACACGATGACGTTCGAGACCGACCCCGCTCCGGGAGACCCCGAGTTACCACCCCTGCACAAGATCGGTATATCCGTGTCGTCCATCTCCGGAACCTGCAACAAACGGCAACGACGACAGCCAGGAACATCCCTAACCTGAGACGGATACATCCTCAAACAGTAATCAACCGCCTGAGAGAATACGGCTTACGTCCTCGAAGACCTCCAATTCGTCCGATTTTGACGTCACGTCATCGTCGTGCTCGACTGCAGTGGTGTAGAGTAGGGTTATGGTTAGGGTTAGCCTAACCTAACCCTAACCCTAACCCTACCTAACCCTAACCTAACCCTACCCTAACCCACTTCTATGCTAACTTGTTCGCTTCCACGAGGCGTAGACGCACAGCAGTAGTCGATGCAGACGGAGGTCATACCAGATATTGAGTGTGTGACTTTTGTGTTTGACCCTTAGTGTCTTTGACTCTCCATGGCACCAAGAGTATTTGTTGTAGCGTAATGAAATTTCTCGTGTTGATCACAAATTGATTCATCTGTGATTGAATAAAGTTTCCATGAATGAAAATGATATATATCTTTTTTGGTGTTATTTTTTAGCATGCACACTTTCTTTTTTGGGAGAGTATATTAAATTAAATCATGATACGCCACTTGTTAGGGGGACTATGTAATAGCAATTAAAATTATCTGCTAACTCCTTTCAATTGTTAGGCGGACTACGTCACAGCAATTAAAATTATTAAAGTACAGAATTTTTAAATTTAATTTTTTAAAAATGTTACTGCAGCCTTGTCTCCTTCACCCGGCTCCTCCTCCGGTCAATCCACATCGATTCGTGCATCTCTACTACTATAATGCAATGATTATTAAATTTCTCCTTGACGCACAATCTGCCGTAACGCCTGTATAATCTGGTAATCCGAGAAATCATTCACGGACGACACTGATGCGAAAGATCGGCGTTGTGTTTTATGAAAAGTTTGGCCCATGAATGAAGTGCTTCTGCACACAATGGTGTCAAGCAAGAATGTACACAGACCACCGAAAGTGATATATTTCTTTAACCCTTTACCTAACCTGAAAAGCAGCCGACACTTACAAAAATAATTCTTGAATAACTATTTTTTTTTCATTTTTTGACTCAAAAACATAGGTTATGCCCCCTCGTTGGAACGAGCTCGACGAGCTCGTTCCAACGAGGGGTCATAACCTACGTTTGTGAGACAAAAAAACGAAAAAAATAATGAAAATTAATAGGCGATTTTTGAGACTAGCGCTGGCCGGTTTTGGTCGTTACGTTAGGTAAAGGGTTAAAAATATCAGCCTCGTTCATTTAATTCTAGTTGACTCGTGGTATAAATACAGACCACCGAAAGTGATATTTTTCTTTAAAAATATCAGCGTCATTTACTTAATTCAACTTGACTCGTGGTACAAATACAGAACACAATTCGAGAAGAGTACAGGGGGCAGGAATCAAACACCCCGTATTTCACGCGCCCCTTCACAGCACGTGAAATACAGGAAAAATGCCAACTCGAGTCCTTGATTTCAGTCTCATGTACTCCACCTTCACCGTGTCCTGTTTAGTATGGCTTACTGGTGTTGCCCTTGCTTACAGATGCGTGGATGTTCTAATTATGTCATCGAAGGAAGTTAAAACGACTTATTGCGATTGTTAGCCTTCTTTTTGCCTCGTTTCTTCTCGCTCCGCTTGATGCACCTACACACTCATGAAACTTGCTATTCCGCGTAAAACGTAAAGTCTTCCTTCTTTCAAACGCAACCTTTATCCAAAACAATGCCCAATTCACGTGTTTTTCTCAATGTTTTAATGTCAACATCTGTGCCAAGCCACCTTATTTCGAAACAATTATCAATATAACGTTAAAGGCGATCAAGGGCCAGAAAACGAAACATTTAAATTCCTCTCCATTAAGCTGAAATCAAGGGAACTTTTGTACCCAGCATCCAGAATAACAAGTTGGGGGAAAATTTGACTTCAAATACCGGAGATATGTCGTCAATTCCGACAGGATTTACCCCCTCCCATGTGGTGACATAACATAGCACCATAATAATATCACCGTCTGCAAAAGGAATAGTTGATGGCGCAAGTTGTTAATTTCCTTCTACGTTGTCGAGAAATAGTTACCGTACTGATGTTAATGACGATCTAGAGTCGGAAAACGTCAAATTGAAATTTCACTGCAAAAAGTTGAAATCAAGGTAACCTATCGTACGTTTCATACAGAATACCAAGATGAACAAATTTTGAAAACCTTCCTTCAAGTACCGGATATATGACATCAATTCTGATATTAGCTCCCCCCCCCCCCCCATATGATGACACCTTTACCCCAACTGGTTTACCTTAGCACCATAATAATATTACAGACAGCTAACAAACAGCTGAAGGCGTAAATTGCTGCACTTTTTCTACATTGTCGCAAAATACTCAACGCTGCAGTCTTAGTGCTGACAGCCCCCACCCCCTCCCTAAAAATGAACTACAATACCCAGCTGTATAACAATATTACAGCCGGCAATAGAAATAGCTGAGTGCGAAAATGGCCACATTTTTTCCACATTGTTGGAAAATACCTAACGCTATCACCTTAATATGGCAATAGAGTTTGTGGAAACGTCAAATTGAAAATTTCACTGTATAGAAGTGAAATCAAGGGAACTTGTTGTACTCATTATCCCGATAAAAAGTTGTAAAAAATTGAAATCCCATGTGCAGAAATATCTACTCATCAAACTTGCTTGATAAGGTTAAATATCAGACTTAACCCACACCCTGTATTTTGTAACTTGAATTAAAACCATGTCTTATTTTGTACAAAATTCACACAGTTTGTGTTCACTTTTCCGTCATAGGGAACGACGTTGACGTAAATTTGTTGCACAGACGTAGAGATCATCAACTGATGAACATTTTTGCTGTTATAAGGTATCTTTAAAAAAATGTTTAACATAACTCCTCTTCTGTCTGCGTGAACGTGGGAACTGATCGAAAAATATGAAAATTTGCAAACTTTGGTTACCGTTTTCGATCAGTTGTACAAAGGTTAACTTAAAACTTGTTGTTTTGTCATATCCAGAAATATCAGCTCAACAAACTTGCTACGATAAGTTTAAATATCAGACCTTGTTTTTGTAACTTGAATACGAGTGGTGTCTTATTTTGTCCAAACTTCCTTTGTGTTCACGTTTCCAGCATTAAGAACGACGCAGATGCAAATTTGTTGTACAGGTGTATAGATCATTAACTGACAAACCTTTTTGCCTTTATAAGTTATCTTGAAATTTTTAACCCAATGCTTCTCCCGCCTGCGTGCACGTGGGACCTGTTCGAAAAAAATATCAAAATTTGCATACTTTGTTTACTGTTTTTGCGCAATTGTAAGAGGGTTAACGTCAAATTTTTCTTTTTCTTGTGAAGAATTGCAAACTAAACAATCTTGCTTTTTGTTAGTTGAGACCGTAGACTTAACCCTTACCCATTCCAGTTGTCTTAATAAGGGAGAAATGTCATATTTTCAACAAATTCCACCTGAATTTGCGGCCTGTACATCTCAAAAATGGCAAAACTGTTTCTGAAAGTTCGCACACTTATTATTCTTTTACCATGTGCCGAAATATCTACTCAACGATCTTGCTGTGACAGGTTTAAATATCAGACTTAACCCTCAGCCAGTTTTTGTACCTTAAATACAAGTGGTGTCTTATTTTGTACAATACTCACATATTTTGTGTTCACTTTTCCAGAATTGGACACGATGTAGACGTAAATTTGTTTTTACTGTTATAGGCTATCTTCAAATGTTTATTCCAACGCCTCTACCACCTTCGTGGACACGGCAACTGTCTTAATATCCGAATTTACATGCTTTGGTTACTGTTTTAAGGCAATGGCAAGAGGGTTAATTTTAAACGTTTTGTTTGTCCTTCTATAGAATAGCAAACTGACTAATTTCTCTTTGTAATTGGAGACGTCAGGTTAACCCTTAGCCATTCCAGGTAATAAGGGAGAAATGTCATATTTTTAATAATTTCCACCTCAATCCTGCGGTCTGTAGATCTGAAAAATGGGACGACCTTTTTTGGAAGATTGCACACTTATTTTTCTTTTGCAGAAATAACTACTCAGCAAACTTGCTATGATAGGAACCCCCAGCGGGCCGTAGGCCCGCAAGGGGTTGCACATACCCAATCAGATAAATGTGTTCCAGAACAGAATTCTCTAACACCGTCAAGCGATATTTTCAATTGGACAGTAAATTTCAGGGAAAAAATCACGTGACTTCCGGTTCACAATTGCCGATACAATTGCAATCGGCTTATCCCCTCTAAAAATTTTTGGGCCGATATCAACAATCAAACAAAACGTCAAATGCATTCGTTTTCTGTTGCAACCCAACTCGCATCTCAGATTTGCGTAATATTTACATGTCTGCACATCACTCGTATTCTGCCCTTTTAGAGGTTTTTCAATACGCTCAGCTAATAATCTTGTTATTTCAGATCGAACTCTCCTGATTTCGTTGTAACTTGTCCCATTCGGCGATTACATGACGTACCTTCATCGTAAAACCGCAGATGTAACCGGCGACCTTGTTGATTATATTGGTGCAATTTCATAAAGATATGTATGGACATGTAGCTCGTGAAGTTCAAGAATCAAAACGAAAGGCATTTTTTGAATTATCCTAATTTTAAAGAGTAATACATAGTCATGAAAAGTTTCCTTGAAAAATAAGTGACACAGTGCTGATAAGTTGCTCCCGGGTCGTTTCGCCCCAATTCCCGTTCGTCCCTCGAGTCCTTTCGCCCCAATCATCCTCATTCGCCCGGGGTCATTTCGCCCCACAGACGGAGGTGGGTGGTTTCGCCCCTAAATTTAAATTTTACTTTGGTAATGCAATGTAATTGTTTCCTTTAGTACTTTAGTATTTTTTCCCCCAAAGGATTTACCGAAGTAAGCAATTTCCATTAAAATGTTCATAATTGTTACAAAATTGAAAAATTTTACCGTATAGATCTGCATTGACCGATACATGAAATCAGACAAATAGAGAGGGTTTTGGTGGTATGCCAATGAGGTATGGATTAAATAAAAACAGAACTAGCAGTGATATTATGTTTTATTCCTGTTTTACTTATGTGTATGTTTATATTTTTACAGTTTAGTATTCAGAAGCACAACTTTGACATTTGAGTATAATTTGTCAATTTATATAACATCCGTAACAATGCATTACAATTATCAATCGGCCTATGCCGTTTCTCTCCTGTGGGTCTTTTACTCTTTTTCCCGACACCTCTCCATATATGTTTCCACAAAGTTTGAGTCATTCATATCAATTCTACAGATAAGAAATTTCTTTCGCATTTTTGTAATAATACCAATACTTCATCCAATGCAACAGGTAGTTGATTTTAATTTTCTGCCATTGTTAAAAATTGTTTTTAAGATGGTGTTTTGTGTCCGTATTAGTTTTATGCATTATAATGTTACTTGATGGTGGAAAAGTACTTTAAACCATTAAAACAATTTAATAATAAAGTCATTGCCGTTTCGCCCCTCATACCCGAGTCATTTCGTCCCAATATAGGGGGCGAGACGACCCGTGGCAAAACAACACGTCAGCCGGGGTGAAGGGCAGTTGGGACAAAACGACCCGATATCGATAGGTTACTTTTTCGGTCCAGTCAGAAATCAAAACAAAGTACTTTGTGATGTCCATCTTTGTTTATGAACAATGGTTTGTAGTTTTGTAAACCCCCCAAAACGGAAGACTTATAACCTTTTTAATTTTTTAACGCCATCAAAAAAACATACATGTCATCGTTTTTTAGGAACATGAAGATTCGGTCTGGGGAAAACTCGGCCTGGGTAGATTCATCCCAAAGAAAAGCAATACAGTTATACATCTGTGAGATATTTTAGATACATCTACAATATATTTTTTTTCACTCCTAAAAAATAATATATATTGTATAATTATCCCTGCATTAATCCACGTTCGAAGGGGGCACGGCAGCTCAGTAGGTAGAGGTGCAAGCTGTGAGGTCCTCTGTTCGAATCCCACCTGCGGCAACCGCATTGTGTCCTTGGACAAGATACTGCACCCCATTGCCTATATGCGGGCACAGTGGCATTGTGTGCTAAGACATACAGTACGTTGATGGTGCACTTGTCTTCAACCATTGCTAACCCTGCTCTTGTGGAGTTAGTATGTTGGGAGCCTGGCAGTTGCTCGGTGGTTCTCTCCGGGTACTCAACTTCCTCAACCCATAAAACTGTCCCACCCGAGGTGACCCTGACTGTCAAAATTGCTGTTAAACCCCAATAAATAAATAAATAAATAAATAAATAAATAAATAAATAAATAAATAAATAAATAAATAAATCCGCGTTCCATGTGTTCTATAATATACTGTCATCAGTGGGAATTGCATCCAAACTGTCCTCTGGCAATTTTACTCAAATCGGCTGCTAATTTAACCCAAATCATCGTATGACAATTTGATCCACACCAAACCACCCTCCCTCCAGAAAATAGTCCTTCTAAACACCGAGATATACCGAGAGATACCGAGGTGAAAAGAAAAAAAGTAAGTCAGGGTTGTTTAAAAGGGTTTTAAATATACTGAGTCAAAAAAGAAAAGTATGATAGAAACAAATGTGAAAAAATAGGGTAAAGAAATAGAGAGTAATCAATTTGTTTTGAGCGTTACGGTAAATAATTCATCGAGAGACGGGACGTGAGTAAATCACTCGGGCTACGCCCTCGTGATTTACGAAACAGTCCGGTCTCGAGATGAATTATTTACCGTAACGCTCAAAACAAATTGATTACTCTGTTTATTACATGACATTTGGAATAAAGAGGTCTTTTACTATAATAATTCAACCCAAACTATTGTCAGATATAATCCAATTTAGTGTAAACACGGAAACATTTCTAAAATTAGTAGGAAGGAAATACGAAATAGTCCTGTCTCGAGGCGAATTATATACCGTAACTTGCCGTAAGAATGGGTCACTATCTTCATTTAGTAAATGACATTTTAGACCAAACTGTCCTTCATTAAAAATAATTCAACACAAAATATTCGCAAATGCAACTCTGAAATACTTCTGAAATTAGCGCGTATGAATACATCACTTTATGTGTCAAATCTTCGATTGGAAATGGCCCAGTTTTATTTTTGTGACTTTCGTTCGATATTTTACTATTTTATGTGTCGCATTTGAGGAATGGCATTCGGCCATAAGATAAAACATTTCTATTTGGATTTTATCAACTGTGCTAACGAACCTGTTCATAGAGGAAAGAAAGGATTTTTAAAAATATTCAGAAGGAAAATTCATTTTAATTAACTGATGTGGGGGCGTGGCTTATATACGTCAGTCGTTCCAAAGTTACCATTGAAGTGACATAATTCACTCGTGACATTACCACTTTTTAGTCAACATTAAATTCAATGCAAAACGAACTGAGGAATGTGTTAATGAAATATAATAGTTATAATGTTGCATGTTTGTGGACAAGAAGTCGTGCAAAGAGTTTAATGACATGTTGTTGTTGTCCACCCAAACGTATACAATACAAATTCAAAATAGCACGTGCTACCCGAGAATGTCAAATTGAATGGGTGATCGACGATTTTCTTTGTGCTATGTTGTGCTAAAAAGCCTGGGTTTTTGAGAAAACACGCTAGTTTTTGTCTTCCTACATTTTCAAAAATGCCAAGGTTAACCGAAAATCAGAGGTTGCGTGCCATTGGTATGCATGAGACTGGGATACCTCCAGATGAGCTCGCTGCTGATTTCGGAGTCACTGTGGCCACTATTTACCATCTCATTGGAAGGTATAGAACCACTGGATCTACTGCCGACCGACCGCGTTCAGGTCGACCAAGAGTTACGACCCCTGCACAAGACCGACACATCAGGACGTCTCACTTACGGGATAGCTTCCTTCCGGCGATGAGGACAGCAGCCATTACTCCTGGTAGAATTAACAATAGAATCAGTGCACAAACTGTCCGCAACAGACTCGCTGAATACGGCATCCGAAGTGGGCGTCCATACCACGGACCACTCCTTACCCAACGCCTTCGAACCGTCAGAATGGAATGGGTACGTCAGCGTGTTAGCTGGACTCAGCAGCATTGGAGCACAGTTCTTTTTAGTGATGAATCACGATTTTGTCTACGGCGCGCTGATGGTAGGGCAAGAGTGTATCTCCGACGAGAAGAACAGTTTTCTGATGCTTGCGTGCGGGAATGCGACCGTTTCGGCTGGAGTAGTGTAATGGTTTGGGCAGGAATTTCCTTGCACCATCGAACGCAGTTGATCTTCATCGGTGGTAATCTGAATGGATAGCAATATAGGGACGAAACTCTTAACGCTGTTGTTGTCCCGTTGTTCAACGCTAACGTCGGATTGCAGTTATTCCACCAGCAAGACAATCCCCGATGTCACGTGGCGCGTATCTGTCGTGACTTTCTTGAGGAACAGAGCATCGAACTTCTTCCCTGGCCCCCACTTTCGCCAGAGTTGTCGCCAATCGAGCATCTTTGGGATCAAGTGGACCGTCGGGTACTACTTCATGATCTTCAGACGTTAGGCGATTTACGTAATGTTCTAAGGCAGGAGTGGAACGCACTACCACAGGGTGACATTCAGAGACTTATTAGATCCATGCGCCGCCGATGTCTTGCCATCCAAAAGGCAAATGGTGGACATACACGCTATTGACTGCATGTGTGAACTTTTCATTTCACCCCATGTCTGAATTGCGACATCCTAACGTGACGCTGGCAACAGTAAGAGCATGAAATTATACAAATTCATACATTTAGACTCGAAATATGAATTTACAATAATTTGTTTGGGATTAAAGTCGATAATACTGAAAAAATTGCTCCTCAAAGTTTATTATACTTTCTTGTTTGACTCAGTATATAATTGCAGACATTTAATTGATTCCCTCGAATCAAAATTCGTGATATTAGGAACCCCAAGCGGGCCGCAGGCTCGCACAGGGGCTGCACATACCCAGTTAGATAAATGCGTTCCAGAACAGAACTCTCAATGCCGTCTAAGTCACTTTTTGTATTGGATAGTAAATTTCAGTGAAAAATCACGTCACTTCCGGTGTCGAATTGCCCATTCAATTGCAATTGGCCTATCCCCCTCTGAGAATGTTTTGGCTGAGACCAGCAATCAAACAAAATGTCAAATTCGTTCGTTTTCTGTTGCAACCTAATTCGCCTCTAAGCTTTGCGTGATATTTACATATCTGCACTTCACTCGAATTCTGTCCTTCTGGGGGTTTGTCAATATGCTCAGCTGATGATCTCGTTATTTTAGATCGAACTCTCCTGATTTCGTTGCAACTTGTCTACCAGTGATAACCTTAATCGAAAAACCGCACATATAACTGACAATATAACTGATAATTGTTGTTATATTGGTGCGATTGTATACAGATATGCATTGACACGTGGCTTGTGAAGTATTAAAACGAATAGAAATGCAGTTTTTGAATTATCCGAATGTTAAGGTAATGTAAAAGTAAGGAAGGTTTGCTTGAAAAAAGTGATAATGACAGGTTGCTTTTGGAATTTTCAGAAAGAAGCACAAAGTAATAATGAGTTACTTTTTGGTGTCATCTGTATTTCTGAACAGTGCTTCGTAGTTTCGAACAGTCAAAATGGAAAATAATTACCTTTTTGGATATTTACCACATCGAAAATTGCATGTCATCTTTATTCGGGAACAGGAGGAAGATTCGGCCATGGGAAAACTCTGCCCAGGTAAGATTCGTCCAACGGAAAAGCAGTACATATCAGTTAGGATATTTTAGATACGTTACGATATTCTTTTTAACTAAAAAAATAATTCTTAACAAAAATATTAATATATTGCTCGATAGTCATTGAAAAAAATATTAATATATATGATCGAGCAATTATCTCTGCAGTAAATTCACATTTGATGTGTTCTGTAATAATTAACGTCTCTCATCTGTGAGAATGGTATCCAGTCACTTCGACCCCAAGTCATTTCGGCCTCTGGTCACTTCGGCCTCAATGTCATTTCGACCCTAGTCACTTCGACCCCAGTCACTTCGGCCCCTTGGTCATTTCGGCACCATTTTGAGTGTAGAGATCTATAACGATCAGCGCATAGTTTATGTTTAGAAATAATGGTTATATACCTTTATTAATTAATGTTCAGTCATTTATATTTACACAGTTTACAGAAAAGTTTTACATGACATTAAATATACTACTCAAAGTTTGCTAAGCACCAAGTATATCCAACTACCGGCTTTACGTTTTAGTTGAAATATTGTAATGAAAAGTGTATATATTTTTTATTTAATTATATCTTTAATGATTTAAGTACAGAAATTAAGATTTTATTTGTGTCTGACATTATTTTTTAGCTTTTGAATACGATAAGCCTGGAAAATGGATATATTTGTAAAAGAGGAAATTTTTCAATTTGCCAAAAAGTTGACGGGACGAACTGGTATGGGTTGAATATCGAGTATGAGACCCATTACTGTTAATTACAGCTAGACAACACCTTCTCAGGCTCACAATCAGGTTCCTGGTGGTCCTTTGTAGGATGTTGTTCCATTCTTGGACCAGCATGGCACCAAGCTCCTGGACACTTCTTGGCTGGACTGGACGGGCTGAAATTGCAAGCTGCAACTCATTCCAGACATGTTCGATTGGATTGAGGTCAGGGTATCTTGCTAGCCATTCCATACGCTCAATCCCCTCCCTCTATCGGTACTCCCCGACAGCATGGGCAACATGAAGAAGGCCATTATCGTCCATCAGAGTGAATCTATCACCCACTGCACCTGCATACAATCTGACGTGAACATCCAGGATCTCATCAATATACCGCTGTGCAGTCAATGTACCACTTTCAAGGACACAGAGCTCTGTACGTCCATTCCTTCTGATGCCGCCCAGACCATGATTGATCCTCCACCATAGCGGTCATGCGCAGCAATGCTGGCTGCATGGACTCACTCTCCTGGTCTTCTCCATTCCCTAGAATGCCTATCTGTGTGGTCTAGGCAGTACTTTGACTCATCTGTGAAAAGGACAGGTCGCCAATCTTCTCTGGTCCATCCAACGTGGCCCATGGCCCATTCATATCGTGCCTGGCGGTGGTTCTCGGACAGCGGAATGCGAATACATGGTCTTCTCGATCGGAGACCACATTCGTGCAACCTTGCCCGGATAGTCTGCGTCGAAACATTTACACCGGGTGCATTCGGAAGGTCACTGCGAAGCTGCGTTGTTGTGTGGGACCTGTTAATTGATCAGCTACTTTGCCAGCGAAAATTATTCAATTACCAGGAGTATTCAATTAACAGGGATTGTGTCACTTTCCTGTATTCTAGAGATAAATTTAGCATTTATTCTATTATATTTTGTTTGACAGAGCTCCATGAGCTCTGTCAAACAAGATATAATAGATTAAATACCTGTATTGGATGTAATGAGGCCAAATTGGTCTATAATCAAAGGAAAACTGGGAAGAGTTGGGGTAATTTCTCGACATGTTACACGATTTTTTATTCAATTAACAGGAGAGTACTCTATAACCTATATTCATTTAACAGGTCAAATTTGTACTGGAGGCATGGTAAATGGTTTTGTGCTGGGAAATTATATTAAATTAACAGGGATATACATTTAAGAGATATCCAATTAAGTGGGCTCCACTGTATAACCAAAAACACCCCTGCACCTCCCCTCCCAATCAAAACCATCATTCAAAAGTCTTGGATTCAGCAAATTTGATTTCTTTATTTATTGGGGTTTAACAACACTTTTTACAGCCAGGGTCCCCTCATGTCGGATAGTTTTACTGGGGAGTTACCCCGAGTACCCAGAGAGAACCACCGAGCAATGGAAAGCAACTGTCAGGCTCCTCAACATAGTAACTCCAAACAAGCAAGGTTAGCATTGGTTGAAGACAAGTGCATCATCGATGTGCAATATGCCTTAGTACAGTTGCGGCAAGTGGGATTCGAACTGAGAACCTCTAAGCTTGTTTTGGGAAGGGTTGTTTTGTTCCAGCTTCATTAAGGTTTGTTTCATATTGCACAATTTTGTCATGATTAGTAATCATAAATCCTTAAAAAACTATAGAAAAAATGCATAGAACATTTAAAGAAACAAATTTTCTGTGAAGATTTGGCCTCTGAGGTAATACGATTCGACCACGACTGAGACCGAATATTCTCGAAAAAAGTATGAGTTGCTGAATCTTCTTGAGGCTGAATCTCCATGAACCCCCTTTTTCAAACTAAATTGCCCATTACTTATAAAGCACCATAACTAAGGCAAAAACAAAACTATGAAATTCCTAAATCTGAATTTCTATAAATTCCAAATACATTTACACAAATTATACAGCAAAATGAAGGATGTGGTTATAGAACCCCAAAAGTATGTGTGCACCTCACGCACTGACACACAGTCGACATCAGACATCAGCGGTTCCTGAAAGTGTGCTATCGGTACCATATTTGTACCATAACTGATAATAATAAAATAATATTTCATAAGAACAACAAACACAAGAATTCAAAATGCAGCCTCAAGGCTGCATGGTGGTGAATGCCAACGCTGTCCCATTGTCCTTGAAAGGGGGAGTCCTTTACAAAAAGTTTTTTGTCATGTGAGACTCTGGAAACAGAAATCAATTTCATAATGCTAAAAAATCCAGAAAATGAAATGTCACAATACGGAGTTATGACCCTTAATTCGTTAATTTTTGTCTGTTTTCAGATTGTTTGCTCAATAACTTGGAACAAATAGCAGTAGATTTGATTCAGTATTGGTATGTGAGACTTTCTTGATGTATTGAATGAGTTAAACAATTGGTATGTTTCGGCGATACTGAGCAGAGTTATGACCCTTAATTTGTAGATTTCTTTCCTGTTTTCAGCTCGGTAGTATGATAACTTCAAATATCTATGGATTTTGTCAACGTTTGGTATGTGAGACTTTCTTAACAATGTCTTGAATGGGTTCGAAAACTGGTACCGTTTGACCATACTGTGCAGAGTTATAGCCCTTCATTAGTTAATGTTTTCCTGCTTTCAGCTCATTAGCACTGTGACCTGCACACTTATCAAAGGATTTGGTCAATATTTAGTATGTGAGACTTTCATAATAATGTCTTGAAGGAGTTCGAAAACTGGTACAGTTCAGCCATACTGAGTGGAGTTATGGCCCTCAATTAGTTAATTTTTGACTGTTGTCAGCTCATTGGCATGACAAACTGAACAAATATTCGGAAACTGGTACAGTACTGACATACTTGCCCTCAGATATCTAATTATACCCCACTTTTTCTGGTCTACTGGATTGTGCCTATCCGTGAGTCGGTGTGTCTGTCCATGCATCTGTGCGTGCGTCTGTCCATCCTCACTTAGTTGTCGGCCCACGTTATAACTTGAACATTACTGTTCAGATTTCATTTAAATTTCATACACATGTTCACTATCATACATGTAAGATTTTTAAGGAGTAACAGCCGTTTTGCTGTTGAAAATATTTTTTCTGTGCATTATGGCCCTTTGAATATACAAAAATAACCTATTTTTTGTCTGTTCGCCTCGTATATCGGGTTTGGGTTATCAGATCTCAATCATATACATTACTTTTCACTTTTCAGAATTTTTTCAGCTTTTTAACTTTCAAAATTTGCTGTTTGTCTTGTAAAATACCAATTTTTTGTCTGTTTGCCTCATATTTCAGGTTTGTGTTATCAGATTTCAATAAAATTTGGAATACAGATTGTTTATGGGAAAGGCTTTCAAACGAGTCACGTCCCTGCAGTAAAACCAAGAAAAAATCATGCAAATCACCTTCCCACATGTGGCATTATGTCTTTGTTCTCTTTGATAGTCCAATCATTGTTTCTGACCTTTACAGTTACTACTGGGTTGGGGGGAGGGGGATTAATGTTGCTGCAAAACAAAGACAATCATTTCACATCTCACATGTAAATGATCTGATTGACACAAACTATTGTTAACAGGTGTACGTTGATCTCACAATTTCTGCTGGGTTGGATTTCTCACTGCTGTAAAACAAAGATGAAAAACCCCTCGTGTGTATGCCTAATGTTCCAAATATGTCCATGTTAGCATTTTCAGAGATGGGGTGGGATGCACAGCATGCTGTTCTTAATATTACATGACCCTGCAGAGTTACTCTGGTGTTTTGAGTTCTAAACTGGGTTTGTGAACACTTCAAAGATTTTACACAATAAACTTTTTTGCCTTGAGATTTGTTGCAGGATCCATTGGGTGAGAGATTTTGTCTGTCATCTGACACAGCCTTATCCTTGGCACTGGTATGTCATCACCTCTGGCACAATCTCTTGCATCTGAGGTCTATCCATATCGTCGTGTGAGAACCATAAGGTTCTATCTTCCGCTGGAAGATAGAACCTTATGGTTCTCACGCGACGATATGTCTGTCCGTATATTTGTCCATCTGCACTCTGATGTCTGTTTGCATTATAACTTGAACATTACTTCTCATATTTCAGTGAAATTTGGGATAAAAGTTGTTTATGGGAAAGGCTTTCAAATGAGTCATGCCCCAGCAGTAAAACAAAGAAAATACCCTGCAAACCGCCTTCCCACTTGTGGCATTATAGGAACCCCAGTGGGCCATAGGCCCGCAAGGGGTTGTACATACCCAATCAGATAAATGTGTTCAAGAACAGAATTCTCCAATACCGTCAAGCGATATTTTCAATTGGACAGTAAATTTCAGGGGAAAAATACGTGACTTCCGATTCACAGTTGCCGATACAATTGCAATCGGCTTATCCCCCTCAAGAAATCTTTGGGCCGATATCAACAACCAAACAAAATGTCAAATGCGTTCGTTTTCTGTTGCAACCCAACCTGCATCTCAGCTTTGCGTGATATTTACATGTCCACACATCACTCGCTCTCTGTCTTTATAGAGGTTTTTCAATATACTCCGCAAATAATCTTGTTATTTCAGATCTAACTCTCCTGATTTCGCTGTAATTTGTCCTATTCGGCGATTACATGATGTACCTTCATCGAAAAACTGCAGATATAACCGACGATCTTGTTGATTATATTGGTGCGATTTCATAAAGATATGCATGGACACGTAGCTAGTGAAGTTCAAGAATCAAAACGAAACGCAGTTTTTGATTTATCTTAATTTTAAGGTGTAATAAATAGTAATGAAAAGTTTGCTTGAAAATAGGTGATACCTTGCTGATAAGTTGCTCTCGGGTCATTTCGCCCCAATTCCCGTCTCGACTCGGTTTCACCCCAATCCTCATTCGCCCCGGGTCAATTCGCCCCACAGACGTAGGTGGGTGGCTTCGCCCCTAAATTTGAATTTTATTTTGGTAATGCAATATAATTGTTTCCTTTAGTACTTTAGTATTTTTCCCCAAAGAATTTATCGAAGTAAACAATTTCCATTAAAATTTTCATAATTTTTACAAAATTCAAATATTTTACCGTATCTGCATTGACCGATACGTGAAATCAGACAAATAGAGAGGGTTTTGGTGGTATGTCAATGAGGTATGGAATATGGATTAAATAAAAACAGAACTTGCAGTGACATTATGCTTTATTCCTGTTTTACTTGTGTATTTGTCTATATTTTTTACAGTTTAGTGTTCAGAAGCACAACTTTTGACATTTGAGTATAATTTGTCAATTTATATAACATCCGTAACAATGCATTACAATTATCAATCTGCTTGTGTCGTTTCTCTTCAGGTCAAACACATTCAATACCGAAGCAAATACAACTTTTAATGTACCACACTACATTGAGCTCTTATCTAGAGCTCGAAGCTCCAAACGCTCAGAAAGTACAAACTATATAGCCCAGTGACTTTCAGTTCGGGGATAATAACCCCTTGATTAGTGACGGTTACTTACCGGGACAATAATATGGGCCTCATAATTAGAATGTGCATATCTCCAACAATGCAGCGAGCACATACTGATAGGCCTTTTCGAACGGTCACATTTCATGATGTAAACCTATACGACTTTACTTGCAAAACATTGTACCGACCTAATAATAGGGCAGCATCCAGTTACTGAAAGCAATAATAGCCCTGGCGTCGTGTTATTCACAACAATCAGTAAAGTACATGCATTCAACATTTTATTACGCATGCCTGATATGATGCGATGTTGCAAACAAAACCTGTTACACGTCGTTATTATATGGGCGGAGTTCACATAGTGAAGTATCGTTGTCTGGAATGAGTACGAGAACAGGTCCTTTGCGAAAAACACACTTAACGGTCACATAATAACTCGTACGTAATGCAAAGACTCCACGGTTGCTTCCGGCAGCTCTTTGGTGCCCGGCCTCCCCCCCCCCCCCCCCCCCCCCACACACACACACTTCACATAAAACAGAGCACTGTAATATTTGATAACAATAAACCTTCCATCAAATTTTATCTTGGCCTTGGGCCGGCCAAACTTTTCAGTTCCGGCAGCTTTAAAGTTTTTTTTTTTAATTTTCATTTAATTATTTATTTTTTTTGTTTATTGTTTGGCTTTATGTTATTAGGATTTTATGGCATACTGGGATAAGTATCTTTCGGCTGTACACCCAAAGCTACAGCTTGTATTTGGTATATGTACAGTACACGGGGTGAGGACTGCAACAAAATCACCCGTGGAGTGGAGTTACCACCCAACATATCACTTTCTAATTCTGTACATATGGACAGAAAACACAAGCAATGTTTCAGCCAGTAGAGTCAATGGACTTCCAGGTTTAACCCAGAGGTCCATTGGCTGTCCAGAGCTTACCTTGTGCTTGTTATGCTTTGCAACAAATTTGGAATTATTGTTTGGGTGAAATCTCCACTCTGTAGGTGATTTAGTGATAATACACTCTGCACCTTCTGTATATATACAGTATACTTTTTAGCCGTTTCGCCTATGATAACGGCACTAATTTATGGTGATTTGTTGACACTTTTTTTGTTTTCAAAGTTTTCACCTTCTTCACGTGACCAGTTTTTTTTTTACAGTTGCCGCCGTTTTATAGAATTGTAGAAAAATTTAGTCAGTATCCTTTTAATCGTGGGCCCTTTGGTCAGTCATGAGTGTTGACCGTGTCTCTAGTCTTACGGCAATTTTTTTTTTTTATCGTTGGCAACTGAAAAATTAACACTTCCGAAAAATACTGTTTCCCATGTCATGATGTTGGTCCATGACAGTTTTCTGTCATAATAAAGAAGACAATTGCCAACAGCCACAACGAAAACTAATTAACAATTCACACTGTTTCTTACTGAGGTGGAGTCGCTTTAAATACCATTACCAAGCTACCGACTAAATACCAAAGGGAAGATTTTTCAGTGCACTCTATTACTTTGGCACCCATAATTCTCAAATATGACATTAAAACCATGCACATACTGCTTAACTCTATTTACATAATCAGAATACACCACCAGGGGTGCAGTGGCTCAGTAGGTAGAGGTGCAGACGACAAGTCGAGAGGTCCTCGGTTCTAATCCCACCTGCGGCAACAGCTTTGTGTCCTTGGGCAAGACACTTCACCCACATTGCCCATGTGGGGGCACGGTGGTGATGTGTACTACGGCATACTGCATGTTGTTGGTTCACCTGTCTTCGAACAAGACTAACCCTGCTTGTGTAGTATGTTGAGGAGCTGGCAGTTGCTTGCCATTGCTCCGTGGTTCTCTCTGGGTACTCTGGCTTCCTCCACCCGTAAAACTGTCGTGGTCATGATTAGCTGTTGTGCAGAAATATGTGACATTATAAACCAAGGTGCTTAGCCAGGATATCAAAGTTGGGGGCAAGAGTAATATCTAGTGGGGGTGGGGCTGGGGCATAAAGAATATGATGCACAGCATCGCCTGAG
This sequence comes from Pictodentalium vernedei, assembly GCA_031216915.1. Taxonomy (NCBI): domain Eukaryota; kingdom Metazoa; phylum Mollusca; class Scaphopoda; order Dentaliida; family Dentaliidae; genus Pictodentalium; species Pictodentalium vernedei. The sequence goes on along the minus strand of CM062291.1, from coordinate 390,929,038 downwards.
CCACATAGCAGTGAGATGGGGGCGAGGATAAGAGGGAGAGTGCCCCTCTCATCAGTGGAGGGGTCGGGTGCCCCCCCCAAAAAAAATGAAATTCAATACAGAAAAACAAACTTTCCTTGACTCTGTGTCCATTTGTGTCCGTAATATATAAGTTACGAACAAACATAAATTAAAATATTAAAATAATAATAATATTAATATTAAGATATTAAAATGCCTTGTCGGGTGTTCATTATATGGGTTAACTGGGGAGAAGGGGGGATGAAATGAATGAAATTGGGGAGGGCATGTGCCCCCACCCCCTCTCCAGCCCCCATACCTACAGTACGGCCGCCGTGGACTGGTCACTTTCCACGGGTGGGCAATATTTCCGCGGACGCAATGATATTAGATTTCAAACCCTGTTTACAGCAATAATCATCAAAAATTTAATTAATGAAGCACAGGGTACAATCCGTTGCTTCATTAATTAAAATTTTATTGATGATGATTTTCTGTTACCTGGTAAAAGCATGCGTGGACATCACTGCCCACGCATGGATTATGTATGACCAGTCCACGGCGACTGTACTGTATGTCTGCGCCACTGCTATGCACAGGGACTAATTCTAAATGGGTGGGTGTGTTTTCCAATATTAATATTTTTTAACACCTGATAAAGTAATACATGTTTATGAACATCCACACAATTTACTTTTAATTACAAAGCTCCTAATTCCAATAATCATACATGAATGTTTATTAATTTGGGGGAATGTTTGCACTGTGCAAGAAGCTTATTTGGGCCTGTATGTTTGTTAAAATTGCCCTTCCACTAGGGAGGAGTTCTTGAAATCAGTCTACACTGGATTCTGTGGTATTCCTTTGTGTAAGACAATGTATTCATTGTAATAGTCTTGATGCATAAGGCCCCACAAAGTAGATCTGTTTCTCAGGCCATTTTTTTGTAAAATTGCATGCAGGAGGGTGGTTTTTTATTTTATTTTTTATTTTTATAATTTTTTCTTTGCCATTAAAAGTTCATGTTCATGGTTTGTTTTAGGCCTCATAATCTACGGAATAACATGAATGGTGTTGTAGTCCATACCTTGAGTGCAAAAAGTCTTTGCAATGCTATGGCATTAGTCTTGTTGCACTCCAGAGACAAATTTATCAATTTTAATAACATGGGTAAAATATCGGACATGAACCATTTAATTTTTTTTTTATCTTACCTTGACAAAGTCAAGCTGGGCTTATCTAATCACTCTCCGTCCATTGTCCATCCGTCTGTCGTCCGTCAACACCATGTTTTGGTCTTCAAGTGAAAGTTTGTGTGTGCGATGGTCCCAAAGGAGTATTGCATTTTTGTTCAACTCAACATGTCCAACCCCATAGGGAGGGGGTGGGGGAAAATACTCCCAAATATTTTTTAAATCTTCTCATGAACCAGTAGGTACAGTGACTTGATATTTGTTATGGAACTTCCTTTTGAGGTGTAGAATCAAGTCTGTTCAAACGTAGTTCGTGAAGCAATATTTGGCTTTGTAATGGGAGGGGCTAGATTTTTGGCACCGTCCAAAATTTCTACTTTCTGAACCGATGGTCCGGTATGAACCAAATTTGATTTGAACGAAATTCAGTATGTGGTATGATTGTGTCATAAGTACTTGACTCATGCAAAAAAAAAAAAAAATCCCGCATCCCCATGAGAACCCCAGGAGCTAAAAATAGAAATATTGTCAACGCCCATGTTTCCCAAACCATATGGGACAGAGAACTGTTAGAGGGTAAGAAGCATCCTTAGGACCAGTAGAATTGAATGGTAAAAAAATTACCATCTGTTTTGTTAGGGAGTTCTGCAGAGGGCATCGAAATAATGCTGAGTCAGCATATTTGCAAACATTTTAGAAAATTTTTTCACCAGAACCAATGGTCAGAATCTTTTGGTATTTGGTATACAGCATCCATAGAGGGGTCCGATACAAGTTTGTTAAAACGAAGCCCATTGGTTCATATTTGGACTCAATGCAGGAGCCCATTTTCTTAACTTAGGGCAAGATGGGGACTATTCTTTAAAAGTCTTTTTCAGAACCACCAGTCAGAATCTTTTAATGTTTGGTATACATCATTGTTATGAAGATCAGATTCAAGATTGTTCAAACCAAGTTCCTAGGTTAATATTTGGGCTTCCTTTGGTAGCCCAAATTTTAACTTAGGGCAATATGAGGAGAGGAAGTTTCTTTAAAAATCTTCTTCTTCAGATCCACCAGTCAGAATGCTTTCATATTTGGTATACAACATCTCTAGGGGATGAGATTCACGTTTGTTCAAACTGGGTCTGTGGGTTAAAATTTGGGTTCGTTACCGTAGCCCAATTTTAACTTAGTGCAATATGAGGAAATTTCTTTAAAAATTTCCTTCTTCAGTTCTACCAGTCAGAATGCTTTCATATTTGGTATACAACATCTCCAATGAGGTCACATTCACCATTGCTCAAATCGAGTGCCTGGGCTAATAATTGGGCTCCCTGTGAGAGCCGGAATTGGCCATGTAGCTCAAGAAGTTCTTTTTCAGTACCCTCTAGAGATGTGTAACTAAGATTAATCTACATAGGATGTATCAGGGGCTTCAGAAGGAAGCTCCACATTTTACATTCTGATCAACTGAAGAAAAGGCATGATGTTTGGACTGTTTTTGTCACTCTTGAGGGGCTCAAAGATTGACAGTGTATCCTATGGAGATGGATTGCTTAATGTAGATTCATTCTTGGACTGTTTATATTGTGTTCTGTTCAAGGTGAGTGCTTCGGGCCTCATGGGCCCTCTTGCTTAAATTATTTATTGGGTTTTAACAACACTTTCGACAGCCAACAGCTACAAGTTTCTTCTCTCCTTGAACCAAGTCTCTCGCCCAACTACAGCACTCATGGTCCACTGAGTTTTTAGCTCACCTGACTTCCAGTCAGGGTGAGCAGAAGTGATCACTCGCCGTCTGTCGTCCATGAACATGGTGTTTGGGTCTTCTCCTCCAAAACCGATGAACCGATTTAAGTGAAATTTGATATGCTTGTTTGTTATGACATCGCATTTTGATTTTGTTCAAATCAAGTCGCCCTGCCCCTCAGTAGGGCCACGCCCAAAAAGTATGCATAAATTTTAAAAAAATCTTCTCATGAACCAACAGTAGCAGAGACTTGATATTTGGTGTGCTGCTTCCTTTTGAGGTGTAGACTCAGATTGTTGAAGAGAAGTTTGTGAGGCTATATTTGCCTTCGTTATGGGAGTGGCAAGAATTTTCACCCCCGCCCAAAATTTCTATTCAACAATCCAACAGGCTGATTTGAACCAAATTTAATATGAGTCAGCATTTTTTACCACTGTGGGTAATGGGGAAAGCATTTAAGACTCTTCTTCTCCCAAACCACTGCTCCAAAAGCTTTCAAATTTCACATTTTACATTTTGGGAAGATTTTTTCACACGTTTATTGAAACCAAATCCCTGGGTCCATATTTGGGCTCTCTTTGGGAGTCCAAATGTTGAAACTAGAGCAGTAAGATAGATATTCTTCAAAAATCTTCTTCAGATCCACCAATCAGAATCTTTTGATATTTGGTATGCAGCAACCTCAGGCGGGTGACATTTAAGTTTGTTCAAGCCAAGTCCCTGGATTCATATTTGGGCTCACCAAGGTTTCGCAAATTGCGAGAATGGTCGTTTCGTTCCCGTGATGTTCTCGCAAATGCTTGTTAAGGAGATCAATTTACCGTTCCCGCAAAAATATAAGCATTTTTTCATCAGATACAATTTAATAAAATTTGATAAATTTTAGAGCTGGAACGATTAAATTGACCGATTAATCGCATAGATTAACCTTGGTTAACTGATTAATCACTTGCCCTAATAGGTAGCTGAATAATTGCCATACCGTTGATGATTTATATAATTAAAACTTTACTCAACGTAATGGACAAAACCGGCCAGCGCCATATACAAAAATGTCCATTCAAATTTTATTATGTTTTCAATTTTTGTATCAAAACATAGCTTATGACCCCTCATTGGAACGAGCTCATTTGAGGGGTCATAAGCTATGTTTTTGAGACAAACATTGAAAATCTTCAGTAATTCAAGAATTTCTTGTGCAAGTATCATCTGCTACCCGCATTTGGTGAAGGGTTGAGAATGACCATTTCCAGCTTCTGATACAGGATAATGAAGTATGTCAGCACGTAACTGGCATGCGTTACTCTGTCTCATATAATTGATGTGAGCCAGTGTGACAATGTTTGCCTGTTTTGGAGCAAGTTTGTTCCTTATTTAACCCATATAATACCGTAGTTCAAAAGTAACGGTTAACCGATCAATTACTTTTTTTATCGATCAAGACGTTGATGAGCTCTAATTAATTTCTATAAACATGATTACTGCAATAGCCTTTCGTGTGAGGGTTAAACAATCTAACGAACCATGCATTTGAAGATAAATAAGCATAATTCATGTGATTAAGACACATGTTGGAAATGGGTCCTGCAAAATATAAATGGGTTCCGCAAAAAATATATTTGCGAAACCGTGGCTCACTGTGGGAGCCCGAATTATAACTTAGTTCAAAATGAGGAATTTTCTTTAAAAATCTTCTTCAAATCCAGCAGTCGGAATGTTTTGATATTTGGTATGCATCATCCTTAGGGGGTGGGATTCAAGTTTTTCACGCCAAGTCCCTGGGATATTTGGGCTCACTGTGGGAGCCTGAATTATAACTTAGTTCAAAATGAGGAATTTTCTTTAAAAATCTTTTGTTTCAGATCCACCAGTCAGAATCTTTGGATATTTGGTATAAGCTTTTCTTGGGATGGGCAGATACAACTTGTTCAAATAAATTCCCAGGGTCGATATTTAGGCTACCATGTCAGGTGAGCGCCCTCTGGGGCCACTTGTTTTCTGCTTGACAACATTGCCCTGGCTCTTCTCTCCATATTTATCATTGTAAGGCAGTCACTACTTTTATATCGGCTTCCACAATGTGTTATTGCATGTCTGACTTTCTGTCCTTCAGATGAAATATTTCTTTGCTTTTCATTTGTCTGGATCTACATTTTAAATAATTTGCGGCTATCCTTCACCCTCCAACCCCCCCCCCCCCTCCCACACACACACACACACACACACACATACACAAATCAGGGCTGCTGCGAGTATTGAGTACTTTGTCAGAAAAGTGGTACTCGAGTACTACGAGTATGAGTACTGAGTGCTTTGGAACCAGCCCTGTCACAAATATATTAAACATCAAACAGTATTATTATATACTTGAAACAAATACAGTATAGCTGCTGTGTACTGCTCACTTTCCACGGATGGGCATTATTTCCACGGATACAATAATATTTGATGCCAAACACTAACTATTGGAATAATCATCAAAAAGTTAAATAATGAAGCACCAGGTACAACCCGATGCTTCGTTAATTAAAATTTTGCTGATTATTTTTATTGCCTGGTAAACGCATGAGTTGGACATCACTGTCCACTGTGTATTACAACCAGTCCACCGCGACTATACTGTAACTGATTTGTCCTCTTTGGGAACATATTTTCTACAATTTCACTCCTTTTGACAGAATGTGTGCCTGTGGGGATTACAACCAAAGTAGTAACAGTGCACTTGTGGATACTTGCAGCACAAGCACAGCACTACAGAATCAATATTTGATGATTTTAGGAATTTTAACAGTGTCATGAGACACCACAGTAGCAGGTACTGGTCATTCTGTTGGACAAAATCACTGTTTTATGACTTAAGGTGCCTTAACTGAGAAAACTGAGGCTTTTTATTACAAAGATTGCAAAATATTCATCAAGCACAATGTGAAATGTCTTCAGAAGCCAGAATGTGATTAAATAAAAATGGAGAATTCAATATGTGTCAACATCAATTAATTTATAAATTAAAATATTTTTTTATGGAACAAGACATACTGAGGGGTGTGGGGGGGGGGGGGCACATCCAGGGCTATACTTTACATCATCACTAGTTAAAAGAAAATTTAACATCATTTGTTGAGATAAAATGGCACTTTCTATTGATATTGGGAAATCATATTGCCTCAGCCAGGGCTCATATTTCGACGAGAATCTGAGAATCAATTCACGTAGAGATCCGTGCAGTGAGAAAGCATGTAGATTCTCGAAGCACCGCTGCTAAGATTCACGTGAAACGAACTGAGTCAGTTTAACCCTTTACCTAACCTGAAAAGCAGACGACACCTGCAAAAATAATTCTCGAATAACTAATTTTTTTCATTTTTTGTCTCAAAAACATAGGTTATGACCCCTCGTTGGAACGAGCTCGACGAGCTCGTTCCAACGAGGGGTCATAACCTATGTTTTTGAGACAAAAAATGGAAAAAAATAATGAAAATTAATTGACGATTTTTGAGAATAGCGCTGGCCGGTTTTGGCTGTTACGTTGGGTAAAGGGTTAACCCTTTACCTACCACAAAGGCAGAAAATTAAACAATACAACACAAACATGACCTGAAATATCGTGACACTGGCAATAAAATTTGTACAAATATGGCTGTCACTGGAACCGGCTCATCAGCCGGTTCCAGCAACATCCATATTTATTAAGCTTGGTGAATATTGTTTATTGTTACCTCACTTGACTGTAAGTCAGGTGGAGATTAAATAATCACTTTCTGTCTGTCGACCATCTGTCCATCTGTCCGGTGTGAACTTTACATTATCAACCTCTCCTCATAAACAACTAGGCCGAATTGAACCAAATTTGATATTCATATTCCTTATCACATTTGAATTCCAGCTTCTTCAAATAAAATTGCCACGCCCACAGAGGCCACCAAAAGGGGCATTTCTCTGATAGCACCCATAAATTGTTTTCCAAAATTAAAAAAAATGAAATATAACTTAATACAATAGGAGAAGCTTTCTTTAAAAATCTTCGTCTTCAGATCTGCCAGTCAGAATCCTTTCATATTTGGTATCGCTGGGTCAGATTTGAGATTGTTCATTTCGAGTCCCTGGCTTAATATTTGGGCAGGGCAAGGTTAACTTGAAGGTTTTCTTTAATGTTCAAATCCATTCCTTAGAGTTTTTCCATAAAATTTGCATTTCAAGCTGTTGTGACACAACAACCCTTGGAAGTTTGGCAGTACTTGTCTACAGATGACAGAACTGGAAGCTATCAGGAAGACCTGTGCTAATAATCATCTGACTTGGACACTAGAGTTAAGAATAACTTCATAACACCATTCCTATGTAGTGTTGATGAACCGTGACTAACTGAATGTGACCCAAAATACTTCTCTGAACCACTTTGTCAGGTGAGCGATTAAGGCCCCTGGGGGGGGGGGGGGCTTGTTTTTTAGCTCACCTGACTAAAAGTCAGGCGAGCTATAGTGATCACTAAACCGTCCGTCGTCTGTCGACCGTCGTCCGTGAACATGGTGTTTGCATCTTCTCCTCCAAAAATAGCTAAACCAATTTAATTGAAATTTGAGATAATTGTTTGTTATGCCATCGCATTTTGATTTTGTTCAAATCAAGTTGCCTCACCCCTCGGTAGGGCCACGCCCAAAAAAGTGTGCTTAAATCTTAAAAAATTGTCTTCTCATGCACCAGCAGTAGCAGAGATTTGGTGTGCAGCTTCCTTTTGAGGAGTAGATTCAGATTTGTTCAAGAGAAGTTCGAGGAGCTATATTTGCCTTCGTTATGGGAGGGGGAACAATATCCGCCCCGCCCAAAATTTTTATTTTCCAAACTGAGAGGCTGATTTGAACCAAATTTGATATGAGGATTTATTGGGTCACAAGTACTGAATTTATGCCCCAAAAAATTTTCCCGTCACCTCATGGGAACCACAGGAGCTAAAAATAGAAAAAAATTAAAACGCCCATATCTCCAACACTACACGGCACTGAGGATTCTTTTTGGTATGAAGCTTCATTAGGACCAACAGAATGGAATGGTAAAAAAAAAATGCTATCTGTTTTATCATGGGGTACTTTCTCGGGACTTTGAAAAAGTGCTGAGTCAGCATTTTTTTAACGCTGTGGTAATGGGAAAACATTTAAAAATACTTTTCTCCCAAACCACTGCTCCAAAGCTTTCAAAATTCACATATAACATCTTTGGAAGATTGTTTCACAGGTTTATTGAAATCAAATACCTGGGTCCATATTTGTGCTCTCTATGGGAGCCCAAATGTTTCAATTAGTGCAGTATGAGGAATATTCTTTAAAATTTTCTTCTTCAGATCTACCAATCAGAATCTTTTGATATTTGGTGGGCAACATTCTTAGGGGGTGAGATTCCAGTTTGTTCAAGCCAAGTCCCTGGGTTCATATTTCGGCTCACTGTGCGAACCCGAATTATAACTTTGTTCAAAATCTTCTTCTTCAGATCCAGCAGTCGGAATGTTTTCATATTTTGCGTGCAACATTCCGGGTGGGGTGAGATTCAAGTTTGTTCAAGCCAAGTCTCTAGGTTCATATTTGGGCTCACTGTGGGAGCTCGAATTGTAACTTAGTTCAAAATGAGGAATTTTCTTTAAAACTCTTCTTCTTCAGATCCAGCAGTGGGAATGTTTTGATATTTGGTAAGCAGCATCCTTGGGGGTGAGATTCAAGATTGTTCAAGCCAAGTCCCTGGGTTGATATTTGGGCTCTCTGTGGGAGCCCGAATTATAACTTAGTTCAATGTGAGGAATATTCTTCAAAAATCTTCTTCTTCACATCCACCAGTTAGAATCTTTTGATATTTGGTATACAGCATCTTCAAGGAGGTGATATTCAACTTTGTTCAAGCCATGTCCATGGGTTCATATTCAGGGAGCCCGAATTATTGCTTAGTTCAATATGAGAAATGTTGTTTAAAAAATTTTTTTTTAGGTCCACTGGTCAGAATCTTTGGATATTTGGTATAAGCTTTGCTTAGGAGGGGCAGATGCAGCTTGTTGAAATCAATTCCTTGGGTTGATATTTAGGATACCATGTCAGGTGAGCGCCCTCAGGGCACCTGGAGCCTCTTGTTTAAAAAACAAATCAGTAGTTGGTGTTTTAAAAGTTAAAAACTGTATTGGGTAAAGGGTTAACATGTGTTATCAGAATACAACAGGAGTTCAACCATACTGGCCTCATGGAATCCTGGGGCACTCATAGCAGGCCTGATTTCTCTCAACGATTTTCGCAAGAATCCAAATGGATTCTCCCAAATTTAGAGGAATTATAGGCCCTGAACAAGTCCAATTTTGGAACAAAATTGACATATTGTTTCAGGGAGTGGGTCACTATTTATCTTGGTCTAGGGTTATTTAAGAAAGATTTTGTCAAAAGGTATTGTGTGCTGATGCAGATGTTCATTTTATTTGGGGATTAGGGTAGTTTTCAAAGAAAGTTGTGAATTCTTATCCCTCCCAGCTTACTCATTAAGTAACAGAGTAGGAATTCTGACGGAGGCAATACCCGTTTTTAAGCCCATGTGACACAGATTGGATACTAGCCTTCAACAGAACAAATTTTCCATGCTTTTGACTAGGCAGAAGCCAAAAGTTGAATTCTATTGCAGAAATGAGTCTTTCGTCACATGAAAGAGGTAAATGTATCTTTGGTATGGTTGGGTTTGCTCATAGGAAAAACTGTTGTAAATATTTTAATTAGATTTAACTGCCTCGATAAGTTACACTCGGAAATTATGTAATACCCAAAACTAAGCTGTCTTGGGAAAATATATTGTTTCAATAAACATTTGAAGCATTCTACTGACATCTTGCATTACTGTTGAATGTTCCAGATGAATAAAGAGGGTGATTTGAGGACTTTTTGACCTAAAAATTCATTTGACTATTGGTGTGTTTTGGTTGGGAATTCCCTAAGAAATATGTACCAGCACTTCCCTTTCTGTTAGTTTTTCTCTCTTATTTGTTGCATAACCCCCTGTTTAAGGATCAGAAAAAGGTTGTCTGAAGGTCTATACTTGACAAAAGATATTTGAATGCCAAATATAAAATGATGCGACAATATTTTTTTCGCCTGAACATTATAGTGATCGCCTATGGAAAAATACTTTGTACTGTGATAAGTGTATGTTTGGCTGAAATTAAACAATTGTGGGAATTCGATTGCATAAAATGTTTTTGGAGTAATGGTTGCGGAATGAAATATTTCAATATGTTGGATACTTTGGGGTTCCTTCTTACGCCTTGCGTATTGTCATATTAAGTTTAAATATCAGACTTAACCCTCTTCTAGCTTTTTTAACTTGAGTACGAGTGGTGTCTTATTTTGTACAATATTCACGCATTTTGTATTAAATTTTCAAGCATTGGGAACGACATAACATTTTTACTTTTAACGGGTATCTTGAAATGGTTAAAGCAACGCCTCTTCTGTGCGCGTGAACGTAGTAACTGTTCGAAGAGCATCAAACGTTCATACTTTGGTTACTGTTTTTCGGTTCGGACAGCTGCAAGAGGTTAGCTTCAAACTTTTTGTTTTTCCTTGTAAGGAATTGCAAACTAAATAATCTTACTTTTGCAAGTCGAGACCTCAGACTTAACCCTTAGTCATTCTGGTTATCTTAATAAGGGAGAAATGTCTTATTTTTTTAACAAATTCTACCTTAATTGTGTGGCCTGTGGATCTCAGAAACAACACCTATTTCCATCTGAAATTGTTTCTCCACATGCCGTAATTTTAGTGAAAACATTTTACGCGCCAAAATCGGAGAAAAACATGGAGACATGTCAAAAAAATATGGCGAAGTCTGCGTCCAGGCTAGATTAAATTTTCCATATATATAGAGTGTAATATGATGCAGTAACATAACGGAGCAGCGCCATTACTTTTAACCCCCCACCGAACGTTAATGGACCATAATTTGTGATTTTTAGCAAAACTGCAGAACGACCCAAGTTAAAATCCCTTTACAGAGACTGATATATGACCACAATTTTAGTAAAGAAAGATACCACATTCATCGTCAAACAAATTTATGGTTCAAGCTTGTTTGTGGCATTTAACCCTTTAGAACAGTGATTTATAGAGTAAGGGTACCGTTTAAAATATACGAAAATTCGCAAACTTTGGTTACTATTTTCGATCAGTTGTATAAGGGGTAACTTTAAATTCTTTGTTTTCTGATGTGTAGAGATGTTTGGTAAGCACATCTGCTGTTATATTGTTAGATATTTGATAAACCCTCTCTCAGTTTTGGTAACATGTAATATAGGAGTAGTATCAGTAATATTTTATCAAGCATGGCGAGTCTGTGTTTCTACATAATCACAATTTTCTAGTTACAACTGAAATGCTCATACAAACCTGTTTTCTCTTTCTCGTGCAATATCCAGAGTTAACTTAACAAGATTATTTTGTATACAGAATACTGTTACTGTTTTACCCGATTTGAGATGAAAAGTTCAAATAACTGAATAAAATGTAAGGGTAGTCACAATTTCAGTGAAGTATGTAATGTAATTTATATTTGTAAACCGACAGTCATTGGTGGTGATCTCAGGATAAGTTATTTAGCACAATGTTCTTTTCAATATCAAAGATGCCTATACAGCTGTTTTAAACTGCACGAGTGAACAAACACTTTGAGGATGAAACTCGAATCACAGCTTGTTAAATATGAATGTTTTTACGTTGAGTGAAAAAATGTTATAGAAAAAAAGGCTTTTGGAAATTGAGTTGTCATTCTAGAACGTCACGGATTGTTCTCCCCAGGACAAATGTGCATGACAATCAACATCAGGTTGTACATGTCACATCCCACAAAGCGACGATATGACCATTGACCATTTTTGCTGAGTATTTATCACACACAATTACGCGCGCAGCAGCAGTAGGCTTTTCCATAAGAACGATTGCAGCTTTGACAAGGCTATTCCACAGCATCTAAATGTAAATCAAGGCACGCTCTGGAACGAAAGATTCAGCATACCAACCGGAAATAATTCATATCAATCTCCACAGCACAGAAGGTTTCTAGGAATGAAGTGGAGATACCTATTTATTGATAGAGCCTTATAATTTATATTAACCTTCACGGCGCAAAAGAGTTCAAGAAGTAAGGTGGAGATAACCTATTTAATGATAGAGCCTAATAATTTATAATAATCACCACATCGCAGAAGAGTTTAAGTAATCGGGTGAAGATAACCTATTTATTGATAAAGCTCAATAATGGATAATAATTTCTACAGCACCGAAGGGTTCAGGGAATCAGGTGGAGATAACCTATTTATTGATAGAGCCTATACAAAACCCGTTGAAACACTCTAGTTTCTGTAAAGGGAAATACATGATACCCTAGGTATTCGGTAAGATAGAGGTCAAGAACGAAGCCGGAGACCATGGCCGAATATCCTTGGACGGGAATATTACTTCACGTGAAACCCAATTTACATTCAGTTATTGTTTTGATGCGAAAAAGGAAAAAAAACAAATAATGTTATCACATTGCAGAAAATAAAAATTTAAAATGTCAACAGATTTTGTCGCTGAGGTATTCTGGTGGATTCCTTTGGGATAACTCATCGAAGATACTAAATAAGCGATCTGTAAGTCTCGTCTGTTGAGGGTGTGTGCTTGTATGGGAACAATAATTGCGTATTATTTATACGAATTCCCGGTTTTCTTTTAAGAATGTCCGCGCATTCTTAAAAGTAATGTAAACTTTAATTTTCTTCGTGGTTATTTTCAGATAACCGCGAATGTGAAAGAAAGGTAGTTCTCGACAGTGGGTTTTAAACCCATTGGGTATCCTGTTCTGAGTTTAAGGAAAGGGAGTGAGGGGGCGTTGCAGCTCTTTAGAAAAGGTTTCGACGGACCCTTGCATTGACAAAAAAAACATCTTCCTGGCAAACTTACAAATGTTGGCGAGTCACAACTGATTCATGTTGGCCAGTTAAGAATCTGCAAATACTTTCACTTCAACTGTTGATGAGAACAAAACTAAAGCTCCAAAGTACATTTCCTTTCAAAAACCCTTATACTGTGAGTAAATACTGATTTAGTTCTACACCTGCTACTAGATGATTTGTTAGATCACGAGTTGTTTTGTCTTTCAAACAGGCAAAAACTAATATTCCACAACTACAAATCGTCTCTTGAGTGGCACAATGCTAAAGCAGTTCAGATGGCTCCTTGTGTTGCTGAATAGCCGAAATTATTCTAAACATTTTATCTCACGAAGCTGTTATATTTGGCCATCGCTATTTACAAAAATATTCCCCCAAAACATAACTTATTGGCCCTCGTTGGAACTAAGAGCGTTAAAAATTTGCTACAGTGGTCACACACCTTTCGTGCTGCAGAATTATCTATAAAATATGTTAATTTATGATGAACTAGAGTTACATCACTTAGATTAATATAGTTTGTTTTCGTTTTATGCTACCGCTATAGCATCCTACTAACATTTGTAGAATGTACTGTCGCATAATTAACGCTGTGATAATGTGCACATTCTACTATATTTAGTCTGTGTGAAAAAGCAAACTAATATTTGTGTTTCTTGTGTTTTCCTCTGTCTTTTTCCCACGTCCCTGTACACCCTGTAACCCGAATACACATCCTATTTTAACCCATTACCTAACATGAAAAGCAGACGACACTTGCAAAACAAATTCTTGAATAACTAATTTTTTTCATTTTTTGTCTCAAAAACATAGGTTATGACCCCTCGTTGGAACGAGCTCGACAAGCTCGTTCCAACGAGGGATCATAACCTATGTTTTTGAGACAAAAATGAAAATATTTTGAAAATTAATTGGCGATATTTGGGAATAGCGCTGGCCGGTTTTGGCCGTTACGTTGGGTAAAGGGTTAATACTTTTTGGCATATACGGCTAGACAGAGTCACTAGTACTTGGCCATCCATATTCTTCCGATTCTTGGTGTATTGCGTGTGTGTGTAGGAGTGTTTTGAAACTGAGTAGCACTCATATCTCAAGTATGGCATCACCTATGGAACTGGGACCAACACCTGATGTGTCAAAACCCAATGAAGGTTCAAAATATGGGTCAAGCTCACTATGATCACGCAAGGGTCATTTAGTGCAGTTTTTAGAACTGCAGGAATTCGCATTTTATGACCCAATACATTCCTGAAGTCCATACATGTATCTGAACAATCAAGAAACTGGGCGGGGACAAACATTTTTAAAGTGGGTCAAGCTCATATCTCGTGTATGATACGGCCTTTGGAATTGGGACCAACACCCAAAGGGTCAAAATTTAATAAAGGTTTCTAATATGGGTCAAGGTCACTCTGATCACCCAGTGGTCACCGTGTGCATTTTCTGAAATTTCCGAAATTCCCAATTTATCTGATAAACTCAGCAAAACTGTTTTTGAATAAGAGCATTCGAAAACAAGTGCAGCATTGTTTCCTTTGTTTCATCACAAAATGTATACAACCCTGTTTCTGATAATTTACATTTGTGAAGTTTCTGCACAATATACATTGTAAAATTTAATATTGAAAAACTTTGCAAATATGTATCGTCAGAAATCTTGAAAGGATTTTTGCATATCCACGCCCAGTCCCCCTGTTGTGCATCGATATTCAAAACATCTTTTCACTTTGTCTGACTTTTTTGCAGTTTTGGATCGTTCTAGTGAAACTGGGCAAAATGATATGCCCATTTTCTGGATCATTTACGGTTTTTCAATGTTATTGTTTAAAACTGAGTGAAGTATTCGGTGTTTTTTCGCCATTTTTTTCCTCTCATGGAAGTGCGTCAGTCCCACCTTGATAAACAGTAAAGCGTGTTTTTATATCGTATTTTGCATGAATTGTTGTTCAGGAGAGTTCTGCTGTCACACAATAAATTGTTACCAAAGAAGATTCCCTTTGGACACCAGTCTTTTTTATAAAAAGTAGTTTCTTTTGTTTGCTATAGAAGAGTACTGGGGGGAAAACTTGTTCAGGCGTTGTGACGACATCATTTTATAAATCAGACCCAGTGCTCCGCACGCCTTTCCAAAATGTATTTGTTTACTCTCCAATCACTGAAGGGCTTTCTCTACGCGTATGGCAAATTTTGTAACTACGGAATGTTTATAAGTTGTCCAAGACAGGAGTTTTCCGTCGAATAATTATTTTGAATCAAGAAGTTTTTTAATCCACCCTAGCTTCAGGGCGGGACTATAACTGTTTTTATGTGGGGGAACTTGATGCCATCGTTTTCTCTTGTTATAAGTAATCACGTTTCGGTCTACTTTGTCGGTTTTTCCGGACCACAGAAATCTACAAAATAGTAAATGAATTTTATTCAACAGCTTCTCGTTCGGATCTGGAAGAACCGACAAACAAGGTATCAACTGGGGCAGAACAAGTGTTTTTTCAGTTATTTTGTCTAACAGCGATATATGTTTTAAGGACTAGTCGTTCAGAATTTATTCTCTTTTCGTTATTGTGTTGAAGTTATTTATAACATAATTCCAACTGAAAAGGTTGAATTCAATACCCAGCATTGTAAATGAAGTTCTGTAATTCCAATTTGGTCGTCACTTTATAGAAATTTCTTCGCCACAAACAAAGTTTAGCGAATGAGTCGATTCTGCTCAAGACTGCGTTAAGAGAGCTGTCGTTGGGAACTAAGTGGGATGGATGAGTGATTCCGATCCCGTGGTTTATTCCTATCGACTTGCCAAGCGCGTTTGCAGGTCGGGATGTTGGGGTGGGGTTTAGGTTGTGTAAGTGTATGCTGGGTGGTGTCAGGTTTTGCAAGTGTAAGAAAGGGTTTAACGAATAATTTGGATTTGGCCAAATCAAGTATGAAATTTGTACAATTGTGATGAGAACACGGGAAGGGGAAAATGGAAGTTGACCGAAATTTACCACCTGAGTGTGGAAATAGCTTAATTCCCATAGAAGTTTACAAAGCCGGGCGTCATTCCTATTCCAGATTCAAAATTGTTGAATTTTTGTTCAATATATATTTTTTTGCGTGACTTGTACAGATTAGAAAATTAAATATGTATGTTCAAGCATCTGCTGTGCTTTAAACATCCTTTTCAGGCCATATAGAGGGATTATTAAAATTTATACAGACTGCTTTGCTGTCAGGAGTGGAGTGGAGTTTCTTGTGGTCGGTTTCTGTTGCATATTTTCACGAAATGAAGATTTTTTGATGATGGCACCTTAGTATATGCGGTACGGTGAGAGTAGATTGCAACTAAATCATCAGTGGAGTGAAGTTAACACCCACAGTATCACTGTCAAATTCTGTATATATGGATAAAAAACACAAGCGATGTTTCAGCCAATGGTCCTCCGGATCTGACCCGGAGGTCTATTGGCTAGAACTTTGCTTCTTCTTGTTAAACTTTGCAAACAATTTGCAATTATTGCCTGGGTGGAATCTCCACTCTGTGGGTGAGTTAGTGATAATACACCCTCCACGTAGTGGATGTATTTCTTCTATGGCGTGTTCGGGAAACATCTGAGAAATTTAGAGTATTGTTGGTTATACGTGGATTGACGTCATGATGATCCACTATAATAAGTAAACCATTGTGTGGACCTAAAGAAATCAAGTTCGCGAAACGACGGAAATTAAAATTTTCTTCTGTGCAACAAGATGTCATCCTCTATATAACAAGCCGATATCTTCCATATAACAAACTAACACTTGTTTCTACAAATAATCCTCAGATCCATTTTTCTAGAGAAGACGACGTAGATTTTTCTTTTTAGAACTATGAACGGTTTGATCGTAAGGCATAGCTTTATAGCCAGACTACGTGCTTCTATAAGACATTTAAATTTATGGACCTTGTCGGTGTCGAAGTCAAGGTGGAATTCCTGTTGGAGTGGTTCATGATTTGAATCATATTGTTGAACGTGGAATAGATTGGATTTTTTGTGCAAGTTGGGGCAAATGATTTAGACAATACAAGCTTTTGTTTGGCAATATTTTAGAAAATGTGTAGATGATAACTGCTAGATGGAGGGATCCTGGTGTCAGAAAAATAATATTAGGAAGTATTTTCACTAGACAGCGAACACGGAATGTATCTCAGAAAATCTATAAATTTAGGAGATTGGCTGTGAAAGAGGCAATGCGGTCTGTATGTGCGAGTATACAGTGTATCTTCGCCATAGGCAGACCGTCGTGTTCCATATGTCAGTGGGTGATGTACATTAAAATTTTGTAGAACAGAAATACTTTTAGAACCGTATTCAAGGACGGGTTGACCTTGGGCTAAGTGTGTCACAGTGTCATGGGTGGATGTAGAGCATTACCTAATCTGGCGGTAAGATCTCCTGTAGTATGTCTGCGTGGCGGCAAGCAATCTTCCAGTCGAGATCGATTGGTGGATGGTATCCTGTGTCCCTGCATGATTCTGTTTCCAGGGTTTCCGGGGTCGTTGGGGCGATTTTTCTTTGCTTAGCCGTGGCCTGAAATTTATATAACCTTATAATTAGTTGTTTTGTGTGTTCTTCCTTAAAACAATCCGTGATCTTTGATTTTTTTTTGTATTTATATACCGAGGAATTGTATATTATGTAATATACTAAAAGAAGAAAAAAGGTGAAGGTAATATTTTACAGCACTTCAAGAACGAGGACGTTTGGCTTGGGGTGGGGTATTGTACCGAAATAAAAGTGTCTACCTA
This sequence comes from Pictodentalium vernedei, assembly GCA_031216915.1. Lineage (NCBI taxonomy): Eukaryota > Metazoa > Mollusca > Scaphopoda > Dentaliida > Dentaliidae > Pictodentalium > Pictodentalium vernedei. The sequence continues at coordinate 390,911,402 of CM062291.1, read as the reverse complement.
AAATATTATGTGGATTAGTACGTTTATACTGGAATGAAGTGCCTGCCTGAGATACTAAATGGGTTAATGTAAGCCATTGAAAACTTAGAACGCGGTATTGCACACACAGCGTGGATAATTATTGCATGTAGAGAGAGTGTGAGTTGATCAGGGCAGTTCAGTTATCAGTGAAAGATCGAGCGTGGTAAACAAAAGTACCTCGGGTGTGAATTATTTTGGAAACACTCTCAAGATTCCGTCGAACGGGGTAGGCTGAGATTATTGTATAGAATTGTGTGTTCTTTTGTGGCTTTCCTGAGCATGGAGTATCTGTTTGAAAAAAGATCGTGAGTATAATTTTAATATTGCATGGAATATATATCTTAACTCTGTGGTGGGGGAAAAAACATGAATTAGCCATTCAGTGATTTTTGGGTATAATTCAGGATGTGGAATTCATGTGGTCCAGGGCTTAGAGTTTTTACTGATATTTGAACACAGACTGGGCAGGTCTAATTTAGAAACGTTGGATTGAATTTAAGGGCGCAGCTTGGTGGTTTTTGATTATATCGTTCTGCTATGGCAAATACTAAGCGTTTTCTGTCCCAATGACATATCGTATCATTGCGTTGGAAAGGTCTTGATATTTGCTGGTGCTGGCGATCGGGTTTAATGAATCTGTGACGTTAGATTGAGTTTAAGGGCGCAGCATAGTGATTTTTGTGTTCATATTTTGTTCTACTATGACAAATACTAAGCGTTTTCAGTCCTAATGACATATCGTGTCAATGGGACAGAAAGGTGTTGAGATTTGCTGGTGCAGGCGATCGGGTTTGATAAATGTGTATCGTTGGATAGAATTTAAGGGCTCAGCATATTGATTTTTGTTTATATTGTTCTGGCTTTTTGGGGTAATTGATGATGTTATGCAGAGTTTAGAAGGCATAGTGAAACGAATAAGTGAATTGATTTGAGGCCGTGAAATATTATCCTCTTTTATCGGAAATAATACAAGGGCGTAGAATTCTACTCTTTGATGACCGTGGGGACTTCAGCTTGGAAAATCTAGATACTATTTAGTGGTGAATTTTGTACTCTCGCGTTTCCAGTCTGGACAGTGGTTGCTACTGTGTGGTTATGATTAGTATGTTTAATCTCAACTGTGGAGTATGGTTATGAATAAATTAAATTTCTTTCAAACTGTGTTTTGTTTTTCGTTTAACAATTTCCAATTTATTAAATATTAGAGAGGGGGAACGAACCTGTGAGAGGAGTGTCCCAAAACCGCAATCCATTAAACCATGACTGTCGCCATCTTTTCTCACCCTTTGGGACATTATTTAATTTTGGGTAGAGATGAGACGTCATAATAGCAAGAAGCCATCTGGTGGAGAAAATATGAGCACTGCAAACTGACAAAAGCCACATTGGACATCCTACGCAGTAAGTTTAAGATATTTTATTGTTCAAAATTTGGTGTCTTATTTATGCCATAGCAGACTTTCAGGCAGTGATTTCCTCCGCATGGTAACAATTCCAAGGCAAATATTAATTCCACGTGATCTATGTTTCATTCCAAAAAAAAATGATATATAATTTATTGCGGTTATTCCTTTCTAACCTTTCTGGGATTTAGGGGAAAATTGCCTGAAATTTGACCAAAGTTAGGTTAGACATCCCCTTGACTGGGTTGTTTCAGACCTCCATCGTCGTCAAATCAAATGATAACATATTCTCGTCTGTGCCACGTTTCTGCTGTTTACGTGATTTTTTGGTCTTTTTAACCCTTTACCTAACATGAAAAGCAGACGACACTTGCAAGAATAATTCTTGAATAACCAATTTTTTTTCATTTTTTGTCTCAAAAACATAGGTTATGACCCCTCGTTGGAACGAGCTCGACGAGCTCGTTCCAACGAGGGGTCATAACCTATGTTTTTGAGACAAAAAATGAAAAAAATAATGAAAATTAATTGGCGATTTTTGAGAATAGCGCTGGCCGGTTTTGGCCGTTACGTTAGGTAAAGGGTTAAGCCTATAGTATTTCTCACACAAACATAGTTTGTTACATATTTAGGCTTTTCCCTCTGGAAAAGACTATTGTTTTTGTACGGATTATTATTTTTTTTTTTTTTTTTTTTGGGGTTTTTTTTTTTTTTTTTTTTTCCACACATTTTTGTCCGTACGATTCAGAAGCCATTTTCGAACCGATTTTCACACAATTTGGCACACGCATAGAGGGGCAAAAAATCTAAAAATGTACCGAAGCGGAATTTTCGATTTAACCCTTATTTCGCCAGAATTGGCAAAAAACTGCCAAAATTGGGGTTTTTCGGCACTTTCTCAAAACACGTCTTTAGGATTTTTTTTAAACATTCATCATTTCTAGACCTGCCCATGTCACGACCTTTGATACACACGACATATTTGGCGATGCATATGGTAACCCTCCACAGGCTGCCAAACATCGAAATTTTGATGAAATGGGCCGGTTTCAGGCCCCCAGAGCACCCAAACGATACAAGATAGATAAACATAACTTCCTTTATTTGAAGTGGAATTCACCGGAGATCATTTTTGTAAGTAATAATGGTGTTCAAAAAACCAAGCATTAACCCGTTTTGGGCTGGTTAAACAGCAATACCCCCAAAAAGCTAAAAAATTCAGGTTTTCCGTGGATTTCTCTAAACGAGTCTTGTAGATTTTCATGAAAAAATTGTCACTCCCAGGCCTTGATGTGACAATAGAAGTTGAATGGACAAAATACTTCGGTGAGCATTTGTTAACCCTCCACGGGCTGCTAAAAGTCAAGATTGTGATAAACTGGGCTGTTTTTGGACGCCAACGGCACCCAACAGGTCCGCCACAAAGAAAAGTGATTTCTTTCATCGAGCGCACAATCTATAGGGAAACATTTTTGTAAGTAGTAAGGGTATTCAAAAAACGAAGTCTTAACCCATTTGGGGCAGGCTAAAGAGAGAGACCCCTTAAAATCTAAAAATTCCCATTTTCTGTGGATTTCTCTAAATACATTCCATAGGTTTTCAAGAAAAATTGACTACTTGCAGGTCTTTGTGTGACATTACAAGTGGCATGGACAAAATATTCCGCTGAGCGTTTATTAACCCTCTACAGAATGCCAAGCATCATTATTTTGTTGAAATGGGCTGTTTTCGGACACACACAGCACGCAATGTATGTCCGAGAGTTACACATAATCTCCTTTGTTGGAAGTGGAATTAACTGAGGACCATTTTTGTAAGTAATAAGGGTATTCAAAAACCCAAGCGTTAAACCCTTTTGGGGTTGTTATTAGCGATACCCATCAAAAGCTAAAAAAAAATTATGTTTTCCGTGGATTTCGTTACAAACATCTTGTAAGTTTTCAACAGAAAATGGCCATTGATAGGTCTTGGAGTCACATTACCGGTTGCATGGATAAAATATTCCAGTAAGCATTTGTTAACCCTCCATAGGCTGCTAAATGTCAACATTTTGAAAAAATAGTCTGTTTTTGGACACCAACGACAGCAAATGGGAATGCCACAGAGATACATAACTTCTTTTACCGGATGCAAAACTGACAGAAAAAAATTTAGTAAGTAGTAAGGGTATTCAAAAAATCGAGGTCTTAACCCATTTTCGCCTGGTTAAGATGTACCCCTTAAAAGCTTAAAATTCCAGTTTTCTGTGGATTTCTCCAAAAAATCTAGTAAGTATTCAAGAAAAATTGACCATTTGCAGGTCTTGGAGTGACATTACAAGTTACATAGACAAAATATTCCGGTAAGCGTTTGTTAACTCTCCAGAGGCTGCAAAGCATAGAAATTTTGAGAAAGTGGACTGTTCTTGGGCACCCATTGCACGCAATGTGTACCTGCGAGATAACCATTCTTTGGAAGTGGAATTCATCAGACCAAGCATTAACCCATTTAGTACTGGTCTTAACCCGTTTTGGGCTGGTTAAACAGCGGTACCCATCAAAGACTTAAAATTTCATGTTTTCCCTGGATTTCTTTAAAAACATCTTGTAGATTTCAAGAAAAAATGGCCATTCACGGGTCTTCATGTGACATTACAAGTTACATGGACAAAATATTCCGTTGAGCATTCGTTAACTCTCCACGAGCTGCTAAACATCAAAATGTTGATAAAATGGATTGTTTTCAGACACCAAGAGCACCCAATGGATATGTAACAGAGAAATATAACTTCTTTTACTCGCGTAGAATTCACAGAGGATCAGTTTTGTAAGTAGTAAGGGTATTTAAAAGAATGAAACTTAACCTATTTTAGACTGGATAAGGAGAGATACCCCTTAAAAGCTTAAAATTTACATTTTCTGTGGATTTCGCTAACTGCTTGTTGGCGATTTTCAAGAACAATTGGACATTGGCAGGTCAAACAAAGTGCATAGATAGAATATTCCGCTAGTCGTTTGTTAATCCCGCTACAGGCTGCTAAACGTCAAAATTTTGATAAAATCGACTGTTTTCGGGCAGCAAATGGGTATGTAATAGGTAAACATAACCTCTTTTATCAGACTCAGAATTCATGAGGGATAATGTATGGTAGTGTTAAGGGTATTGAAGGGAGCGTGGTGGCTCAGTGGTAGACTGTTGTCCGGGACGACTCACGTTGTGTCCTTGGGCAAGGCACGCACTTTAGCCCGGTTGCCGACATGGGGGCACGATGACGCCGTGTACTAAGGCATACTGCACGTCGATGGAACATATGTCTTCACCCTCTGTAACCCTGCTCGAGCAGAGCTTGAACAGAGTTAGAATGTTGAGGAGCTGACAGTTGCTCGTCGTTGCTTGGTGGTTCTCTCCGTGTACTCCGGCTTCCTCCACCTATAAAACTGTCACGGTCACGATTAGCCATTGTGCATAAGTATGTGACCTTAAACACCAATAAATAAATAAATAAATAAATAAATAAATAAATAAATAAATAAATAAATAAATAAGGGTATTCAAAAAGCCAAGCCTTAACCCTGTTTATAGGATTAAAGACAGACAGCCCATGCGGTGTACGCTGCCTACATTACTTGTAAAATCGACACCCCCCTAAATCTACTTCGAGGTGCGGTGTCGGACCCGACCACCTGACGGTTCTGACCTCATTAGATAACACTCCTTCGTTGTATTTAGCAGCATGGATTTCCCCAAGAAGCAAAGACAAAAATACGTCTGCGGAAAATAATGGCAAATATTTTATTTAGTCTGTATTTTGTCCGTATAGAAAATGTCTCGCCCACATATACCTAAACATGATTCAATGATACAATTGGACATATTTCTCTCGTAAAACCTGAAAAAGACTTGATTTATTTCATTTTAGGATTGCGCGTGTATATTCTTAGAAGATTCTCTGTGTGTTATTAATATACAGCGTCAGTCTTTGATCTCGTTTGGGACGATCAGTGATTAACACCTTTTCGACAAGAGCCATCGAAATTGAAAAAAAAAAAAAAATCAAATTTCACTAAAACCTTTTGCAGAATCGTGTTTTTCAGAAAACTCTTTCGCGATTGCATGTGTCGTTTTCAAAATTCCGATCAGTAATCACGAAATTATAAATATGTTGTTGTCAATAACAAAATTGAAAGCATGTCCGTCAAACTTGCATGAAGTCAGAACTCGACTCGGGTGAAATACTGCAGTGATGCAGTGAAAGTTCGAGAGTAATAAACGCTGATATCGCAGTAGGCTTTAAACTGTCCATGGAATGGTCCTAAAATCATGTTTATATTTGCAGCTTTACTGCAAATAGGTTTCCCGTTGTTTCTTGTTGAAGTGTTGTTTCCGTCAAGGCCAAGTACCATAGAAAATTTGGAACACCGAGCAGTGGGCCTGCCCCATGAACACCTGCCTGTTATTAAAATTAATTAGCGGGGACATCTGCCCCCCCCCCCCCCCTTCCTGCTGTTTTTTTTACCTAGGACACCTGCCCCCTATTGTTTCTTTTACCTAGGCCACGTGCCCTCCCCGGCCCCCCCTGCTGTTTTTCACCAACTACACCTGCCCCCGTTTGTTTGCTAACGGGCCCCTCCCCATTGAACTTTCTATCTTTAGAAGCACCCGGGCCGACGGGGAGAGGGCGTGGTTGTGAGCATGGCTAGATTTCGCTGAAGGAAGGTACCCTCAAATCTGGGTCGAAAGTGGCGAAAATGACAAAAGGCTACTTCAACGTATGGTAACGGTATAAACTTCAGACAATCTGGGCGATGTACAGACGAAAGATCATACCTTGGAGCCGGTTAGGTAATTTGGCACAAAAAAACTCCGATTTTATGCTCAATCGCTGCTCTACAGTAGTCTACAATAGTGCCAAATTCCATTCCAAACTGATAGAGTCGGGACGAATAGTACTCTCACTTTCCACGCGATGCGTGGTTTCTCCACGCGGTCTCGACACTTGCAACAGATGCCAAAATATCGGCCAGGATGCGTAGAACAAGTTCTGAAAATTAGAAGTCGCTGCCTTCGGCGGTCTGGACACGGTTCGTGTTTGTGAGAAGTGCAATTTTAATGTCAAATTGACAAATTTTCGTTAATCGTTTCCTGCCAAAACACCTACTCACCGCCGATTTCTTTTCACTGCAACTTCTTCCGATTATCTAAGGTTTAAAGATAGTGTCAGGATACACCCCCCCCCCCCTCCCCCGCACCGAAACCTGGGACTTTAAGCTCAATCGCAGCTCCACAGTCGTCTACAACACTGCCCATTTCCATTCTGAACTGATAAAGTCGGGACGAATAGTACTCTCTCCTTCCAAGCGATGCGTGGTGTTTTCCAGGCGGCTCGGACGCTCCAAACAGATCCCAAAATGTCGGCCAGGGTTCGTAGAACAAGTTCTGAAAATTTCAAGTCGCTGCCTCCAGTGGTCTGGACACGGTTCGTGTATGTCAGAAGTGCTATTTTAATGTCCAATATGCAAATCTTCGTCAATCTTTTCCTGCCTGCCAGAAACCCAATCACCGCCAATTTCTTTTCACTTTAAACTTCTGACGATTCTCTTAGGTTTAAAGGTTGTGTTGGGATCCCTGGGTGGCGGTCTTAAAGAAGCAACTTCCATTTACAGAGAGAGGGGGGGGGGGGGCTCTAAAGGAGTCTGCGCCCATTCACGACGTCTTTTCTCGAACTGGCTTGAAAAGGAAGGACCAAATTGAGACAGTTACCTCCTCTCTTCAAAACGCTATATCCCAACCAATTCTAGGCAGATTTCCATGAAATTTTCACTCGTTGTTCATGGATAGTTGCGGCATCACTTTCCATGAAGAGCGATACGAATTTCGCATTTCGTCACGTCGAATTCGAAAAGAGCGCATGCGCATGGATTTCTCTGAAAACATCTTATAGATTTTAAGTAAAAATGGCCATTCGCACTTTTTGGTTTGAAATTGCAAGTTGCATGAATAAATATGCCTGTTAGCACATGTTAACCCTCTACAATTGGCCAGACATCAATATTTTGGTTACATTTGAGATAAAATTGACCATTTTCAAATAGACAGAGCACTCAAAGGGTATGTGTCAAACAAACATAACTCCTTTTGTCGGTCATTAACTTGTGGGACGACGATATTGATATTAACCCACTCTACCATTAATGATGGTTTTTACCTAAACAATCTTTTTATAAAACTGAGTCATTTGAGACTACTATAACCACCTTTCTCATAACATCAATGAAAGAACTTCAGTGAGACAGTTAAAAACAATTCATCAGACACTGTGGGGGCATGAAAAATCAAGGAATCTCATCGGGAAAAGCCATGATTCTCCAGAATCATAAAGTCTAGTTTGGGTTTTTTTTTTTTTTTTTTTTTTTTTTCCACACATTTTTGTCCGTACGATTCAGAAGCCATTTTCGAACCGATTTTCACACAATTTGGCACACGCATAGAGTGGCAAAAAATCTAAAAATGTACCGAAGCGGAATTTTCGATTTAACCCTTATTTCGCCAGAATTGGCAAAAAACTGCCAAAATTGGGGTTTATCGGGACTTTCTCGAAACACGTCTTTAGGATTTTTTTTAAACATCCATCATTACTAGACCTACCTATGACACAACCTTTGATACACACGACATATTTGGCGATGCATATGGTAACCCTCCACAGGCTGCCAAACATCGAAATTTTGATGAAATGGGCCGGTTTCAGACCCCCACAACACCCAAACGATACCCGAGTGGTAAACATAACTTCCTTTATTGGAAGTGGAATTCACCGAAGATCATTTTTGTAAGTAATAAGGGTGTTCAGAAAACCAAGTGTTAACCCGTTTTGGGCTGGTTAAACAGCAATACCCCAAAAAAGCTCAAAACTTCATGTTTTCTGCGGATTTCTCTAAACGAGTCTTGTAGATTTTCAAGAAAAATTGGTCACTCTCAGGTCTTGGTGTGACATTACAAGTTGCATGGATAAAATATTCCGGTCAGCATTAGTTAACCCTCCCCGAGCTACTAAACGTAAAAATTGTGATAAAATGGGCTGTTTTTAGACACCAACAGCACCCAAACGATATACCACAGAGAAAGGGGCCTTCATTTATCGGACGCAAAATTGATCGGAAAATATTTTTGAAAGTGGTAAGGGTATTCAAAATTTGACGTCTTAACCCATTTGGGGCTGGTTAAAGAGAGATACCCATTAAAATCTTAAAATCCCCGTTTTCTGTGGATTCCTCTAACAACATCTTGTAGGTTTTCAAGAAAAATCGGCTATTTGTAGGTCTTGGTGTGACATTACAAGTCGCATGAACAAAATATTCTGGTCAGCATTAGTTAACCCTCCCCGGGCTGCTGAAGGTCAAAATTGCGATAAAATGGGCTGTTTTTGCACACCAACAGCACCCAAAGGGTACACCACAAAGAAAAGTTCCTTCTTTTATCGCGCGTACAATTTATATGGAAACATTTTTGTAAGTAGCAAGGGTATTCAAAAGTCGACGTCTTAACCCATTTTGGGCAGGCTAAAGAGAGATATCCCTTGAAAGCTTTAAATTCCCATTTTCTGTGAATTTCCCTAACGGTAACTTGTAGGGTTTCAAGACAAATTGACTATTCGTAGGTGTTTATGTGACATTAACCATCTACAAGCTGCCAAGCATCGTAATGTTGTTAACATGGGACTGTTTTCAGACACGCACAGCACCTAATGTATATATGAGAGATAAACATAATCTCCTTTGTTTGAAGTGGAATTCACAGAGGACCATTTTTGTAAGTAATAAAGGTATTCAAAAAGCCAAGCGTTAACCCCTGTTGGGGAGGTTAACAGGGATACCCATCAAAAGCTTAAAAATCGTTTTCCCTGGATTTCTTTACAAACATTTTGTGGGGTTTTCAAGAGAAAATGGCCGTTGATAGGTCTTGGTGTCATATGACCAGTTGCATGGATCAATTATTCTGGTAGGCATTTTTTAACCCTTCATGGGCTTTTACCGGACGCAAAACTGATAGGGAAACATTGATATTGATATTAACCCATTCTACCATTAGATGGGTTTTACCTAAACATTTTTTTATCAAAACCAAACCGAATCATTTGAGACTACTATACTCACCTTTCTCATAACATCAATGAAGGAACTTTTACGCCCTTTGATACACACGACATATCAGGCGATGCATATGGTAACCCTCCACAGGCTGCCAAACATCGAAATTTTGATGAAATAGACCGGTTTCAGGCCCCCACCGCACCCAAACAATACACGAGAGATAAATATAACTTTCTTTACTGGGAGTGGAATTTACCGAGGATCATTTTTGTCAGTAATAAGGGTGTTCAAAAAACCAAGCGTTAACCCGTTTTGGGCTGGTTAAGCAGCAATACCCCCATAAAGCTCAAAAATTTGTATTTTCCGTGGATTTCTCTAAACGAGTCTTGTAGATTTTCAAGAAAAAATTGTCACACCCAGGCCTTGGTGTGACAATAGAAGATGCATGGACAAAATACTGCGGTGAGCATCTGTTAACCCTCCACGGGCTGCTAAAAGTCAAAATTGTGATAAAAAGGGTTGTTTTTGGACGCCAACAGCACCCAATGGGTACGCCACAAAGAAAAGTGCCTTCCTTTATCGACCGCACAATCTTTTCGCAAACATTTTTATAAGTAGTTAGGGTATTCAAAAGTCGAAGTCTTAACCCCATTTTGGACAGGCTAAAGAGAGAGACCCCTTAAAATCTTAAATTTCCCATTTTCTGTGGATTTCTATAAAAACATCCTGTAAGTTTTCAAGAAAAATTGACTACTCGCAGGTCTTTGTGTGATATTACAAGTTGCATGGACAAAATGTTCCGGTGAGCGTTTATTAACCCTCTAGAGGCTGCCAAGCATCGTAATTTTGTTGAAATGGGCTGTTTTCGGACACACACAGCACGCAATGTATGTCCGAGAGTAACACATAATCTCCTTTGTTGGAAGTGGAATTCACTGAGGACCTTTTTTGTAAGAATAAGGGTGTTCAAAAACCCAAGCGTTAACCCATTTTGGGGTGGTTAATAGCGATACCCATCAAAAGCTAAAAAAATCATTATTTCCGTGGATTTCGTTACAAACATCTTGTAAGTTTTCAACAGAAAATGGTTATTGATAGGTCTTGGAGTCACATTACCGGTTGCATGGATAAAATATTCCAATAAGCATTTGTTAACCCTCCATGGGCTGCTAAATGTCAACATTTTGAAAAAATAGTCTGTTTTTTGGACACCAACAACAACAAATGGGAATGCCACAGAGATACATAACTTCTTTTACCGGATGCAAAACTGATAGAGAAAAATTTAGCAAGTAGTAAGGGTATTAAAAAAATCGAGGTCTTAACCCATTTTCGCCTGGTTAAGATGTACCCCTTAAAAGCTTAAAATTCCAGTTTTCTGTGGATTTCTCCAAAATATCTAGTAAGTATTCAAGAAAAATTGACCATTTGCAGGTCTTGGAGTGACATTACAAGTTACATAGACAAAATATTCCGGTAAGCGTTAGTTAACCCTCCAGTGATTGCAAAACATAGAAATTGTGAGAAAATGTTCTTGGGCACCCATTGCATGCAATGTGTACCTGCAAGATAAACATAACCTCCTTCTTTGGAAGTGGAATTCCCCGAGGATCATTTTGTAACTAATGAAGGTATTCATCAAAATAAGCATTAACCCGTTTAGGGCTGGTTACAGATCCATACCCCTTAAAAGGTTAAAAATTCATATTATCCGAGGATTTCTCTAAAAACATCTCGTATATTTTCAAGAAAAAATGACCATTCTCAGATCTTAATGTGACATTACAAGTTGCATGTACAAAATATTCCTCTAAGCATTTGTTAACCCTATGCAGGTTCTCAAACATCAAAATGTTGATAAAATGGGCTGTGTTTGCGTACCCACAGCACCCGAAGTTGAGAGGAGAGATCAAAATAAGTGGAAGTAGAATTCACTGAGAATTATTTTTGGAAGTAATAAGAGTATTCAAAAAACAACACTTAGCCCGTTTTGGGCTGGATAAACAATTATACCCATCAAAAGCTTAAAATTCAAGTTGTAACCCTCCACAGGCTGCCAAACATCGAAATTTTGATGAAATAGGCCGGTTTCAGGCCCCCACTGCACCCACACAATACACGAGAGATAAACATAACTTCCTTTATTGGGAGTGGAATTCACCTAGCATCATTTTAGTAATAAGGGTGTTCAAAAAACCAAGCGTTAACCCGTTTTGGGCTGGTTAAACAGCAATACCCCCATAAAGCTCAAAAATTAGTTTTTTCCGTGGAATTCTCTAAACGAGTCTTGTAGATTTTGAAGAAAAATTTGTCACTCCCAGGTCTTGGTGTGACAATAGAAGTTGCATGGACAAAATACTGCGGTGAGCATTTGTTAACCCTCCACAGGCTGCTAAAAGTCAAAATTGTGATAAAATGGGCTGTTTTTGGACGCCAACAGCACCCACTTGGTGTACCACCGAGAAAGGTTCCTTTTTTTATCGGACGCAAAATTGATGGGGAAACATTTTTGATAGGGGTAAGGGTATTCAAAAGTCGAAGTCTTAACCCATTTTGGACTGGTTAAAGAGAGATACCCCTTAAAAGCTTAAAATTCCCATTTTCTGTGGATTTCTCTAAAAGCAACTTGTAGGTTTTCAGGAAAAAATGACTATTCGCAGGTCTTTATGTGACATTACAAGTTGCATGAACAAAATATTCCGGTGAGCATTTATTAACCCTCTACAGGCTGCTAAGCATCGTAATTTTGTTGAAATAGGCTGTTTTCAGACGCGAACGGCACCCAAAGCATACCCGGGAGATAAACATAATCTACTTTGTTGGAAGTGGAATTCACCGAGGACCAAATTTGTTAGTAATAAGGGTATTCAAAAAACCAAGCATTAATCCCTTTTGGGATGGTTAACAGCAATACCCATCAAAAGATTAAAAAATCATACTTTCCCTGAATTTCTTTACAAACGTCTTGTAGGGTTTCAAGAGAAAATGGCCGTTGATAGGTCTTAGAGTCACATTACCAGTTGCACAGATAAAATATACAGAAAAGCATTTGTTAACCCTCCATGGGCTGCTAAATGTCAAAATTTTGAAAACATGGTCTGTTTTGGACACCAACACCATCAAATGGGAATGCTGCAGAGAAACATAACTTCTTTTACCGGACGAGTTTTTCAGGAAACTCTGTCGCGATTGCGTGTGTCATTTTCAAAATTTCGATCAGAAATAATGAAATTATAAATATGTAGTTAGCAATAGCAAAATTGAAAGCATGTCGGCCAAACTTGCATGACGTCAGAACTCGATTCGGGTGAAATACTGCAGTGATGCACTGAAAGGTTGAGAATAAGGGACGCTGATATCGAAGTAGGCTTTAAACTGTCCATGGAATGGTCCTAAAATCAAGTTCATGTTTGCAGCGTTACTGCAAATAGGTTTCCCGTATTTCTTGTTTAAATGTTTTAGACCGCCTCACTTCATATTCCACACTGCACTGCATGATATTATTTCATTTATTGGTGTTTAAGGTTTGTAAGTAGTAAGGGTATTTAATAGAATGAAACTTAACCCATTTTGGACTGGATAAGGAGAGATGCCCCTTAAACGCTTAAAATTTACATTTTCCGTGGATTTCGCTAACTGCTTGTTGGGGATTTTCAAGAACAATTTGACATTGGCAGGTCTTACAAATTGCATAGATAGAATATTCCGCTAGTCGTTTGTTAATCCCTCTGCAGGCTGCTAAACGTCAAACTTTTAATACAATCGGCTGTTTTCGGGCAGCAAATGGGTATGCAATAGATAAACATGACCTCTTTTATCAGACTTAGAATTCATGAGGGATAATGTATGATAGTATTAAGGGTATTCAAGGGAGCACGGTGGCTCAGTGGTAGACTGTTGTACTTCTATGCTAGAGGTCCCGACTTCGATCCCCGTCCGGGACGACTCACGTTGTGTCCTTGGGCAAGGCACTTTGGCCCGGTTGCCGACATGGGTGTCACGATATCCCCGTGTACTAAGGCATACTGCACGTCGATGGTACACATGTCTTCAACCTCTGTAACCCTGCCTGAGCGTAGCCTGAACAGAGTTAGAATGTTGAAGAGCTGACAGTTGCTCGTCGATGCTTGGTGGTTCTCTCCGGGTACTCCGGCTTCCTCCACCTCTAAAACTGTCATGGTCACGATTAGCCACTGTGCAGAAGTATGTGACCTTAAACACCAATAAATAAATAAATAAATAAATAAATAAATAAATAAATAAATAAATAAATAAATAAATAAATAAGGGTATTCAAAAAACCAAGCCTTAACCCTGTTTATAGGATTAAAGACAGACAGCCCATGCCGTGTACGCTGCCCCTACATTACTTGTAAAATCGACCCCCCCCCCCCCCCCCCCCCCCACTAAATCTTCTGCGAGGTGCGGTTTCGGACCCGACCACCTGACGGTTCTGACCACATCAAATAACACACCTTCGTTGTATTTAGCAGCATGGATTTCCCCAAGAAGCAAAGACAAAAATACGTCTGCGGAAAATAATGACAAATATTTTATTTAGCCTGTATTTTGTCCGTATAGAAAATTTCTCACCCACATATACCTAAAAATGATTCAATGATACAGTCGGACATATTTCTCTCATAAAACGTGAAAAAACACTTGATTTATTGCATTTTAGGATTGCGCATGTATATTCTTAGAAGATTCTCTGTCTGTTATTAAACTACGGCGTTTCTTTGATCTCGTTTGGGACGATCAGTGATTAGCACCTTTTCGACAAGAGCCATCGAAATTGAAAATAAAAAAAATAATCAAATTTCACTAAAACATTTTGCAGAATCGTGTTTTTCAGAAAACGCTTTCGCGATTGCGTGTGTCGTTTTCAAAATTCGGATCAGTAAGCACGAAATTATAAATATGATGTTGTCAATAACAAAATTGAAAGCATGTCGGTCAAACTTGCATGACGTCAGAACTCGACTCGGGTAAAATACTGTGGTGTAGTGAAAGGACGAAAGTAAGAAACGCTGATATCGCAGTAGGCTTTAAAATGTCCATGGAATGGTCCTAAAATCAAGTTTATATTTGCAGCTTTATTGCAAATAGGTTTCCCGTTGTTTCTTGTTGAAATGTTATTTCCGTCAAGGCCAAGTACCATAGAAAATTTGGAATACTGGGCAGTGGGAGAGGACACCTGCCTCATGAACAACTGCCTCCTATTAAAATTAATTAGCGGGGACATCCCCCCCCCCGCCCCCATGCTGTTTATTTTACCTAGGACACCTGCCCCCTGCTGTTTTTTACCTAGGACACATGCCCCCCCCCCCCCCCCCCCCCCCCACTGTTAGATTAGATTAAGCATATTTTATTTGCCATCTGACAATGCAAATCAGGATTGGAGGACAAGTGCTTACCACTTAGAAGACCCTCCGTTCCTGTACAGTGACTAATAATTTACACTATGGCAGAACGTATTCCATAAATAACAGAATCTAGCAAAATCTAAATAATATAAACATTATAGACAAACACAAATTAAACTGAGAGAGAGAGAGAGAGAGAGAGAGAGAGAGAGAGAGAGAGAGAGAGATAAAAAATAAATAGAATATAAAGAAGAAAAAAGAAAACATGAAATACAACATTAGATCCAGTGATGATGCCCACCACCCACCCATTTGCATTCTGTAGTATCTTGGCCGTAATGGGAGTCTAAATTATCATCTTGATCACAGCCACTGAGCACAGGTTTTCACTTCTGGGGATGTTCACACAACTGTTTTTTCACCAAGTACACCTGCCCTGCCCCCGTTTGTTTGCTAACGGGCCCCTCCCCATTGACCTTTCTATTTTTAGAAGCACCCGGGCCGACGGGGAGAGGGTGTTGTTGGGAGCATGGCTACATTTTGCTATAAAATGGGGTTGAAGGAAGGTACCCTCAAATCTGGATCGAAAATGACAAAAGGCTACTTCAACGTATGGTAACGGTATAAACTACAGGCGATCTGGGCGATGTAGAGACAAAAAATCATACCTTGGAGCCGGTTAGGCAATTTGGCACAAAAAACTCCGACTTTATGCTCAATCGCTGCTCTACAGTAGTCTGCAACAGTCCCCATGTCCATTCCAAACTGATAGAGTCGGGGCGAATAGTACTCTCACTTTCCACGCGATGCGTGGTGGTCTTCACGCGGCCTCGACACTCGCAACAGATGCCAAAATGTCGGCCAGGGTGCGTGGAACAAGTTCTGAAAATTAGAAGTCGCTGCCTTCAGCGGTCTAGACACGGTTCATGTTTGTGAGAAGTGCAATTTTAATGTCTAATTAGCAACTTTTCGTTAATCGTTTCCCGCCAAAAAACCTACTGACCGCCGATTTCTTTTCACTTCAACTTCTGACGATTATCTAAGGTTTAAAGATAGTGTCAGGATGCCCCTCCCCCGCCGCTCTTTTGGAGCTGGTTAGGCAATGTGGCACCGAAGCCTGGGACGTTATGCTCAATCGCAGCTCTACAGTCGACTACAACACTGCCCGTGCCCATTCTAAACTGATAGAGTCGGGACGAATAGTACTCTCACATTACAAGCGATGCGTGGTGTTTTCCACGCGGTCCGTACACTCCAAACAGATCCCAAAATGTCGGCCAGGGTTCGTAGAATAAGTTCTGCAAATTTCAAGTCACTGCCTCCAGCGGTCTGAACACTGTTCGTGTATGTCAGAAGTGCTATTTTAATGTCCAATATGCAAATCTTCGTCAATCTTTTCCTGCCTGCCAGAAACCCAATCACCGCCAATTTCTCTTGACTTTAAACTTCTGAGATTCTCGTAGGTTTAAAGGTTGTGTTGGGATCCCTGGGTGGCTGTCTTGAAGAAGCAGCTTCCATTTACAGTCAACTCTCCACCAGTCACACACAGTTGTAACATTTAAGTGGACTTACTCCAGCGAGGAGGCACTGAAGGATTCAGCGCCCATTCCCGGCGTCTTTTTTCGAACTGGCTTGAAAAGGAAGGACCAAAATCAAACAATTACCTCCTCTCTCCAAAACACCATATCTCAGCCAATTCTAGGCAGATTTCCATGAAATTTTAACTCCTTGTTCATGAATAGTTGTGGCATCACTTTCCATGAAGACCGACATGAATTTCGCATTTCGTCACGTCGAATTGGAAAAGAGCGTATGCGCAGGGATTTCTGAAAAAAAAATTTGGAAGATTTTAAAGAAAAAATGGCCATTTGCAGTTCTTAGTGTGACATTACAAGTTGCATGGAAAAATATTCCTGTTAGCACTTGTTAACCCTCTACAAGCTGCCAGACATCAATATTTTGGATACATTTGAGATAAAATGGACCATTTTCAAATAGACACAGCACTCAGTGGGTATGTGTGAAACAAACATAACTCCTTTTGTGGGTCATTAACTTGTCGGACGACGATATTGATATTAACCCACTCCACCGTTAATGATGGTTCTTACCTAAACAATTTTCTTATCAAACTGAGTCATTTGAGACTACTATACTCACCTTTCTCATAACATCAATGAAGGAACTTCAGTGAGACAGTTAAAAACAATTCATCAGACACTGTGGGGTCATGAAGAATCATGGAACCTCATCGGGAAAAGCCATGATTCTCCAGAATCATAAAATCTAGTAGACATTGAAACTTGTTTGTTAGAATGGTTTTTCTTAAAAGTGATACGTGTCTTTTCTTGTGGGGTGCTATACTTGATAACAACATTGATCCCAAGATGATTACTGACAGTTTGATTCCACAAGGTGTGGTGTCGCTCAGCACAGGAATTAGTTTCGAACGTGATCCCTCATTGTAGAAATTTACAGGAGCGAGTTTTTATTTCCATCGTGATTACTCATTGTTGAAATACACAGGGCGTGACGTGGCACAGGTAAAGATTTCTAACGTGATTCCACATTGTTGAAATTTACAGGGCGTGACATGGCGCAAATAATGATTTATAACGTGATTACCCATTGTTGAAATATACAGGGCGTGAAGTGGCACGGGTAATGATTTCTAACGTGATTACTCATTGTGGAAATTTACAGGGCGTGACGTGGCACAGGTACTGATTTCTAACGTGATTACTCGTTGTTGAAATTTACAGGGCGTGACGTGACGCAGGTAATGATTTCTAACGTGATTACTAATTGTTGAAATTTACAGGGCGTGAGGTGACGCAGGTAATGATTTCTAACGTGATTACTCGTTGTTGAAATTTACAGGGCGTGACGTGGCACAGGTACTGATTTCTAACGTGATTACTCATTGTGGAAATTTACAGGGCGTGACGTGACGCAGGTAATGATTTCTAACGTGATTACTAATTGTTGAAATTTACAGGGCGTGACGTGGCGCAGGTACTGATTTCTAACGTGATTACTCGTTGTTGAAATTTACAGGGCGTGACGTGGCGCAGGTAATGATTTCTAACGTGATTACTCATTGTGGAAATTTACAGGGCGTGACGTGGCGCAGGTACTGATTTCTAACGTGATTACTCGTTGTTGAAATTTACAGGGCGTGACGTGGCGCAGGTACTGATTTCTAACGTGATTACTCGTTGTTGAAATTTACAGGGCGTGACGTGACGCAGGTACTGATTTCTAACGTGATTACTCGTTGTTGAAATTTACAGGGCGTGACGTGGCACAGGTACTGATTTCTAACGTGATTACTCGTTGTTGAAATTTACAGGGCGTTACGTGGCACAGGTAATGATTTCTAACGTGATTACTCGTTGTTGAAATTTACAGGGCGTGACGTGGCGCAGGTAATGATTTCTAACGTGATTACTCGTTGTTGAAATTTACAGGGCGTGACGTGGCGCAGGTACTGATTTCTAACGTGATTACTCATTGTGGAAATTTACAGGGCGTGACGTGGCGCAGGTAATGATTTCTAACGTGATTACTCGTTGTTGAAATTTACAGGGCGTGACGTGACGCAGGTAATGATTTCTAACGTGATTACTAATTGTTGAAATTTACAGGGCGTGACGTGGCGCAGGTACTGATTTCTAACGTGATTACTCGTTGTTGAAATTTACAGGGCGTGACGTGGCGCAGGTAATGATTTCTAACGTGATTACTCATTGTGGAAATTTACAGGGCGTGACGTGGCGCAGGTAATGATTTCTAACGTGATTACTCGTTGTTGAAATTTACAGGGCGTGACGTGGCGCAGGTACTGATTTCTAACGTGATTACTCGTTGTTGAAATTTACAGGGCGTGACGTGGCGCAGGTAATGATTTCTAACGTGATTACTCGTTGTTGAAATTTACAGGGCGTGACGTGACGCAGGTACTGATTTCTAACGTGATTACTAATTGTTGAAATTTACAGGGCGTGACGTGGCGCAGGTAATGATTTCTAACGTGATTATTCATTGTGGAAATTTACAGGGCGTGACGTGGCGCAGGTAATGATTTTTAACGTGATTACTCATTGTTGAAATATACAGGGCGTGACGTGGCGCAGGTACTGATTTCTAACGTGATTACTCATTGTGGAAATTTACAGGGCGTGACGTGGCGCAGGTAATGGTTTTTAACGTGATTACTCATTGTTGAAATATACAGGGCGTGACGTGGCACAGGTAATGGTTTCTAACGTGATTACTCGGTGTTGAATTATACAGGGCGTGACGTGGCACAGACAATGATTTCTAACGTGATTACTCGTTGTTGAAATATCCAGGGCGTGACGTGGCGCAGGTAATGATTTCTGACCTGATTGTTCGTTGTGAAAATTTACAGTTGACTCTGGAATGTATGACTTGTAATAGATCACAGTTGAACCATAGGTATTTACAAGTCAGAAAATAAGAGTTCCACAGTGGGTGAAGTTGCTGATGCCATTCCACACAGTGATCTAGAATCCTCCAATTTATCCTCTGGGTCCCTCTGTTTAGGCCCAAGCTTCATTCAGTTTGAGGCTCACGGAGGGTACATTTAATAATGGTACCCTGTTGTGCAGGGTAGTACCACCAGATTCACCCATTGTGGATCTCATTCTGCAGATAACAGTCTGCTTATTTCCAGACTTGGACATTTACCCACTCACCCTACCACCCTCGGCGCCCACTCCCTGAAAACTTCTCTCCACGACGTCCAATCCCTGAAATGTATGACCCATATTATTCACAGTTAATAATTGATTTTTATTTTCTAGAGCGTAAAACCACAAATAGTGCTCTAAAACGCTTGACAGAAATAAATACACTTTTCTAAAATGAAGAGTCACATCTGTTTTGGTTGCCTCTTAGAGAGGTTTAGGAGAATGCTTCAGTAAATAGGAATGTTTTAAGATTTCTTTTGAAGACATCGAGAGTTTCTGAAGTTCTGACACTAATTGGCAGGGAATTCCACAATCTGTGACCCACGATGGAGAACACACGATCATTCCATGGAAATTTCTCGCCACCACCCCCGCGACCTGGAAGGTATGACGTGTAATGACTCACAGTGCAACCCATGGACATTTCTTGCCACCACCCACGTGAACTGGAATGTATGACATGTAATGACTCACAGTTCAACCCATGGAGATTTCCGGCAACCACCCCCTGCCCCGGAATGTATGACGGAAAGACGCAGGCCAGTGATTCATCGATCTAATGGAATTGCATCGCCATATCTAGGAAGTTTGGGACAGAACGACGTATGCCCACATGACCTTGCGGCACCAATGATCAATGAAATCATGACAACTAATCGATTCAGTGATGTCGGTAGGTGCGAAATGATATACTGGATGATTCATGCAGGGGCAGGTCTCGTGACACCTGGATGTTCTAAACCCGTCCACGCTGACTTGAGGCATCGTGGAACAAAGAAATAGGGATCACTACTCCATTCAGAAATACCAGTAGGAATGTGTGATGTCGTGGGGTGATTAATTTAAGTATGACTATATTTGGAAATTTGAACCCGGTGACATGGCAGTCACACCCCGTGACCTGGCCAGCACGGTCTATACTACTAATGGAGGAGAACACGCCGGCCCCCTCCACCCACCTACCCGGAAAAGGGTGGGTTTGTCGAGGCGGTCCCGGGATGCTTGCTTCTATGAAAAATTTGAAAATGTGGTTTCAAATCAAGTCGTAATGTTCACAAAACCACCAATACCATTAGTAGTAAGTCCAAGAACGACAAGACACATTTCGATAGGCGTTGTTTCTGCAATATCCTTTCACACAACGTCAGAACATTCACGTTTAACAAGCTCCATTCATGTTTAATCATCAAAGATTTCGTTCACTCATCATTAAAACATCATGTGCAATATAAATCAGCTATATACAGTACTGCCGCCGTGGATTGGTGATAATCCGCGCGTGGGAAATGAGGTCTACGCATGCGTTTACCAGATAATAAAAATCATCAGATGCAAAATTGTAATGAATGAAGCACCGGGTTGTACCCAGTGCTTCATTAATACATTTTTGATGATTATTCCAATAATTAGTGTTTGAAATATAATATTATTTCGTCCGTGGAAATATTGCTCACGCGTAGAAAGTGACCAATCCACGGCGGCCGCATTGTATGTTACATTGACATTGAAAAGAACGTTCTGCTCAACAATCAACACTAATATCACCATCGATGACTATCACATCGTTTCACGAAAAACATAATGGGTGTCACTGTACTTTGACCATCCACCCATTCCTTCATTTAATTGAACTTTTCACCTCATATCGGGTATAAAAGTATCAGTATTGTATATACAAAATACTACTGTTAAGTTAACTGTGAATATTCCACGGGAAAGAGAAAATAGGTTTGTATGAACACTTCAACCCTTTACCCATCGCAGACGATTTCAAAATTTATTATTTTAAATATCATTTTTTAAATTTGTTCAAGAAATTTCAACAAATCATATCATGTGACCCTTGTTTGGAACGAGCTCGACGAGCTCGTTCCAAAGAAGGGTTACATGATATGTTTTTTTTTTAAATTTTTCGAAAAATAATATTTTTTTCAGCTGCTGAATTTGCATATTACGCGGGCGGATGCGGGCGATTCGTTGGGTAAAGGGTTAATTGAAAATTTTTCCACTTTACAAGCGCTCTGCTTGCAATCATCTTAGCGAATAGCGACGCATACCGAAAATACTAAAATGTGATTCCCCTCTGGTGGCGTACTGAAACTCTGTGGCCTATATGGCTCCTCGACTTCCTTCTGGCATCTGAATTGGGGAAACAAGGAGTCGGACAGCTGTGTCTTTGACTGATTGACAACGACTCTAACCTTGACTCTAATTGATTGAGCTCTAGTTGCACTCGAAAAATGCACGATGTAGCAGCAACAGGGGGGGGGGGGGGGGGGGGGCACCAGATCAGCTAGAGCGGCAATCCATGCCACCTATCCCATTTCCACCATGTTCAGGTCCGCCAAACCACCCAGCATGTTTTGTGCGAACTGCAGCAGCAAAGTAGAGAACGTTTACATGATCTGGATCGGCCACCCAAGCCTTGTAGCCTGTTTCGTAACCAAATCTCAAGCGGAAAGAGAACCACTTATCTTATTCTTTAGTATACCTATGGTAAAACGAAAATCACAAACAAGTGCAACTAGCCTGTTTTTAGCTCTATGGAACTATGTGGAAAGAGCTGTTTGAAGCAATACTGTAAAATCCACTTGGTAATTCTAGGTAAAGGTCCAGGTTCTAAATGCGGTAAAGGAGTTCCTTTCCGGACATGTAGGTAACAGGTAACGAACAAAAAAGTGGCGGGACAAGTGGCGTCACTTTAGTGGTAATTTTTGGAGTCTGGCCGCGATCGAAATCTGAAAAAGCCATTTTGACAAATGAGATTATTACACATACAACGGAATCAAGTCAACTCTGGATGATCGTATTGAAGAGAGGTTTTGCCGAAATTGCAAACTCCACCCCAGTAGGACATCAATTCATCGACTAGACGGCCACCCCACCCGACCCCAGCCCTGGCAACGAACAGTGGATCGAGATGGCGAGCAACGCCAAAGCTGAGGGAGAGGAACCGTTCGACATTGGTGACATCCAGATCGTTGGCGTAATTGAAGCTAGGGCAGGACGTTTGGTATCGTCGCTCGAATGACAGACGAGAGAGCAACGCAGCTCGTCAAACAACTTCCAGGGGACGACTTCGTTCGTTTTGTATTATAAAAATAAATACGTGAATTATCTCCCTCTGGCAATATATATATTTAGATACATTCTTTTTTATCTTGTGAGCTGAAGAAAAAAAAAAATTAGAAATCGGACATAACTTCTGGTTCGTCATACATTATTTCAAAATAATTTCATAGTTTCTTGGATAAGAGTGAATTCATTTAACAGGTATGTTTATTTCAATCATAATATCTCAATGATAAATAAAATGATAAATTCATTTGTGTGTGTGAGTGTTTTATGTCTCAGTGAGGGCACATTTTAAGTAAGATTAACTTCACGGACATGTACCGTAACGAATGAATACAGCAACATACAACAAAAGTAGTGATGATGATTTTGAATGGGGAAGGAGTGGCTTGGCTCAGCGGAAAGGGCCAGATCGTATGTACAAGGAAACATATTCCTCACAAATATGGTGGCAGCACTTTGGCTCTTGTAGATAATATATTCCTGAGTCAGCACAGCACTCGCTAGTCGTCAACAAATCACAACTATCGGTCCACACAGCATTGTACAGCTTTGCAGCATTGTGGTATGCATCCTGGGATTCCGTTTTGAACATGGGTAAGCTCCACGGGAAGACAAGGAAAATATGCTACCAATGAGAGACTTATCCACAGCCCAAATGCAAGAAATCCGGTCACCCCGGGAAAGCTCCCACAGTGGAGGGGAAAGCGATATGGAATTGGGTCCTTGGGGTTGTACAAGTTGTGGAATAGTCGACTCGCTGGAATGGGAGACACAGAGAGAATCGTGGCTGTCGCCCCTTTAGACAGTGTTTTCGACGATTCGATACTTCTCGCAACGAGTTGCCCAACTGTGAACGATTTCTACAAGCAGTTGGGAAAGCTCGAGACACAGATTGCCATCCTGTTTCAAGCGAAAGGGTAGCAGTTGGAGGGCATATCCGAAATCTTGTCTTTGCTTTCTGTAGAACAAAAACAAGCCAATTTGCTCAACGAGCTTAGGTCGGATGAAATAACCCGCGATGATATAGAAGTGACTCGCGAAGATCTCCACAAAAACTAGCTGGATCTTCAAAAGGAGGGGCAGATGGTCGAATAAGCCAAACTAGGCTTACTTCTCTATAGCTGCTGTTTTTACGAGGAAAGTTCTTGCGAAAAGTGGGTACCGGTGGCCTAAACAACCACTACTATTGCAGGCGGCGGGACGAAGACCATTTTGTTCACGTCAGCCACCGCGACAACTTGTGTTCCCACCACCATGACGGTCCGATACAGTCTTTTCTACATGCAGTTGGACTGGATCTTTTACAGCCTCCAGAGGCGTGCTCGAGAGGAAAAAGTATCCGGTCTAGTGTCGTTTTTCTTTTGGTTCCTTTTCTGGGTATGCCGCGCGCACCTTGCGGACACCGACTGGTGTGCTTACTCGTTGAGTGATGCAGCATACATGTAAGACGCACTTTAAGCTGTTGTCTATCCTGTCTTTGTTAACCTTTCACCTAACATGAAAAGGAGACAACACTTGCAAACAAAATTCTTGAAAAATTATTATTTTCATTTTTTGTCTCAAAAACATGTTATCACCCCTCATTGGAACGAGCTCGACGAGCTCGTTCCAATGAGCGGTCATAACCTATGTTTAGAGACAAAAAAATGAAAAAATAATGAAAATTAATTGGCGAGTTTTGAGAATACCGCTGGCCGTTTTTGGCCGTTACGTTAGGTAAAGGGTTAAAGTAATTAAAGATTCTATGCACAGCAGAGTCGGCCCTTGATCGGGTCAAATAATCTGCCATGTGTTTTGAAAGTGCATATGTAAGTGAAGACTGTAAAATGCCAGTTTTGTCTATCCGTTCCCGGATAACTTCATTTCGGCCTGTTGAATAAATGTATACACACACGCATTAAACTACTATCAGTAACCTAACTAAATAGGCCCATCAAAATCCTTGGGAAGTTTTCTGAAAATATTCCATTATCACCCCGACCCGGTACCTCAACTGCATTTCTTCCACGATTTTCCAATTTCATGTTTTCATTGAGCTCCTCGTTGACACTCATTAACAATGGCCAAAAACGTGCCGATGGCCAGGCAGAAAAAAACAACAGTGCCTGATGCTTTTTCTTCTAGTAACTTTTGTAAATCCTTTAACAACAGTCTTGGAGGACGAACAACCCAAATCCCCCCCCCCCCCCCCCCGTCCAAATCTGTTTGAAACCAACAGGACCATGACATCTAGAATTGAATCTTATTGTTTTGGTGTTATAATCAGTTGCAAATCTATCCACAGTCTGCTTACCGCAAATTGCCTCTCCAAATATTTGAAAATATTCTCGCTAATTAACCAGTTCGGAATGACAACGCCGACAAAGAAAATCCACCTTTAAATTATGTTCTCTGGGAACCGACTCTGGGTCCAAAGATATAGATGACTCTTTACATGATTGCTCAATTTGTAAAGCAATTTGTTGTACATGTTCTTTATTACTTCCATTATTCACAATACTCACTAAAACTTTATTGTCACTATATAATTTTACTCGCCCATCATGCAACTTTGGAAGCATAGACTGGCAAACCCTGTTAACAGCTTCTAGCTCTCACCAGGTGGAACTAATGTCACATTCGTCCTGTGACCACGCACCAACCGCCTCCAAATCTTACATGCCTTCAGCATACCAATCTTTTCCAAACAACGACGCTTCGGTGTGCACACTTCAAGTGTACATCCGAACCCTCCTTCATGTCATGTCCATTCACAAAATGTGCATTAGTTTTCCAAAACAACTAATCTGTTCTTGTCTCCTGCTCGGCTCCCAGCTTGCCTTGCATAGTAAATAACTATACATATGTGTGCAGTCGGACGGCAGAACCCGCTGCTTCATTCATCGATGAAATCTGATCAATGACTGAAGCTAATGAGCGAGCTTTAACAAAATTACCATGATCGTTCAACTTGTCTATCACAGATTTAACAGAACCTACCATTTTATTCAACCTGTCTTCTTTAATTGCAACTCGTCCAGACTGAAAGTCCCAGTCAAGACCCAGCCATGTTGATTTTGAACATGGTGCCCACTGGCATTTTTTCTACAGCCACCACGAAGCCAAACTCTATCAAATCTTTTTGAACAATTGCACTGACATACGGAGCATTTGTATACCCTGCTGCCCCCGCCAAACCATCGACTAAATACATAATAACTCTTAACCACCTTCCTCTCCGATATTTGATGAAAACTCTGGTAACTTTCTTGAAAAGATGTGCTGCTGTGGACACTTCGTAAGGTAGATCATTAAACACAAAAAAAAAATAATCGTTTCATTATAATTCCACAAACACCCTAGATATTTTCTACTTGTGGGAGAGACTTCTGTATGATGATATGTACAGATGAGATATCAAAATCGAAAACAAAACATGCCTCTAGCAACAGCCCCATCTACTAGTATAAAATTAACACCAACATACCTAATGCCACTTTCAAAGGGCTGACCACCTCTGGAATATCTTGAGAGACCGAAATACATGCACAGAACGACTCACGCGTGTGAATAGGTCAATCGATATGCCTCGAGTGCTAGGGCGTCAGGATAAAACGAGAGCCCGCGGGCCTCGAGTTTTTTCCTTCTGCGATGGAATAAGTGCCATATCGATTAACCCATTCACACGTCTATAAAAGCAATTACTAGGACACTCGGCAATTCATTTCACAACTCGTCCCCTGAATTCCAATGTGTTCTATGTGCCAATAGGCACATAGAACACACTGGAATCAGGCGACGAACTATCAACAGAAAGAACACATTTTATCGCCAACCAACTATCTTTAGCTATCGCTTGCGATTCAAATTGTTATTGCGGTGCACGATTTGTATAAAATTCCCGTGAAATTTCGCTTCTATTTAAATATAGTCTGTCAATGATTTCCATTCGGCACATGTGTGCGGAACGGATGTTTATTTTCCACATGATTTTGTGTTGCTGTAGATGGGTATTTCATAGAACAGGCGTGTAATAAAACCTTTATTTAACAAATTATCAGTTCCATTGTCCACTGAACATGATTTTGTATATGGTGATATGCAGGGGTGAGATAAAAATTGAAAACAAAATTTCCTGTATTAAACATGCCTCTATCAGCTGCCTCGTCTTCTAGTCTAAATTTTGAAAGACAAGGGTTAATGTGTCGACAATCCAATACCAATCGTTTCTTCTCCGTTTTACCTAATGCCACTGTCAAAGGGTTGACCACCTCTAGAATATCTTGACAAGCCGAAATACAACCTTTATTTTACAAATTATCGATCTCATTTTCCACAAAAATTTGATTTTGTAAGGCAGATTTGTTATTTCATAAAAAATACTTTTTGGAAAATTCAAAAACGGAAGACGATACCTCTCTTCAGTCACCTACAAAATATAATTAGAGGCTCTTGCCCACCGTCTCCCAAATCTTTATTTTATACTTCATGCTTCCCATTGGTGAACGGAAGTGTGACTCACTGGTGTCACTTTTCCTTACACCATTAAACCGAACGGCATCCTTTGATTCCAGTGCACAACCTGGTTTCTTACGAGAAACAAGATAATTAGCATCGACTTGCAACGGATCTGAAACTCGTTTCATGACTACGGAAATCACAAGCTTCACCGTGCTTAACGCGATCCTCGATCGTCTCAAACAACTCGGTTCTATAATTTGAACACGAACTTCCATTCTGATCGTTTCATGTATTTATAGAGTTCAAAACAACACTCTCTGAATTAACCAAATTTTTGCTCCCAAAAACCTTAGTAATTATATCAACAATACCTATCTGTGACTTATCTTGATCAGCACATATGCCCATCCTGTAGCATCCTTCTCTCCAGTGACCTGGTAAACCACACGCAAAGCAAAGCCCTGGCTTCCTACCAAATGTTTTATAGTGTTTGTTAACGTCCACTGTACTGTCGTTGATGCGGAGGGAGTAGCGTAAGGAGTGAAACGACGATTCTTTTTGCTTTGTTGTTGCTTACATTTTCGTTGAGCACGAGCCTCTGCTTTGAAACTTTTTTTCTCATCATCCGAGTTGTCCGCTAGTTGATGTGTTTGGTATTCTTCGACAACACGCCACCCCAATTCTGAAGAGTCCTCTCATTATTGTTTCATTTTGTGTCTCTAAAACATAGATTATGACCCTTCATTGGAACGAGCTCGTTCCAATGAGGGGTCATAACCTATGTTTTTGAGATAAAAAATGAAAATAATAGCTATTCAAGAATTTTTTTGCAAGTGTCGCCTGCTTTTCATATTAGGTAAAGGGGTTAAAAAACAAAACAAAAACAATGAAGTCCCCATTACATCCAAGACAAAACGTCTTCATTTGCGCGCACGGATACATGACCCAATTGTTGATTGCATAATTCACTTGTTAAGTTATCGTTTATAATCAAACCGGGAATTCCCAGTAAATCACACTTTGGAAAGTAATAATGAAAAGTAATAAAAAGAGTAATCGCTCGAATGGACTGGTTACGTGAAATAATTCATTCGAGGCGAGGGGACTATATTGTAAAACACTCGTGCGCATTCGCGCGCTCGTCTTTGTACAACGTTCCTCGCCTCTCATGAATCATTTCAAGTAACCAGTCCAGTCAAGCGATTACTCTCTAATTACTTCTTCGCTTGGATTTAAATTTTTTCAGAAGATGTAACCTTCAGCCGATTTTGTTGAATAGTAAAGATTTCTTTTTGACCTTCATTAATTTCATTTTGAAAAATCAGCCAGACGCGAAGTCATTAAATTGTTTAAACTGCCCAAAAGAACTTTCTGAGAGTCCTGCACTGCTGTTTGAATTTTTGTCTCTAATAATTGAATAATTGACTCATTCATGTTGATAAATTGTAACGACAAAAACGGAAGCAGAACTCCTGTAAAAAAAAATGACTTGAAACCTGCAACGAGTCCGGCCAAAATGACTCAACAAGCTGTGACTCGTATTCACCAAAGCAGAACTGGACCGGTATTGGTAAGTTTCTCCGACAAGAGAGCAGAAAAGTTCGACCGAGTTGCGACTTGGCCGGGAACCCATCGGCAGTCTCTGTCTGCTTTCGGTAGAGCGGGACAGTTCTGCCTTTTAGTTGAATCTAGATTTGGTTACAAAAATATTCTTACAATCAAATTATGGATATCACTCGCGCAATTAGCTTTGTATCCTAGACACATTTGGTGACTAACATTAATCATTTTCTCAGAGAATTGATTAAATAAATCAGACTTAAACATATATGCTTTCAATACCTTAACTTTTAACATCGACACCGACACCTACATCAGTATAACTAGCAGCATTGTCTTCAACATAATGTTTACGACTTTCGCCTCACCATTGGCCATGTCCCAATCGTTGGTTGCCTTGGGATGCGGCTGTCAGTATAGTTTGTGCTTTAGTTATTAGTGGTGTTGACGCGGATGCAATTTGTATCACGGGGAACGGCGTGTGTGTGGGCCTTGGGATAGAGGTGTCCTCGGTCAGATTACTGTTGCCTTACGGCTGGCACACACACCACCCTTCGTGATGCAATCTCCGTCCGTTCGTATCGCCATCACTGTCATTTTCTTGTAACGTGATCTCCAATGACGCTACATTTTTTTTTATACTTTATTCCTATTCCGAATGATTCTGGTTCAGGCTAAATAAGAATTTAACCCTTTACCCAACGTAACGGCCAAAACCGGCCAGCGCTATTCTCAAAAATCGCCAATTAATTTTCAAAATATTTTCATTTTTTGTCTCAAAAACATAGGTTATGACCCCTCGTTGGAACGAGCTCGTCGAGCTCGTTCCAACGAGGGGTCATAACCTATGTTTTTGAGACAAAAAATGAAAAAAATTAGTTATTCAAGAATTTTTTTTGCAAGTGTCGTCTGCTTTTCATGTTAGGTAAAGGGTTAAATACAGGTGGATTTTCGACTTTGGAATACCAGAGAAGGCTGTGGTGGAGGGAATGGGGGTGGTTGGGGCGGGGGGGGGGGGGGGGGCTTCATATTACTGAAATAGGGTATTAGGAAATATGTTGATTTTGTCTCAGTTTAAAACATTTCAAAATTTTCAGATGTTATTTATATGTTTACAATAACATGTATTCCCATATGAATACGCTGTTTTTGTTTGTATATTCGTTCTCTTTGACTATTCAGCTTTGCAGATAGTGGCAATATATTTTGTGACAAGAATGATCAACTGAAACTGACCTAGTCAGACGATGGCCCATTTCTCTCGTCTCCAAAATCAGTGATCATGGCTAATCAAATTACACTTGATGAGATTCAGAACAGCGATAACTTTGATTTCATCTCTCAATTCAACAACGCAATTAATGATAAAAGTGACGCCGACTCAAATCCACCATTCTCCATTTATGAACTTGACTGCATGTATTATTATACACCACAAAATTAGCAAGACATGATGCTGAATAAATCTCCAAGCTTTTCTTTAATTTGGATTTTCCTAAAGGGAAAATCTATTTGTTATTGCATTGATTATTTGGATTTTCCTAAAGGGAAAATCTATTTGTTATTGTAAAGATTATTATTTTTTTTTTTTTTTTTTTTTTTTTTATTATTATTCTTCCACACTTTTATTTTCACTATTTCTCGAAAACGCTCTGAACGATTTTTTTTAAAGTTTCTGTACTCATAAAGGGTCATAAGTTGTAACTAATCGTCACATTCCCATTTTTCTGAAAATGTTTTAGTTAACCCTTTAACAAAAATAGTCGGCTGCTCATTTCTTTGGACTGGAAAGGGCGATTGACTTGAAATTTTCTCAGACATGTCAGCAAAACACCCCTCTATCAGCCTATGGTACAAAAATGTATGTAGTTAACACCTTTCTGCCAAAACATTTTTCAAAACGAAAAAAAAATTCAAATTTTGACCATTATTGAACTCAATCTCGGGACAGGGATATGCTGAACCAACTAAAATGGCTTAGAAATGAAGACTGTATCACCGAATTGTAAAAACCATCGACAAAATTTCGATTCGAATTTCCGACAATCCAAAATGGCGGCCGAAAAATCGAATTTTTATTTTCGGTTATTTATGCGTTTCAGGCCATTTAGAGACGAAAAAAAAATTTTTTTTGCACCAGAAAGATTTTCGGTTTGGACTTAGAAATTTTCGACCAAAAGTCGGAAATTTTTGTTACGACAGGGCTACTTTGCCGTCACAGTACTCAACAACGGGGATGATTTGAAAGCTTCTAAGGGTAGAAATGTTGAATGCGCAGTGTACATGAACAGTTATCGTCTTTTGGAATTGGAGTTGTTCTTCGTTTGGCTTCTGCTGGCAGTCAAACATGGCTTCGGGATACTCTGACCAAAAATTGAAAAAAATTTTCTTGTGTTTTTTTTTACTTTATTATTTCTAGATTCTTTAGTTCTCATAAATAAAACCATCCGCATATTGTGGAAAATGTTTTTCCAGCCAAAAACGCCCAAATGTGCGGGAGCTGATATCTTTGGACTGGAAGGGGCGGTTGACTTGCAGTTTTCACAGGAATGACTGTAATACACTTCTCTATTAATCAAGGGCACAAAATGGTAGTTGGTTAACACCTTTCTGCCAAAACCTTTCATGAAACCGAGAAAAATTCAAGTTTTTATTTGGTATCGAGCTCCCTTAGGTCTTGCTGAGAAGAACAG
The DNA here is from genome assembly GCA_031216915.1 of Pictodentalium vernedei. Classification (NCBI taxonomy): domain Eukaryota; kingdom Metazoa; phylum Mollusca; class Scaphopoda; order Dentaliida; family Dentaliidae; genus Pictodentalium; species Pictodentalium vernedei. Next base: position 390,880,057 of record CM062291.1, on the reverse strand, counting down.
TGAGTGAAACCACTAAGGAAAATCCTGTGTATTGTTCCGAAGGTACAATCACTTCCTCTAGTTTTTTTATTATTTGGATTTTCCTAAAGGGAAAATCTATTTGTTATTGCAAAGATTATTTTTTTTTTTTTTTTTTTTTTTTTTTTTTTTTTTTTTTTTATTATTCTTCCACACTTTTATTTTCACTATTTTTCGAAAACGCTCTGAACGATTTTTTTTAAAGTTTCTGTACTCATAAAGGGTCAAAAGTTCTAACTAATCGTCACATTCCCATTTTTCTGAAAATGTTTTGGTTAACCCTTTAACAAAAATAGTCGGCAGCTCATATCTTTGGACTGGAAAGGGCGATTGACTTGAAATTTTCTCAGACATGTCAGCAAAACACCCCTCTATCAGCCTATGGTACGAACATGTATGTATTTAACACCTTTCTGCCAAAACATTTTTCAAAACGAAAAAAAAATTCAAATTTTGACCATTTTTGAACTCAATCTCGGGACAGGGATATGTTGAACCAACTAAAATGGCTTAGAAATGAAGACTGTATCACCGAATTGTTAAAACCATCGAAAAAATTTCGATTCGATTTTTCGTTAATCCAAAATGACGGCCGAAAAATCGAATTTTTATTTTTGGTTATTTATGCGTTTCAGGCCATTTGGAGACGAAAAAATTTTTTTTTTTGCACCAGAAAAATTTTCGGTTTGGACTTAGAAATTTTCGACCAAAAGTCGGAAATTTTTGTTACGACCGGGCTACTTTGCCGTCACAGTACTCAACAACGGGAATGATTTGAAAGCTTCTATGGTTAGAAATGCTGAATTCACAGTGTACATGAACAGTTTTCGACTTTTGGAATTGGAGTTCTTTTTCGTTTGGCTTCTGGTAGCAGTCAAACATGGCTCCGGGACACTGTGACCAAAAATTGAAAAAAAATTTCTTGTGTTTTTTTTTACTTTATAATGTCTAGATTCATTATTTCTCCTAAATAAAAACTATCAATGACGGCCATGAGTCCTAATAAATAAAACCATCAATATTTGGGGCAAAATGTTGTTATTGGGCAAAAACGCCCCAAAACGCCCAAACCTTTATAGGCCAATATCTCATGAAGGAAGAAAGCTATCGACTTAATTTCTTGACAGACTTGTCAGAATTACTCTTGTCTAAAACAAACATAATCGGTATTTTTTTTTCATTTTTTATGTTTTCTGCCAAAATTTTTCACAAAACGGAAAGTTATCTCGAAAATCGGCCATTTTGGATTGAAATATCGAGTTTTAAATATAATGAGCCCTCTAAAAGGGATCCAAATTCAAGGCAGTAATACCGCTTTATAAAAAAAATCGAAAGAATTTCGTTTCGATTTTTCGTTAATCCAAAATGGCGGCCAAAAAATCGAAAAAAATTTTTTTCGTTTTTTATGCGTTTCGTTCAATTTTGAGACAAAAAATGTTTGTTTTTTTTTCACACTACGCCAAAAAACGAAAAATCGGTCTTCAGACTGGTACTTTGACCTAATTATACTGTATTACCGGAGTGGGTTAAAAGCGGCGATGATTGAGAATGTGTAGCCCGAATATAGGTTAAAAGATTCCCCATAGTCTGGGAGCTCAATTTTGTTGTGTTTGGCTTCGGGCGGTCGCTAAAAGTACACTCTCGGCATCTCAACGGTCCGTACACCCTTTTTTTGGCATGAGAATACTCGGCATTTTTGACTCGTATAAGGCTTCCGTGATTGAAATAGCAACATTCACGGTCTCTTTAAACCTTTCCCCACCCCATGGGAATAGGGTTTTATTTCACTTGGCTTCTGATGACTGGAGAACTACCACTCCGGTTCGGACTTGAAAATTTTCGACCAAAGTCCGGAAATTTTTGTTTTTTGTGTTTTGTTCAATTTTGAGACGAAATTAATTTTTTTTTTACACTACCACCAAAAAACGAAAAATCGGTCTTCAGACTGGTACTTTGACCTAATTATACTGTACTACTTGAGTGGGTTAAAAGCTGCGGTGATTGCGAATGTGTTGCCCGTATATAGGTAAAAAGATTCCCCGTACTCTGGAAGCACAATTTTGTTGCGTTTGACTTCGGGCGTTCGCCAAAAGTACACTCTCGGCCTCTCAACGGCCCGTACACCCTCTTTTTGGCACGAGAATACTCGGCGTTCTTGACTCGTATAAGGCTGCCGTGATTGAAATGGCAACATTCACGGTCTCTTTAAACCTTACCCCCACCCCATGGGAATAGGGTTTTATTCACTTGGCTTCTGATGGCTGAAGATCTTCCACTCCGGTTCGGACTTAGACATTTTCGACCAAAATCCGGAAATTTCTGTTTTTGTTTTTTATGTGTTTTGTTCAATTTTGAGACGAAAACAATTTTTTTTTCACCTGGAAACTTTTTGGTCCGGTTTGGACTGAAAATTTTTGATCCAAAACCAAACTTTTTTCTTTCGATCACCACTTTCACCTGACAAAACGGTACTACGATACGGGTTAAAGTGGCCGTTATTCAGAACTTGGATGTTGAGGCTCTTCCTCCACCCGTAAAACTATCCGACGCGACTGCCCAACCCCCACCCAACACAAACACCCATTAGACTCTATGGACTCGGGTGTCCAAGCCAGGGAACACGTCTGAAAAACATTGATCATTTTGCACCCGGCGACCTCAACTTCAGCGAATGTTGTACACAATGTCAAGTGGTATTTTGTATCCTAAACTGAAATGGAAAGTAGAAACTGAGAGTGTGTTATTTTTTATGGGCATATGACACCAGCTACTCATCCCCTCCCCCGCCCTCATTGAATTTGATGACGGTGACAATTCCGACGGTATTGTCAGATGTCACAACAAAATTAGATTTCTGCTGAATATTGTCACTTTCTTTGTTATTAAAATTTATGTTGGATAAAAAATGTGATGGCGTCGTCCTGATCGTCGATTACCTCTTACTGACTTGAATGCACTCCACAGGGGTCGCAGAGCAATTTGAAGGTGTTTGTGTTTTGGCTGGGAGGTGGGGGGGGGGGCAGGTTTCTGCCGCGAGCTGCCAACATTAATGCTAGTGGACTTCCTTCCCTCGAGAAGTTTCGAAAAAGCAGAGAAAGACATTTCTAGCGTTCTGGCACACCAAGACGCATTCCTTTGTGAAAGTGGTGAGTCAGAACACGTTGTTACCAAATATTTGATGTTGGTTTTTACAGAAGCCATGTATAAAGTTGTTAGGAATTAGGAATATCATTAGGAATGTCATGAGCTTCGATAGGGGCCTAGTTTGCTTTTAGTATTGGTAATTTTTATTTGTTAGCTTTCAAGGGCGCGTTTGTTGATCAAAGACCAGCGACAGCGAGAATGGAATGGTATAACGCGCCGAAGGCGCGCTGGGACGGTATGGGGAACAAGCCCCTTTCGACCCTCATTGGCTGTAAATGATTAATTTCGACATGTCTATTCGTGTTGAAGGAGGAACAGGTTCAGATACTCGGCAGGTGTCACCGGTTGCGGCGTGATGGTCTCTTTGACTGATGTCGGTTGAACCCTCGGGTGAGGACCAGTGTGAGAGGTTGGGTCCTCTGAGAGAGAGAACAGCCGTGATGCAGCCTTTTATACCTTTCCATAACGTAACATGTGACGTTGGTTGACTCAAGATGCTGCTTTCAGGATTCCCGTATTTTGTTCAGTAATGCTGACAGAAAGAACTATTTCTGTCAGTATCCTGACCGAACATTGTTTGGGACAACAATAACCCAATAAATATTGCTATGGTAGTGGAAATTTAACCATTTTATGAACGAGTATGAAAAAGACACATGTTTCACTGAATTAGGAAACAAGTTTTAGTTAAGAAAGGGTAAAAACTTTAATTATACAAGTTGAACCGTGGATACAAAATCAGACGGTATTTTGCGTGATAATCGGCTGCACAGTGTTAAGTATACCCGAATGAATCATGTCTGATCGAATTACATGATTAGGTTAAACATCTAAAGTCGCCATAAGATGGCTTTAACTATATCATTAGATGGATGAGCAGAGTTAACAATAAGCAATTTACATGAATGTACGATCCACCCCTAAAACTATTCTAATGAACGGGTCTCTGCACATCCCATATTTGGTAATAAGACCACGTGACTCCATCAGCGTCTCGAAAGTTGAAAGTACAATAATAAATGGCTGTGTTTACTACTGTTATTAACAAACGCAATGTAAAACAATAGACGATACTTTATAAGGAACAGTTCCCATACATTGCCAGTGATGTACATTTTGCAACGATATATAATCTTTGACTACAGAAAAGCTGAGTACATGACACTCAATAGATTTTTTTACTGGAAGGTAAATGTGCTAAAAATTGAGTCTGATTTCATGAGTAATTTACGAAGGCGATCGACACAATTATGTTTCCCAGCTTGTTCACCCTAAAATAATACAAACTAAATACCGAATATGTCTGGGAACTGCAATCCCAAATTGTATAGAAATGGATAATAATTTACAGCCCCAATATGTTACGAAAACCTGATTGATTTCGTCGTAATATATTTACAGGTTGTGCAATGTTTCCTGACTTCGCGTTGTTAACACACTGTCACTGGCAATGCAAAGTCGGTGTGCCTAAAATCACTAAATATAGCTAGGCTACATAATTTCAACTAATGCAATCAGCGTAATTTATCGGTGGGTAGGTTCACCACACCTTACTGAATCGAAGTTACTGCCAAACCATCAATACCAGGTACCAATTATTTATTAGAAATCCCAGAGCAGAGTGTATTACATAAAAATCAGAAAATATGCTTTTTAGATTATATAGGGTAGGCGTTCAGTGTCATTTTACGTTTTGAGTGAAAAATTAAACTAACACTCCTGCTCATAATGATTGTCAGCCCCCCCCCACAACCTAACGCCCGACCCCACCCAATTACGCGCTCGTTTTTTGATTTCTGAATTCTAGATTTCTTCTGCAATCGTGAGGGTCCACGACATCACTGCCTATCATGTAGTAGTCTTTCCGCCTCCACGCATGAGAGTCGGATGCCAAAGCGGTTGGAAATCTTCGAAAATAATGTTCATTGAAACATTTATGGTAGCAGTTGTCTTGGACTTCTGAATGGGAATTACAGCTGCCGTGGATTTACTGATAATGTCGTCCACTCATTGACATTTAATGAGGTCGACATAGTAATAATGCGCAGTTTGGAATGGGTATGGTTGTTCCAATGTATGGAGCCTTGGCGGTCAGTACAGAATTTCATTAGATGCGACCTCTGGGAGCTGGCGTACTGCATAGAGGTGCTGCCGACATTGCTTCTGTTTTGATTTAGTAGCGTAGCCATGGAATTAAGGGGGGGGGGGGGGGCTAGTCTTCTAAATGTTTACCCCCCCCCCCAAAAAAAAGGATAGGAGAGAATTGACCCAATGCAATTTCGCACAACTTAGAGCCCTCACAAATGCTCTCCAATGTTGGGCAGCACATGCTACAACTGATCAGATTGAATCTTAAAGAGGAGTGAATTTTGCAAAATATTCTCGGGGAGGCTTTGCCCTTACTAGAAGTCTAGGGCCCTCTAGCTATTACCCCCTCCACAAATTTCTCTGTCCTAACCCCGAAACCCGAGAACAACCTTCCGAATATCATGGTAGTTATCACACTTCTCCCCTGAACAATGGCTGTCAGACAAACGAGAAGACCCCAGTCATTTACATCAAACGGGGTTTCTGTAAAAAAAAACCTTGCCATTATATCACCTAGCGTCAATGTATGTTAATAGGCTCATAAAAAATTCGTTTTTTTGCGTTCTTCTCAATTTTGAGACGAAAAAGCCGAAGAATGACGAAAAAAAAAAATTTTTTGCACCAGAAAAAATTTCGGTTTGGACTTATTCTACTTTGAAATTTTCGACCAAAGGTCTGAAATTTTTGTTACGACCGGGCTACTTTGCCGTCAAAATATTCAACAGCGGGGATGATTTGAAAGCTTCTAAGGTTAGAAATGTTGAAAAATAATTTCTTGTGTTTTTTTTTTCACTTTATTATGTCTGGATTCATTAGTTCTCATAAATAAAACTATCTGCAAATTGCGGAAAATGTTTTCCAGCCAAAACCGCCCCAAAACGCCCAAATATGCGAGAGCCGATATCTTTGGACTGGAAGGGGCGATTGACTTGAACTTTTCACAGGAATGACTGTAATACATTTCACTCATAATCAAGGGCACAAAATGGTAGTTGGTTAACACCTTTCTGCCAAAACATTTCACGAAACAATAAAAAATTCAAATTTTTATTTGGTATCGAGCTCCCTTTGAACTTGCTGAGTAGAACAGTGACTAAAACCACTAAGGAAAATCCTGTGTATTGTTCCGAAGGTACAATCACTTCCTCTAGTTATTATTATTATTCTTCCACACTTTTTATTTTCACTATTTCTCGAAAACGCTCTGAACGATTTTTGTTAAAGTTTCTGTACTCATAAAGGGTCACAAGTTGTAACTAATCGTCATATTCCCATTTTTCTGAAAATGTTTTAGTTCACCCTTTATGCCCAAAAACACAAAAATATTCGGCAGCTCATATCTTTGGACTGGAAAGGGCGATTGACTTGAAATTTTCTCAGACATGTCAGCAATACACCCCTCTAACAGCATATGGTACAACAATGTATCTAGTTAACATCTTTCTGCCAAAATGTTTTTCGTAACGAGAAAAAATTCGAAATTTGACCATTTTTGAACTCAATCTCGGGACAGGGATATGCTGAACCATCTAAAATGGCTTAGATATGAAGACTGTATCACCGAATTGTAAAAACCGTCGAAAAAATTTCGATTCGAATTGCCGACAATCCAAAATGGCGGCCGAAAAATCGAATTTTTATTTTCGGTTATTTATGCGTTTCAGGCCATTTGGAGAGGAAAAAAAAAAATTTTTTTGGCACCAGAAAAATTTTCGGTTTGGACTAAAATTTTCGACCAAAAGTGGGAAATTTTTGTTTCCACCGGGCCACTTTGCCGTCACAGTACTCAACAAGGGGGACGATTTGAAAGCTTCTAAGGGTAGAAATGTTGAAGTCACAGTGTACATGAACAGTTATCATCTTTTGGAAATGGAGTTGTTCTTAATTTGGCTTCTGCTAGCAGGCAAACATGGCTTCGGGACACTGTGACCAAAAATTGAAAAAACTTTTCTTGTGTTTTTTTTTTACTTTACTATGTCTAGATTCATTATTTCTCATAAATAAAAACTATCAGTGACGGACATGAGTTCTAATAAATAAAACCATCAGTATTTGGGGCAAAATGTTTCTTGTTGGGCAAAAACGCCCCAAAACGCCCAAGCATTTATAGGCCAATATCTCATGAAGGAAAAAAGCTATCGACTTAATTTCTCGACAGACTTGTCAAAATTACTCTTTTCTAAAACAAACATAATCGGTATTTTTTTCCATTTTTTATGTTTTCTGCCAAAATTTTTCACAAAACGGAAAGTTATCTCGAAAATCGGCCATTTTGGATTGAAATATCGAGATTTAAATATAATGAGCTCTCTAAAAGGGATCCAAATTGAAGGCAGTAATACCGCTTTATAAGAAAAATCGAAAGAATTTCGTTTCGATTTTTCGTTAATCCAAAATGGCGGCCAAAAAATCGAAAAAAAATTTGTTTGTTTTTTATGCATTTCGTTCAATTTTGAGGCGAAATTTTTTTTTTTTTTACACGGAAAATTTTCGGTCTGCTTCGGACTGAAATTTTCGACCAAAATTTTGTTACGACCGGGCTACTTTGCCATCTGAGTACTCAACAACTGTGATGATTTGAAGCTTCGAAGGTTAGAAATATTAAATTCACAGTGTACATGAACAGTTATCGTCTTTTGGAATTGGAGTTGTTCTTCGTTTGGCTTCTGCTAGAAGTCAAAAATGGCTTCGGGACACTGTGACCAAAAATTGAAAAAAAAAAATTCTTGTGTTTTTTTTTTACTTTATTATATCTAGATTCATTAGTTTTGATAAATAAAACTATCCACATTTTGCGGAAAATGTTTTTCCAGCCAGAAACGCCCCATTATACACAGGAGCCGATATCTTTGGGCTGGAAGGGGCGATTGACTTGAACTTTTCACAGGAATGACTGTAATACAATTCTATATAAATCAAGGGCACAAAATGGAAGTTGTTTAACACCTTTCTGCCAAAACATTTCACGAAACTGAAAAAAAATTCAAATTTTCATTTCGTATCGAGCTCCCTTAGGACTTGCTGAGTAGAACAGCGAGTAAAAGCACTAAGGAAAATCCTGTGTATTGTTCCGAAGGTACAATCACTTCCTCTAGTTAATTTTATTACTTTCCAAAGTGTGATTTACTGGGATTTCCGGGTTTGATTATAAACGATAAATTCACAAGTGAATTATGCAATCAACAATTGTCTCATGTATCCGTGCGCGCAAACGAAGACGCTTTGCCGTGGGTGTAATGAGGACTTCATTGTTTTTTTGGGGTTTTTTTTTGCTTTTTTAACCCTTTACCTAACATGAAAAGCAGACGACACTTGCAAAAAAAATTCTTGAATAACTATCATTTTCATTTGTTGTCAAAAAAACATAGGTTATGACCCCTCATTGGAACGAGCTCGACGAGCTCGTTCCAGTGAGGTGTCATAACCTATGTTTTAGAGACAAAAAATGAAAAAATGACGAAAATTAATTGGCGATTTTTGAGAATAGCGCTGGCCGGTTTTGAACGTTACTTTTGGTAAAGGGTTAAATAATATAATTATCGTTAATATGTAAAGTAATAGACAGAATAATGGCTTGACTGGACTGGTTACGTGAAATAATTCATTCGAGGCGAGGGACTATATTGTAAAACACTCGTGCGCATTCGCGCACTCGTGTTTGTACAACGCCCCTCACCTCTCATGAATTATCTCACGTAACCAGTCCAGTCAAGCGATTACTCTCTATGTAATTGCCGTAGTCTATTTTGGAGAACCGTCGTAATTTTATTTATTTATTAGGGTTTAAGGTCACATACGTATGCACAATGGCTAATCGTGACCGTGATAGTTTTACGGGTGGAGGAAGCCGGAGTACCCGGAGAGAACCACCGAGCAACGACAAGCAACTGTCAGCTCCTCAACAGTCTAACTCTGTTCAAGCTCCGTTCAAGCAGGGTTACAGCGGTTGAAGACATTTGCATCATCGACGTGCACTACGCTTTAGTACACGGCGTCATCATTCCCCCATGTGTTCAACCGGGATAAAGTGCCTTGCCCAAGGACACAACGCGGGTCGTCCCGGACTGGGATCTAACTCGGGACCTCTAGCATAGAAGTCCAACAGTCTACTACTGAGCCACCGCGCTCCCGTCGTAATCTTATTTGTGACCTTCAAACAACCTCGAATCTTTTGGAAGTAATTGGCCTCACAGACATTTTCAATGCCAAGAATAATATCAGAAACGCACTCGAAGGATAACATCCGCATATAACTCGACATGGACCGGAGGACGACGATGGCAATGGGTGTGTGTGTGTGGGGGGGGGGGGGGTAGGGCTGTTGTTAAGGAAAATATCCCTTTCAAAATACGTGATGATCTCACGGTATTTATTTCGCATGTTTTGGGTCCTTGTTTAAAGAAACAACATCCAAGGAAAGACGCATGCTAGGAATCATTTACAGACTCCATACAGCACCCAAAGCAGACCTAGACCTTTTCTTGGATACTTTATCCCAACTAGTTGAAAAACTTAACGAAAATAAGAAAACTTTCCTAATGAGGGATTTCAATATTGATTTACTAAGATTTTGCAGCCATCACAAAACCAGTTTATTTATAGATTCTATGTGCAGCGCTGGATTTATGCCAATATTACGAACCCATCTAGGGTAACTGACCATTCGGCTACAATTATTGACCATATTTTCTGCAACAACGTAAGCATGGAAACGTCCGGAATAATTATATCAGACGTTATTGATCGCTTCGTCACTTTTTTGTCGAAGAGTCAACTCAGCCTTCGCAAATCCTAAAGAGATCATTTAAAAAAAAAATCATTGATCGCTTTAAAAATTTGCTATCAGCAAGCGACTTCTCAGATGTTAAATTGGTCCCAACACGACATGTGATACCTTAATTGATAAATTTCATAGACTGTTTGAAGAAGCTTTTACAGAAAAAATATATCAGCTCCAAAGAAATACGTGAAGCGTGAACCGTGGAGAACAGCTGATCTTTTGTAATCTCCCATCAACAAAACAAAACTATTGTTATAAATCGGTTTGTTGGGTGTGGGAGTGTTCTCTGTCTACCTCACTGTTTACTTGAGGAACTCGCTTGTCTGACACATTACCATGGACTTATGGGGATCTGAAGAAAAATATAACTTCCGTAATTAGGATTTATTTACATGACTGAACGATTACATACAGTAATTAAGAATCAAATACTGAAGATCTAAACTTTAACAAAATCTAAATTCTACATTACAATTCAGAATACCTTCTTGCAACTATTTGACTCCGATCAAGTTGCCAAATGTTATTTCAACATTTTCAACGAATGTGTTTTGTGAGCTCAAATTTCTACTTTGTATGGAACATGCACACGTCTGTTGTCGCGCTCAACAAACAAACAACTCAAACCCAACTGGTAAAGGTCACGTTTAACAGTTGCTGTGATGTTACATGACAGAGCAAAACTAAATGTATTTACTTATAAACTAGATAAACAGTTCTACCTTTTTGGGGTGAGACTTAAAGAGAATAAAATGGGTTAAAATGATACTTCAGTATAACGTGAAATAATTGTCTTTTCCTAACAAAACCGTAATTAACCTTTTTTCTGACAAATCCAAATAAGCTGATCAAGTTAGTTATGGTTTGCATCTATTGGTAACCGCACATAACGCTCTCTCCAACACGAGGCAAGCCATCAGTAACAGAGTAATTTATTTAATAAACCTCCGTAACATAAATAAAACTTTCCTGTTTTCTGCAAGTATCCAGAAAAAATATTCTGTTTTTATACTACACAAGTCTATGACATTTTACATTTATTGAAAGTCGCGGTTAGTGCGCCATCTAGTTAAATGTAAAATATCAGTAACAAGTTTTTACTAATCACAAACTACAAGTATTTTATCGCCTTTACTATAAAATAAACCCGCATGCGCTATACATAGAATATACCATTCTTATTTCCATCAAAATGCAGAACAAAACTTAACTATGCACTTACCTGAAGAAAGATATAAATTCCGTAATTAGAATTTATTTACATGACTGAACGATTAACGTCCTTCAGTCAAGTACAACTTTATATACTTTCTTCAATGTTTTGTTGTTGTCAACCGTTACCTTGCAAACACGCTAATTCACAACTCACTCAGCTTGTTTGTTGACTAAAACAAACCCTGATTACATCCCAATTGAATTAAAAACTAATTGTATTCATACGGTCCACAGTGGTCACAACAATGAAAACTAATTATGCTATTTGAGCAAAGCACTAATAACTTGACACGGAGACGACGAAGTCTGTTACAAAATAATGAAACAGTGCCCCAACATCTTCTACTGCAGACTTACCAAACTCCTAAACTGCTGTCTCTCCTGTGGGTACTTCCCCAAATGCTGGAAAGTGGCCACAGGAGTCATGATACCTAAACCCAACAAAGACCTTACCAACCGTTCTAACTACCGCCCAATCAGCTTGCTTAGCTGTGTTGGAAAAATATTTGAGCGGATTCTGACTACGAGACTTCGCAGCTATCTCAAATCAATCACCTTTTTCAACAAATGGCAAAGAGCGTATAGGAGTCAGAAAGAGGGAATCGAACACGTATATAGACTGGTCGATTACATGAAAACAGCATTTAGTAAAAACGAAATCAGAACAGCGCTTTTCTTGGATGTAGAAAAAATACGTTCGACTCGGTATGGCACAATGGCGTGAGATATAAACTAGCGAAAATGGGATTACCCACTACAATTCTGAGGATCATAGCATCATTTATAACTGACAGAAAAATCAAGGTGAGGGTTAATCGCGAGGTGTCAGAGGAAGTAATACTCGAAGCGGGAACGCCACAAGGGTCGGTTCTAAGTCCGCTTCTTTTCATAATATATGAGAATGACATAGAAAAAGTTGGGAAAAACTGTGTTGAACTATCACAGTTCTCAGACGACAAGGGCATTTGGACGGCCAGCAAGTCCAGAAACATAAATTAAAAATCGTCTACAGGATACCATTCGCGATCCTGAGAGCTGGTGCGCCCTGTGGCGCATCAAACTCAATGCCGCCAAAACTCAAAAAGTTACGTTCTTCAAGAAGCAAAGGAAAACAAACAGTCTCCAGTATCGATCTCCAGTTATACGATCACAAATTAGAAGCAAACAAAGAGGCCAAATTTTGGGGATTTATCCTAGATAGCAATCTCAGTCTAAACAGACACGTAAACTCCATTACGGTTAGATCTACTAAACGTATCAATTTTCTGAAGATGATCAGGGGTAGAAATTGGGGAGCAAACAAAGATGTGCTTCTCAAGCTCTACAGAACATTTATGGGTCCGGTACTAGAATGCGGTGCCATAATAACAAGTGACCAGAGCAAAACCAACATTCAGAAGCTGCAGAGGGTTCAAAATTATGCCCTGCGTGTGGCACTATGCAAACCGAAATGGACACCGATAAAGGAACTTCACGAGCTAGCAAAAATAGAAAGTATTGATACGCGATTAAAAGACCTACAAAACAAAACCCTCAACTGACTCCAAAATAGTGAATTAATGGTTGAGCTGAACGAACACCGATCCCTTAACAGAAAAACAAAATAAGTTTCCGGAAAAAAAAAATTATACAATATAACTAAATTGCGTGGAGTCAGTGAGGACTGCCTCGCTACTCATTGAAAACTTTAGGATAGAGTCTGTGAGGACTGCCCCGCAACTCTGCTGAAGCGCGATTGAAATGCGTTTAATAAGATCTAAAAAACAAAACTCTCTACATACTCCAGGATAGAGAATCAATGGTGAAGCTGAACGAACACCGAACCCTTAACAGAAAAACAAAATAAGCCACAGTAAATCAAAATTACTCAATAGAATTAAACTGCGTGGAGTCAGTGAGGATTACCTCGCTACTCATTGAGATCTTTAGGATTGAGTCTGTGAGGATTGCCTCGCAACTCTGCGTGTGGGGAGTGGGCTCCGAAGAAACACACCCCTTACCCCATCCATAGCAACAATCACACAACTGGCACAATATACAATAGCGGATACCTATCTTTCTCTCTACCTATAACTTTTCTAATTGAACATTCTCCAATTTTCTTGCAACACTCGTATCAAGAAGACGCATGGAAATGGTAGACAAAGCGCAGGAGGAATTGGTGCAACCTACCTTTCTGCAACATACACAAGAAACCACCAAACACCAGGCAAGGATTGAAACAAGCTTGTCTGGATGGGGACGAGTGTACATTTTATATAAATAAACATTTGAATAAAGATTCAACAGCCCTTTTAAGGCTTGAGGGTGTGTGCGTGTTTGTTTTTTTTCGGGGGGGGGGTCTTTTTTTTTGGTGGGGGGGGGGGGGGTGGAGGTCATTCGGAATTCACGAAGGATAACCAGATACCTCATAATCACATACGGCATCCTATCTCCCAGAAGGCTTGATGGATGACTCCCGGTTCTTCAAAACTTAACTGTTGGAACTTTCTCCACTCATTTTTTGTAACCGCGATGGTCATATATCGGGGCCGCTACCAAACCGGCGTTGCTGTTTGGTTTTCTTTTCTCTTCTTCCCTTAAATTTGCCATCGCACAACATTATATTCTGGCTCGCCACCATGGTGAGACTCAAACCTCTACCATCGCCGAGCTGGAACCGAATAGAGCCCACTCTCTAATAGTTTTAATGGTGTTGAGGGATTGAGTATTGACAATCTATCACTCCAACGTAAACTGCCGGGAATTCTAACCGCGTGCATACCCCCTCAGACCCCATTTGATGCAACAGGAAAGCTAGGCCTGTGTGATCCAAGTGATAAAAATAAGGTTAACCGGGTCGCAAGGGATTTGTAAATCCCACATCGTCCCTGCGCGCCTTCGGAGCGCTAAAACCTTCCATTCATTCATTCATTCATTGACATGTCATTATACAATTACCGTGAACAACTCTCAAAAATACATTGAAAATACATTTTCACAGTACAGTTTAATCTGAAAGAAAATACTGGAAATACGAAATTGTACTATTTCACCCAGAAAGATATTTTACTAAAATTTCCCCTTTTCCACCCTATAACACTATATGTACACAAACTTAAGTCACCCCCACCACCATAACACAGCGAATTAGAAGATTTATCCCATAAATGGTTGTTTATTCGAACAATAAATGCCTTGGATAAATGTTTGCTTTATTCACCTAGTAGGGTGATAATTTGTCCCCAAAGGTTTAACACTGAGAGAATTTATTCCTACAGCTGAGACGGACTTGTTGACCTCTGACCTCTACCGCATTCGTGTAGTATAATTAACAGTTCAATTATTGTTTTGTGTAAACCTGTTTGACAGTATTACACAATACAAGTGGAAAACACTACATTGTTCATTTAATAAAGTACTTCTGCAAGTTTAGCTCAGGTTTGTAGGGGAATTATTTAGACAGAAATGTATCACTGCGCCTTTTTCATTTTGGGCAATTTTGCTTGTCTTCGAATTGGACCTATGTGCTCCTCACTTCTCGGTGTGTTTTGCAGCGAGCAACAGCACGATTCCGCAGCTACTGCCCTGTAAAATATTTATGGGATAAACAAAATAAACGTATAGTGTTTTCAAGTGAAAAATTTATTCTTCTCGTAGAATTAAGAATGAAACCGACGAGCCAGAGGCTCGTCGGTTTCATTCTTAATCCTACTCGAAGAATAATTTTTTAACTTGAAAACACTATACGTTTATTCTATATATACTGTACCATCTTCAACAGAGTAAAACAAACATGCAAAACGCAGTAGAAAATAAATTTAATTTGAAAAAGCATGTGAAATCCAGATCAGCGCCATCAACAAAACAAGATCGGCTTTTACCCTGGCACTGAAGTTTTCAGACAGCTACGTGGAGATAACGAACCCAAGAGAAATAGCTAGCTGGCAAACTTAATTCATTCTTCGTTAACATTGGCCACTCTGTCAGTGATCAATTTACCCAATTCGCACATTACTTTACCGAATATATGAGGAATGAAGACACCCATTCATTTTTATATCGCCAACTAACAATGAAGAAGTAACCCAGTGCATCAAAACAATATATCCTTAAATAAAGCACGGATAATGAAAACATATCCACCAAACTATTAAACGAAACACCTGACGAAATCGTTGGACCCTTAACCCACATAATTAATCTTTCCTTTTCGTCTGGAATAGTCCTGAATAAAATGAAAATAACCAAAGTCATTCCCAAATTTAAACTGAAGATCAGCAATTATTTAGTAATTATAGGCCCATCAGCATTCTGCCCACATTCTCACAGGTATTAGGGAAACTAATGTATAAAAGGCTTGTAAACTTTCTGAATCATAATAACATAATTTATCAGTATCAATTCGGCTTCAGAAAATCATATTCCACAATACATGACATACTGCTTCTTCTTAATAGTGTTGCTGAAACAAAAGATAAAGTAGCAAGAGCCTGTACATTATCTCTGTTTCTAGACTTCTTAAAAGCATTCGTCACGATACACCATTATATATTGCTAAAAATAGTATTTAACCTGCAAAAGGTCATATAAACGCCTGGTTCAAGAACAACCTCAGTAAGTTTGTGTCCATTGCAAACGCACTCCCTGAAGTGCTGGAGATAACAACTGGCGTTTTTCAAGGCTCTGTCCTCGGATCTGTTCGGTTCAAACTCTACACAAATGATGTAAAAAATTCTACGAGTCTTAATGTAATATCGTATGCGGACGACACGACTGTATAAACCTCTGGTGAGAATTTTGATTCACTTGTACAAGTAGCTCGTAGTGAACTGCACAGAATAAGAAATTGGCGTGAAGCAAATAAACTGGCGCTTAACGACAATACAAAACAAAGTTTATTCTTGTACACCCACAACATGATTCTTGTCTAATCGGAAATTGATGCATTACTCTAGACGATATAAATACCTCGCATGCCGGCAACGAGCATAATGAAAAATTCTTAGATATCAACATGGATGAAAATCTTAAGTTTAAACAGCACGTATCTGCTGTCTGCTCCAAAATGTCACGAGTCATATATGCAATTAACAGGGCCAAGAAGACCCTCCCCAAAGAGTAACAAAAACACTCCTTTCCTTAGTACATAGCCACTGGTTTTAGAGTATTTATTCCTGTGTTTGTGTGTGTGTGTCGGGGGGGGGGGGGGGGTAGGCATTCCACTGACACTTAGTCGATATTTAATCTACCCCTTATTGAAACGCCAACAAATCTCGAAATTCAAAGATTTATACATAATAATAATAACACTTTGGCCAGCCCTTGATTTGTCGCGGTTCTCGGACGATAAGGCCTTGGTTACCCCCTGTACTTCCA
This sequence comes from Pictodentalium vernedei, assembly GCA_031216915.1. Taxonomy (NCBI): domain Eukaryota; kingdom Metazoa; phylum Mollusca; class Scaphopoda; order Dentaliida; family Dentaliidae; genus Pictodentalium; species Pictodentalium vernedei. The sequence goes on along the minus strand of CM062291.1, from coordinate 390,863,454 downwards.
ACTGCCTCCCTATTCCCATGCTTCTCTCCTCCCAACACTCGTAGACGAACTGCTTGATGACATCCCTTGCCCCATTCTTCCCAATCTCTCCGATTAGCATATTAACCCTCTCCTTTGAGTCTCCCCCCTAACCACATGTCCTTCATTCTCCCATCCCACTTCCCCCATTATACTCCCAGTGAATCTTATTCTTTTAGACTGGTACTTTGGGCATTCTAGAAGAAAGTGTTCCAGGGTATCCACCATGCCCAAATTACACATCTGGCACTCCCTTTCACTGTCTTTCCCAATTTTCCCCCTCAGCTCCAGGGATCGCGACCTCATCTTGAACAACAGTGACCCCCCAAAGGTGCCATCAAGGTACGGCTTCTCTTTATCACGCAGGCCACCCAAAGATCTCTTTGATTTGACCCCCTCACGCCAGTTACGGTTACAATCCTCCATGACCCTTTCTCTGACGATTTGTTTACCCTGGTTTGCCCCGACGTCCAGGTCCGAGGTCTCCAATGAGTAGTTCTCTACTTGCTCCCTCACTTGGACCATCCACCCGCCTTGATATTTGAGTTGAAACTTCTCAGGAACATTACTTTACACCATCGGCTGTCTGGGAGATTTACCAAATAATTAAGATAACCGAGTTTCAACAGGTCTATCCTGTCCTTGATCCTCATCTACACAAGCTCACCCCTGATTGCGTCTAGCGCTGCGGCATTACTCGACCCCGTTATCCATCGGCTTGCATCGTTCTGCAGGATTTTCAAGCTCTTTACGGCCGTCTGGTTTAGGGGTACAGTACCGTATGTTATACTTGGCAGACTCACCATTTCCCAAATGGCTTTCCCCACGAAAACCTTATTGAAACTGTTTCTCCCTATAAGTTTCATTTGGTTGAGGATTCGCTTCCCCTTCAGAATCAATTTATTTGTGTGGTTTCGGTAGATGCCTCTTCCTGTAATGTTTATATTTACCCCCAAATACTCGTAATCACCTGTCTCCCCTACACTGAGAGGTTTGCTGCTACCTTCCAGAATGCATAACTCACCCACTCTCCACCTTCGAGTGGGGTCCACTTTGCGGCCCACAGGTATAACTTTGCTCTTGCTTTCATTAAGTTCGAGTCTCCATGTGCTCCCGTATTTCCCAACAATTCCCAGCATTTTCGTTAGCCCCTCTTCGCTTTCTGACACTAGCACCATATCGTCTACAAAAAATAGCCCTGGGATCTTCAAGTCCCCAACTGATACCCCCTCCTCGCTATGCAGGAGTTCGTCGCCTAAATCTTTGACGTACAATGCAAACAGGATTGGCGAAAAGATACACCCCTGTTTTAGGGCTATCTCCATAGGCACACGTTTTGTTGTAATGTTTCCCAGACTAAGTTCACTCTGTACGTCTTTATATAATGCTTTCATAATTCCAACACACTCGCCTCCTAAGCCCAGAGCTCCCAGCTTGCGCCACATACCCTCCTTCCATACTCTATCGTATGTCTTTTTGACATTCAAAAAGGCCATAAACAGCTTTTTCTTTTTTGCTTTCGCGGATTCTATCATTTGGGATAGCGTGAAAAGATGGTCAGTAACTCGCCTTCCCTTCCTGAATGCCATTCTGGATTTCTCCCCAAAAACCCTTCTCTTCAATCACCTCCTCTAGTCTCCCATACAGGACTTTACAGAAAACTTGTCCAATGTTGCTACTGACCGAGATCCCTCGATGGTTATCCAAAATGTCTTTTTCCCCCTTTTTGTGAATAAATGTCACTTTGCTTTCTCTTCACTCCTTTGGGACCTCTTGATTTTCTATGGCTAGATTGAATAGGGCAGTTAGGCTTTCCACGAATTCCTCTCCCTCTTTTTTGATAAACTCGTTTGGACTTTCATCCACTCCTCCCGCTTTTCCATCCCTTAATTTTGAGATCACATTTCGCACCTCCTCCGTTTTAATTTACAAACTGGACGAACTGCTGTTAATGCATGATTGGCTCAACAAATCTAATTACCTGTTAGCTTCGATAACACTTTTGGAATTTATACAAATCCTTCTGGGATGAACACAAGACAAGCAGGCAATCTACACCTGAATAAACTCAGAATACAGTTCAGTTCCAAACTTCCCTTACACTCTTTTCCAAGGATCTGCAATTAAATTGAATCACAAATTCGAAATCAGACCAGGCCTCAATTTAAAAGGACAATAACAGATAATTTTTTGAACTCTTACACCCACCTCAAACATCAGCTGTAATAATCCCATATGCTCCGACTGCGTAAAATAACTCTGAATTCTCATCAACTGTCTTAACCCTTTGCGGTTTTCAAATGTCTCTTTATGTGTCTTATGTTTTCCTACCTGTAAACCGCGTCTTCTCTTCTGTTTACTACTAAGTTCGTGTCTGCGTAAATTGGCACCTAACATGGAAAAAACAAAAGTGTGAACAGGTTTCAAGAAGAAAGGAGTAAGACTTTAAAGCATTCCTGTGCTAACTTACAGTATTGCGGCAACCAATTGCCTGTTCTGGTTCCGTGCCATGATAGTGCCGAATCAGGGCATGATTTATTGGGGGAGGGGGGGGTGGGGGCTCTCTCCGGGAGCTTCACAGGAAGTGGTACCTTGCTCCGGAGCTATCAAGCTTATACTCTACGATATAATTTTACTATGGGTATCCCATAAGGTGTGTTAACTTATATTTGGACTTAAAAGTGTAACGCCCCCAACCCCCCCAAAATTTTTTGTTACTGAAGTCCCAAATGGAGAAAATGACAATCGAATTAAATAGCGTCGGGTCGGCAAATTATCACACACTGTGAAATGGACCATCATTCTGAAAAGGTACTCGATATCTGTCAAAAACTGATTGTTTACTACACCAACAATTATAAATAAGTTTACTGTCAATAATGTGTTTTCAAACTAATATTTGGGTTGCGGCAAGAAGATAACCGCATGGCCATGCCATTACCCTGCAGTATCATGCTCACAGCACCGATACGTAGCTTCCACCATTCACAAAACAGTCAGGAAAGACCGAACCACAAGATGGTGGCGTGGGGGGTGGGGGTGTTGGTATGATAATCTATTTAAAAAATACCATTTCTTTTAAAAGTCGCCTGGCGACAAGTATTCAACAATAACAAAACCTTCCTCCTTCGGTCATTTTATCGACCACTGCATTCGGACAGCAATGCATGGGACCTGATCGGATCATCTAGTGAGCAGGCCTTAGATTCAAACATTAAACATATTTTCGTCACCGGCAACATTCACAATGACTATACCCGTTCACCGCCCAGTTTAAAACATACTGCAACAATGTTGCTTGTTTCGGGTTATTGAGCTACCGGCGTTCTTTACTGAAACCTTGACTTCTTTTCTTGAACTTATAATAACCAATAATTCAGAGTCTGTCTAGCAAGTAGGAGATTCATTCTATGTAGACCTTGTCCGTTATAGCTGTCCAGTCATTTTAGAACTCAAATACCCCACGCTGTAAGTCAGCCAAATGCCGAATATGGCTATTTGAAGATGACAAATTTGATATCTCAAGTACGCTATTGATAAAATAAACTGGAAAGAGACTCTGGTAGGGTAATCCGCATTCGATATTATTTAATATTTTGGAAAAACCTCCTGCTAGAGATTTCAATTAAATATATTCCTAGTAAAGTCATCACAACTTGACCCAGGACCGCCCCCGCCCCACCTCCGTGCTTGCACACCGAGATAAGCACTTTATCGGTCAGCGCAAACGTATCCATCTCCTGTCAAAACGTAAAAATACTCCTTTGTGATGGGAGAAAATAGTAGTGAGGGGTGCCACTATAGCGAAAACATTTAACACTGAATTCCCCATACCCCAATGGTGCCACTATGGCGAACAAATTAACATAGGATTCACCATAGTTTTTTTTCGCCATAGTGGCATTTTTTTCGCCATAGTGGCATTTTTGGAGGCAGGAAAAAAATTTTAAAATCTTTTCCTGCCTCCAAAAATGCCACTATGGCGAAAAAATGCCACTACGGCGAAAAAAAACCCTATGCAGAATCCTATGTTAATTTGTTCGCCATAGTGGCATCATTGGGGTACGGGGAATTCAGTGTTAAATGTTTTTGCTATCGTGTCCCCCATTGGTAAAAAGCCAACAGAGAATCCTATGTTAATTTTGTATCTATAGTGCCTCCATTGGGGTATGGGGAATTCAGTGTTAAATGCTTGTCCCTAGAGTGCCACCCTTGGGGAAGGGGAATTCAGTGTTAAATGCTTTTCGACGGAGTGACAGCCATGGGTAAAATGGCATTTGAGGGACAAGCCGCCCTATGGAGAATCCTACGTTATTTTTTTCGCCCAAGTGCCACCATTGGGGCATGGGAAATTCAGTGATAAATGCTTTTCGCTGGAGTGCCATCCCTGGGGTAGACCTCCCAATTACTTGCTGGCAAATATGTGGATTTTGCTTATTAATCAATCTCTCCATACTATAACACTTTACCGTATGGAAGGATTGGTTGATAAACATACAATCTCTTACCCACAGTGGAAAAGAGAAGTATCTCTTAACTCTTTTTCACTTATGGGATAGAATGGTGAAAAAAGAGAAGTATCTCTTAAATGCTGGCCCCTACAGTGTCAGTCACGGAGTAGAAGCCTCCAAACTACTTTATGCTGGCAAATATGTGGATTTTGCTTATTAATCAATCTCTCCATACTTTAAATCGTATAACACTTTACTGTATGGAAGGATTAGTTGATAAACATACAATCTCTTACCCACAGTGGAAAAGAGAAGTATCTCTTAACTCTTTTTCACTTATGGAATAGAATGGTGAAAAAAGAGAAGTCTCTCTCATATGCTGGTCCCGATAGTGTCAGTCACGGGGTAGGTTGTTCAGAACATTTTTATACTGACAAAATATATGTTTATTAATCAATCTCTCCATACTTTAAACCATATAACACTTTTCTGTATGAAAGGATTGGTTGATAAACATACCATCTCTTACCCACAGTGGAAAAGAGTAGTGTCTCTTAACTCTTTTTCACTTATGGGATAGAATGGTGAAAAAAGAGAAGTATCTCTTGACTAATTTTTTTACTGCTATGGAGAGCTAGTGGACACTGCTACATTTTAAACAGACAATAAGAATTAGTTTAGGTACCAATGTTTAATATATGAAGTGAGAAACATATATACACCGAGATCTGAGTTTGTCTATCTATAGAAAACCTTTTACATCGAGATTTTTTTGTGTGCTACCACTTTATTTCAAGATTCCATTTTGCTGAGAAAATATGTATAGCCAGAATTTTGTCTTGAAATAAAGCATTATCACTTAAGATTTAAAAAAAATGCTAAAATATCCTATCTGTGATACATAATAGTGATTGGCAAAAAGTATACAATAGACAAAATGTTTTTATAAAATACTCTGTGGGTTGTCTTGACACCTAATCTTGATTACATAAAATAATGTCTATAGTTTTGCTCGAACTATTGACAAACGTCTCTGTCATTCTCTTTGAAATTTCTTGGGTCGAAATTGATATTAAGAACTGTTTCTAAATCATATCCTTTAGCAAGATGATCCAAGCCAAATAATACAGTACATTCCACACACCACAGTATGAACACTCTGTACTCTCATTGTGTTAATAGTCCACGAATCTGTGTTTTTCACTATGAATTTGTAAATGTCTTGATCTAATGGTGGTAAGCCATAGGAATCAAAGTAGATGCATGAATGCTTGTCTTTGAAATATATTACCACTCAATGTTCTCCTGGTTCTCTTGATGAATCCGTGTTCACAATATAAGCTTTTCTATGTTTAGGTTTTTGTTTTGGTAATAAGTCTTTTGAACACACTTTTTCATTCAATAATGATAACCTTGGAGAATTGTCCAGAATATATTGTAGTTGAGTGGTTTCCATCTCTTCTTAGCCCTGAAAAGGACAGTTATAAAGATGTACTTTTCAATCAATTTCTTCTTCTTTATTAAGTGGTGTATAGTAGCCCCATTCTTTCTCTACTAAATCCGCCCACCTCTTAATGTCTTCACCAGTGTTAATTTCAAAGTTCACATTCACATTTGCAAAACATCCTTCAATATTCAGTTTCTTTGCTTGTATGTGCAGTTTATATAGTACACTTGATGGACACACTTTTTCCATACACTCTTCCTTATACATTTCAATCCATATTCTTATATCTTTTTTATACAAAAGTCATGTTCTTGTCCAGGTAATTCTTGACATGCACCACACAGATTGTTCACTTTTTGTTTTATCAAAGGTGTCACTTCACCCACAACAATTTCTTTAAATAATCTAAGGAACAGTCTTTCATTTACTTCTCTTTCCTTATTATGTTTATTCTTTTTCTCATCTGCCTGTATATCTTGCAATGTTCACATTTACTCATTGTTAATAGTCAAATATCACTTCTCTGAATTTGTTGATTTCTATCTCACTTTCAAATTCTGCATAGACAACAACGTTGATTACTTCTGTGAGAGCTTGAGCAAACTGAAGATCCAGTCGAAGGTTGCCAGACTTTATAGGGTGAGCTAATGGTCCACTACCTTACTGATCGGGTGTCAAATCAACTCCCCAGAGGGTATATCCTTTTGCATAATCCTGCATTGATATATTAAATGTTTGATTTTATCCAAAATAGCCCATTGCTTCAAATAATGATAAACATGAATTCAGATAAAGTCCACCTTCGCAATTCGGTTCAAAGGGACGTGCTTTAATGGAATGTCCATCTATTGTGATTTCCAACTTGTTCAAATTGAAATGTTGAAAATTAAATGGACATGTGTCAATATCTCCATGTAAATCTTTATTCGAAACTAAACCAAGAATTAATCGTTTTGTCATCTGTTTATGAAACAGATGGTCTTCTATTTTTGACCGAAGACCATTTCCAATGGTAAATGTTTTAATTTCAGAACGTCCTCTGGGCATTTTATAATTTGGTCGATCTATTTGTGCATTAAGATCATTCGCAAATTTTGGAATTAAATCCAATGCCGGTATTCTGAATATGGCTTTTTGAATTTCTATTTTTCCATCTACACCACCAATCAGACAAAATTTAGTTGGGGAACGATGAATTTTAATTCTCATCTCTACGCCATTTGGTAAATATTTGTCTTGCACAAATAGATCTAAATGTATTTTTCCTCTTAGTTGTACAGATTTACTGTTTGCAATTAATTTGTGATGTTCAACCAAACCTTTGTTATTTGAATCATTTGCAATTGCTGCATGCTGGCCTGGGGTATCTACATACCACATCTCACTAGCAGCTAACTGTGTTTTTTCACATCTTTTGAATAGCTTAACAAATTTTCAAAAAATACATGTCTGTATTGGTGGTTATCAGAGAACCGTTCAGTGTAACATCAATTTTACTGAACATACTGGGAAAGAAATTATTGAAAGGAGTAATATTTGTATCATCTTCCAATACACTCCCATCTTGCTTTGTAATTTTGAATTGAACCTCAAGTGTAGATGATGCAAGATCTAACCACTTGGTTGTTTGTCTTGGAATTAAAAATTCTATTGGTGAAGAATTGTTTAAAGATGCAATAGGAAATTGCTCAATCTCACCAATATTTTCGACACCACTTGATGTTGGTGATACATTATCTGGATCAAATCCACTACAAAAATGCTCGCAAGATCCATGTAACATCATGATTTAATCAAATATATCAAGCGGTCTTGAATTTCGTTTTGAATAAGATTGTCTTTTACGTGTCTTCCCTCTTTGAGAACGAACAACAGAGTGATGTTTCGGTTCTTGTTTCTGTCTTTTTATTCCCAAAGCAGCTTTACCCACTGATGTCATAAGATCTTTTGCATGAGTGAGCATTACTTCTTTAGATGGTTTACCATTTCTCATCAATTCATTTGCTATTTCTAAACCATGTTTTAATCCTTCTTTCTTTAAAGTTCGAAATACATTTTTTGCAGTTGGTTTTATTAATGGTATTGCTGATCTTATTGCTGAGCGAAAAATATACCCTAATCCATATCCATATTGCCGTGGTACGCCTCGATAAACTGGCATCATTTTTATAAATTGAATTTATGTCGCTCTCTAAAATGCAACTTGACAACACTCTTACCACTTGAAAACTGAATGTTTTTACCAGTATTCCCATTTATATTTATAGTGATCTGATCAAAAGAAGATTTTGATACTGGTACATAATGTACATTATCAAATTCTTTATGAATGTGCAGAGATTCGTCACGTGTTTCAAACTGTAACACATGTAAAATAGGTGCTTCTGTATCACCAAGAAATGTATAATCCACACTATCAGAATAAATAAAGAGGTGATTAAAATCCATATTTACATCCATGTTATATTTAAATGCATCTTTGCTGTGTTAGGAAAAATTACTGGAAATATATCATCTTTACATCCCAATTTTTGTGATAAACTTTCTCATATTCAAGTCCAACTGTTGCAATACTATTTGATACAATTTTTATACGTGAATGTCAAGATGAATAACCAAGGTCAAATGACACACCAAATTCTTTAAAAATATCCCCATGTTTTTCTTGAATTTCAGATTCTATTGCTTCTGCAACATGCCCACCATTTGCATATGCCCCTGGCAAAATACTTAGCTCAACAGCAGCAACACTCTTCTTATGTACTGTATGTTTGAAAAATGATTTATTAATATTATTAATGTGTGCTGATATTTTCGGATCTGTCACAATGATTTTAAAATTTGTTTTATCATTTGTTATATTTCTTGCCTCAGATGGTAAAATTACTTCAACTAATCCCACTTCCCAATGTTCTTTATTAATATGAATCGGTTTAGATAATTGTGTTTGAAAACAACATTGTGTGTTATTTGGAAACATATCCATAGAACTATCACTCAGTAGTGTTACGTAAAATGAATTCATTTTTCTTATCATGTGGTTTCAAATATTTTAAACTGGGGCTTGGAAGAATATATCCTAAAGAACTACTCAATAACACCAACCACAATTCTTTGTTGGGGGATTGTAAACTAAGGTGAATGATAGCCGTTATTATAATTGCATAAATAACGATTATTTGTGTGAAATAAGTCACTTGATTTCTTGCAACAAGACTCCCACGAAAATTAAATTGTGATTATTGACTTTGTACTTCAACACTTGCACTTTCACGACTCAATGCATTTTCATTTACTGACATATTCTTTATATACTAAATCAGATTCTGATATCCAACTATCAAATTTCGAGGGATAACCTCCCCAATGTACTTTAAGCTCCTTGACGAGTTTCTTACCCACACGTCTTGAACGTTGTGCCAGAACCGAATCAATGATATATTTTTTATCATCTTTTACACTTTGAATTTCTTGTGGATAAAATGTCCCCTGTATACTTTCACCACCCATATCTTCAAGTTTATAAGTGCTTAGGTGTGTATGTTTTACATGGGTGATTTTAAATAATTCTTTTGTCCAAATGTAAGTTTGGTTTTGTTAATACGTACTATATCGCCAACTTTAAATTTTATTTTTCTCTCTTTAGATTTTTTTTTTACCATACAAATTTTGAGTTACTTCTGTTTCATTTTCTATTGACACAGATACAGGAGTCCTCTGAATACTACGATGGAAACTGTGATTGTATCCATCAACTAAATTTTTAATACATCAGTATATCTTAATGTACGTTTGTGTGTAAAATATTTCCACATTCGTGTTTTCAATGTGCGTTGAAAACGTTCTACAATACTAGCTTTTGTTTCAGGATTTTCTGTTGTGAAAAAATGAATTTTTTTGTTTCTTTAAAAAAAATTGCACCTCTTTATTTTTAAATTCAGAACCTTTATTTGATTGTAAAGATAATGGTTTACGTCCAGAAGTTTTCAAAAGTCTTTGGAAAGATTTTGTTAGTGTTTGTCCTGATTTATTGTGAATGGGTAAAACCCATGCATGTTTTGAAAAAACATCAATAACACAAACTAAATAACGAAATCGGTCATTGTGAGATTGTAAACTTTGTAAATCTGATAAATCAATTTGCCATTGATGATCAATTCCACCCACTACAGTCTTTCGTCTTGCAATTTTTTTATGAATGGATTTATGTAAAGTGTAAGTTCTTTCTCCTTTCAACCATTTTTTCACTTGATCAACTGTAACAGATTTATCTTTACTATGAGCTGCTTTGTATAATTTTTGTATACCCCCATAACCAGCAGGATGTTTTGTATTGTAATATATTTCAGTTAATAAATCATTCAGTATGCCTCCCATTTATTACAAAGTTTATTTTTTACCAATTTATGCCTAGGTGATAAATTTGGTGTTTGCTTTCCTCTAACTATTTTACGTTTTGGAGATGCTGACAGAGAACGTTCTAACCAACTATTTTCAGGGGGACTTTGATATTCATTGGGTTTTGCATGCTGTTCTCGATTCATCCACAACCAACGTTCACGATTTCCAACAAAATCTTGAGGGATATTTATAGCTTTTAAACCACGATTGAACATCTCCCAACTGGTCAGTTTAAAACCTTTTCGATGTATAAGAACATCATTGACTAAATCAATGATATTTGAGCCTTTTATGGGTTCTCCATCATAACTTAAAATACCCTGATCATCCCAACTCATGTGTGGATGAGATGATAAAACAGATAATAATGAAGTTGCTTTACGTTTCATTGTAACAGGGACACTTTCTATAATTCGATCTCGTAAAAACATTGAATTTTGTTCTGGCTCAGGCATAACCACTGATGGTTGTAATGCCTTCTTATGTGACAATTGAAATTTTTGTAAATGTTCACCATACTTTCGTTTTTTTCACCTTCTGATAACTCTGAATATTCTCACACATATGATAATTCATTCTGCAAGTGTGCTGTATTAGTAATTTGAGGATCAGGTGGTAATCTTGGTCTTTGAGATTTTTCATTTCTAAAACGTTGCATTTCTTCTAACATTTGATAAGGTACAATAGCCATTCTCTTCATATTTTACTCACCAATTTATTTACAAGATTTGTTGCAACTCCAGTAGCAGGCCCAAGTAGACCAAGCAATGGTAAAAAACACCTTTTTGATTCAAAATTTGTTTTTTCCTTTTTAAGAGATACAGATTTACTAGCAACAGATCTTAGTTGTTCACGCTTCGGTTGTAATTTTCGTTTCTGAGCGGGGGTTAGATATATGTTTCCTTTTAAAAGATTATGACAACATTCTGCCATACAATTAATCAATTCTTTAGGTGCATTTTTCATAATTTGTGTTTGAAATGCTGAAGGTGTTTGACTTAGTGCCAATAACACCCCACCATATTTTTTAACTAGAGGAATCTTACGAGATTTTTTTACCATCTTACCCCTACAAAGTGTATTCATAAAATGATATGATAGACCAGCATGCATTTCATTTTATTCAACGAAAATAAGAACTCATCTCCTTAACACGTTTAGGTGCATTCAAAGCCATGAAACATTCCGATGTTGGGATGTTTTCTTTTAGTGGTATATGTCCCACATTTTGTCTAGAACCCATAGGATCATGTGATACTCTATTACCCATATTTGATGTACGTGTCAAGTTTAATGGTGGTACTATTTTTTGTTTTCGAAGTTTGCTCACTAAAACTGATTTTGTTTTTGTCTCTTTTTGAGGAGAAAGTAAAAAATTTGCATGCATGTAATTTTTCTCAACATTTCGTTTCTTTTTAAGTGATTTTCGTTTCTTACTTTTGTTTTTTTTGAATGGTGAATAAAAATTTGGTTTTAAAATAATGTTTTGCTTGGTTTCAAGATGATCTACTCTTGGATTTGCAAGTTGTTCAAGATCTTGTTTATGTTTATCCATATATGCTAAAGTTTGTTTTGGCAATTTAATTTTTTTATTGAGTATGATTCTACTTGCTAATGTAAACCATTTTAAAATTTTCTTGAAACCTTTCTTAAGTAATTTTTCTCTTGCAAATGGATTTGTCTGCTGACTTAATTGTTCTAATGATTGAACAAAAGATGCCATGATGATGTGTACTTGTTGAAAAAACTTTTAACAACTGACACAATCTCATTAGTGCACCAGTTTTTTTATACTTTTGTATAAACGATAGATTTTGCGTCACCCAAGGATGAAAAATATCAGTTCTCAATCTCAAAGACTCAGGGCTTTTAGGATGAAAATCAATTAATAAATAACCGGGGTCAGTACTCGTTGCATCTTTATAAGATGCATTTAAATGTGGTAATTGAACTTGATTTGTCAATACTTTAATTTGTCCTTTATCTCTAGTATTTTGAAATAAAATCATATAATGTGCATTTAAACTTATGGTACAACTAGATTTAGATTGTTGAAACATATTATGTGTTATGTATATGACACTTGCATTTCTATGATGTCCTTTTCGTGTGAACCATAATTTATTTTTTTCTTCATCTTTATCTCCTAACATATCATCGAAAACTACAAGAGTTGGAATAGTGACATCACTAACAATTTCATATTCATCATCAGGAATGCCTTCTATGAATTTAATATCTTCCCTCTCTTTAAGTAAAGTATATGTATTTTGCCATTCTTTATAACACCAGATGACTTTTTGTGGAGGAATTTGAAATAAGTCATGTTTCATATCAATAAGCTTTTTGACAAATTCGGTTTTTCCTGAACCACTAGGCCCTGAAATAAAGATATTACAAGGGTATTGAAACAATAAACATTCACTTGATGCCATTATTTTTTTGTGAGGAAGTGTTGTCAAAACACTAACTTATATACTTTCTGTTTCCATAGCTTCTTCAATTCTATGAGTGGGTTTTCTTTTTAAGGGCGCTTTTAATTCAAATAAAGTTTCTGAAGAACTCTGATCTATTTGTGGCATACATTGTCTATATAAATAATTCATGATTTGTTCATCATAAATAATAAAATCCCACATAACTCTTGTCCAAATATTTTCTACATTATCTTTGTAAAAAGCATTCATGATTTGTAATGCATTACAAAATTCCCCATACATTTTGTCTTTTTCCAACTGATTATGAATAAATTCTTTTGTTGTTGTTAGATAGCCAGGAGTGATCATTTGAAATGCATATAATAATGCCTTACGTGTGATCTTGTTTTCTAAGATGTGTCTTACTGGTTCCATGGTTGAAATCAAACTGATGATTCTTTTGTCTGTTCTGATGTACTTTGTGCATCAGGTATTACATTACACCATGTACTCTGTTCATCAGGACAGTCAGGAAAATCATTTTCTACATTATCTGTAAACATTTTGTCTAACTTAGTTTTGAATTGTCCTGAAGCTTTTCTTGAAATATGGTTCTAAATGTTGTTCTTTGATCATCTGGTACCATGAGTGCAAATAAAGATTTAGAATCTGGAAAATCATCTAGACACTTGTCATATTTTTTCATTGTTGAAAATATTTGATTTAAAGTGAATCCATAATCCATCACTGATAATATTTTATCTGGAGGTGTTTGCATACATGTGGGTGGTTTATATAATTGACAATTTCTTATCAATTGAATATAAGAACAATTTGGTGACCACTTCAACACGTTCTTGTAAAGGAATACCCTTTTCTTCCCAATTATGTAAACCACATCCACATACCAAACATATTACTTTACCATCTCCTACATTGAAAAACTCAGCTTTAGCTAAATCTTCTTTCTTGGATTCTAAAATAGGATTTGTAGTCATACTAAAACTTGAAACTCTTCTTAACTCTGATAAGTATATAGTATATGTATGTGTATGATTAAGTGGTAGAGACATCTTCCCTGCTCCCTGTTCAAAGTCGAAATAAGTTTTTGTGACAAATATTTATATCTTATACCCATAGGGGAGTGTGTCATATTTACCGACAACAAAACGTTTTGTGTAAACAGATCTGAATGTTTTGCTTTGTGCTTCACGTGTGACTTGTCTATCTTTGTTACGTTTAATTCTATGTGCATATTCAATGTTTAATTTGTAATTCTCTCTGTCTCATGCACACTCAATCATGCTTTCAAAATTAACTTTTTGTGATGTCATGTAATCTAATGTGATACCCTTAATTTTACATGTAGTGCGTATTTCTCCTTCTTTAATATATTTGTATCCATAATTTTTCGGGCCCAAACCCACAAACTCTGTGATTTTTGCCCCTGGGTGTTCATCTGTCCGCTGCCCTAATCTACTATTTACAATTTCTGGATTCCAAAGTGATGGTTTGTGTATGTAGATACAACTGTCTGTGTCAAAATATAAAATTCGTGCTCCTAATTGTTCTAAAACTTTGTATAATTCCATACGGGCATAGACTGTGACAAATGAAGCTACGGCAACATTGGCTGAATTGTGTGTAGCATCAACATTGGCTGAATTGTGTGTAGCATCAACATCTGTAGCGTCAATGTAGTTTACTAAAACAAACTGATCATGGTAAAAAAATTCCACATTCTTCACAATTTTGTTTTTGTTCTGTATTATTTCAAAATATTCTGATGGTTTATTTATGTATTTTGTTTTAGTTTTTATATTGTTTTGTGCGTTTTTTCCCCAGAGACAATTTAATATGGTTTTGATCTTTTTCCTGGGTTTTTTCAACTTTTTCTAAATAGATATTTTCAATCTGTGCATAATCGTTTTTAAATTTTTTTTTTGTCTGTTTCTGTTTTCACCCAATCTAGAAACACACTAGCTTCTTGTTTCATTTTTAAATATTTGTTCACATAATATTTGTAAATCTCTGAAGATCATTCATCCCAATGCCAAATCTGATAAGTGTCAAGAAGAGTGTACCCCAAATCCAATGCTTTGCAAAGTCCAACAGATGTCCATGTACCTACAAGTGCACGTTGTTCTGGTGTGTGTTTACAGTGATCTAATTCGTGTTCTGCACACATTTTACAAAGTGTGAATGTCATTTTCTTATTACAATGAATAGGTACAACTGGAAAAAAAAGATTTTGAGGTGGTAAAACTTTACATTTAAGGAGACCTCTGTATTGGCTTATTTTGCCAGTGTCTATGTTTTCCTTTGTGAGTATATCTGGATGTCCCACTGGATATTCCCTGTGTTTGTTCACATATGGGTAAAGTGAACAGATATCTATATATTTAATTTCTGTGTCTGTGTTTTCGTCAATTTCGTAATGTAATTTAATGGCATTTGTTCTCCTGCCAAATAATGCTTCTCGTGGTTTAATTGGGTCCATGTGTGGGAAAAATGTATCTAAAGTGGCTTGAACTTCAGGATCTGATTTGCATAGATGATCCAAATCGTGCTCCCAGACTACATGTATATTATACCTCAATGATTTGAAATGTTTTATGCGTGATTGGGTTTTGTTGTACAGAGATTGATAGAATTGTGAATTGATTGGATTTTTCTCAAATCTGTCAGGATAGCAAGTTTCACATCCATGCCACATACTTCCATAATTCATAGATTGTATTTGTCTCTTTATGAAAACCATCTACATAATAAGTTCCAATTTTTATTTCTCCACCGTTTAGTGCATGTCGTATGTGTATGCCTTCTTCTTGTGCTAGTAGCTGTAAGAATCTAATGGCTGTCATGGAATATCTAACGGCAGTATGATACCCTATGTCTGAAATGAGACCAACTTTGTTTTCTAGCATTGAATTTTTCCGCCAAGCTTTATTACAAGCATCAGCTAAAGTTACAGCCTCCCTGAAAGGATCTATCCCATCACATTCGATAAATTGTTTTCTGAATTCCCCACACCCTCTACGTAATATATCGACATCAGACTTACAGTACATGTCCATTTCTTTGGAAAAATTGAACGTATCATTACTAGTAAATTTTTGATTGTACCATTTAATAAAATCAATTCATGTAATTGTCGTGACGCGGGGTTTTCCAATAAAATGGTATTCCAAGTGCATCACCACAGCATGTCTTCTCTGGAGGCATGAGAAGCCCCTCCCCAATTTAAGGCATTTTATTCAGTTTTCATCAAGTACGCGAAAACCCCGACACTCATAACGGACGGAATATTGCTATAACTTCACCATTCAAGGCGTGATATAAATATACAGTACTTAGTTATGACACTTCACAAACCGTTTACAGTCCTTCAAAACTGTTATGTCCATTTTTGAAATTCAAGTGTCGACCGCTGATACCAGCGATGCCGATTTTACGTCTTTTCGCGATCTTTTATTTCGACCCCATTTTGAGATACATCCTTTTGAAATTTTGGAAATATAATCCCCACTAAAAATACATCTAAAATGTTCCGTCAATGAGAAATGCTCAACCAGTATGGACGAACTGTGAGGTGACGTCATAGGGGCATAGGGTCTAAATTGCGTCGAAATGTTTTAAAATTTTATTATGTTCCAATAAGTCTAATATCGTCCTCCTCTGATTGGATGAGAGTTCGCTTAGTATATTCTATGTTTACGGCTCAAGTGGCAAATGTTACCGTCTGACGTCACAACACGAAATATGTCAAATGAAGTCGCCCGGTTCGTAATTGCTTCATCAACGAAGTGCCTAGCAAGCGGCTTCATTTTTCTGGATTTTTCACACGTGCAACAAACGGTGTTCCGGATAAAGTGTTGCTTAAATTACAAACCGATTTACGATTTGGACTAAGATGGAATGAGTTTATCTGGTATATTGATTATTTTGCCAGTGCCGTCGTGGGTACACGAGAGGTTTATTTACTAAACCTGTGATCGTTAAAGGTTACCTTGCAGAAGGCAACTTTTAACGATGACAGGTTTAGTAAATAAACCTCTCGTGTTTCACAATGTAGGTTTAGGGCTATGGGCAGTGTCTTATTGGAACATATACGTTATTGTATGAGTTGACGGTAATATGGTCTGAGTTTTGCGGCTCGTAGCGCATATTCAACCTCGACGCTTCGCGTCTCGGTTGGACATAAGCTCCGGGCCGCAAAACTCAGGCCATGTTACCGTCAACTCATCACAATAACTATAATGTTCTTGAGCTCGAAAAAATAGGAGATAGCTGTTTTCAAGTTTCTCGATTTATAGTTTTTTTTATCTCGTTTTTACGTCACACCAAAGTTTAGTCCATCATACCTGATTAAAAACTCGACCTTTCTCATTCCAGTAGTCCACATATACCAAATGAACAGCTTTAAAATTTCGCACCGTTTTCTGGCCATCTGTAATTGTTAATCTCCATTTTGGAATTGAAATTTTGCCCCCCACCCCCACCCCCCCCACCCCCCGCTCCCGCTCTTATTCTCACCAATATCAGCGATGTCAACTTTTACGTGTCTGTATTTAGGCTTAAAAAATCGGTTTCTCAGGCCCTTCATGATGGTCCTTTTGGCTGCAGCATGCTCTCTTTCAATAAGTTAATAAAACTGATAAATGTGACCCTTGAGTGCAACAAGGTTTTGCAATGCATTAGCATTGCAAAGTCTTCTTGCACTCAAGGAACGAAATACACCACCATGCTATTTTGCAGATTATGAGGCCTGAAACACAAAACAAACCAAGAACATGAATTTTTGATTGCAAAGAAATAATTACAAAAATAAAAAAATAAAATAAAAAATCGCCCGCCCACATGCAGTTTTGCAAATAAATGACCCGAGAAACAGAAGATCTACTTCGTGGGGCCTTACCTTCTCTTTACAACCTCATTTTTAACATTTCCTTTTCGAACTTGTTGGAATACAATCACAAAACATAGACTTGGCCACCGAAACGGCGTTGGTCGCAAAATGGCGTTGGCCGTGCTTCGTTGGATGACTTCTGGAAATTAGCTTCGCGATGTCAAAACAATCAAGTTATATTTGCTTTATTTTCAAGGTAAATAGCCTGGAGTTGCCCTCAACCTCCCATGTACCCTAGTATGTACACCGTCTTGCCGACGTTAACAGGGTCGAGAGGGGCTTGCCCCACACCGTCCCTTCACAGCTTCGGCGAACGAAATCATTTCACCTACATCGTCTCAGCGACGGGGAAAGGAAAACTTTTGTTTCAATTGTGGAATGCGATGCCACTGTGACTGTACTGTTGTTGACTGCGTGGTAAATTAATTGCAACGTGTGGTATGCTCTTCTACTGAAGCCATACTGCAGGAATGTTAGCGCACGAAAGTAGTAAAACCAAAGAAACAAACCATAAGAAGTTTCTTTTTTAGTTTAAACAATATTTATTATAGAAAATAGTGTTATACGTTTTCATTACATAATGATATAATAGAACAGCAACAGTTTACATAGTTGTACACGGTACAACAGTAACAGTAATTATCAAGTAAACTGGTTAAGGGCTAGATTACTTGTGGTGGTCTGAATTTGTTATTCAAAATTTGTTTTATTACAAATTATTGGAGAGTGCGCACAGTTGTAATAAAACAAATTTATATGCACAGAATATTATTTACGTTTGACGAACAAGGTACCCTCATTTTTAGAAAGCCCTGATAGTGGCTTCTAGCACTCAACCAGTTAACCCTTTACCTAACGTAACGGCCAAAACCGGCCAGCGCTATTCTCAAAAATCGCCAATTAATTTTCATTATTTTTTTCATTTTTTGTCTCAAAAACATAGGTTATGACCCCTCGTTGGAACGAGCTCGTTCTAACAAGGGGTCATAACCTATGTTTTTTGAGACAAAAAATGAAAAAAATTGGTTATTCAAGAATTATTTTTGCAATGTCGTCTGCTTTTCAGGTTGGGTAAAGGGTTAATAAGTAGACGGCGAGGATTCGACAGAATGAGTCGTCTCCTTAAGTTTCTTGTTTTGGAAATAACGGAACAATTCAAAATGGGTTATGATTACTTGAGAACAAACAAAAAGTTGGACCAACCTCCGTATTTTTATCTTGCTAGTTGTTCTGCCCATTTCAAGCAATGCTTCCGTATGTGGAACAAAATGGCTATTACCGCAACATTTATCACTTCAGTGGGCCTTGTGGACGGGGTCCGGGGAGAGAAATATTGAGGAAGTTATTATCAGTAAATGTCCCCGAATGCGAACTGAATGGAGAAACGCCTAATGAACTGTTTACTGTTAAATCTTGATGCAGAACTTTACGCAAGTTTACAAGGAATGGAACTTCATGAAGTCTACCTTCGTGCTGCAGTTACGTCATGAGCTTTCGTTATTTCATCCTTGACAACAAGTTAACTGATTATTGCGTTTTAACTCGTGTTTTTTACAAAAAGATACACTATTTTTCAGGTTCTATTAGAATCGCTGGGACATTCCAACCATGGACGGACTCTACTTCAAACACGCAAGGGAACAACGGGTCGTCATAGAAGATGCTATTCCACAGATGTTGGATCTGATCGGTAAACTTTAAATAATTTGCTATTATGTCACGTTCTGTGATTGGTTCAACCCTTTCAATCTGTGAACCAGTCTTAAACTGCCGTCAACATCACTATCATAAGTCAATGGGCGAATCCATTTTACATTTCTAGGTAAGATCTTTAACCCTTTACCTAACATGGAAATCAGACGACACTTGCAAACAAAATTCTTGAATAACTAATTTTTTTCATTTTTTGTCTCAAAAACATAGGTTATGACTCCTCGTAGGAACGAGCTCGACGAGCTCGTTCTAACCAGGGGTCATAACCTATGTTTTTGAGACAAAAAATGAAAAAATAATGAAAATTAATTGCCGATTTTTGAGAATAGCGCTGGCCGGTTTTGGTCGTTACGTTGAGTAAAGCGTTAACAATTTAAAACCTCAATCTCTATTTATCTGCAGGATCACGTTATTACAGATCCACCCTACCGACTTGTTGTAGACGGACACATTTGCCTTCCTGCAACAAGTTATGTACACCGGGCTAGAAGCATTAGAAATGTATACATATCCTTGATGGAAGAATCATCTCCCATCACGCCGTGAATCAATATTATACCACCGTGCACAATACTATCTTTAGTAAATTGGGGAATCCATTTTACATTTCTAGGTAGGTAGAATCTTTTAACAATTTAGTCTTGATGCCATATCGCATTGCAGATGGCACCTTGTTACCTTAAAGGGCAGCTCGTTTCGTCTATGTCAGTTTCGTGTAATGGATTAACCCTTTACCCAAGGTAACGGCCAAAACCGGCCAGCGCTATTCTCAAATATCGCCAATTAATTTTCAAAATATTTTCATTTTTTGTCTCAAAAACATAGGTTATGACCCCTCGTTGGAACGAGCTCGTCGAGCTCGTTCCAACGAGGGGTCATAACCTATGTTTTTGAGACAAAAAATGAAAAAAATTAGTTATTCAAGAATTTTTTTTGCAAGTGTCGTCTGCTTTTCATCTTAGGTAAAGGATTAAGAACTGTTATTGCAGCTTGTACACGCTATGACATCCTTGCATGGGTTAGCTGCTAGAAGGCACTATCATGGCTCCACTGAAAAGTGTTGGAAGCAACTTTGCACTGAATGCATCTGTTGGTTGTTGAAGCAGAAGTAGAAGAAAAATATTTGTATAAAATTGTCTTGTTACAATTTATTGGAGAGTGCCAAATTGAAACAAAACAATTATTTATGATCAAAGTCGTGCTATACTAAGGCTGTCCTTGCTGGCAACAGAGTATCTTTAAAAGATTACTCATGTTTCAAATCGCCTTCGAAAAAAATCAGCACTCTATTTAAAGGCGCATAACCTTATCTCTCAGTATCAATTCGGAATTTGAGAAGCTCATTCCAAGGTGCTATCAATACCGCATCCGCTGATTAACGTTGCAAAACTGAACAATAAACCAACAGAAGATTGTACTATGGCAGAGTTTCTGGATTTTTGTCAGGCCTTTGACACTATAGATAACTACAAATCGCCAAATCATATTAAAACTAGTACATTATGGCATTAAATGTCATGCCAATTCCTGGTTTGTGAGTTATCTCAAAAGGATAAATTCTTGGCCCCATCACTTTTAGTTTAGTTTAAACATTATTTTATTTCAAAGTTAAACTGATACATCACAGTGTAAAAACGTAATAATCAACACGAATAACAGAGTAATCAATGAAATTGGATTCAGCAGCAAGCATGAATGCTAATGTAAGCTGTCTCCATTAGAGAAATTGAACCTTAGTGTACAAACATATGGCGAGTAGTTCATATAATGTATCAAATTAGGCTGAAAGGCATAGTTAGATTTATAGAAAGAGTTGATACTAAAGAAAAGACTAGGAAAGAGTTATCAGAAACGAGATCACCAGTGAAGAGAAAAAACCTGAGGGGCCTGGTCTATCCAGGATCAGGTGTTTGCTCGGCTGGTCCGGATGGCTCACATCCATAGATCCCTTGTCCTGCATCTGAGGGGGTCGTCAAAAGATGAAATGGGCAGCGATGTCCATTACAAGGCCCTCCAGATCTTGCAAAAAAATGTGAGTCGGGGGCATACATCTGCACTGCTTTAGTGGGGACGGGGAAACCACCAGGCGTTGGCTAGGGCTTTTGCCAATACCCACTTCAGAATAAGCACCACATTCTACTCCTTCACCGAAATGCAATGGGGTGGAGTCCAAATTCCACTGGATAGACTAGTGGTTGAGTCCGACTGCCCGTACGTCTCTAGGCAGTCGGGGCCCCTCATTGGGAGGCCCATGTATTTGGGAGAAGTTGTACGGCTTATCACCAACAAGAGGGGGTGCTCCTAGGGCAGCTGCTCAGGTTGACTAAGTAAAATACCGAGCGGCTCTATGGGTTCCCTCCCCAGTGAGTCTCTAGCCCCTTATAACTTTTAGGGAAATTCCTTTTCCCTGTTACAGATTCCATTATTATAGGAGTGCTGACGGGGGAGCAATTGGTACCAATCCCTCCAAGGGATATACCCTCTCCCTATTATGGATGGTTCATGTTGGAATTCCTTCCCCAAAGAACCATTCCAAGAGTTTAGAGAGGAGGTACCTCGCTCAATTTTGGTAAAATCTGAGATGAGGTGCCTCAGTACATTTTGTTAAGGAAGTGAAGAAAGATATTCCTTCCTATTATATCATTATCATCATTTATGGCTATTTTGAAACCAGAATCCCAAGGACTATCAAAATTAATATAAAGTCGGCCTTCCCCGGGTATTAACCGGTATCCCATTTGGGTTCTTCACCCCAACCCATGCATTAAATTGGGCCGCCCATCACAAAATGTGGTTTGGGTGGGAGAAAATTTACAATCAGTATTCTCTTTTGGTGTTATCAGTTAAATAGGGGTGGGAATTATCCATTCCCAAAATATAAAAGTACGCCCTTATATATAGATATGGTAAATTGATTAGGGCCCTAGTTTATAAAACTGGGGGAATATGATATACCTGATATTCCCGGTTCTGTACCGGGAAATCGAAACTATCCTCTCAACCCCTATACAAGGACTGGTGCACCAGATAACATCGCCTGAAAGAAGATAACCTGTTACAAGAAGAGTGAAGACTTAAAGTTGTGAAAAAACCATTCAGCTACTCAGCTGAATTATTCTCTTCAACATATAACATGTATTTATTACTGCTGTGGCAAATACACCACAGTGCTTAAGAGGAAGTCCACGCCCCAGACATTTAATCCATTTAAATTTCTACTCACGACACAGCACTAGAATCGCATTGTCGCTTTAATAAATTCGTGTTACCTGTTAAATATTTCCTTGTTGACCTGTGAGGTATATTTTATGCTCCCAATTAGGATAATATCCGTATTTATGTATTGTCTTTGACGTAGGGGGGTCCAGTATATGATTTCTTACTGTCGAATAGATAGGGCATCTAAAGAAGTTGTGCTCCGCCGTTTCTCGCACACCACAACTGTTTCAGAGATGTAATTACTGAAAAGGTGGTCGTTCAAGTTACTACAACCTGGGCGCAGCCTGAGGTGAAGTATTTACGCTTTCCGTAATTTGGCATAATAAAAATAGTCTGGGACCAGCTGTTTGTTTCTGTTAAGGTATCTTGTAAAGTTGTATATGGAGTAATTTTCACATATTTCGTTTGGTAATTTATTCCAAAGTTGGGTCGTGGATAGTACAAAGGACCTCTGATACGAGTACAGGATAGGCTTTTCAAGTCTGTGTTACAACGAAAGTTGTAATCGTGCGACGCAGACAGCATCTGGGGAGTAAGCCCGAAAGATATGCAGGGGCCAGGCGAGGATATATTTTGAAGAAGTGTTTGAGTTTGTGTTTTTCGCACATTCGTTCCAAGGGCTTCCAACCCGTCTCTGCATATACATGTAAGAGATTTCTACCAACACTTCGCGTCGCGCCGGCTACAGTTCACGCTGCTTTTAATTGAATTTGTTCCTATCCCTATTACACTATATTTAAATACATAAGCCATTTGACATCACTCCGCGTATTGTCATTTGCAGTTGACGTTTTCACCTCTGATAATAGTCTCGACAATTAGACTGAAATGGCAAACAACGAGCGTTTTTTAACAAAAGCACTAGTGTTCTGCTTACACGCTTGTAATCAATGGCACAAAAACAACATTTCTACTTCTTCAGTCCCTAAAATTAATGATGTTTATTATATAGGGGACATGATTATCTCCACAAACGATATAAACATCACCTGTGTTGGCAATTATAATTCTGACGACGATATATATTTGTAACATTCCCTGGTGTTTAATGTGCACGAAAATTTGAACTTCAGACATCTTATCTCTGTAGTTTGTTCAAAGATGTCAAGAGCTATTTATTACATCAACAAAGCAAAATACAATGTACCGGAAGCATGAACGTGGTTACGTGAAATAATTCATGAGAGGTGAGGGACGTTGTACAAACACGAATACGCGAATGAGCACGAGTGTTTTACAATATAGTCCCTCGCCCCGAATGAATTATTTCACGTAACCAGTCCAGTAAAGCGATTACTCTGTTTATTACTTTTCATTATTAACGATAATTATATTATTTAACCCTTTACCTAACGTGACGGCCAAAGCTGGCCAGCGCTATTCTCAAAAATCGCCAATTAATTTTCATTATTTTTTGTCTCAAAAAATAGGTTATGACCCCTCGTTGGAACGAGCTCGTTCCAAAGAGGGGTCATAACCTATTTTTTTGAGACAAAAAATGAAAATAATAGTTATGCAAGAATTTTTTTTGCAAGTGTCGTCTTCTTTTCATGTTAGGGTTAAAAAACAAAAAACAATGAAGTCTCCATCACACTCACGGCAAAGCGTCTTCGTTTGCGCGCACAGATACATGACCCAATTGTTGATTGCATAATTCACTTGTGAAGTTATCGTTTATAATCAAACCCGGAAATCCCAGTAAATTACACTTTGGAAAGTAACAAACTGCCATATTCTTCATGGCGTCCAAGTATTGCGCCACTAACCTTCAGCGTGCCAAAGTCTTAATCTGCAGAAGCACGCAATGCAAAACATATACAATTCTCACTCTGCTCTTCCCCTTTCAAATTTTTTAAAATTCAAAGACAAATACAAACATAACGTCCTTGATAGATTACCCATGAGTTTTAAAAGTATTTTCAACTTTACACAAATCTCTACGGAATGGATGCAAGAGAGTCAAGTGAGATATACGTTCTGAAGCCTCGCATTCAGTTACAGCTAATCTTCCGTTGAAAACATACCTTTGTGGCGACATGCTAGATTAGAATATGTCCGGAGAGTAGACCAAGGTGATTCAAATTTGTCGATAATTTAAAAGGTGATCGGAGTAAAACAGCTTTCTATATCTCGAAAATTATGCCAAAGAGGTAATCTAGAGTTGCTGACCCCTACCTATGGGGGAATCCACACCACTGGTCCCACAAGGCCAAAATTACTCGTAAAACGAAACTAAATTCATTGCACCCTCCAAGTTCGATCTTTTATGGAGTATTATTTGCAAGCAAATCGCTCATTTCGTATTACAAAGGTTCGAGGATGGAAGACGTGTTTGGGTTTGACCTGACTCATGCAACAATAATAAAACTGAATTCTGATCCATCATGATCCCTGTACAGAGCTGGGACATGGCATGTGACACCATGTCTTCAATCAATTATGTACTCCGAAAAAAAGTTATTGTAAACAAAATGTAGAAGCCAGAGTGACAGCCAGTACGGCCATGGCGTCTCTAAACAACGTGCCTACTCGCATTCATATTGTATAATGTACACGGTTCCATGTTTATACTTTTATTTACATATTGTTTGGCTGTTCTTTTTGTTATGCCCCCCGACTTAAGTCGGGTGGTATATATATAGTGATTGAAGTGTGCGCGTGTCCGCGTGTGTGACCGTGTATCCGCGTGTCCGTGTGTGTGTGTGCCTGTCCGAGCCAATAACTCTAAAACGGTTAGGGCCACAGTCATCAAACTTCACACAATTATAAAGGACCATGAGAGGATGTGCCAAACACCATAGCCGGGTTCGTGCCTTCAAGGTCAAGGTCACATTTCAAGGCCACACTAAAAATCGGTCAATATTCGTGTCTCAGCCATAACTCAGAAACAAATCATAGTACAATTGTTAAACTTTCTACAATTGTTAAGTACAGTCAGAAGGTGTGTAGCGTATAATAGTTTCCGCCGCATCTGCAAGGTGAAGGTCACAATTGACCTTCATATGTTCAGGGTCACAAATCGTGTCTCAAGCATAACTCCACAACTATTAGGGCTAAAATCATCTAGCTTCGCTCTATTATAAAGGACAACGGGTGGATGTGTCACATACCACAGCCAGGTCTGTAAGGTCAAGGTGAAGGTCACATTTCAAGGTCACACTGAAAATCATCAATATTCGTGTCTCCGCCCTAACTCAGAAACGAATCATATTACAATTGTTAAACTTTTTACAAATGTTAAGGACAGTCAGAAGGTGTGTCGTGTATAATAGTTTCCGCCGCATCTGCAAGGTGAAGGTCACAGGGAGGGTGTGGGCATGTGTTACCTTATTAACATTTTTCTTGTTGTTATTATAAAATTTTCATGTTGTTGGTGAGAATGGTGTATTATTAAATAAAGTTTCATTTATTTTTTTCACTTATCCTTTAGACTCCTTTCCAAACATTTGGAATGAAATGGATCCCAAACCAGAATTCCACTATTTATTTATTTATTTTTTTATTGGTTTTCAACGACTCTTTCAAAAACGATGATCACCTTTACGGGTCGAGGAAACCCGAGTACCCTAAGAGAACCAGAGAGCCGTGGCGAGTAACTGCCAGACTTCTAACGTTTTAACTCCGCAAAAGCAGGGTTAGCATTGGCTGAAGACAAGTGCACCTTCGACGTGAAGTACGCCTTAGTACACAGCGCCACCGTGCCTCCATGTGAGCAGCCGTGATTATGTGCCTTGTCCTAAAAGACAAAACAGAGTTACTCCTGGCGGGGATCAAACCGCAGACCTTTCGGTTTGAAGTTCAATTCTGTAACTAATTCTGCTCTCAAAATTCCACTTGAATTGAATTTAAGAGAATTCTAGCAACTAGAATGGTCGTTTCATATTCTCGTAATGTTACTTGCAGTAACCTTCCATGTAACTCCTCGTTGACAAGTAAATAGATGTCCCGTTATTTCTTGCAGATTTAAATTGAGCATAAAAAGGAAAGTGGCGGGCGAGTGGAAAAGGCGCTTCACACTCAGAGCTACTTCGCTAGTGTTAATAAGCATGCGCAGCTCGTGCTGTTAGAGTGACGCGTGTTTCGGCGTCCATTTTGTTCCCTTTGGACGGCATCTTAGATTTCCTGCTGATACGTGATTACTATTGACTCCACATGTCTCTAATATAGTGAGGGTATATTTTGAGGGTATGTTCGAGTGCATATCGTATCCAATTGCTGAAACCGGCCTTTTTTACCCAAACGGACCCAGAAACCTTTTAGAAATCCGCCATCCTCGACATGACTGTGAATCAAGTCGAGTATGCACAAGAGTCAGTTCGACTGGTCCGGGGAATAGAGAATGGGGGCTTCAAACGTTGAGTAGAATCGATCGATGTTCGTTTACTACATGTATTTTCTGCTTCTTTGGTCTGCTCTGGCATGTCCTGGACATGGTTGTGCTTCTGCTTTATGGCTCTAGAGTACCCGGTAGAATGGAAGAACTTTCAACTTGAATCAGTTTTACAGTCACTACTGTCGACAGTACTATTGGTTTCCAGTCCTACGATTGCCACAACTAATTTCTTAAAGTACATCTCTTGGTGGCCCTTCGAACACCACTATCATCAATCTAATGCAGACTGCCCGGCGGTTTTGATGTTTTGATCGTCTATCAATGTTGTGATTTTGAGAATAACCTTGGTTGTTTTGATTTTAAACACGCTTAGTGTGAGAGACTGATGTTTATTCCAGTGCAGGCGACGAAACCGGTACCGGGACAAATCAACAACTGGATGACATATCGCAATCAGATGGGAGAAATTCGCATTTAACCCGCCCCAGTTCTGAAGATCACACAACAAACATGACACCATGTCACTTATTCTGCGGCGACATCAAAGTAATCATAAAGCACGATTATCGTGCTTTATGCTTACTTTGATGTCAACACAGAATAATTTCTTTGAAGTAACCGATGGCGGCGCTTTCATTGTCAATGCGACGTTTGAAAAGTCAAAATTGTCGGCCTTATCGTGTTTGTGTTGCAGACAGAACATGCACCTGTAGAGTGTTTTGATATGTTAATTCAAAAAATAAGGTAAAAGTACGTCATGCAAGTGTGCCAAACACGATTATTAGCCTGTTACCCTCGTTCAATTAGGAATTTCCCGATAAAATATTTTTGTCCCGGTACCGGCGGAAACAAGCTTCAGTGCAGGTACCGGTTGGAGCATGAGAGAACCGGCGGTACCGGTTCAAGAACCGGTTGACATGCCTGTTCCAGTGATACAGATTACGATGTTCGAAAAAATGAGGTTTTTGAGTCGAAGAGGTGATGAATGTTGGCACTTTGGTGGCACAGGTCTCCTAATTTCGTTAGTCTTCTCTAATTTATAAGCATAAACTGTTTTTCCACGGGTACTTGTTCCCGCACAGGCCAAAATCATTGTCTTTCAGTGCCCAGATGAGTATATGAGAGACTTGAGGTTCACCTCAATGAGGATGTTTTCAAAGCCCTCATACCTCACTTGATTGAAAAGTGGCACCGAAGGTTACTTCTTGTTAGGTATGAGTGCCACGGGGTGTGGCTGTTTAATATCCAGATGAGTATATGAAGGACTAGACATTAGACATGTTTGAACTATATTGAGTATATATCGAATATATGGGGAACTTAAGGTTACACAGATCCCTACATACAGTACAGGCAGTGACTGGTAGTAATCCACGCGTAGGCAGTGATGTCAACGCATGCCTTTACTAGGTGATTAAAATCGTCCTCAGCGAAACTTTAATTATTGAAGCACCGGGTTGTACCCGGTGCTTGATTCATTAACTTTTTAATGATTATTCCTGTAATTAGTGTTAAGAATCTAATATTATTGCGTCCGTGGAAATATTCCCCACCCGTGTTAAGTGACCAGTCAAAGGCGGCCGTACTGTTCATAGCACCGAACAAGGGAGATGGGTAAATTCTATCCACGATGTGTTTTGCAATCGTCTCATTCATGATGAGTTTCATATTAGAAAGACTAGTGAGGGACACGTTTTCTGTAAAACTCGATACTAAGACCAGCGCACATCACTGATAGTCAGTTGCCAATGTATTTCAGCGTCAGTGCTAAAATGGTGTTGGTCAAGTCATCCTCTCAAACACTAAGAAAACGAATATCCTGAACCTTTTACCCAACATAAATAGACAACGATACTTGTCAAAAACTATTGAATAACTAAAACAGTTTCATTTTAACTAAAAAGCACAACCATGTCCAGGACATGCCAGAACAGACCAAAGAAGCAGAAAATAGTAAACGAACACCGATCGATTCTACTCAACGTTTGAAACCCTTATTCTCTATTCCCCGGACCAGTCGAACTGACTCTTGTGCATACTCGACCTTTTTATAAATGGGTTATGAGTATACATACATAGAATGATCACCGGGCACAAAAATACGATTTTACAGGCAGTATGCTCTTTGAATCTCCTCCC
Organism: Pictodentalium vernedei; assembly: GCA_031216915.1. NCBI lineage: Eukaryota > Metazoa > Mollusca > Scaphopoda > Dentaliida > Dentaliidae > Pictodentalium > Pictodentalium vernedei. The sequence goes on along the minus strand of CM062291.1, from coordinate 390,834,407 downwards.
ATTGTTATCATCCTTTCAAATATTTCACGTTGTGACGTCAGATGATAACATATCCCACTGGAGCCATAAACATTTGAAAAACTAAGTGAGCTCTTGTCCAATCAGTTGGAGAGGATTTTAGTTTTATTGGAACACAAAAGATTTTCAGTAGTCACTGGATTTGAATGTCAATGTTAAAATGGCAATGGTCATGCCAGTCTCTCAAGTACTAGGAAAGAATGACTTAAACCCTTTACCTAAAACAATTAGTGGACGACACTTTCAACACGAATTCTTGACTAAGATGTTTTATTTTTTGTCTCGAAAACATAGCTTATGACCTCTTGTTGGAACGAGCCCAGCGTGCTCGTTCTAATAGGAGGTTATAAACACTTCTTTTTAACAAGAAAGTAAAAAAGAATAATATTATTTGAGTGAGGATTTCGTAAATATCACTGGCCTTTTTGGAAGTTATATTAGGTAAAGTGTTGAAATAACGTCATCAAATAATGATAACTTAGAAATTATTTTTCAGAGAAAACACCAACTGATGCGCATGTTCCATTTGTGATCGGGGATTTTGGTGCTGCTGATGGAGGAAATTCACTTCTTTTTCTCGACCAGATCATCGGTATGTAAATTGATTATATTGTTTCGTTCTGGTATGAATTATACAGGAATGAAGTTCTTAAACACTCAACATCAGTACGCGGTGAGACTTTCTGGGTAGATATCCAACAATCTTCCTAAATTATTAAGGAAAACAAATTAACACAGCCCTGATTGATATAAAGTAGAATCGTGAAAAATATAACTTTCAAGTCCACAATCATGAGATAATTCCCGACATAAACTAAAATAGCGTAGATTTTCTTTTTATTATATGCTTCGTAACAGCTTACTGCGCAATATTCAACCCAGTTCGACTGCAAACACGTACGTTTCAAAACAATAACACAGATCAGCTGGTCGTTCTTTCAAGCCTGTATTAGACATATCACTAAAACAAAATGGTCTCACTTTCCCACGATAATTGTTCAACTCACAGATGAAATTTATTATTATAATGCAAAAATGAAAATATTCTCGTATTTTGATTAATGGTAATTTTTAGAACATTTCAAATGTCAATTTACAAGAAGGAATTTGGAATTGAGTGCGCCGAATCAACCAAAAACAGGCTTCCCTGGCGAATCGATCAACAAGGTTTTTCAGAAAAGTTTCCCAGTTCAAGGCTCAATATCACTCTCGGCGTTACTCTATATACATCTACTTATTTTACCTTATTTTTTATTATTATTATACATCTAATATTTCAGTCATAGAATCCCCAGAACGACTTGTAATAGAATGAACTTCAGGTGCTGCTGGTAATACCGGCACCGAATCGTTTGTAACAGTATCGAAGGCGAAGTGATGACTGAAGCGTGACGTCATTTAGAAAGCTACTGAGGGATATTTTCCGTTATCGATCAAGTCGATGGATATCGAGAAATATCGTTTAGATAATTTGTGATAATCCTCAGGCTAGCATTTTATACAAAGCTTTCTTTTTCTGCTAACTTACCAATGTGATACATATTGGACTCAATTGATACTAGCAGTACAGAAAGTGGTTCTCACCTCCTTTTGGGTGATCTCATGGATGATCTCGTGTGACGTCATAGTCATGTGGACAAGTGATGTTATGTCATGTGTGTTGGTCATAATAGCCCGCGTGTGCCATGTTGTGACGTCATTACCATCTTGACTAGAATCCCATCGAGCAAATGAGCCATCGAACAACTGCTCGAAGGAGTGACTCCAAAAGCGACTCTCCTAATCATTTCGGAAAAAGGGATTATATAATCACAGACATTTCCCCAAAAGGGATTATTTTACGCTTCTGTAAAGGGTTCTACAAGTGGGATTGTACAAGTGGGATTCCAAGCTCCTTTTCAGCTCCTGGTAGTCATGCCATCAGCTTCCATCATGTCTTCAACTGTCTGTCCTATGATCAGCCTCTATTGTATTCACCCGTTACTATAGTGTTCTACAGGCCTTGAAGTCTTGTATTACCATTGGCTACAACTATTCTGTCGTGTGCTAGAGTGTTAGAGTAAACGTATTTTATTTGCCATAAACTTGCAAAAAGGATTGGAGTACAAGATATGCAACTTATGTTAACTCCTCTCCATAAGTACAACAGAAAAGAAAAACTATACATGAATGGGGCTGTGAGATATTCAGACTGATTTACAAATGAACAGAGATTTACGCTATTTACATAAGAAATATATGTTGTTGAAACAGGTAGCCTAGTAGTACTGTCAGAACTCAAAATACATAGGACTGGACATTGACGCTGTTGGCTTTCTCTACTAAAGGCCTTGGATGGCTAATTTTAAGATAAGGGCGATAGGAAGTATATGAGGCATTTCTTCTTGTACAGGAGAGAGACTAGACAGAGAATGTATCAACTCAGTTGAAGCGGTCACCAGCTAGCATGAACACTTGTGTTTTAAAAAAGATATATTCGTTTTGCTTTGTTGTCAGTGTTGGTTTACCACAGGGGAAATCTGTTTCGGATAATATATCTTATTACTTTCCAAAGTGTGATTTACTGGGATTTCCGGGTTTGATTATAATCGATAACTTCAAAAGTGAATTATGCAATCAACTATTGTGTCATGTATCCGTGCGCGCAAACGAAGACGCTTTGCCGTGGGTGTAATGAGGACTTCGTTGTTTTGGGGGGTTTTTTTTTTGCTTTTTTTAACCCTTTACCTAACATGAAAAGTAGACGACACTTGCCAAAAAATTCTTAAATTACTATTATTTTCATTTTTTGTCTCAAAAACATAGGTTATGACCCCTCATTGGAACGAGCTCGTTCCAATGAGGGGTCATAACCTATGTTTTAGAGACAAACAATGAAAAAATAATGAAAATTAATTGGCGATTTTTGAGAATAGCGCTGGCCGGTTTTGGCCGTTACGTTAGCTAAAGGGTTAAATAATAAAATTATCGTTAATAATGAAAAGTAATAAACAGAGTAACCGCTTGACTGGACTGGTTACGTGAAATAATTCCTTCGAGGCGGGGGACTATATTGTAAAACACTCGTGCGCATTCGCACACTCGTATTAGTACTACGTCCCTCACCTCTCATGAATTATTTCACGTAACCAGTCCAGGCAGGCGATTACTCTCTATAAAATCCATAAGAGAATCGAGTAGTGTTTTCCTGGGCTTAGAGTATCGATGACAGACCAGAAGATAATGATGAGATTACCACACATGCGCTTTGGCGAGTTCGGAATATAGTTTTGGAATTTGTCACTGTTTAAGTCACTGCAATTATTGCGCAATTTTGTGCTTAAGATGTTTGCCTTTCTTTTAACCACACGGAAGTAAAGAGGTGGTTTTGGGATGTAGTTCAATTGGACATAGGTTTGTTTGAACTCCTTTAGTGTTGCAGCACAGGTGAGTACATCAGATAAGTTGTTCCCGTTTTTTGTGGTGGACGGGGAAAGGGATTTTCTGAAACGCTCCGTTCTTGCCGGATAATACGTTAATCTGTTGGGGTTGCGAAGATTGCACATCGTGATATCATGGGTTCTGGGGGGTAATGTTTAGCTATATTGGGGTTTCATTGTTATTAAATTTGAAACGACCACAATATATGTGCTTTTCACATCACTTCGACAGAGAGGGCCACCCGAGTTCAGGCAGAAGTTGATATGCCGAGACAGAGCGCGTTAAACCAGTGATAATATGCGCAGCGTCAGGCTGCAGTCTGTCAAGATTTTGAGTCAAATATTCGGGTGCACAGTCCCATACTACGTCGCAGTAATCTAGAAGTGGTCAAATAAAAGAAAGTTAGATTTGTTCCAAGGTTTTCCTTTTCAAATTGAAATTGAGTTTGTGAAGGAAAGGAAAACGGGCCTTGACTTTCTTGCTTAATTTCAGTTATTTGAGAGTCTCAATTTAAATTAGGTTGGAGAATTAGTCCCAGGTGCTTGTGATCTTCACTGAATGAGACCGGACTGCTATCGAAGATCAAGTTAGGATAATCCGTTTCGTCTTTATTGCCGAAGTGGAATAAGACTGCTTTTGTTTTAGCAGGGTTAAATGAGACAAGCGATTGACAAGACCATGTATTATTTTTTTTCTAGGTTTCGGTTGAGGGATACGGTAAGATTTTCAAGATTCCTGTTGTAATCAGTTAAACAGGTATCATCGGCATAAGCCTAGCAAAGACATCGATGATCTCAGTGATGTCATTGATATAGATTAGGAAGAGAAACGGACCGAGAACAGAGCCTTGAGGTACTCCATCCTGTACTGAGTCTATACTCAGAAAAGGTAGTTTGACAAGAACCCTTTGCTTTCTATCACGTAAGTGGTCGCTCATTCATTCAATCTGGGTTCCAGTGATGCCATATTGGTGAAGTTTAAAAACAAGGTCTTTATGCCAAACTCTCTCAAATGCTTTTGAGATGTCGCAGTGAAATTGCGCAGGTCTGGAGCCATTTATCAATTGAGAGGCAAATGGAACGGTATAGTTTAATAACTGGAAAGTTGTGCAGTGACCTGGAAGAAAGCCTGATTGGAACTCATACAATAAATTGTTTTCATGGAAATGCGAAATAAATACTTCAGAAATAGGCCAAAAGTTCGTCAATTTCGATGGGCTTGCTTTCTTGAATATTGGAATACCATCTACTTTTTTCTATTCAGAAGAGAATTTACGTAAATCTAGACATTTGCGGAAGAGGATGCTCAGTGGGAGTGCGACCAAATTCGCAGTTTCCTTAAGCACTCTGGCACTAATTTCGTCATGCCCATTGGCTTTCTTGCTTTTTAGGGACTTGATTATTGAAATGATGTCATCTTCTAGAAAACATATGTTTGGGAGATTGCGAGTGCATTTAAGGTTAAATCCAGGAAGGGTATGGTTGCGGACATCAACATTTCCATTGCTTATAAAGGTTTCATTAAGTAAGTCTGTCTTATCTGCGTCAGTGAAGGCAGTGTCAGTGGTGGAGTATGGGTTTCGGGTGAGTGGAGGAATTGATTTGGATGAATGTTTGACGAGGACATACTTGACGATGTGCTATTATTGTTTGAGAGATGAACAGACGTTTATTTTATCTTGCATTTTTTCTTCGAATTGGGCTTTAGCGTGCTTTTTCATGTTTTTGCCTTTGTTACTGTAGTTTTTAAATGTTATCCAGTCGGCATCACTCCCGATTCTCTTGGTTTTTGTCCTGAGTTTATCACGTCGACGTATTGCTGTACGTAGTTCTGAAGTGAACCAGTATTTGCCCTTTGGACGTATACGTATTGTTGACTGAGGTATGCATTTATTAATGATTTCTAGATAGGTGTTCACAAAATTGTACTGTATAAGATCTAAGTCATCCTATTCTAGGACTGTGGTCCAATCCATCTGGCCTAGGAGAAAGTTAGGTAAAGTAAACTTACCTAGGTTGTAGTTTCGGACTGAGCGATAAAAAAACTCGTGTGATTCCGTGTCAAATGCCACGTGGGTGTACACTCAGAGGTGGTCAGACATTTCAAGATCAATAGTAACGGATTCGGTGGTTCGGACAGAATCGGTTACAAGAATGGGGTCTCGTAACGTTTAAGAGTGCGGTGTAATTCGTGTTGCACATGTTTTGTTATAACATTTGTATGATTGAAATGATTCAGTATTTTGTTCAGTTTAGCAGGATAGAGTTGAAGTCATCACACAGAATGAGTGATGGGTTTAAAACCCTTTACCCAACGCAGACGATATCAAAATTTATTATTTTAAATATCATTTTTTAAATTTTTTCAACTGCTGAATTTGCATATTACGCGGGCGGATGCGGGCGATTCGTTGGGTAAAGGGTTAAATTCAGAACAAATCAATTGAGTTGTCAAGAAGATCCCAGTAGTTGGGTTAGCAGTATTGAGGAGATCGATTGGATACACCCAGAAATAGGGAAATGATTTCGAAGTGATTTCGAACCAAGTGATAGAATTGTCGAATTCCAGATTAGTTAAACGTTTGTAGTGCAGCCGGTTCGTGAAGTAAACTGCTATGCCACCACCAAAATTGTCTCACTCATCACGAACAGGCAAAGGGAAGTCTGCTATTTTGATATCATTTGAGTCAATTTCTTCGTTCAGATAGGTTGCGGTAATGCACAGAACATCGATCTCCTCTAAAATATCATCAATCCGTGCTAGTTTAAAACTACGAGCATTGTAATGGAAGATTGATAGAGTGGATTGTTTATCGGAAGTAGAATCATTTGGGCCTGGGTTGGACTCGATATCTCCTGCAACAATAAGTAGGGCAAGTATAATTATAAGACTGTACGTCAATGTTGCTCCTGATAATTGCCAAATCAGTACGGATAACGTTACACAATTGACAGAATTGTTGTGGGAATTTTTGTTTTTGGAACCATAAGTGTTCCAAAACCTGGCATTGAAGACCCCAATTGTGGTTCTTTACTGTATTGATGTTATCGCAATTTTACAGATTCGTTTTAACCCTTTACATAACGAATCGCCCGCATCCGCCCACGTAATATGCAAATTGAGCAGTTGAAAAAATTAAATTTTTCAAAATATTTCTACAAAACCATATCATGTGACCCCTCATGGTCACATGATATGGTTTTGTTGAAATATTTTGAAAAATTTAAAAAAAGTATATTTAAAATAATAAATTTTGATATCGTCTGCGTTGGATAAAGGGTTAAAAGGTCAGCATAGTCAGATGATGGAACACTTGTGTTTTGTTTTGGATAGTAGTAATATCAGTGCATTGACAACGTAATTTTATTATGATTGTTTTTGTTGGTCAGTGTTTTTAACATTTTGAGTTAAGTGGATTTTTGTTTGTGGTTACCTAAATCAACAACATATTTGCAAAAGATGGAACACTGCTCGGGCAAAAAAATTATAAAAACTTGTGAACGGTGCAAATAACAATATCGTCCCGCAGCCAAACCCACTTTTTTACTCATGCGTGTTTTGGCGTCTAAAGTCTTTTTCTCTCGGTGTTTTCCGATAATTTAGACATCCCACATCGATATTCCGTCGCCTGGCTTCCTGTCAGCCTTGAGGAATTTTAAATATTAGGCCCGAATAACATGGCCGCAAAAATGACCGAAAAAATCACGTTTGGAAAATTTGAAAGACTTAGCGCGAAAGTCATGACCCCCACTGGCGTAGAACCCACCCGTATCATTTCCTGATTAACACAATGTTGTGGAAACATGGAAATCGTTACATAAAGAGCGTTAAATCCCTTGAATCCACAGCAACATCCCAGCGAAGTCGTGAATATCACCACTGGTAGGATTGGACCACCGTCCGTAAATGTTTATAACGCCATAGCTCTGGGTCAAGAGGAGATTGTTGAGTTCGGGAGGCGGTTACCAGCCGGGTTTTATGACACAATGTCCACACCAGTGGTGAAAATCTCCGCCATGAAGAAAGTTATAAAAGTAGGTGACTCACGTTTATGATTGCAACTTGATTTATTCAAGGATAATGGATCTTCAGTCATGTCTGAGAGATATTGACATCACGAAAGTGGTCTCTTATGAGCTGGCGCCAGTTTCAACTGCACTGTTCAATGAAGCTGGTGATTTGCATATACCAAAATCATCATCAGACGTCAACAAGAACTGCGTATACAATATCAGCAAGGAAATCCACACCGACAGGCGTAGATATGTCTGCACGGTTATTGATGGAAATGTCCTACTCTGGATTCCTCACTCACTGGCACCGAATAAACGTCGCAGTCCTATTGTGCTGGATTTCGTTGAAAACTTTCAAGAATCTGTGAAAAAGAAGTTGTTGTTGGGCGACGTTTATCTTATTTTCGACAGGTACAACGGAGTTAGTACGAAAAGTTGTACAAGGACTTCCTGGAGTGTTGAAAACTGTTGCCGAGAATTCAGGTTGCGCGCAACATCAGTATTGTCGTCTCAGAAAGTTATGCTGACCGTCACTGAGAATAAAAGGCAGCTCATCAGTATAATTTGTCAGTACTTCAAGTCACATATGAGTTTTGGTGATGGAAAGTACTGAGGGACACAAACTTGTCGTTACTGCCCAAGACAACGTTCCTACTGACATTAACAAAGGTGTCCTCATAAAAAGGCGTGACATGAAAACCAGTCATACAGAAGATGATAATATTATAGTTCAAAAGGCCATGAAACTTGCTATGGACGACTAAAATGAGGTTGTTGTCTTTGCAGACGACACAGATGTGTATACCCTACTCCTGCACCACTCTCTGGAACAGAATATAACACCTCCCATGTTTATGAAGTCATCCATTAGGGATAGGTCTGTGATAGAAATTGGTGCCGCTGTTGTTGTTACCTGTCTCCAAGTATCCTTGCTACGCATGCTATCTCTGGGTGTGATACCGCCGACGCGTGCTTTGGAATAGTATTTTTGGATACTTACGAATTTTTGAAACTACCTGGTGGTCGACATAATCTTTCTTGTCGTACGATATACCAGGACTCTCTATTTCTAATATTTTAATCCCTATGCTATAATTGAAATTTTACGGGCGATATATTAGTAACAACTGCGAACTTCATACCTGAACCGATAGAGCTTGCACAGTTGTACGGTAATGCCTAAACATTACTGTCATGTGACTGTCCATCACAAACACTGGTCACTACGACCATCATTGCACTAGTAATCTAGAACAAGCTGGTGAAATTCGTGAAGAAAAAGGATTTTTCTGTTTTTTGTCGCCATTTTTCCGCCATGTTGGTTTTAGGCAGTCTCATTTTTGCACAAAATTAAAAAGGTGTATCTGTTGGATAAGAAAGATGCTAGTTTATTTCAGTTAGCACTCCACGTTTGTTAAAGTCCTTCTGTTTGTAAAAATGGCGGCCAGTTTGACCGCTATTTTTTAAAAACCGAAATATTAAAAATTCCTCAAGGCTGATAAAAGGCCAGCCGATTGATTCTTCAAAACGAACTTTTATTCAGGAAAGTTCAATCATTCCTCCTTGCAACTGGCCGATTTGAATAACATCACCTGAGCCCAAACGATGCATAATGCACCCTTGGTTGTGTACCAGCGTGCGTTGGGACAACGTGGCATGTTGTGGCACTGCATTTTAATTTCCACCAATTTGTTCTTAAATTACACGCTCTCTTTTTGTAAAGACGATAGAGATCCAATAATGCAAAAGTCTCTAGGCGAGCCTAGACAACGGCAATCCTTCACTCCTTCACTCTCTAATCCTATAACTCTTTAACATTTTGATCCCCGGTGGCCCTTTTTTGGGCAAAGTCCGAGAAACACCCCATTTTCCCTGACAAAATAATGTTAAATGATTAAGTAGTGCAGACCAACCATTGTTTCCAACGTGTGGCCCCATGGCTCCTCGTTGGAAATATTGATTGGTCAGCTCTAAAATAATGAAAATAGACCCTTCCATCGGTGCTCAAAACGGTTAAATCCTTATCTCACTAAATTTTCAAATCTTCAACCCTTTAGCTGATGACTACACTAATTCTTAGTATTTCTATATTGTATATAATTGTGCCGCAAATGTTTAATTATTCTTGTCTAAGGAGAGGATTTTTTGTAAGTTGTGATAGCTTGTTCTCCGATCCTTTTTGTTGTATATAGCGGCAAATAAAATATGTTTAAACTAACTTGATTCTTCAAATGGGTGTTGTGGACAACCATAATTAGCTGAGAAAAAAAACTTTAGACGCTAAAACACGTAACGGTGCATTGACTACTGGACAAATAGTGCAAGAAAGTACACATGGTGTTATGTTGACTTGGGTAGTTTGGGTTGACTGCTGGGTATATTAAGTGCCCGCATTGATGAGGAATGGGTGGGTGTAACTATTTACGAATGAAATTAGTTGAATATCTCCCCGTACCGAATTAATTACCTCGCTTTGGCGAGATAATACCTTGCGACGTCAAGACATATACTGATAGCCAAATGACCGTTCTTGATAACTCCCTTGAAACGGTAACCTAACAGACATAGCTTTGCCCACAAACTCTACCTCTTCGCATATTTCGAGGTTGATGCAGTCCGCAAATTACCACGATCATGGGGCTCAAGACATCTACTTTCCGACTCGTTGTTCCTACCCTGCCCCACTCAACCACTCGACATAGTAGCCATTGTAGGTGGTTCGTCACGGAGGGCCTTCTCCGAGACACAGTGATCTGGCAACACAACTCCTTCAACCCTGTGGCTCAACACGACACGACCCTACCATTCTTCCCATGTGTGACCTGACTAAGAAGTTTGATCCAACCAGTACTCTACCCAGCCATCCAACATACTAACGAAACTCCCATAACAAAAATCCAGTCAAAGTGACCCCATCACATCACGTTCCTGACCCACTAGTCAGTTCCACTGACCCTTTTCAGAGACTCCACCCCAACCCAAGTATAATACGCGGGCCCGGGGTCAAACTGACGACTGACTGAAAAAGGAATGGGGTGACTTTTGAAAAAATCCGAAAATATTGGGGAAATGACCTAAAAATCTAAATTTTGTATGACAAATGCACCCGCATTCAAGAAAGAAGTGGCCAAAATTTCCGACTGGGGTGGCTATAGGGGGCCCTATTTGCCTTGGGCCTGATGACATAGTCACCTACTCATCCCAAAGACACTATCACAACTCGGTTGTCAAAACCCATACCTACGAACCTGGAGAACTTCCTCCACACCGATCTGGGTCTTGTAAAAGAGTAAGCTCGATAGGGGAGAATTCCTGGTGATAACACGATTTGGGCCAGAGCGAATTATTGAAAACTAAAAGAGTACAAAATGACAAGTAAGCGATAAACAATGGCGCAGGACATTCATATTACCAGCATTAACAACTCGTCGCCTGAGCGCTAGAATGTTCTATGTCCCTCATGGGACATAGAACATTCTAGCACTCAGGCGACGAACTGTTCAAAGTTTCAGTTTCAACATTTTCTATACCGTGGCTCTGAAGAAACATTGTAAAACTTTGTTAGGTTATGATCTCTCCTTTGCATCGCTTAGGTAAGCTAAAAATTGTATCGGAAAGGTGCAAGAGCCCACTTAGCGCCGAGTTTGGTGGAAGCTCGGGCCAGTTCTGCGGAAACATTGCGATTTGCATTCAAATAGACCGTTTCGTCAAAAAAAAAATTAAAAAAAAAATGGTTCAAAAGTTCAACGGTCATGGAAAAGGGGAAATCTTTTTACTTCAAAAGTGGCCAAATATTTCTTCAAAAGTGCGGACCTTGTTTTTTTATGTCAAACGTGGGCGATGGTTACTGCAAAAGTGAAGACCTTATTTTACTTCAAAGGTGGGCGACGGCTACTACAAAAGTGATGAGCTACTTTAAAAGTGGTCGATTTTTACTTCCGAGTGGTGAGCTACTACGAAAGTGGTCAGTTACTTCAAAAGTGGGCGTAACAGGGCGTCATCATACTGACAAGGTGACTTATTGTACAACGTTGTTTTATGAGGGTTTTGATGATCGCTCAGGAGTTAGTAGGAACGATCAAAGGAGTAGCGCCGTACAGAATTACCTGCGAGAACTTGAATCCATGAAAGAAGCAATAAGTAAATGCGCAAATCTCTTTCCACTATCAGGAACAACTAAACAAACTTGGACGAAACATCCCAATGCAACAGTCAGGAAAATGATAACGATATGGTAACGGATCTCCCTTCGACAATTCATTCAGTTGTGATTGTGAAAGGCGACAAGAGAATCAAGGTTGATATTTAAAATGAACTATCCAGCGACTGTTACAGACCATCTGGAAAAAAAGGTGAAAATACTTTACGTATTGTTATAAAGAAACCCATGTATTCTTTCTTAGATGCACCAACCCAGTCATAATTCTTTACTTTATTGATACCCTCACAAATATACCATTACTCTGCCAGACTCAAAGGCTATGTCTACTGTAAATACATTAGGCCAAACAAAATTAAATAATTGATTCTCAGGCAATTTTTTTTAAAATGAATGAGGGAGGGCGGTTTTTTTTTCTTTTTATTTGTTATTCCTGATGGAATGGCCACCGATGCCTAAAATCAAGTCGTGAGAGCCTAAAATTATATACTAGAGCTTCCATGTTGATTTCACTGATAGTTTGTTTTTGTCACAGTGATCATACAACACAAAATCAATATAGAACAACTAAAATGGAGATAAAAAATAATGAGTTTTTTAACTGGTTGAGTGCTAGAAGCCACAATTAGGCTTTTCAAAAAAATGAGGGAACCAGTGGAAAAGCCAGCATTTTTCTTGCCCATGTTTCGTATTTAGTCAAACGTAAATAATAGTTTGTTTATATACATTTGTTCTATTACAAATTATTGGAGAGTGCCTGTTGGAACTCTCCAATAATTCGCAATAAAACAATGTTTGACCATTTTTGATCGTGTCGGATTTTTAGTAAAGGATGCGCCAATCGATGTGGATTGACCGGAGGTGGCACTGGCGGTGGCGCCTGGCTCCACCTCCGGCAAGAGGTGGAGGGGCGAAGGAGACAAGGGTGCGGTCATATTGTAAAAAAAAAATATTTTAATAATTTTAATTGCTATGACGTAATCCGCCTGAACATTGAAAGGAGTTAGCAGATAATTTTAATTGCTATGACGTAATGCCCCACCGCCTATTAATGTTGAACAGTGATACGATGTATTACCCCATCCCTTCTCCTACTCTTAAATTTTAATTGCTATGGCGTAGTCCCCCTAATAATTGAATGACGTATGATCATTTGATATAATATATTAATAATCTTCTTTAAAGAATCTATCAAATAGATAATTAATTTTAAATGGCTAAACAAGCCATTCTTCAATAAATTTCGTTAAATTAGCTATAATTAATTTCAAATTAAATTTATTAATTAAAACTTCTCGAAATTTCTTTAAAAACAGAATTTTGTGTCAGTTTGAGGGAAATACATGCATATGGCATGCGTCGATAAAGCAACTTATTCATGGCGGTCTGTCGCTTATCAAACCACCCGAGGCTAAACTGTTGTTGAATACCAATTCTATAAAACAATGGACTGGATCTGTTCAGTTGTATTAAATAAGTTCCACTGCGTTTAAAATTAACAAAATCAGGTAAAAATAATATCCAGCCACCATTTTTCTCAAAGGTGATGCCAGTAATCGCTTTTATTTGTTAAACTCAAGTAAAAATGGAAAGATGCTAAAATTAAGGTGATAACCCGGCGACTTGTTTATCGATGAAGTGAATTATAAAAAATCACCTCGCGGTATCGTGTTTTACTAGCCTAGATCAAATGCTTATTTTTGGATGTTTACTTAAGAATAAGCCAGCCATCTAACGGGGTACCTGCGGCAACCGCGTTGTGTCCTTGGGCAAGACGCTTCACCCCGATTGCCTACATGGGGGCACGATGACGCTGTGTACTGAGGCGTACTGCACGTTGATGGTGCGCATGTCTTCAACCAATCTAACCCTGTGCTGTGGTGCAGAGTTCAGAGTTACGATGTTGGAGAGCTGACAGCTGCTCGTCGTTGCTCGGTGGTTCTCTCCGGGTACTCCGGCTTCCTCCACCCGTAAAACTGTCACGGTCACGATTAGCCATTGTGCATAAGTATGTGACCTTAAACACCAATAAATAAATAAATAAATCTAACGGGGTAAGTAAAAACATGAAAGAAGTACCATTCTCTAATTGCCCACGTGGGGAAGCTACAGCGTTGAGTACTAAGGCGTACTGAACGTCGAGGGTGCACTTGCCTTCAACCAATGCTAACCCGTGTGGAGTTGGGAAGTATGACAGTTTCTTGCTCTTGCTCGATGGTTCTCTTGGGATTCCTCCAACTGTCCGACACGAGGTTACCCTGACTGTCGTAAGTGTCGTTAAAACCCCAGTAAATAAAAACTACCATTCTATCATAAGCGTTTTGACCTTTATCCAAAAATTTGTCATAACAAGCCTTGTCCCCTTCTGTCGTACAAGTTTTGTGGGGGAAAATCCGAAGTTCTTCAGTACCCTCCATCACCTACCCTTCCCACTGTAAAATACCCATGGGAAGGAGATACGTGACTCTGTATTACCCACTCAAAAATACGACATAGGTGCAGACTTGGGAATAATAACCTCCTAGAGCAATTTGAAAAGTTTCAGCGTGCCGAAGGCAGGGACAATGTGGAATTTGAAATCCATTGCGACCCGAATAATTTATGAATCGACGGGTGTCAGAAGCGAGTATCAGTAACGTTATTTTGTTCGAGAGTGTGCTTTGAAAGTGGATTCAGGACCTCGAGCTGGAAGGGGACTAGGACTTGTGCATAACTATAAAAATTCTGTGTTTTATTTAGAAACGTGGGCATATTTACGGTAGTACTGAACTAGCAATCTGACGGTTGTTTAGAAGAAAGAGGAGTCCCTCACAAAGAATGAGCCCCCAACCTAAATACCATCCACCCCTCACTCTGTCCTCACTGTCCGCTTTTAGGTAAAAAAACTGTAGGTACAGCACGGGTCGGAATTAATTATGTTCAAACTATTTTTGCATCACTTTACAGCACAAGTCGAAATGAAATCTGATTCATTGAACCATTCTACATCGCATGTTAAAATTAATTCCTATATACAATTTTTTAAGCTTGTCCCGATGTGTCACTATCAGCAGCTATGACTATAGCATAACTTTGAGGTAAAAACAAAATAATACACGAGAACAACATATGTACCTGCCTTTTGTTGATAAAATACGTCTTTTATTCGACCGCATTCAGGAATATTATTAATGTATCCGCTTAATAAAAACCGATTTTTTATTGGATTACAGTAGCATTGGTTAGTGTTCGTTTTGAATAACTGCCGAATAGTCCAGGGGGGGGGGGGGGGGGGGTCTTCCAAAAAATTCCGGACACAAGGCCGGGGTGGGTGGGTGGTCGGATGGGGGCGAAAACACCTTTTTTCCTGGAGATGCAATTTTTTTCCTGGTGTTTTTTTTTCAAATTATTTTCACATAACAAGGCTATATTGTTGTTTAGTAGTCTAATAGGCACCTGTTTGTCAGGTAGGGTTAGTGAATAAGGCCCCACTAGGCTGATTAGGGGATTTGTTCTCTTTTTTGTAAATTGAATTAGATGCATTAAAGAATTGTGTACTCCAGTTTGACCAAAAACAATCAGTGGAAATTTATTAATTTTAATTTGGGAATGGTTAACATACTTTTCATAGCTGAATCATCACGGCACAATTTGGATTTTACAATGAGTAGCAATGTGTTTAGCAGAACATCTAAAATAATGTGAAAAATTTACGGAAAATAATCTAAACGCCCAGTTTCTCTGAGTAGAGCTCTTGTAACCTGAAACTAATGAAAATTCTCACTGTGCATCTTTGATATAAAACCCCACTTACTTAGTTCAAGCTCGTAGTGATAGTACCAGGGTTTTCACAGAGGGTTTGTTTGGCTATCTCGTGAAAACATGAAACAAAAGTTACAGTTAATATTTGAATTGAAAACTGACCCTGACTGAGCCAGAGTATATAGATGAGTAGCTGAGAATAATACTATGCAGCAAAAGAAGATTATTTTAATCCTCTATTTGATGTTCACAAAAATAGTCTAATTCTTACATTATATGCTGTTATATGCAGAAATCAATGCTGACATTTTTTCGGAGACGGACCAGGATGGACAGTGAGATTTACAATAGCGTTAGGTGACAGATTTTCAGCTTTCCTATGCTATCTACTATCTTTTGAGTAATGCCAATTGGCTGAAACCTCAAGCCTGGACACTTAGCCTGTAGTCAGGTCATTAAAATTAAAACTTCTTCACTAAATTTAAACTGTTTCTTCAGTCTTGGAACTTAACACATGAATGATAATTATTATGAGAGCATCGAGGCCAGAACTTTCAGTTCAGCATTTGTAATTCACGCACTTCAATAATATGCCAGTATACAGTACGCCATAGTGTATATAGGCATATTATTGAAATGCATGAATTACAAATGCTCAACAGTCACAACGAAAAATAACAATGAAATTTTTCCCAGTAAAAATAAATGCGTGTTTGATAACAAAGGAGTTAATAACAATTTTCTTTAGTGAAATCTAAATGCTTCTGTTGATGCTGGTTGATGTGTACATAATTAGTTTAGACAGTAGATTAGGATTCAAATTAAAGCAAGGATTGACAACTGGAAGCTCAGTGCAATAATTTTTCATTACTCACTGTGGTGATGCACTGAAAAAATATAGGTGGTGGGGTGGGTGTCCAAGTGGTCAGAGGAAAAAAATATTTTTTTTGCACGTGGGTGGGTGGGTGGTGGTCAACAGGTGGAAAAAAATATTTTAGGCCTTGTGTCCGGAATTTTTTGGAAGACCCCCCCCCTCCCCCCCCCCCCCCCCCCCCCCTGAATAGTCACGAAGTTACATTCGGTAAGTTACAGGGATTTCCGAAGGTTAGCGAATGCGATAATTGCCGAGAAAGGCACTCGGTAGTTTACGAGACACAACAAATAAAACAATGAAAAAATCTGAGATGTACTGCATTTTTTTAACAATCGACACTAACCAGTGACCAAAAACGAATCAAATTGATTACAAATAAATTACGAATCTCTATGAAATCTGTGGTCAAATGATTACTTTTTTAGTCAATAAATTACGAATCTATATGAAATCTGTGATCAAATGAGTCCCTCACACCTCCTCACAGACAATGAGTATTCATTCACAAACAATGAGTATTCACTCACAGACAATGAGGATTCCATCCCAAACAGTGAGGATTCCCTCACAAGCAATGAGGAGTCACTCACAGAGAGTGAGAGTTCCCTTCCAAATGATTCCCCCATCCTCATTCAAGAAAACCTGATACTTTAAACATATCGTATTTAATGGGATGGGGTGGGGGATGAGGTAAACTAGCCTCTTTCATTGCTATCGCATAATACATCATTTCCTCATAACACTTTTTCTACTTAGATACTTTTTCTGTCCTACAGCACCTTTAAGGCTACTTCGAACATGCCTACGGGTCAGGGACAGTGACCCACTCTTTGCGTAGCCCTATCTGAATGAAGCATATGCCCTTGTTACGAAATTGATAACGCCCCCAGTGCGTGTTCAATCCTCCAATAAGGAGATTATAAACAATAAACGAAATATTTTCTATGATACTAGTTTTATTTCAGTTATAAAAATTATTACATGTTTTTTGACATTTCGGCAACAAACATAGTACAGTCCCTTTCACAATACCATAACATAATAAATATCTTCTAGGGCTATGTCTAATCTCCACCTGTTTTCCATCAACGTATATTTTCTTAATAATGAGTCAAAAATTTCTTTTCATTTCTCATTTGCGAATTTTTCGGCTTCGCTCATTCCGAAACCCTCATCCCGCCGAAGTCACTGAGCAGTTTCTTTTATTTTTCTGTAGATCGGATGCCGTCTGAACATCCGTACTCGATTCATCCCCTTGAAAACCCTCTTAAAGACGGAATCTCTCACACTGTCTTCAGGAGATTCCCTGGCTCTTTGACGGCCTCGTCTTCAGCCAAGACACTGTCTATATACGACGCTTTCAACTCCTGAAATTCTTCTGCATTATTCCCATATGCTCTTGGGATAAATATACGATAATACCATAGTGTGTTTTGATATGTTTGATATCTCAACGAGTTGAAAGTGAGTTTTTTTCGCGAGGCTTGCCGAGCGAAAAAAACTCACTTTCAGCGAGTTGAGATATCAAACATATCAAAACACACTATGGTATTGTTGTATTTATCTTATACCGACCATTTTTGTTCTTTTCTGCATTTTTAAAAGGATTTTGGGGATGATTTCGTGTCAAAATGTCGACTCATCTGGAGTGGAGTCGACTGCTTTCTGTTGTTGGGCATGAATACATGTGATGTGCCTGGAAAAGCTGTTGGTGCGTAACAAGGCTACAAATTCAAGTGAATGATAGAGTATAGTTCCCCTTAGAAAGTGGCCCTATAACTGGGAAAACAATTACAGAAAATATACTTACGCCTCAATTCTTATGATTTATGACAAAAATATGTTTGATAATCAATTTCCCCAGATTTGACACGATTTATAAACAATTTTGCGAATGTCATCCTTATAATATAGAAAAAGACTATAGTCCGTTCTCCAATCTATATGACATGGGGGTATGTGTTATAGATAATCTATAGCACATGGGCTATATCTTCAACAGGTATAAGATAAAATCGTCTATAGGACTGTTTTCTCCCGCTTCATATTCTGCGTATTCGCTTCCAATTGTTGTATCGGTATCTTCTGCCCCTGAATTTTCGCTCCCCTCATAATCCGACAAGATGTCACTTTCTTCCGATGCATGGCCTTCACCGCCCATTATTATTTGGGAGCAGTACTCCCTGCAATGTCTCGATAAGTTATCTGATCGAGAAAAGTACTTTCCACAAGACTCACACACTGGCATATCTCAACAGCGTACATGCAAATTAATACACACCCACCGACAACATTGTATTTAGTTTACCTCATTCCCACCCCAGTTCTATTAACCCTTTACCTAACGTAACGGCCAAAACCGGCCAGCGCTATTCTCAAAAATCGCCAATTAATTTTCATTATTTTTTTCATTGTGTTGTGTGACCCAATTAATTTTCATTATTTTTTTCCTTGTGTGTGTTTTCATTGTGTTTCATTGTGTGACCCCTCGTTGGAACGAGCTCGACGAGCTCGTTCCAACGAGGGGTCATAACCTATGTTTTTGAGACAAAAATGAAAAAAATTAGTTATTCAAGAATTTTGTTTGCAAGTGTCGTCTGCTTTTCATGTTAGGTAAAGGGTTAAATACACTATGTTTGAAGTATCAAGTTTTCTTGTGTGAGGATGGGAGGAATCATTTGTGAGTGGATCCTCATTGTGTGTGAGTGAATGCTCATTGTTTGTGAGTGGGTCCTCATTGTTTGTGAGTGAATACACATTTATTTATACCACTTTTGCAATGGGAAGGATAGGTGAAGCAGGGAACTGAAGAACTTCTGATTTTCTCTACAAAACTTGTACGACAGAAGGGGACAAGGCCTGTTATGATAATTATTTGGATAAAGGTCAAGAAGCTTATGATAGAATGGCAGTTTTTGTTTATTGGGGTTTTAACGACAGGGTCACCCCGTGCCGGACAGTTGGAAGAAGCAGAAGAGAACCACCGAGCAAGGGCAAGAAACTGTCATACTTCCCAACTCCACTCAGGGTTAGCATTGGCTGAAGGCAAGCGCAACCTCGACGTGCAGTACGGGCCTTAGTACTCAACGATATAACGCCCCCATGTGGGCAATTGGAGAATGGTACTTCTTTCATGTTTTTACTTAACCCGGTTGATGGCTGGCATATACTTCAGCAATCATCAAAAAATAAACATTTGATCTAGGCTAGTAAATGATTCACTTCATCGATAAACAAGTCAAATGGTTATCACTTTAATTTTAGCATCTTTCCATTTTTACCTGAGTTTAACAATTAAACGCAATTACTGTCATCACCTCGGAGAAAATGGGGATGGAGTTTATTTTGCTTGATTTTGTCAATCTTAAATGCAATGGAACTTATTTAATACACTTGAACAGGTTCAGTGCATTGTTGCAATTGGTATTGTTTGCAACAACAGTTTAGCCTCAGGGTGTTTTGAAAAGCGACAGACCGCCATGAATAAGTTTCTTTATGGACGCATGCCATATATACTGAGTCAAAAAAGAAAGTATAAGAGAAATAAATGTGAAAAAATAGCACAAAGGATGAAACATAATAGTTCTAATGTTGCATGTTTGTGGACAACAAGTCGTGCAAAGAGTTTAATGACATGTTGTTGTCCACCCAACCGTATAGAGTTTTGCTACGGATTTCAAAATAGCACGTGCTACCCGAGAATGTTAAATTGAATGGGTGACGACGATGTTCTTGTGTTATGTTGTGCTAGGGAGCCTGTGTTATTGGGAAAACACGCTAGTTTTTGTCTTCCGACATTTTCAGAAATGCCACGGTTAAGCGAAAATCAGAGGTTGCGTGCCATTGGTATGCATGACGCTGGGATATCTCCAGATGATCTCGCTGCTGAGATCGGAGTCACTGTGGCCACTATGTACCGTCTCATTGGAAGGTATAGAACCACTGGATCTACTGCCGACCGACCGCATTCAGGTCGACAAAGAGTTACGACCCCTGCACAAGACCGATACATCGGGAAGTCTTACTTGCAGAATCGCTTCCTTCCGGCGACGAGGACAGCAGCAATTACTCCTGGTAGAACTAACAATAGAATCCGTGCACAAACTGTCCGCAACAGACTCGCTGAACACGGCATCCGAAGTAGGCGTCCATACCACAGACCAATCCTCACCCAACGCCATCGTACCGTCAGAATCGAATGGGTACGTCAGCGTGTTCGTGGACTCAGCAGCGTTGGAGTACAGTTCTTTTTAGTGATGAATCACGATTTTGTCTATGGCGCGCTGATGGTAGGGCAAGAGTGTATCACCGACGAGGAGAACAGTTTTCTGATGTTTGCGTGCGGGAGTGCGACCGTTTCGGCGGGGGCAGTGTAATGGTTTGGGCAGGAATTTCCTTGCACCATCGAACGCAGTTGATCGTCATCGATGGTAATTTGAATGGATAGCGATATAGGGACGAAATTCTTAACGCTGTTGTTGTCCTGTTGTTCAACGCTAACGTCGGACTGCAGTTATTCCAGCAAGACAATGCCCAATGTTAATTGGCGCGCATCTGTCGTGACTTTCTTGAGGAGCAGAGCATCGAACTTCTTCCCTGGCCCCCACTTTCGCCTGATTTGTCACCAATCGAGCATCATTGGGATCAATTTGACCGTCGGGTACGACTTCATTATCTTCAGACGTTAGGCGATTTACGTAATGTTCTAAGGCACGAGTGGAACGCAATACCACAGGGTAACATCCAGAGGCTTATCAGATCCATGCGCCGTCGATGTCTTGCCATCCAAGAGGCAAACGGTGGACATACACGCTATTGACTGCATTTGTGAACTTTTCATTTCACCCCATGTCTGAATTGCGACGTCCTGACGTGACGCTGGCAACAGTAAGAACATGAAATTATGCAATGCAAATTCATACAGCTAGACTCGAAATATGAATTTAAAATAATTTGTTTGGGATTAAAGACGATAATTTTAAAAAAATGTCTCCTCCTCGAGGTTTATTGTACTTTCTTCTTTGACTCAGTTTCCATGTTTTTCTCTCAAACTGACACGCCATTTTGTTTTTCAAGAAATTTCGAGAAGCTTTTATAAATAAATTTAATTTGAAATTAATTATAGATTATTTAACGAAAATAACTGAAGACAGGCTTGTTACGCCATTTAAAATCAATTATCTATTTGATAGATTCTTTAACGAAAATTATTAATATATTATATCAAAAGTTCAAACGGCATTCAATTATTAGGGGGACTACGTCATAGTAATTCAAATTTAAGAGAGGGGGAAGAGAATGAGTAATGCATCGTATCACTCTTCGACATTAAGATGGGAGGGGATATTACGTCATAGCAATTAAAATTATCTGCTAACTCCTTTCAATTGTTAGGCGGACTACGTAATAGCAATTAAAATTATTAAAATAAAAAATTTAATTTTTTGTAAAATGTGCCCGAACCCTTGTCTCATTCGCCCATCCCCATACCCTTCCTTACCCCCCCCCCCCCCCTCTTGTCGGAGGTGGAGCCAGACGCCACCGCCGGTGCCATCTCCGGTCAATCCACATCGATTCGTGCATCTTTTACTACTAATAACAATATTGTATCAATGTATACGGCATATTGCATCTCAAATCGCGATGCGATACCGCTAAAATCACACCCTAGGATAGTTTTATACATTTTAAATTTTTCCTCCGAAAAAAATATGACGAACGCGGGCCGACAAAACGAATGCGCCGGTGCCTGAGAATCAAAAGATTAATTTTGCTTAGCCTTATATTATCATTTCTTTTCCCCTACTCTGAGCTCATTGTATACAGTACGTGGAGAGTGGATTGTAACTAAATCACCCGCCGAGTGGGGTTATCACCCAAGCTATAACTTTCCAATTATGTATATATCGACAAAAAACATCAGCAATGTTTCAGCCAATGGACCTCCGGGTTTAACCCGGAGGTCCATTGGCTGAAACTTTGCTTGTGCTGGTAATGCTTTGCAACAAATTTGCAATTATTGCTCGGGTGGAATCCCCACTCTGCGAGTGATTTAGTGATAATACACTCTCCACGTACTGTATATTATATATTTTTGTAATGATGCTTAGTTATCTGAATAAAAATACAAAAAAAGAAACCAAGAATTTTGTAGGCATAAACTTTTTTCTTGGTAACATTTCGTTGACTCCAGCAGGGAACAAACAGCTCCACTGGCTGTTAATGTGCTCCGTTTGTTATCGCCACCACTACTGTAACTTAACGATAAATTCACTGAGACTTCTCAAGCTTGCTTTGGAATTTTGACTCGCATTTAAACAAAGTCTATTCTCATTCTATGTTGTCTGAATTGATACCCACAGTGACCAAATTTGATTTTCCTATATTTGTTGTTGGAAATATTTGCTGGTGATCAGCAGAGGTTGACAGTGGAGCACATTCTGTTGCACTGTACAGATTTTAATTTTATCGGACTCAGTATTTTAATGTTGCGTCTCTTCGAGACCTACTTTACAACACAAATTAAATCGCATTGAGGGCTTTTCTCATAGCCCTCATGGCCTCATACGACTAAAAAGGGGTGCCGAAGGCCAGACGTTTTCCAAAAAGGTGTGCTAAAATTGGGGTGCCACGGGATATAACTGTTAAATACCGAGATGAGGCTAAAAGAGATAGTAAATTAGACCTAATTGAGGGATTTTTTCATGGCCCTCATGGCTTCAAACGAAAATGAGGCTAAGGGGGATAGCAAATCAGACCTCACTGAGGGTTCTTCTCATAGCCCTCATAGCCTCATACGACTAAAAAGGGGTGCCGAAGGTCAGACGTTTTCTAAAAAAGGGTGTTGAAATTGGGGTGCCACGGGATATAGCTGTTAAGTACCGAGATGAGGCTACAGGCATAATAAATCAGACCTCATTGAGGGATTTTTTCATGGCCGTCATGGCCTCAAACGAAATGGGGCTAAGAGGGATAGTAAATTATACCTCAATGAGGGATTTTCTCATGGCCCTCATGGCCTCATACGACAAACAAGGGATTATCCAGATAGGTATCCTCAAATAATACAATACCAGGCCATAGGTATCCTCAAATACTGAAATGAGGCTAAGAGTCGTATATGCGAGTCACTCGTTCGGGTATATACTCTAGGGCTTATTTGCTCGATGGGCTTCGAGTCATTCAAGCAATGGCTTATCAGTAACTGCTCGATAGTTTATTAGTTTTGGGAATGATACAGGCTTTTGTTATACAGAAGGGAGATAACTCTGCATACAGATTATGGCAAATCAAGCAATCTGATTGGTTAGTTAGCGCCAGTAAAGTGAACTGATTGGGTGATCTAGATAAATGAAACAACAAGAGTACTCGGAATAGGGTCAGAACTAACAAGAATAGACCAGAAAAGCTCAATATAGTAACAATAAGCAAAGCTTTTTCAACTGATAGGCTCTTCTACTCTACTGGAGCATACTCCGATTCAGTTGAACGCGCCCTATAGCACTATGTGCTGCTAGTAAAATATACGGTATGGGGAAGGGGGTCCTGAAAAGGATTCTGGGGAAAATTCGTACTAAATTGTCGGGTTGTTTGTGGTAATTCTACGAATCGAGAAATTACTCCTGTACAAAGGAACACACCCTCCGAACATACCCCTGTCTTGTTGTATGCCTTTGGGTAACATAGCAACCACGTGCTATTATAGAAACCAAGATGGTGGCCTCCAGTATACAAAATGGACGACGGAAACACGTATCATCCTAACAACACACGCTGCGCATGCGCACTCACATCACGTATCACTATGGGGATGACATCACAAGATGGCCGCTCACGCGGGTTACGATGACTACACAACATGGCGCCACTGGGTCACGTGACTATGACGTCACATGAGATCCTGCCAATGGGGGACGGTTACCTCATCTCCTACTACTAATAAATAAATAAATAAATTTGCAGGTGCTTTAAAAAAGAAGCATGGTGATGAATATGAAGTCTGGGTGATCTTCGACGATAAACTGGACAACGATTACAACTGTCTGTTTAGAAATCTGAATGGTAAGTGTAAATATTGCTATTTCCAAAGCTATCTCTGGACGGCGGCGTTGCAAAAATGTCCGATTTGGAGTGTGTGGACAAAAACCTGATTTCCCAACTATGATGGCCCAAGTCACGTCTGACTTATATTTCAACTACATAATCAAGACATGCCTTCGTCGAATGCATGCATTGGCGATGTAGTTGGAATATAAGTCGGTCAGGTTTATATTTAACAAGAACCTCAGACTTCTTGCAAATTTATTAGTGGATAAATAACATATTCATGCAGTTGTCATGACGCAACTACTTGAATTAACACATAATTTACTGGTACTCGAAACTGGTCAACAGACAGAATCGGGTACTACAGACCTCCATTTATATGACAGACTGTGTGTGTTACACAAGAGCAAGTATCAAATCTAGAGAATTGATAACTTCAACCCTGACGAAAATATCACGACTGAAAACAAAATTGGGGTGAGTGAAACACCCTGGATCCCCCTTAGCGATGCCCTGGTCTATGAAACCTCTCCAAATGGGAGACAACGACCATTCCAAAGTTAGCAAAAACACGTAAGTCATGTTTCTCGTTACGTAATACATCTTCCTTTGCAACGCTACAATTGATTAATTTATTGGGATTTAACGACACTTCCGACAGACAGGGTCACCTTGTGTCGCATAGTTTTACAGGTGGAGGAACCGGAGTATCTGTAGAGAGCCACCGACCAGCGGCGAGCAACTGGCAGCCTCACCACGAACTAACTCCACACATCCAGAAATAGTATTGGTTGAAGACAAGTGCACCATTTACGTGCAGTATCCAGCGCCACCGTGCCCTATGTGGGCAATGGGGATTAAGTGCCTTGTCCAAGGACACAACGCAGTTACCCGTGGCGGGAATCGAGCCGTAAACCTTCCGATTTAAAGTCCAATGCCGTAACCACTGAGCCACCGCACTCCGTTTGCAACGCTACTGGTCAACTTTATAAATCAATGAAACTAATATTTGAGTTCCTATTATTCCAGTCCAGTGAACCATTTGATTAATGCTATACTGTCAGAAAGCTGTTACATTTTGTTAGTTACAGCGTGAAAACGTAGTTCAACGCTTAATGGTGTGTGTGTATGGGGGGGGGGGGGAGGGAGACGTACTGCTCACCGACTGCGGTAGTTAAAGTTTTATTTTTCTTCCCGTTTTCTTTTTCTTTCTTTTATGTGAGTGGGTCGGAGGCGTGTGCGGTCAATGTATACTGAGTTGAACTAATTTCATTTGCGTGTCCACAGGATTGAAAAAGAAGTACATGTCAACCCAACGGCATTCAGTAGATGAAGCTCTCAAGCCACCTGTTAAATTCTCCACTCAATCTGACGCTGTTATGGACTCGAACCAGTCCAGTCCTCAAATAGTCCATCGCCTATTTCAGTTGACCGGGAACGGTTGGCCTTTACGACCAACTGAAATATTCCTTGATTGGTTCTAAAACTACCCAAAACATTTATTTTGTACGAATCAACATTAGAAATGTATTTCAGTCGGGCATTGTTGTGACCGAATCTTTGATTATTGTAACGACTCGCTCCCATCCCAAATTCAAATGAGTCAGCAACTTTCCCCGATGGGGATAAAAGAAAGGGAGTCGCGAGTTTTAGTAAGGATATCGTTGAAATGCCCACACAGGTAAGTACCCACCAAATAAATAGAGGATATGGAATGAGTGTTTTTCTCATATAATATTTATGAAACGAGTCTTAGAATTTTCCGTTTTGGCGAGCCTCTGGTGAGCTCAAACGGAAAATTCGGACGAGTTTCATAAATATAAAATGAGAAAAACACTCATTTCATATTCTATTTATCATATGACACACACACACACAAATTAGTCACTTAGTATGACTTTTTAACCAATCACCTAACTTGAGTTGCTGGCGGCAATTGGAAAAAACACCCTCGTATAACTAAAATTTTTCATTTTGTGCTTCCAAAACATAGGTTATGACCCCTCATTGGAACGAGCTCGTCGAGCTCGTTCCAATGAGGGGTCATAACCTATGTTTTGGAAGCAAAAAGTGAAAATATAAAAAAAAATTAATGGCGTTTTTCTTGTAGGTAAAAGACTAATGCAATATAACCCACCCTAAATAGGACAGATAACGTAAATTCTCCCTACTGAAATTATGCAAATGTGACCCAGTTGTATTGTTTAGCCAATCAAATTGTCCAGTTTTGAAACTGCCCAATGAAAGCTCCCAACTCTAATTATGCAAATTATGAAAATGTGGCCTAGTTGTATTTTGTTTAGCCAATCAAATTGTCTAGTTTTGAAATTAACCAATGAAATTGACGTAAGGATTTATTTATCACTGATTAATATGAAAACAAAATATCAAATGTTTTAAAGTGAATAAAACGGACGAGTCATATGATAGTTATATATACTAGTTGGAGATCAGTGATGAAAACAGATGTGAGGATCACTTTTATTACGATATGTAAATTTATTACATAAATAATCTGTGTATTTTTGTCACTTACAATAATATAACTGCCTAGTAATGACATTTCAATATTAAAATTTCCAGTTTCCACCCTATTCTCTTTAACCTTGGCCTTAGCCTGCCAATCGAACCCCTGATTGAATGTCAGCAGGTTGACATTCGATCAAAAGTTCGGTTTATCGTATTGAGTTACTGAATTAATCGCACGGACAGTTGAATATCACATCGATGCCGCTGCAGTAAAGTGTTAATTAATTAAATACTTATTGATTGAAATATCTATAACCACAGCAGGTATGAATGTTTGGGATTTTTGTGAATAAAGAGCCATCACACTACATCAGGGATAATATGGGTGCAAACTTCATGAAAGGTGAGTAACAAAGCCCATAACAGCATTGAATTCCTAAAGAAATTGGACTGGTGGCCTGGGAGCTCGGGTATGAGAAAAGGGTGGTATGTCGAAGAAAATGTTAGTCCATGCAACGACAGTTGAAAATAATTTTAGCGATCTAAGCCTTTACACAAACCGAAGAGCAGGCAACATTTGCGAAAAACTTCTTGAATAACGAAAGATTTTCGTTTTTGTGGATCCCGTTCCAATAAGAAGTCATAAGCTACGTTTTTGACGAAAAATGCAAAATAAATAGAGGATATCTACGCTGTTCTAGAGAATATCGGGAATTATCTCATTCGTATAGACCTGAAAGTATTATTTTTCACTCGCGCAAGTGCTCGTGAAAACTTGCGCGAGTGAAAAATATTACTTTCAGGTCCACGCAAATGAGATAATTCCCGATATTCACTAAAACAGCGTAGTTTTTTTTTATTATATGCTACGTGACATTTTAATGCGCAGTATTCAACCCAATTCGGCTGCAAACAGTTTCAAGACAATAACAAAAAGCTGCTGATAGTTCCTTCAAGGCGACGTTCAAGATGACGTCATGCGCCGAAGCGTATCGTCATTTAGGGAGCTACTATAAAAATTCATCGTGTGGACCTGAAAGTATTATTTTTAATTCGTACAAGCTCTCGCGAAAAATAAAACTTTCAGGTCCACACTCATGAGATAATTCCCTACACTGACTAAAATAGAGTAGATTTTCTTTTTTCATTATATGCTTCGAGACATTTTAATGCGCAATATTCAGCCCAATTCGACTGCAAACAGTTTCAAGACAATAACAAAAAGCTGCTGTTCGTTCAATCAAGACGACGTTCAAGGTGACGTCATGCGCCGAAGCGTAACGTCATTTAGGAAGCTACTGAAGAAATTCATCGTGTGGACCTGAAAGAATTTTTTTTCACTCGCACAAGCACTCGTGAAAAATATACCTTTCAGGTCCACACTCATGAGATAATTCCCGACACTGACTAAAATAGAGTAGATTTTCTTTTTTATTATATGCTACGAGACATTTTATTGCACAATATTCAGCCCAATTCGACTCCAGATGCGTACGTTTCAAAACAATAATAAAGATCAGCTGATCGTTCCTTCAAGGTGACGTGATGCAACGTAGCATGGCGTCATTTAGGAAACTACTGAGGAATATTTCTCGATATCTATCGAGTCGAGAAATATCTGTTAGATAATTTGCAATAATTCACAGGCTAGCATATAATAAAACCATCTTATCATTTTCAACAGGCATGTAATAAAAAATAAAATTATTAAATTTGAATGGCGTGTTTTGTGAATAGCGCTGGCCGGTTTTAGACATTGTGTCAGGTAAAGGGTTATAAGATTTACTGGATTCAGTGAAGCTAATTTATTGTACTACAAAACATCTTGGACTCTTCGTTATCCAGAATTTGAGAAATAAAGAGTTGCGACAAACTGTAGTGTCCGGAACATGACCGATTGGGTGTGTGTGTGTGGGGGGGGGGGGGGGGGGGGTGTAAACTTGTTTTGTCCTACGATGACTCAAGTCCTGAGAATAATAGTGTATTTCAACTGCATCACCAATACATGCCTTCGTCCCCGTCTTTCATTTGGCACAAAATATTATTCATTTCCATTTGGCACGGCAGAAAATTTCCAATTTGAACCAAACAATTTCGGGCCACCGGGAACACATACATATTGAGTGAGATACGTATGTCAGGGCAGCGATATCCCAGTAAGACAGATCTATCTTACCCGCCCAACGTGACCATCCACATTTGAATATTTAATTATTTCATTGTCGTCTACATTTTGTAATCAAAACACGCGTCCCACGTCGTTTCAATGAATACATCTTCAATCCCACAACTCTGAAGGCACGACATGATGATATAGTTGTAATATTAGTCAGTCGAGATTATAGTTAAAAAACTCAAGGCTTCATGGAACTTTATTTGTGAATAAATACATTTTTTCTTGTAATAGACGTTACGCAACTTCTTATGTATTTACCACGTACCACATGGGTACTCAGAATCGGCTATGATGCCCCCAACAGCCGGAATCGAGTGCTACATGCCTCAATTTGTATGGCAGACTGCAAGTGTGACGTCGGTTCAGGTATTAAAGCTTGTCTTTTAAGAAACTTCATGCTAATAAACGAGAGCGCATCGATATCAGAGACACCAATCAAGACGATAATATCCCGACTAGAAATATTATTGGTGGGGTGCCATAAAACCCTGAGAATCACCCATTTTAGCTTCGAATCGAGTCTCGAATCGAATTGGGTCTATTATTCGCGTTCGGATTAAATCTCGAATCCAATCAGGGGCGTCTGGAAGATGACCGACTTACGAAGGGCGTGCTGTAAACATAATTTGTTCCGACAGTGATTATTTATTTATTTATTTATTTATTTATTTATTTATTTATTTATTAGTGTTTAAGGACACATACGTATGCACAATGGCTAATCATGACCTTGACAGTTTTATGGGTGGAGGAAGCCGGAGTACCGGAGAGAACCACCGAGCAACGACGAGCAGCTACCAGCTCCCCAACATCGTAAGTCTGCACTGCAGCACAGACAGGATTAGATTGGTTGAAGACATGCACACCATCGACGTGCAGTACGCCTTAGTACACAGCGTCATCGTGCCCCCGTGTGACAATCGGGGTTAAGTGCGTTGCCCAAGGACACAACGCGGAAGTCCGAATCGATCGCTTCCGACAGTGGTGGCTCAAGCAAGACTGATAAAATATTCAACTACAACACCAAGGCATGCCTTCGTAGAAGGCATGCCTTGTGATGTAGTTGGAATATTACCAAGTAAGGATTATCGTTCAAACACAGAAATGGGTCCAAGAATCATGGGTACTAGGCACTGCACATGGCTTGTCACTAGCAACAGCTCATCGTTGATATTGCAGGAAACTTTAAATTTAATTTCAACAGCGGTATTGTCTTGTGAGACTGGAATTAGCGTGGCTGGTGGCCTGGTTACAGATGGCGTCTCTGTTTAGATAGCGGAAAGTACACTCTGTCTTCATTTTCAATATTATTTATGTACCATTTCCACCTGAACTACAGGTATTAAGAGACAACGAAGATTCGAATGGAATCGAACAGCAACTTAAGACTCGAAATCGAATCGAATCTAGAAGCTTCGCAAGACCCAAGGGTGCCACACCCGAAACCCTATTTAGCGATGCGCTAAGACAAAAAGAAAAAATATCCTTTGTCCCTTCGGGCCCCCTGTGTGCAAATTTGTTGGAGATGCAATATTAACATTAAATATTTAATCTGGATCTCATGAAGACTGTTTTCATTGTTGGTTGCAGAAAACCTCCCTGGTGTGCCATTCGTCAAACAAAAATACAAGTGTGTTTATACGGTAGCAACCGCTGATGATTTCACAAAGCAATGTGTTCCCAGAAACACGTTGAATCTTGCTGTTAGTTTTAACTCCATGCACTGGATACCCAAAAGGTAGGAACTTGTTAGTTATGACAAAGGTATATTTATAATATCTGTTGAAAAGGAACAACTTAGAGGAATTTGAAGAGTAAATTGTATCATCTCATGTGCAGAGTGTGGACGTTGTCCCCGATGCCAGAATTTGGAAAGTAACATTTTGTTCTCCATTTATAATTTAGAAAGAAGCTGAAAAATCAAGAATATGTTATTCGTGTTTTTTGTCCTTCAGTATTAGTATAAATTCTGAAGGGTGATCCAGGTATCTTTCAATGATTGTCCTTTATTTTGCGTTTGTGGGAGACATGATGAACCGACGTTTATGAAACGTTGACCGTCGCTGAAATAGTTAGTTTTAGAATATATGGCACATTTCAACTCTGTCTAACAAAAAAAAACGAACAACGATTAACAAAGTAAATCAATCGCAACTAAGCGTTGAAAAGCATACAAGTTCGTTTGTGAAAGACGGGAGGCATGATGAGTGATGTTTCATTTTCCAAAGTTGGAAAGTGTAAATAAACAAATGCACGTGTCGTCTGCTTTGTCTATAAAACTCAAGGTGAATCGACGACGAAAAAAAACACAACAACAATAAACAACGAAAATAAGAAAGATAAACATTGTTCATTTAATAAAGTATTTTTGCAACTTTAGCTCAAGTTTGTAGGGGAATTATTTTTAGACAGAAATATATCACTGCGCCTTGTTTATTTTTGGCAGTTTTGCTTGTCGATCGTCTTGGGCAATGTGCTCCTCACTTCTCGCAGTGTTTTGTAGCGAGTAACAGCACGATTTCGCCGTGATTGCCCTGTAAATGATTTATGGGATAACCAAAATAAACGTATAATGTTTTCAAATAAAAAAAAATATTCTACTCGTAAGATTAAGATCGAAACAGACTCCCAAGAGGATCGTCGGTTTCCTTATTAATCCCACTCGTAGAATAATTTTGTTACTTGAAAACGCTGTCCGTTTATTCAAAATATATTGACGTATAATATCGTAGCCACGAAGTTGTCGCTACGAAGGTTATCCCCCACACCTGCGCCATTGGGCCAAGTATAGGCGTTAACATAAGTTCCATGTGATAAAAGTTTGAAAGTGTTTCTCGTGGTGTTATGAAAAATTATAAATATAATATGGATGGACAATATATAGCGCTGCTATTAAATAGTAATCCACTCTCTTCATTCTGCATATGCAGTCGATTTTTTATATCTATTTACGTCACAGCATATACATGTGTCCCAATAGAGGTTAGGAATGCTGTTAATATATCTTATTACTAGTACTGAAATCGTTGGGCACACTGTTTTTCTACAGGAATTGAGTTACGCTAATGGGACAGTTTCAGCTTGATAGCGAGAAAACGTGCGCTTACTCAGCGCACTATTACTTCAAAATAGTGCACAATACAGTGACAGGACTTCTAGTTTCAACTGCTCATGCTGCACTGATGTGTCCGTGTTCTATGGACGAACTGATACACCACAGTCACCTTTAGAAACGTTTGTGTACTCATGTTAATTCTGCATTCTTCCTTTTAGAAATTACGTTACACTATTCTCTTCCACTGTTGTTAGCGTTCCCATATAGGTCCTTTCCGATTTGTTTCCTCCTGATAAAATTCTTCTCAGAAGTATTGCTGCAGAGGAAGATGAAAGCTTCCCCCTTTAATTGCAACTTCGTCTATCCTCGGGTGGGAATCCTTTTACAGTTGGAAATACTTTACGTTTAAGCTCCTCGGAACGTGCTCGGTATATTTTGCACTGCACATGTTTCATTCACGAATATTTTTCCAGTATTTTAAAGTTAGTTAAAAAGTCACATGCGTTGCCCAGATTCGCTACAATATGAAGAAGAAGAATATGGTTCTAGTGGAACCTAGGATACTGGAACGTTTACAACGCGAAGAGCACCATGAAATCAAAAGAACTGCGAATGTCAAAACTGCATCAGTCATCGAACAAGCGATGAGAAACATTCTCGAACATGCGCATCTTACGGTGGAAGACAAAATGAGGCGATACAATGAACTCTTATAACGATAATTAACATTTTATAAAAAGGCCCACACTCCTGAACCAATCAAATCGAAATCAAAAGTAAGAGTGATGACTTCGACCAGAATATTTCAGATTCCGTCCCAATAACAATAAAGGGTAAAACAAAGGTACTACTAAATTGTATCAAAGGAGATCCAAATATATCGTCGAATGAGAGGATAGAGTTAATTTATAATGATAAGAGAGTCGAGAGTTCCACCATTACCGATCTCTTAAACGATCTCTTGAGAAAACGAAAGACATTTCAACCTAAGAGATGGCAAGTGATGGTCCATGTACTTAAATAGGGTAATTATCCTCGGGAGGTGGTGGGACATAAAGAGCGATGGGACTCCATGCATGGTGTAAGTAAACCATGCTCTAAAGTTACTAAAAGGAAGAATCCAACTAATATTCAGTTGTTATCCCATCATAACCGACTGTATAAAAGTGTTTCTCGCGGTGTGAACAATGGCAAATGAATGTGGTGTCGTTTCAATGGATACTTAAAAAAGCAACGATAGGTGGCGCTCATGTTACAAAACATATACAAGAGAGACGATAGCGAAAAAAAAACAGTTGTGTTCCAATCATCGAAGAGTGAAGATGTCTGACAAATTGTGCGCAACCGTATTCAGATATAACAATGACATTTAAATACAAATTTTCAAGACTTCTACTGGACAGAGACTCACATCTCAGGAAGCTGAACTGTTGAATAACACCATGAAAGAGGCTAAACGGAAAACGCTTGAACCTATGGAGCCCGATAGGTGACAGGTTTCACTCTTATTTTATTTCGTTTTAACGAAATAATATTTTGATATAACGAAATAATATTTCGTTTAAACGAAATAGTATTTCGAAATAACGATATGTTATTTCGTTTTAACGAAATATTTTTTCATTTTAACGAAATATTATTCTCGTTTTAACGAAATAATATTTCGTTTTAACGAAATAATATTTCGAACAAACGAAATATTATATCCTTTCAACGAAATAATTATTTCGTTTTTACGAAATAATTATTTCGTTTTAACGAAATAATATTTCGTTTTATCGAAATAAGTATCTGTAGCGGTAAGCAGGGCCAGATTACACCGCCTCGGTTCTTTTCGATTGCAAATTCTGCTTACTTAGCCTAGTAACACGGTTACGTATTCTAGAAAAATATGAATTGAACTCATTAAAATCAGTGACTTCAGTTTATTGTGGAATACATTTAGTGGTATTCACTTGAAACACTCTGCAATCAATTAAGGTTATAATCTCTCCATTTTTCACGATATGTGTATTACCAGAGTTTTTTGGTGCTCTTCCGTATATCATAGCGTGGTTTGTAGGTGCAGAAAGAAAATGAAGTGGCGGAAAGTCAAAGGCTACCCCCCCCCCCCCCCACCACATAGATTCTCGCGCCTCCTCTCCTCCCTCCTAAAACAACCTTCTAATTTCAGGCCCGATACCGATAGACTTTTCATGACTGACAAAATTAGTAATGGAAAGCAAAAAACGACATTATGAGATGCAAAGGCGTACAGGCCATGGTGACTCGGGGGGGGGGGGGGGTGGGGAGGCTGCGAAGTCGGAGAAAGTCAGTTTGTTCTGTCAGTTTTCATATTTTCTGAGAGCAAGCTTCACTGACCTACCTGTAGTGTCAAACATTCAGTCTATTGTCTTTAAATAAGGGATACCACCCTGTAAGACCAAACGTGGAACCAAAGCCGTGATATATTGTTTTGGCGTGGTATGTCAGTAGAGTATAACGGGGGATTCGAGCACACCAAATTTTGGTCACAGATCGTACCTCACCAAAAAGCTTAATTTTTGGGATAAATTGCGTGCGTCACGATCAAAATCTATAGACATGCGCGATGCGACACGTGTGCGTTCACATCGTCACTTTCTCCCGGTTTTCACAGTGGTTGCGGTAGACAAAGCGTCGTGGGTTTAATGTTCCATTTCTCTAACGGTCAACGCGAGCCCAACTAAAATTTCGAGTGAATTTATTAAAAACTTTAAAAATTCACTCTCTTAAGAATTCACCTTTAGGTCTGCTCGAAGGTTTTGACAACGCCCGATCTTGGGAAAACGCTCGCCTTTTCTCAGAGGTGACATGGACTCGCATTTTAGATGAATTTTTTCGACTTGGATATTGCGTATTTACACGATAGTGATGGAGACGCGATTAGCACTGAGATTCCCATTGACAAAAATTTCAAAACGACATAGCCTTTGACGAGCGATGCAATGCGGATTTCTGCAGAAAAAATGGATTCAGAATCGAGCTGTGAATGTTATCAGGTGGGCTCGAACCCGCTGGCGATTACGCACGAGTTTTTTTTTGGGGACGAGGAGAGAGACCGCTCGTCTGAGTCTAAAAGACGTGAGGTGTGCTCGCTCCCGCCACCCTGTGAAAAAAATTACGTGATATACATGCTATGATGAGTTGTGAGACGAGTGGTGAAAATGAAAAAAAAAAGAATTGACTGTTTAAAAAAGATAAAAAAAATATATATATTTAACAACATTTAAAAAAAAAAAAGAATACAAAAAATATAACCGTTTTTCATTAAAGAAAAAAAAATAAAATAAAATAAATAAAAAAACGTTTTTCATTAAAGAAAAAGACAAAAATATAACCGTTTTTGTCATTAAAGAAAACACCTTGTTGATTGGAAATTTCAAATGGGTCGAAACGTCGGAAGAAAAACAAAAATGGAGAGACTATCCTTGTATTCTAGAGGTCGATTTGGATTATCCGGAAATGTTACACGATCCGCAAAATGATTATCTGCTGGCTCCTAAATGAATGGAAGTGAATGGCGTTGAAAAACTTGTTCCCAATTTAAATCACAAATGCAAGTGGTCTATTGTGAAAATCTGAAATGTTACATCGATTGCGGGATGAGATTGATCAACGTGCATCAAATCATTTGATTCGACGAGGAGCCTTAGATGAAAAAATACATCGATTTCAACACGAATTTAAGAATGCAGACCGAGAGCGACTTCAAAAAAGATTTCTTCAAACTCATGAACAATTGCGTGTATGGGAAATCTATGGAAAACAATAGGAATAGAACCAACGTTCGACTCATCACGTCTGAAGAGAAGTCTAGAAAATTAATTGAAAACCCAATTATCAACATAGAATCATATTCGATGAAAATCTAGTTGGTATACACATGCAAAAGACGCATCTGAAGTTCGACAAACCTTGTTATCTTGGAGTGATCATCTTAGACGTTAGCAAGCAACTGATGTATGAGTTTCACTATGATTACGTCAAATCCAAATTCAGTTAGAAAACCAAACTATTGTTCACCGACAGGGACAGTCTGGCTTATGAGATAGAGACTGAAGACATCTATGAGGACATAGTACCAGACGTGTACGAATGGTTCGACACGAATAATTGTGCCAACTATCATCCATTTGAGATTCCAACTGGAATCAATAAAAAAGTGTTGGGTAAATTCAAAGACGAGAGCGGTGGAAGACAGATCACCGAATTCGTAGGTATGAGACCAAAATTTTATGCTTATCTCCTTGACGGCAAAGAGATCAAGAGATGTAAAGGCGTTCATGCGCATGTGACGAATAAAAGCATCGCTGTCGAAGAGTATAAAGAGTGTCTTTTCGAAGGTTCAAAAGTATATAAAAAGATGACTGCAATTCAAAGTGAAAAGCACGAGATGTACACCAAAGAAATCAATAAGATTGCATTGACGTCCGATGACGATAAGAGATTTACATGTAATGATAAAATACACACTTTCGCTCTCAGACATTATTCCGCAACAATTCTGACAACAACAAAATCAAGAGGATAATAAATGGAGTACGACTGAAGATGTTGAAATGTCGTAAAGAAAAAGTATAGAGAGAAAAAAAATAATAAGCAAAACAAAAACAAAAACACATTTATGAATAAGAAGAAAATAAAACCCATATTCGTTGAATGATTTAAAAATCAAACATTTTCGAGGTGTTTTTTCTAGAGATGCTTTGTTGAGAGAAAAATGATGACATTGATTCGGAATGTGGAATTTTAAATCTGGACGATATCGGAGGCGAGGGCACGCATTGGGTCGCGTAGTTTTCGAAAGATAAAAATTATTGTTTTGGTAGTTACACAAAATCTCACCACAGATGGAAATAAGAAGCTATTTATCGTCAGTTATTTACAATACCAAACTAGTGCAAGTGCCGGATCAAGTCTTTTGTGGTCACCTGTGCCTCTATGTTCTCAAGAGGTGGTCGGAAGGAGATCACTTTCAGAATATTCTCAACGATTTACATTGAAGGAGAAAGAAAGAAAAAAATTGATATAGGTATGTATAAATAAACAACATTGACATAGATATATATATAAAGAATATTTAAAAATAAAAAAATAAAGTTATAATTAAAATAAAAAAAACAAAATAATATTAAAAAATAATATTAAAAAATAATAACAACAAAACAAAAAAACAATCCAGTCGATGATGAAGGTTCCTCTAGAAGGAAAAGAAGAACTACATTCGGAGTTGTTGATGATAACATTGCCAACTTGGACGAACGATTCATTCGAAGATACGAACCTTGACAACAACCTTTAAATTTAAACAATAAGAAAATCTACAATCTTCCCGAACTGGTTGATCCATCAGATGCCACGACTAAAAAATATGTCGATAGAGGAGACGAAAATTTCCAGCAGATGATGAGAGATAATTAAGTGAATAAAGCCATGACAGACGATCTCCACTTGAAATCTAAATGAGTGGTGAACGTAGCGGATCCTAGAGATTCGATCGACGTCGCCACTAAAGGATATGCGGACGACTCTCGTGCGAGATTCAGTAAACATCTGAGAGATCGCTACATTTCTAAAGTAATGCAGTCCGAATTGAACGTGAATTCTAACAAGATAATCAATGTGCCTGTTCCCACGAATTCCAATGCTGTGGCGACTAAACAATACATAGACTTTGAACTGAGAAAGACGAACATTCACGAGTTAGAAATGATATCGGATCTGGATGCGGGATTCAACAAGATATTGAATCTGTCTGCGATCGACTATGATGAGGAAGACTCGATGGTTATCAATATAGGTTATGTTGATTCTGCCCTACTGGATTCTCAATCCTATCTGGAATCTCAAGTCGACGACTTGTATCTGAACAAAAAATCCGGAGGAACCATGGAGGTCTTCATCGACATGACTGGTCACAATCTATTCGGACTCGACGACGAACCGGAATTCGCTTCCAGCGTGATCAGCAGACAGTACTTGGACGAAAATACGGTCTGGAGAAAGGGCGATATCGTGGAAGGCAAACTGGACATGGGGGACACGCCCTCACGAATCTCTGCCGGATCCCACCCACATCTCAGATGCCTGCACTCTGAGCTCCATCATGGAAAAGATAAAACACGCCAGACAATTGATCACCATCTGGGCCGAGGAGAGCAGTGCATTAGATGTGGGAAAAGCCGAATGGTCCTTGAAAACAGAGGTAACGGACCACAGCATGGTCTGATAGGATAGCCATGCCGGGGGGGGGGGGGTGATATCATTCAAATGAGTCTGGCTTCTACAGACTTGAGCAATAGAGTAGTTGTCAATCTCGTGGTGAATGGTGTGGAATGCAACATGAGATACAGAGTCAAAAAGAAGGAACAACACTCGAACACAAAAGTCTTCGGTATGCCTCTCAAGGTACAGATGGGGGACAGGATTAATTTCAAGATGAAAACCGATAATCCCGAAGCTGCCACTTCGATAGTCTCTCTGTTGATCGAACTGAAACCTCTGAACAAACAGTGAAAACAAAAAAAAACAAAAAAATTGAAATAATTACTTTGTTGTTATGTAAGGGAGACAACTCCAATTAGATTTTATTAAACTTTTCCTAATAATTTTTTTCTTCTTTTTTTTTATTTTCTTAAATAAATATATATAAAAAAAATGAAAAAACACAAAAAAAACAGTTTTTTTTTTTTTTTCAAATTATAGTAATTATTATTTTTTTTTATATTTCTTTTTAATTATTATTAATTATTATTTTCATGGAACGATGGACATTTTGTGTCCATCTGATTCGAATTCTAACTCTCTATCCGACAGGACTAGGGCAAGAGCTCCGGTTCTCCTCGGCACGTTCTTGTCAAATTGCATTCTGATTTGAATGTCTAAGACGCTTCTCTTCAGTCGCTAGCTCTGTTTTCTGATGTCGAATATGAGCAGGGGATACATCGATTTGTATTCGGTGGGAGTGATGTTAGGATTGCCCATCAATTCGTCCAGTCGATGATATTTCTTTCTGAAATCTGCGGCGTCGCCATATAGTCTGCAGAAATTGTTCTTATCGAAAGAGGCGTTGTAATTGATTGCAGGATATCTCGTGGCATTTAGAAATACCTGCATGTTTCTCAAGTTACAATGATCGAACAGAGAAGGATTTTTCTCTTGAGATCCGTCCATGTCGGCCTGAAATGCCACTACGATGAATCGCGGTCTTACCGAAGCAGATTTCAAGGTCAATTTCCAATTGAAGTGATTGCTAGATTCTATGATCTTGTAAAGATGTACTTTCTCTGCGACCAAAGGCAACACGTGCAGAATGAACCAGGATATCTTGTTCAGATGTATCTTGCCTGCATTGGTCGCAGCAGGTCTCATGATGGCTTCATCATTTCCTTTTCGAATCAACATCGGATTGTGTTTGAATCCATAGAGAATCTTATCATAATCTTCCGCGAATCTGAATATGTGTTTCAGATGTATCCTGAATGAAAACGTTCCTCTGGGGTCTCGATGTCTTGACGATGTAGTCGAATCTCAGAGCGGCACCGATATTGGCTGGACTCATGTCAGCGACGGTGTCTTTTACCCACAATTGATCGAGTCCTTTTAGATTTCGAAAAATATGTCAAGAGTCTGTAGATCGTGGTGGCTTGTCCGGGTGAAAAACGGATTCTATCTCTTCTCCTGAGAGCATGTATTTTATACTACTGAACAGATGCATCATGCCATTATTGGCTAGAGCGACTCGATCGTCGTCCACGCAATCGCTTCCTCTTCCTTGGTGAGACATCCCTGTATCACTATGTAACTTCCGTTGGGATAAGCTGGGATAAACAAACAGATCTTGCATCTTGATGTTGATTCTTATTTCACCTGCATTGTTCAAACTAGTTCCAGTCATGGGTTCATACTTGTGATTCTTCAATGCTTTCGTCTCTCGGTATACCTTGTTTTATATCTAATATATTCGTCATGTTTTTGGGGTTTTTTGTGTTAATTCGTTTAATTATTTTTTTATTATTATAAATTGTTTTTTAAAAAATTAATATTTTATTTATTTTTTTCTTTTTCCTTTTAACTATACATATGCAGAAAAAATAATAAATAAAATAAAAGTGAACAGTTGGTTCATCAAAATGTCGTCTTCTGCAATTCTTGTTTGTAAAATGTTCCAATGATTTCTCTGCTGTCATCTTCGTCATCCTCTAACACTTCTATTTTGTAAGTGACTGGATCCGTGTAAAATATTCTAACGATCTTAAAGATTTCTTTGGTCCATCAAGGAGTGTAACCTTTTGCAAAGAGTGACTTATAAGAAGTGATTCTCACGCTGACTGCAAATTTTGGTGATTTGGACTTCTTCTTGATCTTGATCCTTTCAGGATAGAGATTAGTGCAGACGCGTTTTTCATTTCGAGGATCACTAGCTTCTGCAGGAGTCATCTTGATTGATCTGTGTCGCTTGTTGTTGCATTCTTCGACCAGTTCGTCAAGGACGTCGATCTATTTCTTGGTCGTGTTATATTACTTATATATTTTCTCCTTCATGGTTCTATTCCAACATTAGATCACGTTAGCTTTCCCTTCATTTTCGACGGATTAGAGGCCAACCAACGGATGAACCTGACTGATATAAAATTCCTTCCCTTTGTCCACCCACAATTTATCCGGTTTTTGAGAAGATGATGCAAATATACTCCTCAGAGCCTCGGCCACACAAGCTCCCGATTTATTCTTCAGAGGCTTCATCCATATGTATTTCAAAAACATGTCGATGACCGTCAGTATGTATTTAATGCACTCGTTCCTTTTCGAATGTGATTTCATGTCGACCAGATCGTCCGACCAGATCTGATTCAGACCCTTTATGAATACCCTTCTCCTTCGAAGTTTAAGCATGACGGGTTTGTGTAGTTTGTTCGCCAATGCACTCGTTAATAATGTTTTCTGGACTTTTTTTTATGTCCCCATCCGAATCGACGTTTGGTACCGATCACTTTAGCAACCAACGAACGTTCGAGTGTCTCTCTTCTAGTGGGATTCGATATATTTTTCAACGTGGTCAACATGTCTTTATCGCAGATTCGATTACGAGTCTCAATGTTGGGATGTTTACTGTAGCACAAATCATGTGCATAAGCGGCCGAATCCAACCTATTGATGGGTTTGCTCCAATATTTAGGTGTCAGATCTCGATTCAATCTCTTATTTAATTTTGTGCTGGGTCCAGTGAATTGATGTCCTGGCAGATGCATTTTGATGGGTAGATTATTAATCAATTTATTCGTCAGACTGGCACCGCATTTGACGAATTGCATCTTGGTCGAACTGCACACTTTATACATTCTGTGAAGCATGGGACTTTTTATTTTTCATCAGTACTTTTTTAACGTTAACCATATCGGTAATTCTCTTGTATTTGATGCAATACATTTGTTTGTTTTATCGGGTTTTTTCGTATACATTTTTTTATTTTATTTTTTTTTTTTTAATTTATATATATAAGTTTTTTTTCTTTTATATATATACATTTTTTTGTTTGTTTTCAATCTAGAATCTTTTTGGGATCCAACAATTTACAAAACGATTGTCTCGCTTCTTTCCTACCCTTTTCCACGAGAGAATCCTTCAATTGTTCATTGTTCCTTGATGATCTGACGACTCTTGACTCTTATCTTTGCTTTCATGACTTCGTATTTTTGTTTTTCGTTCAATATGTCGATGTATTCGCCGTCCGAAATCCTACTGTCTTTCAATGCCATGGAGATCTTATATGACATGGTGTCGATCTTCGCATCAGCTAAAATGCTGATGTTTTCATGTTTCTTTGCCTTCACGGATAATTTCTTAGCGAGAAATTTTCCGATCGTACTGGCGAATCCGGCAGTCAAAGCCAATCCTTCTATGGCCAATACGACTGGAAGAGCAATGATGGCAGTCAACAATAGACTTATTGCAGCAACGTTCAAACCCATAGAGATCACTACAAAAGTCAAATCCACACCACTCACGAATTTCTTGAATCTCGAATATTCCTTGTTGAGCGAATGATGAGAATCTTTCTCTCGCATCAGATATGATTAAATTCTATTGATTTGTTTGATTCGATACTTCTGTCCCACATTGTCACTACTTTCTGGTAGTGATAGAAGAGGTGTCATGGCCTCGACGTCTAATTTCTCTAACAATGGATATACTTTTTTACTTCGAAGTTCCATTTTCATTTTATTTTATTTATATCTATTATTATTTTTTTTACGTATTTTTTATTTTCAACCCTTATTTAATTAATGAAAACATTTTTTAATGGTTTCTAACCTTCATCAAGGAATCCATAAAAACGTGATTCCCGTCGGAACATTGTCTTTGTGATCGAATCCTTTTAGATTTCGAAAAATATGTCAATGCATCCCCTGTCTTTGGTGGTGAGGCCTCAATGCGCTATAACTTCAACTCTTCCAATTTTATGAGTTCGGGTTCTCCAATGCAAGACACAAATTGCTTCCAACATTCGATCACTTCATCGCATCGTATGCATTCTAATGTGGACATGAAATACATGGTGAAGATGTCTTCCCATTCCATCGTGAGACATGAATGATTAATGTGACTAAATTCTGTCTCCTCCAGACAGCTGAGATATCTTTTGTGCAAGATCCTAGGAAGTTGTTCGTTCACGCTGATCGCATAAGCTCTACACAATGCCCTTTGAAGAAACCAAGCTCCCGATTCCATGAAATCGTTCGTTTTACTCATAATTATATGTATATGAAAAGAAAATTTTGTCTAACTCCTAAAAAAAATTTTTTTTCTTATCTTTTTATATTTTTATTATTATTATTATTATTTTTTTTTCTATTATTTATTTTTTCTCTCCCTATATATATACTCTCCCAAAAAAGAAAGCGTGCATGCTAAAAAATAACACTGAAAAAAGATATATATCATTTTCATTCATGGAAATTCTATTCAATCACAGATGAATCAATTTGTGATCAACACGAGAAATTTCATTACGCTACGACGAATACTCTTGTTGCCATGGAGAGTCAAAGACACTAAGGGTCAAACACAAAGGTCACACACTCAATATCTGGTATGACCTCCGTCTGCATCGACTACTGCTGTGCATCTACGCCTCATGGAAGCGAACAAGTTAGCATGGAAGTGTTCTGGAATGTTGTTCCATATTCTGATAAGCTGTCTTTGGAGTTCCACAAGCGTTGACGGTGCATGGGGAAGCCGGCGTAGCTGATTTTTCATTTCGTCCCATACGTGCTCAATGGGTGAGATATCGGGCGAATTTGCGGGC
Organism: Pictodentalium vernedei; assembly: GCA_031216915.1. Taxonomy (NCBI): domain Eukaryota; kingdom Metazoa; phylum Mollusca; class Scaphopoda; order Dentaliida; family Dentaliidae; genus Pictodentalium; species Pictodentalium vernedei. Next base: position 390,791,107 of record CM062291.1, on the reverse strand, counting down.
CAGGGAAGAACATCCACTTGTTGTTGCTGCAGATACTGTTGAACAACACGAGCTGCGTGGGGTCGGGTGTTGTCCTGCTGTAGAATGACGCCGGGGCCGTGACGTAACGTCAAAATCGGACAAATTGCAGGTCTTCGAGGACGTAAGCCGTATTCTCTCAGCCGGTTGATTACTGTTTGAGGATGTATCCGTCTCAGGTTAGGGATGTTCCTGGCTGTCGTCTTTGCCATTTGTTGCCGGTTCCAGAGATGGACGACACGGATATACCGATCTGGTGCAGGGGTGGTAACTCGGGGTCTCCTGGAGCGGGGTTGGTCTCGAACGTCATCATGTTGTGCATGTCGATGGACTAGCCTGTCTACAGTGTTACGGTGGCAGTTCAAATGCTGGGCAACCTCTCTGTTTGTTCTGCCAGCTCTAATCATACCCGGGGCAAGGAGACGTTGATTAATTGTCAATCTTGGCATGCTAATGTGGAGTCATTTTAACAGCAGCGCAAGTTTGAATGTGAACGATAGGAAGGCCTTACTTCAGTGTTTAAATATCCAAGGATTCACACTGCTGCATGAATTTTCAGACTCTCCACGTGCAAAACATGCCTTTTCACAAATGTGCAGCACATCATTTAACGTTAATGCAATTTTAACGGGGAAAGCTGTTTTTGTGTTCAATATAACTTATTCATGAACAGGTTAACACTCTTTACACCTACGCAATTATTTTTTTGGAGTTTGATCAATTTCTGCAATGCACACTTTCGTTTTTGGGCGAGTATAGTACACTTCTATTCATCTCATCATCAAACAAATGAACAAACTTTTTTTTTTATTATTATATTTTTTCGAAAGAAGGATTTTATGCTTTTCGTATTCTGATAACACCATCATTTTTTCGTCGTCGTCATAGTCGTTAGAAAGATGTGGGAAATAAAGCATAATGATTTCTATCCTTATGGCAAATTCGATCCATGATCTATTCAACATGAACGAGTGTAATCTGCGAATATATTTGACACACTGATGAATGGATTTTTCAATATTTTCATCACCACCACCACACCATGATCGAATACATTTACGTTAATAATTTTCCCCATATTTGTAATGTTTTACGAGTTTCAATTTGTATTTTAAATGATCTAGGATATCTATAATCATGTGATAATTTCGATAATAAAACGCATTTTTATCGTTCTAACACATTTCGATATTTTCAAAATAGTTTCGATTTTGAGATGTGATTGACAATAGTAACAAAAACAAGTTTACGCACCTGTTTAGACGCGAGTCATATTCGATTCATTCTGATCGAATTCTTTCTGATGCACACTCATGTAAATGTTTAGAAAAAGCTAAACACTTTTTGTAAAATGAACATTGTTTTGATGATGAAAACGTGTTTGTTAACAAGTCTAAAGACGTTTTTCTTCTCTCACCTTTTGTTTCATTTTTTTTTGTTATTTCTTTTATAAATATATATTAAAAAAAATGAAATTTTTTTTTTTTCTTTTAAAGATATTTGATATATTTTTTTTTAATTGGTATTTTTCTTTATAACAACATACCTAAAACGGGTATATTCTTAAACGGCGAATTCTGACAGAACAACAAACCTTCACCGATTGGTTCCATATTCTCTCCAGTCTCCAGAAAGGGACTGTCTCCGTGGAAAGCATTGCCACCTTTTCTTGCGGGTCCTAAATACAATCCTTTGCCCTTCACGTCTATACGACACACGGCTCCTCCCTTCATCAAAAACAGTCTGTTCCCTCTCTTCTTCAGAAACTATCCTCTACCCATTAATTTGTCAACTGCCGAACTAGTGAGTCCTGAGAGAGTTCCCATGCCCAGAGCTGGCAACACCATCTTAGTGAGAATGAGTAATGCTTTTGCAGTGAGTCCCACCAATAACGGCAAGAAACCGCCTTTCATTCTCAGATTGTATCTCAATTGAGCGGACTCAGTCTTACCGTCATTCCCATTTGATTACGAATCATTTTCTCCATCCTTTTGATTTGTGTTTTAGTCCCGGCAATCCCATCACTACTGCCACTCACCAGATCTTCGTAACTGAATTTAAATCTAAAGGCTTCACCTCGATTACTCAATGCTCGGCGAAGTTTAGCTTTCTGTCCTTCGGATATGTTCACGTTTTTAATGATGTATTGAGTCATTTTTTTTTTGCTGGATTATATATATATATTTTCTTTTAATTAGGAATATTATAAGTTTATTTTTATTTTATTATTATCAATATTATAAGTCTGTTTTTTTTAATTTTATTTCTTATATATATATAAAAAAATTAAAAAAATACAAAAAAAATGTAAAAAAAAATATTTTTTTGTGTTTTTTTCAAATTATATATTTATTTATTTTTTTATTTACTTGATTTTTTTTTCTCTTTTTCATATCTCTCTGATGTGAAATCGTATGGTCACTCTCTCTCCATGAAGATCTAGCAGATTGGCGTTCTGATCCGCCAACATGGTTTCGATGCTATAGAACAAGTCCACAATCACAGGTAAATAGACAAGATTTTGAAGTCTCTCCATGATCTTATAATCCACGAAACATCCAGAAAGAATGAGTAGATCATAGGCTGAGCGCTACCATCGACATAACTTCCCGAGATCACGTTGACATTCACTAAAATGCTATTGATTGTGAGAATGTCTACCATATTTTCGGATGTGGCGTGACATTGATACATCTTTCGATCGAATCCCAACATCTCGACGTTCGAATCTTCTGCACTAACATCCACTCGGAAATTATCTCCCAAGTCTAATATCATCTGCAGAGTACTCGTATTGGGAGCAAGTCTTATCATATTGCCTCCGTGACTGTCGGTCTTCAGTCTCATCTGGATATGATGGTTCAGATCATCTATGTCATAAAACCCTTTGGAAATTCGAATCTCGAACCAATCCACTCCGTCGGAATACTTGAACGCGTTGTTCTTTTCCATGACGTTGGGAAATGAATAATAAGTCTCGAGATTAACCACCGCCATCTCGTATCTCTTTTCCTTCTTCAAATCGATGGAAGGTTCAAATTTTGTCGTGAATCGAGTCGTGTCGTGACTCACAATGATTTGAAAGGACTGTTTTGCATCCGTATTTTCGACTATCTGTTCCAAAAAGCGATGTTCTGACATATTTGTTTTATTATTATTTATAAATTATATATTTTTTATTTCTTTTTATTTTTATTCTCTTCTCTATTATTATTATCGTCAGGAATGTAAAAAGATCATCGAATCCGCTTCGATATTTTCCATTGTTAAATTCGCTAGTCAAATCGATCACGACGAACTTGTTAAGTCCTTTGTCCAACAACTTCTTACAGAATCTCCTGAATTCTTCCCTGCTCATGTCATTTGCCACGTGATCTCCATAGATGTGATTGAGATTCTTCAAATCCTGACGAAAGACACACAGAAAATTGGCATTCTCCCTTATCATCTGTATGGGCAGTCGAAAATAATTCTGAGACAGATAGAAACAATCCACGTTGCTGTGACGTCCCCGAACGTAATATGATTCGCATTGATTCTGTCTCTACAACAACAGATCGTCAAAGATCATGAGATTCTTGTTCTCCGACATCAACTGTCTGGGATCGGGAACGTCATCGGCATTCTCATAAAACAGACATTCCACTTCGAACACTCAACGTTTCTCCTCGTCAATTCTCTCGCCACTCCTTCCAATATATTCGAAGTCTCGTGTCCTTCGAATTCGCCACAATTGTCGAAGATTCTCGACATGACGTCCTTGGGTAATTTACACATCATGCACTCTCGAAGCAATCTGTACCCTGGTTGAAAGAGACTCCTGCCAAAAACGAATAATCTGTCGTAATCCAACCAGCCAGGTTACAACAACAGATTCATCGAGAGATTGGTCTTTCCACAATTTGATTTTCCCACTATCAGACCTCTTATGCTCTTGGGAAAGAACTCGTCTTTCGACCTCTTGGTCATCGCGTCATTCCAAGACATGTCTTTTGGTATCCTTTTTTTTTCTCCAGTTTTTTTACTATGTTTTGAATTATGTTTTTTTTCTATTTTTTTTTTATTTTTAATATATATAAAAGTGTTGTTTTATTCATTTATTTATGAATCACTCTCAATCCTGATCCTCCCGTCACTTTAGCCAAGTCCTGTATCAGCATGGTGTCGTCATAGAAGTTTTTCCAACTTTTTGGTTCGATTCTCAATCGTTTGGCAGACGGTTCCGACGGAGTTATCAATTTATTAATCAATGCATCAGCTCCTCTGTTGCCAGCTTCCACAGCTATTCTACCAGTCGCTTTGGCAGTGGCTTTCTTACCGGCGTCGATTGCCATCTTCTTTCCAATTTTGAGAGCGCTCGATGCAATCTGGTTCGCGGCATCATTGGTGAATTTACGAGTTAAGAATCGCATCATCAAATCGACGATGCCCGATCCGCTGTATAAGTACGATCTAGCTATCCCCTGTTATTTATCACTAACATTTTTATTTTTTTTGAGAATTCGGTTTTTGGGGGTTTTTTTTATTATTATTATTTATGAATATATATATTATTTTATTTTCTTAATACTTTTTTTTCTTTTTTCTCTTACTATTTTATAATTTCAAATGATTCATCAACTTTTGATAATCCTTCTTAGTCAAAAATTTCTGCCTCTGCACTTCGTCGCACACGCTAACTATCTCGTTATTTACTCTGGTGTTACCAGCCTCTCTGCTAGCCAACAACAATCCCAATCTCTCCGATAGGGCATGGGGATCGCGCGGAAGAAATATCGTGTCGGTCTTCATTCCCTTTCCAGTCGTCGATTTCACGAAATACTTGTTTGCCTTCCATATAGGTTCCACCACATGCTTCCACTTGTAACCTCTCCTATCCTTTGGACTCGTCTCTCTGGCATCGTTGTTCTTCTTCATGGCATGAGTCTGAACCAGAATGTCTCTGTAATTATTCAGATTCTCTTCCGCGTAATCGCCGGGTCTCTTGTGAGATAGCAGAGTGTGCAATCCGTCAGTCATTTCGTACCTGTTCGAACCGATGATCAAATTGTCGCTTTCAAACCAATTTGCGTGTCACCAACGAAATCGTCATCACCTTCTTGACGAAATCAATACATCGAATATTTTTCTCTACCGTTGTCAGATCTGGCGCTGCTGACGACGCTACTCGCATCGGTCTCGATCCTCTCCGGAGTGTATTCGGACAAACTTTTGGGCGTGACGCTACCGACAGTACTCGGATCGATCAAGAATCTCTCCGGAGTGTAACCGGACGGAGTTCTCGGCACTGAACTACCGGGAATAGAACCCATCCTCAGAGAACCTTCTGTTATGGGTCTTAGTTCCTCCACGATCTCCTTCCTCGCTCGTTCCTGGACGTCGGTGACGGGTCTGAGCAACTTGGTCGCCTCTCGTCTCAGTCCCATCTTTCCCAATCGCCTGGCGTGCACCTGAATGTCTTCCGTGCTCCGTATCAATTCACGAACCTGTTCGGCCCTTCGCTTAGAATCTCCCACGTGTAGAAACATTGTTTTTTATTTTTTTATTTTATTATTTTTTTTCTCTCTTTAATGGACGAAAACAGTTATATTTTATTTATTTTATTTTATTTTTTTCTTTAATGATAAACGGTTATATTTTTTTTGTATTCTTTTTTTTTAAATGTTGTTATATATATATATATATATATATTTTAATCTTTTTTAAACAGTCAATTATTTTTTTTCACCGCTCGTCTCGCAACTCATCATAACATGTATATCACGCACATTTTTTTTCACAGGGCGGCAGGAGCGAGCGCCCATCACGTCTTTTGGACTCAGACGAGCGATCTCTCTCCTCGTCCAAAAACTCGTGCGTAATCGCCGGCGGGTTCGAGCCCACCTGACAAAATTCACAGCTCGATTCGGAATCTGTTTCTTTCCGCGGAAATCCGCGTTGCATCGCTCGTCAACGACTCTGTCGTTTTGGAATTTTTGTCAATGGGAATCTCAATGCTAATCGCGTCTCCGACACTATCGTGCAAAATACGCAATACCCAAGTCGAAAAAATTCATCTAAAATGCGAGTCCATGTCACCTCTGAGAAAAGGCGAGCGTTTACCCAAGAACGGTCGTTGTCAAAACCTTCAAGCACACCTAAAGGTGAATTTTTAAGAGAGTGAATTTTTAAAGTTTTTAATAAATTCACTCGAAATTTTAGTTGAGCTCGTATTGACCGTTAGAGAAATGGAACGTTAAACCCACGACGCTTCGTCTATCGCAACAACTGTGAAAACCGGGAGAAAGTGGCGATGTGAACGCACACGTGTCGCATCGCACATGTCTCTAGATTTCGATCGTGACGCACGCAATTTATCCGAAAAACTAAGCTTTTTGGAGAGGTACAATCTGTGACCAAAATTTGGTGTGCTCGAAACCCCCGTTATACTCCACTCACGTCTAACAGGACGTGTCACACCGAAAAAATTATATTACGGGCTTTGCATGCTAGTTTGGACTACAGTCGTTTCAAGGTGGTAACGCGTCTGATGACTTTGGATACAGGGGCTTAACAGTTTTTTAAAAAAAAAAAAAACATTTCCCAAGAGAGCATGCCCCATGCTGTTGGGAGTGCGGAGAGGGGGTGGGTGACCGCCTATAAGCATTCCTGTCGGAAATTTTCACATTCTGTCGGAAAATAATTGATAAATTTGTATGAATCGAAAGCAAACAGCTTTAGAGTTTGAAATGTCAAACTTATTAACTAAAATCAGTTATTAAACTAAAATCAGCAACTGGACAAGTCAGAACTGAGTCATCCGGAGGCTCTAGAATTGTTCTCAGAGCCCCAGACTTGAAACAGTTTCTCTAGGGAGGCCCCTCAATCACCACCAACAGCAGGGGAATACACCCTACCATACTCTCTCGCACCACAGTGTTTGACTCCTCGAGTATGCCTTCGGCACACACTAAAGTCTTTCTCTCCACCCCCTCCCCTATGTCGGATTTTTAAACACGGCTGACTTTCGACCTTCGGGAGAGGGCCGCCAGCCCCCACTCACCCACCTCGGTTCCACGTGCCTCAATGATGTCTGCAGCATCACTTTTCCGTCAAAATCTTATTAAAAAAACAATGCCCATACGTCTATGATAAAATGACCTTCCCCCATAAACTTGGGAAAAAAATTCAAAACAGTTGTTTAAAAGGCATTTTCCTTAGTCTGATTGTTCACTACATTTTTTCTGTCACTATCTCGGTGCCTCCTTTTTCGTGCGCTTCCGTTCTCGGCCCCGTTTTGTGATTTCTGGTAGGTCGTTTTTATAACACTCTGTGATAATCATAGTCAAACGTCGGTTGGGTTTCTTTTACTAAAAGCATCTTGATGATGACTCACGGGTTGTCGGGAGGGTGTAGTTAGTAGTTAAACCTTGATTTGCCTGCATTCGAAAGTATTGGCGACAGACAGACAGATTGGTAGAAAATAGTAGTTGCAGAGACACATATTTTGAAAGGCTCGCCAACATTTCTCAGCTGACTCAGGGCGTAGTGTATTTATTTATTTACTTATTCATTTATTTATTGGGGTGTTTACGACACTTTCGACAGGCATGGTCACCTCGTGCTGGACAGTTTTACGGGTGGAGGAAGACTGAATACCCAGAGAGAACCATCGAGCAACGACGAGCATCTGCCAGACTCCCCAACGTTCTAACTCCACACAAGCAGGGTTAGCATTGGTTGAAGAAAAGTGCGCCATCGACGTACATGGCGCCACCATTCCCCCACATCGGCAATCGGGATGAAGTGCCTTGCCCACGGACACAACACGGTAACCCCTGGCGGGGATTGACCGTGGACTTTTCGGTTTAAAGCCCAAGCCGTTTCCACTGAGACATCGTGCTCCCACGTAGTGCATTAAATATCATCGAATCAAAATAACTTCTAATCGTCGTGAAGTTGTGAATCTTCTCAATTTAGTGTTGCATTGAGTCCGCAGTATTGGTAGGGACGGCGGGGGTATAGAGAAGGTTTCGCGGCGGCGCGGGCGCTAAAACCAGTTTTATAGTGTACAGAAAATTAACTTGGTGGGCTGCAAGTGTAATCAGTTAAAACGAAATAATCATTTCATAAAAACGAAATAAATAAGTTAGTACATGAGGTGATGGAGGATGCAAACATGTCAGACAATGCTATGTTCTGTCGATTTTTCCCCATGAATAATTGTTCGACTTACATTATTTACAATCAGACTCAGGAAAATTATGCCTTTTAAACAAACGTTCTGAATTTTTTTCCAAACTTTAACGGGGAATCATTTTATCATAGTCGTACGGGCATTTTTTGTAAAAGGGTCCGGAAGATTTTTTTTTTTTTTTTGAAGCATGTGGAACCGAGGTGGGAGAGCGGGGGGCTGGCGGACTTCTACCGCAGGCCAGAAGCCAGCTGTATTTAAAAATCTAACATAGGAGAGTGGGTGGGTTGCGCGGACTTTTGTGTGCCGAAGGCATACCCGATGTGTCCAACACAGAGGTGTGGAAGTGTATGGATCGGGAGCCGCCCCAGAGAAACTGTTTCAAATCTCAGGCTCTGAGAGCAATTCTAGAGCCTATTTATTTATTTATTTATTTATTTATTTATTTATTAATTTATTTATTGTTGTTTAAGGTCACATATTTCTGCACAATGGCTAATCATGACCGCGACAGTTTTACGGGTGGAGGAAGCCGGAGTACCCTTGAGAGAACCACCGAGCAACGGCGAGCAACTTTCAGCTCCCCAACATACTAACTCCACACAAGCAGGGTTAGCATTGGTTGAAGACAGGTGCGCCATTGACGTGCTGTACGCCTTAGTACACAGTGACACCGTGCCAACACATGGGCAATGGGGGTGAAGTGTCTTGCCCAAGGACACAACGCGATTGCCGCAGGGGGGATTCGAACCGAGGACCTCTCGGCTTGCAGTCTGCACCTCTACCTACTAAGCCACCGCACCCCCTTCTAGAGCCTCCGGGTGCCTCAGTTGTGACTTGTCCAGCTGCTGATTTTAGTCAATAACTTTAACAATATATTGTTCGACATTTCAAACTCTGAAGCTATTTGCTTTCGATTCATACAAATTCAATTATTTTCCGACAGAATGTGAAAATTTCCGACAGAAATGTTTATAGGCGGTGGCGGAGGTTCGCCCCCCCCCCCCTCCGCCCCTCCGCCCCTCTGCAACCCAAACAGCATGGGGGCATGCTCTCCCGGGAAATGTTTTAAAATAAACTGTTACGCCTGTGTATCCAAAGTCATCAGGCGCATTTTCACTCCGATAAGACTGTAGCCCAAACTAGCATCCAAGGTCCGCAATATATGTTTTGGGGAGTGGAACGTCGCGTGAGACGTACCACGCCAAAAAAAATGATGTTACGGACTTTAATTCCAAGTTTGGTCTTATAGGGCGGTACCCCTTATATGAAGACAATAGACTGGATGTTTGTAACTACAGAAAGATCAATGAAGCTTGGCTCCAAATATTATGAAAACTGCCAGAAAAAAAATAATTTTCCCCGACATCACTGCCCCCCCCCCACCACCCCCCCCCCCCCCGCCCCGGACCCCATGGCCGTACACCTATGCATCTTATAATGTCGTTCCCTGTTTTCCATTTCTACTTTTGTCGGCCACTTATAGTCTATCGGTATTGGGCCTGCAATCAGAATGTTTTAGGAGGGTGGGGACGACAAGCCATGAGGGAGGGGGGGGGCACCCATGGACATTCCGCCACTTCATTTTTTTCTGTATCGATAAACCACTCTATGATATACGGAATAGCACGAAGAAAAACACTGGGAATATTCCTTCATACATAACGTTAATTGATTGGAGAGTGTTTCAAGTGAATACGACTAAATTTATTCAACAATAAAGTGAAGTCATTTATTTTAATGAGAAAAAATCATATTATTCTAGAATACGTAACCGTGTTACTAGCTAAGTATACAGAATTTGCAATCAAAAAGTGGCGAGGCGTTGTATCTTGCCCTGCTTACCACTACAGATACTTAAAACGCAATATTATTTCGCTAAAACGAAATAATTATTTCGCTAAAACGAAATAATTATTTCGTTATTTCGAAATAATATTTCGTTAAAACGAAATAATTATTTCGTTAAAACAAAATTAAATAGGAGTGAAACATGTCACCTACCGGGCTCCATATGAACCAGATCAAGCTGTGGTTGCAATTAAGAGACCAAGACGTGACCAACCAGCCAATAACAAACATCCAGCTAAGCAGGCTGCCCAGTCAACGGACCAAATCATAAAGCCCACATAACCGTGCGAAGGTCCTGCTACACAAGAGAACATTAGACAACAAAGGATTAGCTACCGGACAGCTTTCAGACAAAACAAAGACTGCTATTTCAACTCAAACATTGGACCAAACGAAGACTGAAATTGTGAATGTAGATCAAATGGATAACAGAGCTCACGAGATGGATCATGCCGCCCCCAACGAAGTCGAGCTGCCTGTGTCAAAAGCCAAGCTGCCCGGTAATAAATATCGGACAAATAAAACTGGAGTTCACACTCAGAAAGAAGCTCATTCGAAAGTCAAAGAAAACAGCAAAGTTAAAGATGTTTCAAAACCACTTAAAACCAAGACACCGCCAATCAGCAGATTGTTATCCGCCATTTTAGGAAGAAAGGATCGAAGATCAACAAACTACACACCATTCAAAGATGTCTTTGGCGATAACGATTTCCTGGACGAATGAATTTGTACCATTTGAACTGTTATGTACTAGTTAGTATGCATAAAGTAACAGAGAGCTGTGAAATAAATGGAAGTGGGTGTCATGTATTCTTATGTTATTTGTTTACTAGTCCCTCAATATCTCCAACTGGTCCCCAAACATTGGTCCCCCAAGTCTTGGCCCCATTAGTCCCCAAACCCTGGTCCTCTATCATCCCCAAAATATGATCTCTGCTGGTCCCCATATACCGCATGTGCATATGTGCTGCATGTTTTGTGCGCACATTGTGCACTTGCACTCATGCACATATTTGCACGTTTTACATGTGCTCATGAGCTGCATGTGCTATTCGCACACTGTGTACAAGCACATCTCAGTGTAGCAGTGATGAATTTAGCAGCAGTGGTGGCTGCGGAAGCATTGGCTGTGGGTTAAAACAGTAACATCGTTGGTAGTAGAAGCTTTAGTACTGACGAGAATGATATTTCTGACACTGGTCCCAAAACATTAGTCCCCTCTAGTCCCCAAAGCCTGGTCCCCAATAGTTCGCAAATAGTGGTCGCTACTGGTCCCAAAAGCTGTCCCCCAATAGTCTCCAAACAGTGGTCCAAAAATATCCGTATGTGCGTATGTGCTGCATGTGTTGTGCGCACATTGTGCACTTGCACACAGGCACAGATTGGCACATTTTGCATTTGCTCATGTGCTGCATGTGCCATTCGCACATTGTGTACAAGCACATCTAAGTGTAGCAGTGATGAGTTTAGCAGCAGAAGTGGCTGCGGATGCAATGACCGTGGGTGTAAACGGTAACAAGAAGATGATGGTCGGGAGCTAAGATTAATAGATCGATTTGGTTGGTTGTTTAAGCCAGGAGAGGTGATCTGATTGGTTAGTTTACCCAAATTAGTAACGAACCAGACGGAAGGGAGCAAGTGAACCAGTTATACTCCAGAAGAACGGAACAGTACTCCAGAGAAGCAGATCGGAGAAACAAGGATTTTGACCCAGAATAACAAAACTCGAGCCTTCATAAAATGAGCCCATTATTGGAAAAAGAGAGATTCTGGGGGATCTGAACCAGTAAACAACTCTTATACAAAGGAACGCGTCTTATAGCACTACGTGCTACTCTTATAAACCCAAAATGGGGCTTCGCCAAGTCCGTTTTGGTAGCTTTGGGTGTTTTTTAGTAATTTTACTCCAATTGAATGGAACACAACCTCCGAACAGACCCCTCTTGGTCCTATTGTAGACCATTGGGTCACACAGCAACCACGCGCTACCATAGAAACAAAGATGGCGACCTCATTCATACAAAATGGAAGATGGAAACATGTATCACCCTAATAACACGAGCTGCACATGCGCACTCACATCATCCATTACCATGACAATGACGTCACAAGATGGCCGCCCACGGTTACCATGACAACCAGGTGATACCCAGCATCCAATGCGGTATGACGTTACAAGAGATCTCGAAAATAAGGTTCAGAAGATGAGGGACGAGTAGAGCATGTCCTACTACTGACCAGGGTCGGTTACCAAACTCCGCCGAATACTTCCTCACAATCGGCTATCTTTCCAATGTTTCCTCCAATTATTGACAACATTTTATACACGCCCATGCCTTAAAAGCAACACAATTGAATTAGCTAATAATTACCTCTTGTGACAACAATAGCTTGTGGAAACTTCTTTTATCAACTGTGTAAATTGTCTTCACAGTTTATCGGGCAGCTAACCAGATGGCATCGACTCTTCCGGGCGATAGTATTGTGTTTGCATGAAGATGTTTGAAGACGGTACCAGCGAGTGAAAATAAAATAAAACAAATGGAGGGATCCTGTATTCAATTATTAGTTTTGAATTTTATTGTTCTTATTTAAATAATATTTTATTCCAGATAATGTATACTATTACAATTCAGATATCAATTTATAAATTCATGGAAAAGGATTAAGTATCAAGCTCGCGGGTTATGTAAAATATTCAATCTAGATGTTGGGTTACCCAAAATCAGGACAGTTGAGGTGATAATAAAGAAAAATATGAAAATGAAGAAAGTCATGACAAATCGACGAACGAGGGGATTTGATGTGACGGAAATTTTAACTAACCATTAAAGCCGTGATAACATGCTTATAGGGAGTTTAAATCTAATAAGTTGTGATCCCTGAGGCCTTTCAACGGTTCGGGCGTATACTTTCAACTTACAACACGGATACCCTTAATACTTCTTTTTTGAAATCAGCTGGAAGAGACCACAGAGTATAAAATTTGTTATCCACGTGATAGGAAGAATGCACACTTCATCCCCATTGTTCACGGTGGCGTTGTGTACTGCGGCGTATTGCACGTCGATGGTGCACTTGTCTTCAACCAAGACTGCTTGTCTGGTGTTAGTATGTTGGGGAGTCTGACAATTGCTCGCCGTTGCCCGGTGGTTCTCTCCAGGTACGCCGGCTTCCCCCACCCGTAAAACTGTCCGACACGAGGTGATCCTGGCTGTTGAAGTGTCGTTAAACCCCAATAAATAAAAAAAAATAAACAAAAATAATGCACTCTAAAATCAATTGGGTTAAAAATGATCCCAAATCAACTGGGTAGAGTGAATATGAACCCCGTTTGGTTCATATTCACTCAACCCATTTGATTTGGGCTGATTTTTAACACCACCGATTTTAGAGTGTGAGGAGGCTTATATCGAGTTAGTATCTAAATGTTACGCCCATACAACGAGGTTATGGCGTCTCCTGAGGGCCCCTAACAATTGCACGTTTTTAGGGGGCCCCAACAATTCCAACATTTTGGGAAAAATCATTATTTAGCGTCTCCAAAACAGTGTTGTAGTTGAAGCATTGAGGCTGGATGCTTCAATATAAGCTTGCATAAACAATCGGGGCGATATTCTCTGAAATCAGTTACGAAGTTGTGTACGTGGCACATAACAACACGAGAAAACAGTTCAAATGGCGAAACAGTTTTAATTTTAATTGATTTACAAATGTGGATGCATTCTGTACAAGTTGTTACATCAAACCGTCGAAGCAGTATCCGAAACCAACCAATGCCAACATGACTCCTTCTGGTATCGCTGAACTAAATATTTGAATTAGAGTTACCCGCCTTGAAATGTTGCACTCGGAAATGATGCAATCTCTAAAAATAAGCAGCCTTAGGAAAATATATTGTTTCAGTAAACATTTGAAACATTCTAATGACATCTTGCATTATTGTTGAATATTCCAGATGAATAAAGAGGGTGATTTGATGACTTTTGGACCTAAAAAATACCATTGATTTTTGGTGTGGTTTTGTTGGGAATTCCTGAAAAATAGGTGCACGTGACCGGTACTTCCCTTTCGGTCAGGTTTTCTCTCTTATTTGTTGCATGGCCCACTGTTTTTGGGTCAGAAAAAGTTGTCTGAAGGGCTTTTCTTGACAAAGATATTTGAATGCCAATATTAACCCTTTACCCAACGTAACGGCCAAAACCGGCCAGCGCTATTCTCAAAAATCGCCAATTAATTTTCAAAATATTTTCATTTTTTGTCTCAAAAACATAGGTTATGACCCCTCGTTGGAACGAGCTCGTCGAGCTCGTTCCAACGAGGGGTCATAACCTATGTTTTTGAGACAAAAAATGAAAAAAATTAGTTATTCAAGAATTTTTTTTGCAAGTGTCGTCTGCTTTTCATGTTAGGTAAAGGGTTAAAGTGATGCGATCAAAAACATTTTCGCTTGAACGTTATAATGGTCGCCGAAAGGAAAATATTTACAGCTGTGATACCTATTCTCGGTTCAGGTGCTGACCATCTAACGACGGGACGGACACAGAAACGAACTAAAGATAAATCATCATCGGGAAATTTTTAATTAATGAAGCACCGGGTTGTACACGCTGCTTCATTAATTAAATTTTTGACTATTATTCCTATGATTAGTTTTTGGAATCTAATATTATTGCCTCCGCGCAAATATTGCACACCCATGGAAATTGACCAGTCCACGACGGCCATACTGTAATCACTAACCACTACTAGAACTTCTAAAGCTAGTCAAGGCCGGATGGATATTATTCTGAATAGAATGTTTGTACCCAGTCAGTATGCTAAACTGAATATAACATAAAAATGCACTGAATAATTACAGAATGTGGCCTTAGGGCCACAATATTACTATTACGCCACTGGATGAATTCGTGCAATGTTTCCAACTCTTTGGCATTATGTTCGTGTCAATACATATTTATTATCACCATTATAGGTTTATGTACAAATATGTTTTTGTCCAGCTCTTATTTCTAAGACCATATCTCGACTAGACGAACAAGGATCGAGATATGGTTTTAGAAACAAGAGGAGAGACTTGATTCAGCATTGTGTACATAAAATAAAAATAATAACACTTTGGACGGTCGCTGAGTTGTCGCGATTCTCATAACCCCGTGCTCCCAAATGCCCCCCCCCCCCCCCCCCCCCCCCATCCCTACACCTCTCCTCTCCTCCCAACACCCAGAAACGAACTGTTTGATTACATCAATAGTATATAAACTTATATTTCTAGACCATCCATCTATTGTTCTCCATTGTATTCAAAAATGTCCAAACTAGTGTTAACTAATGCATCCACTCCATTCATCAATACATCCATTCTATTCATCAATGCATCCACTCTGTTAATCAAACCCACCCATTCTATTCATCAATGCATCAACTCTATTGATCATACCCAACTATTATCAATAATTATTGCAAGCCGGGGTACAATAATAGTGAATACTTGCATAAGTATGCATAATAAATGATAATGGTTGGTTTGGTCGATAGAATGGACGTGTTGATGAATAGAATAGATGGGTTAGTTAAAAATATCCATTCCATTATAAGATAGTCCATTCTATTGTCCAGAGATAAATAATATAGGTAACTAGACTTTATGATTCTGGAGAATCATGGCTTTTCCAGACAAGATTCCATGATTTTTATGACCCCAGAGTGTCCGAAGAGTTGTTTTTAATTGTATCGCTAAAGCATTTTATTGATGCCTTGAGAAAAGTGGGTATAATAGTCTCAAATGGCCCAGTGTGATAAAAGAAAGTTTTGGTTAAATCATCATTGTTGGTGGAGAGGGTTAATATCAATATCAGCATCTGAAAATCAGCCTCTAATGCAAATAGCCCAGTATATCTCAAATTTATCTAAACTTTTGATGTTTGACAGTTTGTGGAGGGTTAATGAATGCTTACGAGAATAATTCTTCACCAGAGTTTATTTGTTCTTGAAAATCTGTTAGTACTATTGGAAGATATCCACAGAAAATGTGAACTTTAAGTTCTTAAGCATGTTATGTATTGTCCCTGTATCAATTATCTCCAATAAGACCACAGTTGTTATGCATGATTATGTCATCTTTTCACACCTTCTACAGTTAACTCTGTCTATTAATAGCCGAACTACTTTTCTCTCCAATTGGTTTTTCCCAGCTGCATTGGTTATATTTATTGCACTGAAGATATCTATACATACAACGAGAAACATGAAGTTATAGACAACAATAATTACATATTTAAATAGGAAGTGTTGCTCACACACCAGTGTAGAAAAAATATACACTGGGATGGAAAAGAGGGTGGGGTATAGCTGTCTTACAAATTAGTATATACCTAGCCCCACTGTCGGGGAAATCTTGGCGCCACCACTGCATTTGATAACCGCCTTACAGAGTAGTAAATACCTGCCCCCCCCCCCCCCCCCCTCCCTTCCCATTTTGGGAATCTCCCTTTCTTTATTGTAAGGTTTCTTAGGCACAACATAGCGCCTGTAAGATGGCTATATACTGCCACAACGCCACCCTGGGGTGGAGGAGGGGCGGTGTATAGCTGCCTTATAGTCTAGTATGTACCTGGGCCCACTGTCGGGGAAATGATATAGTGTCAACACTGTATTTGAAATTAAAAGTAACTGATCCCATTGTAGTTAACGTTATTTACTGCTATCTTATCAAGCAGTGCAGTGTGGAATACGAAGTGATGCGTGCCTTTCAATGTGTATTTGGTTGGAGAAAGAGGCAACGGGGGGGGGGGGGGGTGGTAAGATCGGTAATTTTGTTGGGATAAATCGACCGCTGGTGTGGAACACCGTGGAGTTGACCGATGAAACAGGACACAGTGAGAGTGGAAGGTATGGGCGGTTATTCTTGATAATAAATAAATATACACTTACTTTTGAGTTCAACTTGGAGAGGATTCATTGGAAATCGTATATCGACAATCGTTACTTCTCAGTTATACTCTGCTCCCCATCCTACGAATTGAACTTCAAACTTCTCAAATCTAGCCCCCACTCCATATCATACCCCGCCAGAATTTTGGCTCGCTAAAAACTTATTTTTACTTTATTCTCCCAACATCTAACATAACGACAACTAAAGGTGCTTCGCAGGGCCACCGGGATACGAGTGGGCAGGGCAACCCATATTTTCTCGGCTCGTTCCCCAGAGCAGTATGCCAGCAATGTTCCCATCAACGTCCTCTCCCAGCCGGCCCTGGTGCTTCTAAAGATAGAAAGGTCAATGGGAGAGGGGTCCGTTAGCAAACAATCGGGGGCAGGTATACTTGGTGAAAAAACAGCAGGAGGCAGGTGTCCTAGGTAAAAAAACAGCAGGGGGATGGGGTGGGAGGGCGGGGGGGGAGGGGGGCAGATGTCCCCGCTAATTAATTTAATAGGAGGCAGTTGTTCATGGGGCAGGTGTCCGTATCCCATTGCCCAGTATTCCAAATTTTCTGTGGTACTTGGTCTTGACGGAAACATTACAACAAGAAACAACGGGACACCTATTTGCGGTAAAGCTGCAATATAAACTTGATTTTCGGACTATTCCATGGACAGTTTAAAGCCTACTTCGATATCAGCGTTCCTAACTCTCGTCCTTTCACTGCAACGCCGCAGTATTCCGCCCGAATCGAGTTCTGACGTCATGCAAATTTGGCCGACATGCTTTCAATTTTGTTATTGCCAACTATATATTTATAATTTCGTGATTACTGATCGGAATTTTGAATATGACACACGCAATCGCGAAATAGTTTTCTGAAAAACTCGATTCTGCAAAAGGTTTTAGTGAAATTTGATAATTTTTTTTTTATTTTCAATTTCGATGGCTCTTGTCGAAAAGGTGTTAATCACTGATTGTCCCAAACGAGATCAAAGACTGACGCCGAAGATTAACAACAGACAGAGAATCTTCTAAATTTATGCATGTGCAATCCTAAAATGCAATAAATCAAGTCTTTTTTCACGTTTTATGAGAGAAATATGTCCAATCGTATCTTTGAATCATTTTTAGGTATATGTGGGTGAGAAATTTTGTATACGGACAAAATACAGCCTAAATAAAATATTTGCCATTATTTTCCGCGGACGTATTTTTGTCTTTGCTTCTTGAGGAAATCCATGCTGCTAAATACGACGAAGGAGTGTTATCTGATGAGGTCAGGACCGTCAGGTGGTCGGGTCCGACACCCCACCTCACAGTAGATTTAGTGGGGGGGGGGGGGGGGGGGGGTGTCGATTTTACAAATAATGTATGCAGCGTACACGGAATGGGCTGTCTGTCTTTAATCCGGTAAAACAGGATAAAGGCTTAGGTTTTTGAATACCATTATTTATTTATTTATTTATTTATTTATTTATTTATTTATTTATTTATTTATATTTATTTAGTGGTGTTTAAGGTCACATACTTATGTACAATGGCTAATCGTGATCGTGACAGTTTTACAGGTTGAGGAAGCCGGAGTACCCCGAGAGAACCACCGGGCATCGACGAGCAACTGTCAGCTCCTCAACATTCTAACTCTGTTCAAGCTCCTCTCAAGCAGTGTTACAGCGGTTGAAGACATGTGTACCATCGGCGTGCAGTACTCCTTAGTACACGACGTCATCGTGCCCCCATGAAGGCAACCGGGATAAAGCGCCTTGCCCAGGACACAACGTGGGTAGTCCCGGACGGGGATCCAACTCGGAACCTCTAGCATAGAAATTCAACAGTCTACCACTGAGCTACCGCGCTCCCTTGAATACCCTTAATACTTTCAAACATTACCCCTCATGAATTCTGAGTCTGATAAAAGAGGTCATGTGTATCTATTACCCATTTAGTGCCCGAAAACAGCCAATTTTATCAAAATTTTGACGTTTTGCATCTGTAGAGGGGTTAACAAACGACTTGCGGAATATTCTATCTATGCAACTTGTAATACCACACCAAGATCTGCCAATGTCCAATTGTTCTTCAAAATCGCCAACAAGCAGTTAGCGAAATCCCCGGAAAATGTAAATGTTAAGCTTTTAAGGGGCACCTCTCCTTACCCAGTCCAAAATCGGTTAATCTTCATTCTTTTAAATACCCTTACTACTTACAAAACTGATCCTCTGTGAATTCTACGTGCAGTAAAAGAAGTTATGTTTCTCTGTTACATATCCATTGCGTGCTGTTGGTGTCTGAAAACAGCCCATTTTATCAACATTTTGATGTTTAGCGGCTCCCGGAGAGTTAACAAATGCTCGCCGGAATATTTAGCCCAAGAACATTATGTTTCACTAGGGAAAAAAAATCGGAGAAAGCTGATTTTTTCAGGGAATGTCGAGTACATGTCACTGAACGATTAGACAAAAGTCCCCTAAAATCCTAGTTGAGCTTTTTTTTCTACAGCCTTTTTTCGAAAACGCGTTTGAAAAAAATAAAAAAAAATCGCACGAACTTTGTAACCTCGAATTGATCCAACTGTATTTTTTGTTTACGCGTATTTCGAGCTACATAATGTCTAATATACATTTACCTAGAGGAAAATGTGCATTCTGTGACAATTTCTGCGAAAAATTATTGAAAATTCACAAAAAAGTATCGGATTTACGCAAAAAATGACGATTTTCCTAACGGATTTGCCCAAAGGGTCGTAGTACAGAACGGGATGTTAGTTGGACAGACGATAAAAAATCCACCACCATTTGAAGACTTTTATCATTGCTTACAAAATAGACATTATGGAAGACCCTCTCTGCTTCTGGCCGAGTTCCCCTTTTGGCATAAAATTCGTCAGCATGAGAACTCAACTATTTTCGGGCTTGGGACCGAACAGACACGTCTGTGTCTGGCAGCATTAGATCAATAAATAATATTTACAGAATGTACAACAATCAATAAATAATATTTACAGAATGTACAAATCAATCAACATGGATTAAGTTACATTGACTATTATCAACGCTATATACCGAAATGACATGACCTATATACATATTATTCATCGAACTCAGCAATTTCCGACAGGACAGTGTTTCTGTGGTTGTTACAAGAATCCGAACTGCAATTACACAAACCTGAGCAAGAGAGTCCTGCCTTCTTACACCCACACCTTTTTGTACAAGCACTCTTGCAACCACAACTGATCAGATTCAGTAGGTTATCGGGGGCACATGGCTTTGTGGCTGCAGTCGGTACAAGAAGTCCATTGTCTAGCGACCACCCCCAATCCGTCGGAGGAAGCGAAGTGCCCAGCCATTGTTGGACCTGGAGATAACATCTGTAGACATGTTGTTGTGCAGCATCGCTGCTTGGTGGGAGTGAGGCTAGGTCGATGGGTTTATTCAGTTTAGATTTTGCTACATAACGCTTGTAAGTGACATATCTATATTGGTCGAGAGAGGAAACAGTTTTACTCCTGTATAAGATCAGGAGAAGTTGTTCCCCGGCAGCGGCTACTGCACTTGGTGTACTGTCATCCGCCAAAATTGTGTTGACATACTGTTGTGAGTCGCTAGTAACATCGGAGACAATTGTACTGAATACTTTCTTCTTACCAACTCGAAAGAGTGCAGAAGTAGTGTCACAACCACTTATAGAATGTGCTACAAGGAGGTTGCTTCTATGGTCACCCATTTTGGTTGCTATTTCACTAACTGAAACTAGTAAGTTTGGAGTAATGGAATACATCATGTGAATATTACATCCCGGTTGAACTCGAGAGGTAAGAATGACTAACAAGTGTGTGTCTGTTCCCACAACGACAACATTGTTGTCATCTTGAGCGATGTCAAGTGCAGTTTCGGCTATCAGTACATCAGCATCAGCCTCGGCCTGCTTGGACTGAATATTGATAGCAGATAGCTCCTGCATTAGAAGATCGATCAGTTGGGTTTTGTTCTTGGCATTTGCAAGGAAATCGGATTGGGGTGTGGTGGCTGGTAACTCGGGTGAGATATTGATATCAATGGAATACCTGTCTTTAGATCTACGGGCTTGTTCCATGCCCTTTGTCGACATTGTACAAGCATAACCATCAAAAACAACCACGACGTTCGCCCCAAAATGTCTCACTAGATAATTGGAATATGATGTACATATGTCCTTATATGACGACTGTTTAGGCCAAACAACTGCCCTCAATAAAAATCCACCATCTACAACAAACAGAGAATGTTCTGGGATTTTAGTTTGCTCGGAACCGTATGTTTTGAGGATCTTACCGAGCGTGCTTTTCTGTGTCTTCCTCATTCCAGCAGAATCAAACAATGCTGGTGGTTTCGGGGCGAGTTCATATTTGAGATACTCTTCCATCTCTGCTTGTGACTGAATAACACATGTGATGCGGTTGAACAGAATTGTGGGGTCAATCACTACCTTACTTCCACGGACTTTGATGCTATTTGCCATCGATGCGAAAGACTTCACAGTGTCAACACGTCGTAGTTTGATGCTGTTGAACGTTTTGCTTACAACATTCGATACGCAACATTCACCAATATTGCGAACTTGGTCACAGTTCACAGTTTCGTCGGCCACAAGCCCGGTCGCTATAGAGACTAATTGTAGTGGATCTCTATTCTGAAAGGGGGAATGCACTCTGAGCCAGTTCAATAATTTGGTGATATCATTGGCATCAGTCAATTGTGAACTTTGACGGAGATCCCGATGTTGTTCGCCATGACCAGTGTGAACATGAATAAAATTTTCGAGAGCATTACATATCGGAAGGCAAAGAGGTAGTCCATGTACCCATTTCGCAACAGTGCTATCGGTTATTCCCCTGCCATGTGTGAGACCACCAGGGAGCTTGAACATTCTCATTAAACACTGCTCTATGGTCTGATCAGAATATATCCCGTCCCAGAATTTATCTGAGCGCCTTATGGTAAAGTAACCTTTCTCAGTGAACAACTTCAAATCATCCTGTTGCATTATTTCTGTTAGCTCATTCATCTAATATAATAATACGGTATTTGAATGAGAAAAGTCGATGCCGTTTGAATTTGATTTTCGGGGGTATGGTTAATATTTCACACGTTTCACCAGTTCATTATGGAATAAATGACTATTGTTATATATCATTATAAAGCCACTGCTTTTCTGCAATTTTTGATATATAATTTAACTCCCAAAGTAGTCGTAGATTTGATTTAATGGACGTTGTGTACCGTTGTGTGTATGAAAACAATAAATTTTTTTTCGTAATTTTGAACATTTTCGTGAATATTTCACCATTGAGTGTGAGGATTGGTACAAAGTTGGCATTTTCTGTTGGGGATATGTATTCTCAATATAATTCAGCACGATATTTATGATTCTCATCCTACTAAGGCGAATAAGAATGAGAAATATGGAGCTGGGTCGAATTTTAAAAAAATTTTTTTTTTTCATCAAAAAAACGCTAATTTTGTCCATGCAACTTGTAATGTCGCACTGAGACCTGTGAATGGCCATTTTTAGGCTTTTCCCTCTGGAAAAGACTATTGTTTTTCTATGGATTATTATTTTTTTTCCACACATTTTGTCCGCACGATTCAGAAGCCATTTTCGAACCGATTTTCACAAAATTCTGCACACTCATAGAGGGGCTCAAAATCTAAAAACGTACCCAAGCGGATTTTTTGGTTTTAACTCTTATTTCGTCAGAATTGGAAAAAAACTACCAAAATTGGGGTTTATCGGCACTTTCTCGAAACACGTCTTGTAGAATTTTTTTAAACATTCATCATTGCTAGACCTGCCTGTGACACGAGCATTGATACACAAGACATATTAGGCGATGCATATGGTAACCCTCCACAGGCTTTCAAACATCGAAATTTGGATGAAATGGGCCCTTTTCGGGCCCCACAGCCCCCAAACGATACAAGAGAGATAAATATAACTTCCTTTATTGGACATGGAATTCACAGAGGATCGTTCTTGTAAGTAATAAGGGTGTTCAAAAACAAAGCGTTAACCCGTTTTGGGCTGGTTAAACAGCAATACCCCCAAAAAGGCTAAAAAATTCATGTTTTCTGTGGATTTCTCTAAACGAGTCTTGTAGATATTCAAGAAAAATTTCTCACTTCCAGATCTTGGTGTGGCAATAGAAGTTGCATGGACAAAATACTGCGGTGAGCATTTGTTAACCCTCCACGGAAAGCTAAAAGTCAAAAGTGTGATAAAATGGGCTGTGTTTGGACGCCAACAGCACCCAATGGATACGCCACAATGAGAAGTGCCTTCTTTTATCGAGCGTACAATCTATACGGAAACATTTTTGTAAGCAGTAAGGGCATTCAAAAGTCGAAGTCTTAACCCATTTTGGAGAGGCTAAAGAGACCCCTTAAAATCTTAAAATTCCCATTTTCTGTGGATTTCTCTAAAAACATCTTGTGGGTTTTCAAGAAAAATTGTTTGTTTGCAGGCCTTTGTGTGACATTACAAGCTGCATGGATAAAATATTCCCCCGAGCGTGTATTACCCCTCTACAGGCTGCCAAGCATTGTAATTTTGTTGAAATGGGCCATTTTCGGACACGCACAACACCAAATGTACAACTGAGAGATAAACATTTGTTGGAAGTGGAATTTACCGAGGACAATTTTTGTAAGTAATAAGGGTATTAAAAAAAACAAGCGTTAACCCCTTTTGGGGTGGTTAATAGCAATACCCATCAAAAGCTTACGAAAATCATGTTTTCCCTGGATTTCATTACAAACATCTTCTACGTTTTCAAGAGAAAATGGCCATTGATAGATTTTGGTGTCACATTACCAGCTGCACAGATAAAATATTCCGGTAAGCATTTGTTAACCCTTCATGGGCTGCTAAATGTAAAAAGTTCGAAAAAATAGTCTGATTTTGAACACCAACAACATCAAATGGGAATGCCACAGACAAACCTAACTTCCTTTACCGGACAAAAAACTGATAGGGAAATTTTTTTGTAAGTAGTAAGGGTATTCAAAAATCGAGGTCTTAACCCATTATACCCCTTAAAAGCTTAAAGTTCCCCTTTTCTGTGGATTTCTCCAAGAAATCTAGTAAGTTTTCAAGAAAAAAATACCATTCGCAGGTCTTGGAGTGCAATTACAAGTTGCATGGACAAAATATTCCGGAAAGCATTTGTTAACCCTAAAGAGGCTGCCAAGCATAGACATTTTGAGAAAATGGGCTATTCTTGGGCACCTATAACACCCAACGTCTACCTGAGAGATAAACATAACCTCCTTCATTGGATGTGAAATTCACCGAGGATCATTTTCGTAAGTAATGAAGGTATTCAGAAAACCAAGCATTAACCCATTTAAGGATGGTTACAGAGCGATACCCTTCAAAAGGTTAAAAATGCATGTTATCCGAGGTTATCTCTAAAAAAAATCTCTAAGATTTTCAAAAAAATTGGCCATTCTCAGATCTTAGTGTAGCCATATAAGCTGCATGTACAAAATATTCCAGTGAGCATTTGTTAACCCTATGCTGATTCTCAAACTTCAAAATTGTGATAAAATGGGCTGTGTTGGCGTACCCACAGCACACACAGTTAAGAGGAGAGATCAACATAAGTGGAAGTAGAATTCACTGAGAATTATTTTTGGAAGTAACAAGGGAATTCAAAAAACAACCTATAACCCGTTTTGGGCTGGATAAACAATTATACCCATCAAAAGATTACAATTCATGTTCCTCTGGATTTCTCTGAAAACATCCTGTTGATCTTAAGGAAAAAATGGCCATTCGCAGTTCTTATTGTGACATTACACGTTACATGGAAAAATATTCCTGTTTGCACTTGTTAACCCTCTACAAGCTTCCCGACATCAATATTTTGGATGCATTTCAGATAAAATGGACCATTTTCAAATAGACACTGCACTCAGTGGGTATGTGTCAAACAAACGTAACCCCTTTTGTCGGTCATTAACTTCTCGGACGACGATATTGATATTAACCCTCTCCACCATTAATGATGGGTTTCTCGTGACATCAAGAAAGGAACTCAGAGAGACAGTTAAAAACAATTCACCAGACACTCTAGTGTCATGGAAAATTATGGAATCTCATCGGGAAAAACCATGATTCTCCAAAATGATAAAGTCTAGTTTTTGGGGTCTTTTTTTCCACACATTTTGTCCGTACAATTCAGAAGCCATTTTCTAACCGATTTTCACGACATTTTGCACACTCATAGACGGTCACAAAATCTAAATATGTACCAAAAGCGGAATTTTCGATTTAACCCTTATTTCGTCAGAATTGGCAAAAAACTGTCAAAATTAGGGTTTATAGGCACTTTCTCGAAACACTTCTTGTAGATTTTCTTTAAACATTCATAATTATTAGACCTGTCTATGACACGATCATTTATATACAAGATATATTAGGCGATGCATATGGTAACCCTCCACAGGCCGCCAAACATCGAAATTTTGATGAAATGGGCTGTTTTCGGGCTCCAAAAGCACCCAGACGATACACCGGATATAAACATAACTTCATTTATTGAAAGTGGGATTCACCGTGGATCATTTTTGTAAGTAATTAGGGTATTCAGAAAACCAAGCGTTAACCCTTTTTGGACTGGTTAAACGGCAATACTCCTCAAAAGCTATAAAATTCATGTTTTCTGTGGATTTCTCTAAACGAGTCTTGTAGATTTTCAAGAAAAATTGGCCACTCGCAGATCCTGGTGTGACAATGCAAGTTGCATGGAAAAAATACTCCGGTGAGCATTTGTTAATCCTCCACGGGCTGCTAAATGTCAAAATTGTGATAAAATGAGCTGTTTTGGGCAGTAACAGCACCCAATGTGTACGCCACAAAGAAAAATACCTCCTTTTATCGAGCGCAAAATTTATACGGAAGGGTATTCAAAAGTCGAATTCTTAACCCATTTTTGGCAGGATAAAAAGAGATACCCCTTAAAAGCTTAAAATTCCCATTTTCTGTAGATTTCGCTAAAAATATCTTGTAGGTTTTCAATAAAAAATGACTATTCGCAGGTATTTGTGTGACATTACAAGTTGCGTGGACAAAATATTCTGATGAGCGTTTATTAACCCTCTACACAGTCTACCAAGCATCATAATTTTGTTGAAATGGGCTGTTTTCGGACACGCACAGCATGCAATGTATACCCGAGAGATACACATAATTTCCTTTGTTGGAAGTGGAATTCACTGAGGACCATTTTTGTAAGTAATGAGGGTATTCAAAAACCCAAGCGTTAACCCCTTTTGGGGTGGTTAATAGCGATAACAATCAAAAGCTTAAAAAATTATGTTTTCCCTGGATTTCTTTACAAACATCTTGTAAGTTTTCAACAGAAAATGGCCATTGATAGGTCTTGGTGTCACATTATCGGTTGCATGAATAAAATATTCCGGCAAGCATTTGTTAACCTTCCATGGGCTGCTAAATGTCAACAATTTGAAAAAATAGTCTGGTCTTGGACACCAACAACAAGTGATGGGAACGCCACAGAGAAACATAACTTGTTTTACCGGACGCAAAACTGATAGGGAAGAATTTTAGTAAGTAGTAAGGGTATTCAAAAATCGAGGTCTTAACCCATTTTCGCCTGGTTTAAGAGATGCACCCCTTAAAAGCTTAAAATTCTCATTTTCTGTGGATTTCTCCAAAAAATCTAGTAAGTATTCAAGACAAAATGACCATTTTCAGGTCTTGGAGTGACATTACAAGCTGCATGGACAAAATATTCTGGTAAGTATTTGTTACCCCTCCAGAGGCTGCAAAGCATAGAAATTTTGAGAAAATGGGCTGTTCTTTGCACCAGATACACCCAATGTGTACCTGGGAGATAAACATAACCTCCTTCCTTGGAAGTGAAATTCCCCGAGGATCATTTTTGTAAGTAATGAAGGTATTCACAAAACCAAGCATTAACCCGTTTAGAGCTGGTTACAGAGATATACCCCTCAAAAGGTGTAAAAATCATGTTATCCGAGGATTTCTATAAAACCTTCACGTATATTTTCAAGAAAAATTGGCAATTCTCAGATCTTAGTGTAACATTACAAATTGCATGTACAAAATATTCCAGTAAGCATTTGTTAACCGTACACATGTTCTCAAACATCAAAATTTTGATAAAATTGTCTGTGTTTGCGTACCCGCAGCACCCAAATTTAAGAGGAGAATTCAACATAGGTGGAAGTAGAATTCACTAAGAATTATTTTTGTAAGTAATAAGCGTATTAAAAAAAATAAATCTTAACCCGTTTTGGGCTGGATAAACAATGCAACCCATCGAAAGCTTAAAATTCATGTTCTCCCTGGATTTCTCTGAAAACGTCTCGTAGATTTTAAGTAAAAATGGCCATTCGCAGTTCTTGGTGTGAAATTACAAGTTGCATGGACAAATATTCCCGTTAGCACTTGTTAACCCTCTACAAGCTGCCAGACATCAATATTTTGGATACATCTGAGAATAAATGGACCATTTTCAAATAGCCACAGCACTTAATGGGTGTGTGATAAACAAACATAACCCATTTTGTCGGTAATTAACTTGTCGGACGGCGATATTGATATTAACCCTCTCCGCCATTAATGATGGTTTTGCCTAAATGTTTTTTTTTATCAAACTGAGTCATTTGAGACTGCTGTACCCACGCTTCTCACAACATCAATAAAGGAACTTCAGTGAGACAGTTGAAAACAAATCATCAGACACTCTGGGGTCACGAAAAGTCATGGAATCTCATCTGGAAAAGCCATGATTCTCCAGAATCATAAAGTCTAGTTCTATACTACGGTACTCAGTTCAACCAGGAAATAAATCATAAGACAAATAGTTACCCTATTATAGAGACTCATTAGGCCCTAGAGATTCATGTACATAATCAGTTCACCCAAGACCCAAGTACAATAGTCTTGGCAACATCAATCTAATACCTTGGGAATAGATCCTAATATTTAACCTTTAAATCATTGGTTAAATCCTACTATTAAACCGTTAGATCACTGGTTATCCATTTGTTCTCTGTGAACGAAGCATGCTGTTTCTTCTGACCCTGGACTCCCCACTCTAGGGAGGGGACACCCCTCCCAGATCCACCAACCACTCGACTCTTCGGGCCCTGTGACATGCATACGGTATTGCATGCCGTGACCCCTTCCAAATATTGATCAGCCCCCACCCCTTATTTGAGAATGCTAGCTCCGCAAGTAGACACCGAAAGAAGATTCCGCTTGACAACAACAAAAATTTAAGCCGGCGTGAACACTGTTTATTTCACCTCCTGCTGGGTTAAGAATATATAGGCCTATTCTTCACAGGTGAAAGTCTGGAGTGTTTCTGGGAAAACAAATCACTTTTCGGGCTAATTGAAGCATCATGAGTACTTTGTGAATGATTTAGTACCCAGTAAGTGAAGGAATAAAAGGAATAACTTTTGCGAAATGACAGTAACAGTAGCCTACATGAACAAGCTTTGGGGATTCTTAAAAAATGTTGACAATTTTTAGGAAAATCGTTGTTGGTGGTGGAGGGGAGGGGAACCATCCTCACTGTGGCTACCCCCTTTCTTGTCTGTAACTTGGCACTAATACATGTAAATTGTCCTATTACCTTATATATACTTTCAACATGAACATTCTGTTGA
The DNA here is from genome assembly GCA_031216915.1 of Pictodentalium vernedei. Classification (NCBI taxonomy): domain Eukaryota; kingdom Metazoa; phylum Mollusca; class Scaphopoda; order Dentaliida; family Dentaliidae; genus Pictodentalium; species Pictodentalium vernedei. Next base: position 390,762,435 of record CM062291.1, on the reverse strand, counting down.
GCTTAATTCCCGATGGATGTCCCGTGGAAGGATTAGTGCCACGTAGGACTGACTGTATGAAAGAAATAGCAGCACGATGTTGAACCAACTTCTTAGTAAGTGCAGGAATAACTTTTGCGAAATGACAGTAACAGTAGCCTACATGAACAAGCTTTGGGGATTCTTAAAAAAGGTTGACGATTTTTAGGAAAATCGTTGTTGGTGTGGAGGGAGGGGGGCACCATCCCCACTGTGGCTACGCCCTTTCTTGTCTGTAACTTGGCACCAGCACATGTAAATTGTCCTATTACCTTATATATACTTTCAACATGAACATTCTGTTGCAGCTTAATTCCCGATGGATGTCCCGTGGAAGGATTAGTGCCACGTAGGACTGATTGTATGAAAGAAATAGCAGCGCGATGTTGGACCAACTTCCTTCTCCACCGCAGTAAAGAACTGAAACCAGGTATACGATGTATTCTTTATACCCTTAACCTACTGTAAAAAAATGTCCGGTAAATGTCCCTTTTTTAACCCTTTACCTAACATGAAAAGCAGACGACACTTGCAAAAAAATATTCTTGAATAACTAATATTTTTCATTTTTTGTCTCAAAAACATAGGTTATGACCCCTCGTTGGAACGAGCTCAACGAGCTCGTTCCAACGAGGGGTCATGACCTATGTTTTTGAGACAAAAAATGAAAAAAATAATGAAAATTAATTGGCGATTTTTGAGAATAGTGCTGGCCGGTTTTGGTAGTAAAGAACTGAGACCAGGTATACGATGTATTCTTTACACCCTAAGCCTGCTGTACTAAAAAATGTCTTTTTAGCTGACCTTACTCAGGGTGAGCTATAGTGATCACTCACCGTCCGTCGTCCGTTCTCCGTCGTCCGTGAAGATGATGTTTGCACCTTCTCCCACAAAACTCATTTCCTCACCATGTTAATCCATATACCTGGTACAGGGAACATCATGCAAGAAATCTTAAAATCTAGATATATATACTTGTAAGATATTTGAGGGAAGAGGATGCGTAAATGTATACGTGAATAGCGAAGAAAGTAAAATTAGCATCTAGATTTCCAACTATTTCTGCCTTCTGTTGAGCACAGTTTCACTTTATATCACGTCAATTCTCAAAACAAAATATCAAAACACGCTTCGGACAATATTTGAGGTGGACTTTAGTGTGTACCCACGTGTGTTGTATTTACAAACATACAGGAAACCATCGCACCCGGATTGAAATGGCGCTGCACCATATAGTTCACTTCTTGTTGCTATTTTGCCATGTTGCTGCAAGCAATCGGCAACAATATTTTATAATTTTATAATTTATTCGGATTCTATTTGGTGGTGATGTGGCCTAATTAATGTTGCATTTCACAACTTATTAACTAATTATGGACACAAACGAACTCCGAGTCAAGGAAATTGCGGTTTTTGTCTCGAATTTCAAAATGTTTCCCGAGGAAACCTCACCCCGGGCCCACTCCAACGGCCCACGAATGGGCGACACCCCCTCTCGTGCTCACGCATTCTCGCCGCTGCGCAGCTCAGATGTTGCTGCAAATCATATTCTGTACGCCCCCTAAATATCACTCTTGTCTATGTGCCTACCATGATCCTACTCGAGCAAAGGGATGTATCTTGATTTATCTACCACCCCCCCCCCCCCCACCCTTTCCTGGAATGACTGACATATTTTTGTTGCATGTGTTCTGAGTATTAGGGCCAGTCGAGGAAAACAATTTTAAATCTATAACTCGTTATAGCGACATTACTACTCGTTATAACGACTTCACCACTCGTTATAACGACTTGCCATCTCGTTATAACGACTTCACAACTCGTTATAACGACTTGTCATCTCGTTATAACAACTTCACAACTCGTTATAACGACATCACAACTCGTTATATCGTTATAATGACTTCAACAACTCGTTATAACGACTTGTCATCTCGTTATAACGTCTTTACAACTCATTATAACGACTTCACAACTTGTTATAACGACTTCACAACTCGTTATAACGACTTCAATAACTCGTTATAACGACTTGTCATCTCGTTATAACGACTTCACAACTCGTTATATCGACTTCACAACTCGTTATAACGACTTCAACAACTCGTAATGCTCTTTCGTACATTTGATTCGTGGAGCGCGACGAAAATCTCGAAAGTGTAAAGAGAACAAAGAAACCTTTGGGGACGAAGGGGAAAAAATTTAAAATATACGAGATAAATCAAACCATTCTAGTTTCTCGAAAGTGTAAAGAGAACAAACAAACCTTTGGGAACGAAGGAAAAAAAAAAAAATAAAATAAAATATACGAGATAAATCAAACCATTCTATTTTAACTCATATTCATCCCAGGAAGGAAGCTCATAATATTGGGGGGTATTGTAAACGGGAGCTTGTAAAGACAGCACGGCCGCCTCTCCGCGTAGCCGAACCCGGCGGAGAGTGCTAGAGGGGGATACCAGGTAAATTTGTAAAATATGAACTACTGAGAGCTCATTTCCTCGCTTCTCATGTGAAAAAATCAAGGTATCGTTGCTGTTAATTTTTGGTGTTTTTCCCTTTACCTAACATGAAAAGCAGACGACACTTGCAAAAGAAATTCTTGAATAACTATTTTTTTCATTTTTTGTCTCCAAAACATAGGTTATGACCCCTCATTGGAACGAGCTCGTTCCAATGAGAGGGTCATAACCTATGTTTTTTCAAAAAAATGAAAAAATCATGAAAATTAATTGGCGATTTTTGAGAATAGAGCTGGCCGGTTTTGGCCGTTACGTTGGGTAAAGGGTTAAAGGAGGATGTATGTCAGAGAGGAAGATGTTAACCTGTTGAGCATCAAATCAGTCAGTGACATCGGCTACCAACTTTACTATGCACAGCAAATGGTGTAGATCATACAGTTTTTATGTGCGCCTGTATGATGTAGAATATGCAGATCTATGTGGTCATTTTCGTGTAGATACTAGATATGATTCGCAAAGTTTTGGAAAGTTTTTTTTGGGGGGTGGGGGTATCCCCCACGCCCCCCCCCCCCCCCCCCGGTTCTTACGCCACTGATTCATCCATTGGTGAAGAAAGTTTTTCGCCGGTGTGTGTTGGGGAAGGGATGCGGGACAAGACTCAAATATTCCGACAGACCAATGAAGTTTTTTAGATCAGGCAACTAAATTTCTACCATTTTGACACTCAAAACTAGTTATCGGAAATTCGTTCTAAAAACATGACACAAATGTTCCTTCTTACCAACAAAAAATATCTTCCCAATGAGCCGAAACTTTGCAGACAAAATGTAAAGACAAAGAACCATTCATCCCCCACCTCTCGATGTCTACGCCACTACATTCATCACAGAAGAGGATACCCTTAGTATAGCCTTTAACCCTTTATCCAACGCAGAGGATATCAAAATTTATTATTTGAAATACCATTTCTTTTAATTTTTCAAAAAATGTCAAAAAAACCATATCATGTGACCCCCGACGAGCTCGTTCCAACGAGGGGTCACATGATATGGTTTTGTTGAAATTGTTTGAAAAATAATATTTTTTAACTGCTGAATTTGCATATTACGCGGGCGGATGCGGCCGATTCGTTGGGTAAAGAATTAAGTAATAGATGTGAAGATCGGGGTAATTCTGGTCAAAAGTCATGGCGCCACCTGAGGAAATGCATTTTTCTTGTGAATAAAGTGACTAGATTTAAGGCAGTGGGAGGTCTCAGAATCCATCTCAGAGGTTAAAAAATTAAATAAATTTCCTGGGTGTGGGGCGGAACCCAACTCCATCGAAAGGGAGACACTCACTCGAAGTCTCTCCCAACACGGGCTGCGACCTTCGGGACATGCTTACGGCATATCGTTGTGGGACTCCCAATCCCAGTTAGAAATCAAACTGATCAAGTCCCCCACATTTAAGACACCCTAGCTACATCCATGGTTTCTTGTGTAAGAAGACTCCCGTGGTAACGAGTATAGTTTTACCAGTTAATGATTTTTCCTGGCTGTGGATTGCCATGCTGGTTCGCCTATTACTGTTGTCCCTTTCCAGGACTCTTTTCATAAGAGACGTGATGACTGATCGGTCGATAACAATGGAACACTGTCTTCCATGATACATCATGTCCCATTGTTCTCTCCTTTCTGGAAATCTTTTGCTCAGAGTTAACAAGCCGATATTTATACCTAAGTATTTAATATCAGATATGATTTTCTTTCCCACAATTGCCCATTATTGCTCTCGGCTGATATGACTTCAAGCTCGGCTGATATGTCATCGATCTCGACCGATATTAACCAGGTTAGAGTTTCTTCCACCCCATTTTGTTTAAGACGAAAACGTTCATAGTTATTCGTCGAAAGCATTCAAACGGTAAAATATTGACGCTACTGGCAAAGGGGAGACATTTTTTTTATGTAATCGTGGCAATAAGTATTAGGTGGATGAAGAGAACAAAGGAGACAGTTGTACACAAAATACAAGGCAAACAAAAACACAGTCCATGAGTTCCGTTGAAGTGAGAGAAACGATAGTTCAGCTACCCAAGAGTAGCGGCTTCCCCACTGGGGAAGCCGCGACGTTCGGATAGTTGAACTGGGGGAAGAGGAAACTTCTGTCTTCGTGGAAAGAATGAAACAATAAAACTGTTTGAAAACTGTAATAGATCTTTTGTAATTATTTGATATTGTGCAATAAATAAAGATGGCATTATCTGGTTAGTTTCATATCGGCCTGTGCTGAAGTGCGGAGTTACGATGTTGGGGAGCTGGCAGCTGCTCGTGGTTGCTCGGTGGTTCTCTCCGGGTACTCCCGCTTCCTACACCCGTAAAACCGTAAAACTGTCACCGACACGAAATGACCTTGGCTGTTAATGTGTCGTTAATAAATCAATAATAAATAATAACAGGCCGATATGAAGTAATCTCGGGCTGATATCTCAGCCGAGATGAAACTAACCAAATAATAACCTCACTTGGTTAGTTTCATATCGGCCGAGATATCAGCGTTCGCTAATTTCTCATCTGCTTTTGATCTTCAGTCTCAGGCCGATATGAAGTAATCTCGGGCTGGTGATATCTCAGCAGGAGATGAAACTAACCAAATAATGACCTCACTTGGTTAGTTTCATAACGGCCAAGATATCAGCGCTGGCTAACTTCACTTCAGCCTTCGATCTTCGTTCTCAGGCTGTTATGAAGTAATCTCGGGCTGATATCTCGGCCGATATGAAACTAACCGAGTAATAACCGCACTTGGTTAGTAGGCATTCGTTCTCAGGCCGTTATGCAGTAATCGCTGGCTGATATCTCGGCCGATATGAAACTGACCAAATAATAACCTTCAAGTGTCTGTAATCAGCCTATCGTCTATCATTCTTTCGCCCTCGTATATAAAACTCTATTCTTCTGTCCTATAACTACCACGTAAATTGGACATCATGGGTACCCAACAGCCCAAATGGGGTACTACGTGCCCCCAATACCCTCCATTTGTATGGCCGACTGTGTTGGTGATACCAAATCTTGTCTCAAACGAAAATACATGATAACAAGTGAGAGCGAATCGAAATCAAAGGGCGACAATCCATACAAAAATGTCCCGACTGAAGAAATTGATTGGAAATGTTATAAATTCCTCCCACACTCACCGCCAGCACACTCCGCCTCTCCACACATACCCTCACCCTCCTCTTTCTCGCACATTTTAAAATATGTTGCTTTAAAAAGCAATCCAATTCAGCTGTGTTCATTTGGATTGATTTTTGGCCCAACTCATTTTAGAGTGCACACACACCTCACAGACGCACGCACACACTTAATTACACTCCGGCGATTTAACGCTGCCGCTTGTAGTTGGTTGTCCGTTATAAGTCTGGTATATCGGTCATTAAAGTGTTAATGTCTGACTGTTGACACTAGTAGTGAGTTGTCAGTTATAATCCTGCCTTACCTATCATTGAATGGTTAATTTCTGACTGTTGGCGTATAGAGAAAGAGAAAGAAGGCTATCAGATATCACCTGGGCTTCAGATATCACCTGGGCTTATCTATCATTGAATGGTTAATGTCTGTTGACACTTGTAGGAGGCTTCGATCATAATCCCGAATTTTCTTTTATTGAATGATTAATGTCTGACAGTCAACGCTTGTAGAGAGCTGTCAGTTATCATTCAGGAGTGTCTATCATTGAATGGTTAATGCCTGCTTGTTAACACTTGTAGGATATCCGACTGTTGACGCTTGCGGAATGCTGTCAGTTATTATCCTCGCTTATCTATCATCTAAGGGCTCATGCGTGAATAATGATTCTTGTAGTAGGCTGTCAGACTGCTTTTCCAATCATTGAATGGTTAATTAGAGACTGTTGACGCTTGTAGAACACAGTCAGTTATCCTCCTCATTTATCGATCAATGAAGGGTTAATGTCTGACTAGTGAGGCTATCAGTTATCATGCTGTCTTACCATTCATTGATGGGTTAATATCTGACGTCTGAGGTTTGTAGTAGGCTATCAGTTATCACCCTGTCTTATCATTCATTGTGGGGTTAATATCTGACGGCTGAGGCTTGTAGTAGGCTATCAGTCATCATCCTGTCTTACCATTCACTGAAGGGTTAATATCTGTCGGATGAGGCTTGTAGTAGGCTATCTGTTATCATCCTGTCTTACCATTCATTGAAGGGTTAATATCGGACGGCTGGGGCTTGTAGTAGGCTATCAGTTATCATTCTGTGTTAGCACTCATTGTAGGGTTAATATCTGTCGGATGAGGCTTGTAGTAGGCTATCAGTGATCATCCTGTCTTACCGTTCATTGAATGGTTAATATCTGACGGATGAGACTTGTAGTAGGTTATCAGTTATCATCCTGTTTTACTATTCATTGAAGGGTTAATATCGGACGGCTGAGGCTTGTAGTAGGCTGTCAGTTATCATCATGTCTTACCATTCATTGTAGGGTTAATATCTGACGGATGAGGCTTGTAGTAGGCTATCAGTTATCATCCTGTCTTACCATTCATTGAAGAGTTAATATCTGACGGATGAGGCTTGTAGTAGGCTATCAGTTATCATCCTGTCTGACCATTCATTGAAGAGTTAATATCTGACGGATGAGGCTTGTAGTAGGCTATCAGTTACCATCTTGTCTTACCATTCATTGATGGGTTAATATCTGACGGATGAGGCTTGTAGTAGGCTATCAGTTATCATCCTGCCTTACCATTCATTGAAGGGTTAATATCTGACGGGTGAGGCTTGTAGTAGGCTTTTACTTATCATCCTGTCTTACCATTCATGGATGGGTTAATATCTGACGAATGAGGCTTGTAGTAGGCTATCAGTTATCATCCTGTCTTTCCATTCATTGGTGGGTTTATATCTGGCGGATGAGGCTTGTAGTAGGCTGTCAGTTTTCACCCTGTCTTACCATTTATTGAAGGGTTAATATCCGACGGATGAGGCTTGTAGTAGGCTATCAGTTATCATCCTGTCTTATCATTCATTCAAGAGTTAATATCCCACGGTTGACTCTTGTAATAGGCTCTCGGGTATCATCCCCTCTTACCTATGATTGAAGAATAATGTCTGACTGCTGGTGCTTGCAGTAGACAACCAGTTATCATCCTGTCTTCGAAGGGTTAATATTGGACTGTTTGCGCAAGTAGTAGGCTGTCAGTTATCAACCTGTCTCCCTTTCTTAGGGGTTAGTGTCTGATTGCTGACGCCCGCAAAAGGCTGTCAGTTATCATCATGTCTGACCTATCACTGACGAGTTAATGTCTGACTGTTGACGCCTGTATAAGGCTATCATTTATCATCCTGTCTGACTTATCATTGAAGAGTTAATGTCTGACAGCTGATGCCCGTAGAAGGCTATCGGTTGTCATCTTGTTTGACCTATCATTGAAGAGTTAGTGTCTGTCTGCTGAAGCCCGCCTGGTTTACCTATCTAATAGGGTTAAAATATGGATGTTGGTGCTTGAAGCATACTGTCAGTTATCATCTTGTCTAACCTACCGTTGTCTGACCAGCGACACTTGTAGGAGACTGTCATTTATCCTGAGTTACCGATCACTGAAGGGTTAATGTCTGACCGCCAACACTTGCAGTAGACAGTCATTTATCATCCTGGTTTGCCTACCGCTGAAAGGTTAATGTCTGACCGCCGACACTTGTAGAAGACTGTCATTTATTACACATCCATTAAACTTTCAACCCTTGTATTCAGCGGAATCGCTGCTATGATATAAATGATTCTGTATTCAACGGGTGATATACAAGCCGGAACTTTTTTACAGCACCGTTTAGTTACGCTTCGAAAATTTTCCAAATTTCGTTATACAATCATCGCCCGTCTGTCGCAGAGTGTGAAAATGAAAACGTCCAAAGCAAAATAAAGTCGGTTCACAAAAAATTAGCCAAAAATGAGATAATATTTTTATAAAATCCAATCATTTCCAACCAGAACATTAACCCAGTCCCGTTGCCGCCTCGTTTTGTGGATCCCATTATATCTAAATTAGTCAACTTTATTTCGGTAAATCTCCGTACATCTTGACATGCTTCGAACTTCTTTTAAAAACGTTTCTCTCAGCTGTTTTGCAAAGCTGTACATATTTGTACTTATATTTTTACTAACAGTAATAGCCACCAAATGGTTAGGCGTGAATGGGTGCCCATTCACGCCTAACCATTTGGTGACTATTACTATGAAAGAGCGTTATTACGAGTTGTGAAGTCGTTATAACGAGATGACAAGTCGTTATAACGAGTTGTTGAAGTCGTTATAACGAGTTGTGAAGTCGTTATAAGGAGTTGTGAAGTCGTTATAACAAAATGACAAGTCGTTATAACGAGTTGTTGAAGTCGTTATAACGAGATGTGAAGTCGTTATAACGAGTTGTGAAGTCGCTATAACGAGATGGCAAGTCGTTATAACGAGTTGTGAAGTCGTTATAACGAGATGACAAGTCGTTAAAACGAGTTGTTGAAGTCGTTATAACGAGTTGTAATGTCGTTATAACGAGTTGAGAAGTCGTTATAACGAGATGACAAGTCGTTATAACGAGTTGTGAAGTCGTTATAACGAGTTGTGAAGTCGTTATAACGAGTTGCGAAGTCGTTATAACGAGATGACAAGTCGTTGTAACGAGTTGTGAAGTCGTTATAACGAGATGACAAGTCGTTATAACGAGTTGTTGAAGTCGTTATAACGAGTTGTGAAGTAGTTATAACGAGTTATAATGTCGTTATAACGAGTTGGAAAGTCGTTATAACGAGATGACAAGTCGTTATAACGAGTTGTGGAAGTCGTTATAACGAGATGGCATATCGTTATAACGAGTTGTAGAATTAAAAATTGTTTTCCACGACTAGCCCTAATGCTCTTTCGTAGCTTGTACCGAGAAATGTTCACAAAATGTTCTGACCGAAAGAAAAATACATCTCCGCAGAAATCACAATTATTGGTTCAGCTTATTGTTACTCAGAACACTGTGGAAAATTGGAGACTGCAGAGTTAGTGTTCATGCCTTGATCAGCCGTCTAAAGACCGGGGGAAAGACTGCGCACTAAGGAATCCCCTCCGCCCCCACCTCCCCCTCAGAGAAAAACATAAAATTAACGGCTTTTGATTCATGTTCAGCACTAACATCTTTGCCAATAACACATTTATCCGTGTGATGACATGTTTAGCCCTCATCCCCCACCTAAAAACGCAAAAAGGCACTTCAATGGTACACATGCCTTCAACTGCATGCTAACCCTGGTTAGTACGTTGAGGACTTCGGTAGTTACTCGCCGTTGCTCGGTGGTTTTCTCCGCCCCCCACCCCCCACCCCCACCCCCACACCCGTGAATTCGATGTGAGCTTGATTTTGTGAATCCGGTTTAAAAAAATCACGTATAAGACAGGAACACATTAAAGCCAGAGAGAGAGGGAGAGAGAGGCTAGGCTTTTCTGAATGAGAATATTTTGCCAGCTTAAATGACCTGTAGCAATACCATGAACGTGGAAAGTCGAAACTATAAACGTATTTTGTCGGCGAGTCTGATGCTGTTTGTTTAAAATTGATTTTCGCACTCACCTATTAACTTCTTATTCAGTCATTTTGAAAAATTGATTTTCGTTCTCACCTTTGCTTCAGTCATTTTAAAAAATCTCGAACCAAGCCTTCAAACATCAACACTGAAATGAAGTAAGATGGGTATATCCAGCGACTGACATGTGCTTTCCTCATTACCATATGATTTGCGTTCGGTGATCGGAAACGCTCGTTTGTTTTCGCACTTTGTATCAGATTTGCATTGTCAAAAATCCGTCGACTATTTCAAACCTGTATTTCAGACGCATCACCGACGGAGATTCGTTTCGGTTGGGCGGAGATTCGTCGGTGATGCGTCTCACTCGCATCTAATTGAAATATTCGACGCATCACCGACGAGTTTAATTCATTGTTTGCTCTAGTATTAGATTCGACGCGTCAAACATCCGTCGACAATTTCAGGCCTGAGGGAGCCTGAATTTTAACTTTAAAAATCTTGTTCAGATCCACCAGTCAGAATCGTTTGATATTTGGTATACATCATCCTTAGGGAGGTCAAATCTACATTTATTCAAATCCAGTCTCTGGGTTAATATTTGGACTCCCTATTTTGCGAAATGATCTTTAAAAATCTGATTTTTGAGATACAATCAGAATTTTTTTTTTATATTTGGTATACAGCATCCTTAGAAGATTCAGATTCAATTTGTCCAAAAAAGATTCCTGGGTTGATATTTGTGTTCCCTGTGGGTGGGGGTGGGTTGGGGTGGGGTGGGGTGGGCAAATTTTAAACATAAATCTTCTTCTCCAGAACCATCAGTCAGAATCCTATGATATTTGGTATACAAAATCGTTTCAAGTTTGTTTAAATTGAGTTCTTAGGTTGATAATTGGACTCCCTAGTTTTACATTACTGAAAATCTGGGCATTATTTCTGTGCTAGCATCCCAATTCTAGAAAACAATCATCTGGCATGGGCAACAGAGTTATTAATAATTAAATAACTTCATTCCTCTGTAGTGTTAAGCCATGGATGCTAATTAAATATTAAATCCTTCCTTAAACAACTTTAGTCAGGTAAGCGCCTAAGGCCTCTTGTTAATTTGAAAATGGAAAGGTCTCCTTGGTTTTTCTACGAAAAATAGCGAAATGGTGTGGCATTGATCAAACACATATACAGTAGACGACTATTTCGTTTGAAGGGAAATAAATTGTCCATTGAATGCAACAAGGTGCAATTTACAATGCCTTAGCATTGCAGATTGCGCATTGTTGCACTCACTGGACGAAATAAAACGTAATAATTCCCCAGTGAGTTTTAGTTTAGTTTTGAAGTTACTGACAACCAAAACCGAATGAGCACAAGACCAAATCATCAAAACAAACAGAAGGAATAACTTCCCTACTTATCTATTATATAAAAGAGAAGTCTGTGATTCAGTCATTACATCATTCCGTCCAGCTTGATAGCAATTTTCCGCCGTGCGTTCTGAGACCTGCGGGTCCGCAAGTAACTAAATATTTGAGCGTGGAATGAAGAAAAACAATGAAGGATACACACACCGATAGCCAAAAGGATCTAAAATGGTGAAAACACATCGAGTGATAATGAATATTGTTGCTTCAGTATTCCTTGTCTAAGGAGGCGCGTAGCCAGGAATCTATATTTTGTGGAGCACGCGGATGATTGAGGTGGGGACGGGCGAGTCATTTCAAAGCGTAGGCATGTCACGAAGATCGATTTATTGAGTTGGGAAAGGTAATAAGGTGTTTTATACCATGATTACCTAAAGCCTATGACATAAATTTTAGCTTTACACACCAACTGTGGTGAACATGCCAGCAATGGGATTTCAATAGATAAAATTTACACCTACAGTGGAACTACATCCAAGTTGACCTTTGGTGACCTCCACTTGAGTGTAAACTTGTCTAAATTTATCACTCGTCGCCCCGCGAAGAGTGAAATGAAACCCACAATTATTTAGTACGTTTTTAAATGAGTTTACCTCATAAGATACCAAAAAGTAATAAACATGCGTTGCCTCATGTTAATAAAGCACCCATAACTCAAAATAGTATGTTATGTTATTAAAATGAAAAAGGCCCCGTGATTTGCGTGTTTCTTTTTTCCATTTTATTTCGGCGATAAAACTGAAAGTGGAAGTACCACTCACCAGTGCTCATGTAAACACAAACAGGCTCGCACGTGTGAATATTGTGTTATTTAACATTTAAACACTTAATCTGGCGATTATTGTATAAATAAAATATACAACGCCAAAGGATCGCGGTTAGCGCCACTCCACCACTTGTGGTGAACATTTGGCACCCCAAACTACTATCGGTATATTATGTATGTCCCTCTCGCGTTGGTGGGACTGGGCAAAGTATTTTTTTCAAAACTTCTCAGGAGGAGGACCAAATATTGTGAAAAAATATTCCCTAGATGACGCCATTTTGAAGCTCGAGAGAACGTCAAGTGTAGTATGTCATCTGTAGTTTCATCAGTTGACGCCCATCCTGATCGAATAATTCGGGATTTTCAGGAGTCTGGCGGGGATTTGGGGGAAGGGGGTGATTAAGGCTCCCACAGATTTCTCGAGAAACTATGTCAAGATCGAGAAAATATCTTAAGATCTCGAGATAATATCTCAATATCACGAGATAATATCTCAAGATCTCGAGAGTTTTCCAGAATTTTCAGCGTTTAGACTCAGATTAGAAAAGGAGGTGATGATGCACCCCAAGCTAGGCAGAAAGCTCCGGGGAGGAGGGCATATAGAGACCAGGAGGCATCAGCTTGTCGGTAAATTGTGGATCTAGGGAGTTACTCGAGTCTGTCGGGAAAGGGGCTCTTTGTGGGAAAGGGAGTAGCGAAAAGGAGGGGGTGGATGTGTTATAACCTGGTAGGGACAGGCGATGTTCTCGTGTCATGAGAGCATCTTTCCATTATATGATTGGCAGGATTCAATCCTCTGGAGGAGGGTCCCTCTTACTTCTTTGGGTACCAGGAGGAAGGGAAACTGTTTGATATATAGGGTGGAGGGAGGCACCGAATGGCCAGTTAATCTTCGGCGGGGATGCTACTGTGGGTATATTTGGAAGGGAATCCCTTTATGGGACCGAGAATAGCAAAATAGAACGTGGGGTGCTACTTGTTGTTTCAAATGTCGGGAAACATCTTTTCAACACAACAGTGCGGGGTTCACTGTTTGGCGGGAGGGGGCACTTTCGCTTATTTGGGAGGGCCGCCAATTGGGTCAAACATTTTTTGGGCGCTGTGGCAGCGATATGTCAAACCGGGCGGTATGTTCACGGGTTTGAGTTTCGACTATCATTGTAGGGTGGTTCGCAGTGGTGTCGTTTTGAGGGGTATTGTTGGGAGCCCCACTGTAGGAGTATGGAAGGTGTATTCATAGCTGGTTATTGTCGGAGGACAAATCAATGGTGTGATGCGCTATTGGGGTTTGGGTGGGTAAGATGTTGCTCTCATAAATTGAGTGTGTATCTGTGTTACCTTGTGAGTTAATAGGGAGTGGTCTGAGGTAGCTATGCACTCATGGATGGCGAAATTATTAAGGTTTCCCAGGTTGGAATGGGTTTCAGCCGGTGAGAACATATGGGACCAATCATTCTTATGAAACGGGATGTCTTGTATTACTGTCGGTTTATGAGTTGACGTTGGGGTGGGGGTCAGAAGTACTGGGGGAGGGGTGTCTACTGTGACCGGGTGAGAGTATGGGATCACGGAGGATCGTATTGTTAATTGGGGCGCCATGTTCTAGCTGGTTAAGGGTGGCAGTAAACGACGTTGAGGGGGCTTCATCTTGTTCGGAGGTACTAGGAATCGGGTTCAAGTTGACCTTCTTCGCATGCACGGGACTGGATACTTTATCATTGGAGTTGTCACTTTTGGGTATTTCCCTGGAGGAGTGTGAAAGTTGTATGGACCGTTGAGACTTGTCGGGCGACAGGTCAATCTTTTTATTACTACAAGTAATCGGGTTTTGTGTGGAAACAATGTTAGTCATGCCCATCCTACCACGTTTGGGATTCACGGGGGGGGGGGGGGGGGGGTCTATTCGCCTCTTGGGCTTACAGGCTTTCAGTTTGGGTGTGCAATTGTGAGAACGGCCCCTGGGGGTCAGGAGATTGCTGGGTATTGAGCATAAATTCACGGTTTTGTCTAGGATCTGCAGCCTTGTACTAGGCAAGCCCTTTTCTAACACTGACGATGGCAATACGTGAGGTCCTTAATCACTCATCCGGAAGCATTATTCACAGGGGGTAACCAGTTACACCAAATCCAGATCTTTCAAATCAGTGAGGGGAATCCTAGAGTAGGTTTATAGCTGTCGCTGGTGTAGGGTTATTATACATCGGGAAGCACCGTCGATTTGCTCGGTCAAAATGGACGCGGGAATGGGGTTAAAGAGACGATGTGTATCAATCAGCAAAGTGGAAAGTAGGTGAAAAATCCACCAAGGGAGTGGGTGATTCATTTCACTGTGAGGATGAAACCTTTCAGCGTGGAACTGGGGGAGCTATTTGGTATTTACGGGTCTGTGTCTTGTAATGTAGTGAGTAAACTTTGTGGGTTGTGGTAAAAATCACTCCATTCAAGGTGGAGCCGGAAGGAAATATTTGGTATTTATGAGTCTGTGTCTTGTTTGAGTAGTGAGTAAACTTTGTGTTTTAGGGTACAAATCACTACAATCAGCGTGAAACTGTGAGGAAAAGAAGTTAGAAAACGTTGAGTTTTAGGGTAAAAAACACTGCCGTATGCACTAGGAAGTACGGGTACTGGATCAACACTTTGGATTTGGAGTGTTAGACAGACACAGACTTTTCATTTTGTAAAGTAGTGAAAAAACGTTGTGTTTAAGGATAAAAGTCACTACAGTAGGTAGTAAAATTTAAAAGAAAATTAAAGTTTTTTATTTTGTTTCTGATGTTTTAATGATAGGTACTTACGTGATCAAGATCGCGGATCCCTGCATGCGCACATGTGTGACGTCATTCCCATGGCAATATGATGCATGATGTATACACACGTGATCAAGATGGCGGATCCATGCACATGCGTGTGCTATGATTCATGATGGGTACTCGCGTAATGAAAACAATACTACTATCCCTGCGAGGGAGCCATTTTGGTAATATGATGCCTGATGGGTACTCACGGAATCAAACAATGTTATTATCCATGCATGGCAACCATGTTATGACGTCATTACCAAGTTAATATGATGCATGATGATGCATGATGGGTATTCACCTGATGAAAACAATACTACTATCACAGCCCAAATTTCTGGCTCCACCAGTTTCAATTTGAATTTGAATTTGAAGTTTTGATTTTATAATTTCATTCATGGTTTCCCCAACGAACAAAGAATGGAGACTCCTCCAACCCTCTCCATTTCCCCCTCACACAGACCCCCACCTAAATAAGTCTTTTTGTGATTTTAAAGCCTTTTTTAAATTAAATTATCAAGTTTAATTTTTTTTTTTTTTTTTTTTTGCGGTTCATTATTTTTTGGTGAAAACGTGGAAAGGCAATATGCATCTATGTTAATGATAATTTTATCAACATATAGGTTGGTAAGTTAATTCCATTTCGACCTGTATTCAAAGTAATGAGTAAACTTTGTCTAAAAGCTTGTTGACAGATCTTAGAAAAGTCTCTCTTCGAATCGAAAGAAGATTTTTGATCAACAATCAATAATTTTGTGAGATATGTAAGAAAAAATGTTGATGATATTATTCCACAAACATTTAAACCAAAGTGGTTACCCAAACAGATAAAGTGATAATCGTGTTTACAAGTTTGCACTAATAAAGCCAGCGACAAATCGTGTAGCCCTTTTTGGACAAAATTACCCTCATTGTACAAACAACTGACCTAGGCTTTGGTCCGAATAGTTAAGAAGATAAACACTTTAATAATAGGAAATCTTGTTTCGTAAGGGTACAATTTTGCTCTAATTTTAGTCCAAGACAATGATGTTCATGCACGCGGTTACAAGGTAATAAAGGGAGCTCGATGGCTCAGTGGTAGGGCAATGGATTTCAAACCGAAAGGTCCAAAGCTCGTTAGGATGAGGAATCCCATTTTATGCCCTCGAGTGTTTATATCAAATCATGGAATCCCATTTCACGGAGTCGGATGAGAATCCCATTTATGGAATCCCATTTTAGGATATGTCTGTGGTTACAGAATCACTTTTTCGTCTTTTGTGTGTGTGTGTGTGTGTGTGTGTGGTGTGTGTGTGTGTGTGTGTGTGTGTGCGTGCGTGCGTGCGTGCGTGCGTGCGTGCGTGCGTGCGTGCGTGCGTGCGTGCGTGCGTGCGTGCGTGCGTGCGTGCGTGCGTGCGTGCGTGCGTGCGTGCTGCGTGCGTGCGTGCGTGCGTGCGTTTAAGATTGAAAATTCGCACGGGCACAGACATTTCCGACTGAAACGGTTTTTTCGTAATATGCCACCGAATTATTGTTTTCATGAAATATATATCATTTACTGAATCTTGATGGGTTTCAAACATGATAAAAATATACCAAATTTGATTTAAAGTAAGCGATGAGCTCAGGAACTGGTTAAACTTGACTGACAATTACTGTTGTTATTCATTGACTGGCTCAAGGATGTTACGCAAGCGTTTGTTTTTCTTATAAGCCATGAGAGGTCTAAGATTCAAAGGTTCATTTCATTTAATTTAGAGTTGGTTAAATTGAATTAATCTTTTAATAATTTTGCTATTTCGATATTCATTCTGTTGTATGTTAAAGTGAAAGGAATGATGGGCCTCCTTTTGCATTCTCTCTCTGATATGTTCAAACCAAATGTCCAGAGGGTTTGAAGCGTAATGCTCCAAAAAGCTTCACGTTTTTTTTCTAAATTCATCCGTTTCTTCTGTGTCGTTAATTGTTGGTTGTTCAATAGGATGAATTTCGAAATCGTTCAAAGAATGGCCTGGAATGTTAAAATGTTGTGCTGCTGGGGCATCAGCATTATGTGTTATATCCTGCTTGTGTCGTGTAGCACGTATTTGGAAAGGATTTTGACTTTGACCAACATACTGCTTCCGACAGCGTTTACAAGTGATGAGGTAAATAATATTTGGTGAATCACAATGGAGGGAGTTACGGATTTGATAATGATTTTTCGTTTGTTCGGAGCAAAATTCCTCTCTCTGATTAGTCATAACAGTATGCAATCTATAACGAGGCTTTTTGCAATTGCTATTGTTCATTCACAATTTTAAACAATATAAAAAAATTACCGTTAAAGAGTCGGTAAATGTACGAACAAACAAGCTGTACTTCTGTCGTAAAATACGACGGTGAAAATAAGTACTTTCTCCTTTGTAAAGCCCTTTTTAAAATTAGTTGGTAAGTTCGTGGAAAGGCAATATGTACCTATGTGTCCAAACATCTGTCTAATAACTTTATCAACAGATAGGTTGGAAAGTTAATCCCCTTACGACCGGCGTTCAACGTAATGAGTAAACTTTGTCTAAAAGCTTATTGACAGATCTTAGAAAAGTCTCTTTTCGTATCAAAACTAGATTCTTGATCAATAATCAATATTCTGGTGAGATATGTAAGGAAATTAACGTCGTTGAAAACGAACGCCACCTCTGACCAATTACAATTTTGTAGTTTTTCGGTGAATTTTAGACGTGAAAAATGTAAACAAATTCACGTTCATGTCTTAACCTTGGCCAATTTCAAGCCTTATCAAGAGCATGCCAATTTGAAAGCGTTTAAACACAACCTGGGCTGATTTAGAAACACTACGCCCCCGTGGAGTCAGGAGAGCAGATGCAACAGAAATGTTATTATTTTCGTGCGGAAGTGGATAGAACGGCTGTGGCGTTGAATTCCTATTCTTCAATAGAAACATTAGAAACATATATTGAGGTCATTTGTCTGATTGTGTTTATTTTGAGAACCAATATTTTATTATCAGATGATGAAACTTTGTTTGACTCTGGAAATTCAACTGAACATGCCAATTCAAGATAAAAAAGAATTCTAAAGAAACACAAATATGATTTTAAAAAAAACCACATATATATTTTAAAAAAAATTTGAAATGATAAAAAATATTTAAAATCCGACAGAACACGAATGTTCTGACGAAATCATCTATAGGCCAAATTTATATCTGCGCCAATGATTCAATTAATGGTCAGGCTGAATGGTATCTGTACATATACCTGTTCTTGCACTAAGATAATAACATATTAATCGATTAATGAATGTTAATCTACTAGACTTGGCGGATCGAGAGTCTTTGCAAAAGGCAGTATTTAATTTGATAAATACTTCATACCGTAGCGAGTCACTCGCGACGGAATGGAGTATTTATCTGATTACATGCAGCCTCTTGTAAAGTTGATAACCTACAATGTTATACTGAAGAAAAACAGTACTTCATTACCACTCACTGACAAGTAAAGTTTGAAAGTTTATCCAAACAGTTTCCAACGCCATATTGACAAAAGAAGTTATAACATAAGTTTTTTTGTTACATTGGCATGGCGGGGGTTCGAACCCACGCCGAGAGAGTTTCCTTCGGCACCAACCGCCGAGTGGTGTGCGTGTTTCAGTATAGTTTCGCAAGGATTTGGGGTCTGTCGGTGGCCGAGTGGTGTGCGTGGTTCAGTATAGTTTCGCAAGGATTTGGGGTCTGTCGGGGGCCGAGTGGTGTGCGTGGTTCAGTATTGTTTCGCTAGCCGGTTGGTGCCGAAGGAAACTCTCTCGGCGTGGGTTCGAACCCCCGCCATGCCAATATAAACAAAACCAGCGTCCTTTCTTAATTCTATGGCATCCGATAAATTTGAAAAAGACAAGTGTCGCTGATTTCTTCTGAGGTGCAGTTCGTAGAATTAAGTACTTAGATGCAACTATCTGATGAATAACATCAGTTCTTTTGTTTCTTTCGTTTTCGATCGTACTTTTCACTGCCGCATTGGCTTTTCTTCATAAGTGAAAGAAACTATTTCACCGAGGATTGTTTAGTGCCGAATCAAAATATTTAGTGCAGTTGACTACATTGGCACCTAGCAGCGGAACACTGACGTTGAGATTCCGATTAACCCTTTGAACATTGGTGGTATCGTCCATGTCATTCAAAGGATGCAATTGGAAGAGTCTATATATATCATTTAGGGGTGGACCAAATAATATTTCCAACGTGCAGGCTTGCGGCTGCACGTTGAAAATATTGGTTGGTTTACCACACATTTTAAATTAGCAGCTATTCAGCTTAATGAAAGTATAACGTATCATGTTACAGTTTCGGAAAAACGGTCTCTCGGTTTCAAAGGGTTAAAACACGCATGTTTACTATTCGAGAACTTAAAAAAAAGAATTCTGAGGAAGAACTCGTCTATCATACTCCAACCTTTCGATTCAAAAAGGAAGCACACACTGATCCCTCACACATTTCTGAGATGAAAACTACTTGATTCCTTTACTATATTTGAATGTGAGGAGTGCAAGTTGACTTTGAACGAATCATGTCACTTAACCCTTTACCCAACGAATCGGCCGTATCCCGCCGCATAATATGCAAATTCAGCAGTCGAAAAAGTAGTGTTTTCCAAAAAAATTTCAACCAAACCATATCATGTGACCACTCGTTGGAACGAGCTCGTCGAGCTCGTTCCAACAAGGGGTCACATGATATGGGTTTGTTGAAATTTTTTGAAAAAAAATTAAAAAATGTTATTTTAAATAATAAATTGTGATATCGTCTGCGTTGGGTGAAGGGTTAAAAATAGACATTGACAAATACGTTCCTTTGCCACGATTCCCATACATATTACAGCCCAATGTTCTGCCCAACAAAAAAGCTACAATCGATGTGAAGAATAACGACGTAGCGTATTTTAAGTGGCTGGGACGTCGACATTATGTACAGTGAAAACACATACAGACAGACAGGGCCGGGGCAGGGTGGTGTAAACTAGAGCTGTAGGTTAACCGAAACCGAACCGAGGTTTTTATTTTTTTTTTAAAAACCGAAACCGAAACCGTCGACATCCCGTAATCTTAAGTTTTTTCGATTTTTATTAAATACTCTCTTGCTGCAGAAATTCACAGAATGTAGCCATCCCAGAGTAGTGAGAGTACCCAGACACTGCCAATGGCAGTGTCTGGGTGCTCTTACTACTCTGGGAAGGCTACATTCTGTGAATTTCCCGACATTTCAGTTTAGTTGTGTTTGTAGCTTTCCTCAAGTTGCGTGTAGGTGTCAGACCTCGAAAAATGGCCAATCACAATAAAAGTTCTGTATATTTAGGTAATTATTATATTGGCCTTCCTGATTCTTCATGTATTATAGCTTATTTCGGGCATTCATTGAGTTTCACGCAATTTCACTGCCATCCAGTTATGACTCCGGACATAAGAATGAGTTTTATTGAATTTTATTTGGCCTCATGAACAAACCGAAAACCGAACCTAACCGAACCGAGGTTGTATTCCACCTGAAAAACCAAAACCGAAACCGAACAAGAAATTTAAAAATCTACAGTTCTAGTGTAAGCCTGATTTGTCCTGACGGAAATTACTAAAGTCTCGGCTGATAAAATATTTCAACTACATCATAAAGGTGTGCCTTCGTCGATGTACTTTATGATGTACATGTGGAAGGAATATTCATCAGTCGGGATTCTAGTTTCAAAAGCTCAAGACTTTTGGGAAATTGAATTGTGGACAAATGAAATGCTCATGTTCTTATCATCCCGAAAATTCTAATTCAGTTAACACATTCCGTACCGGTACCCCAACAGTACGGATCGAATACTACAGACTTCAAATTTGTACGAACGACTGATCATGTGGCATTTGAAATCTGTAACTCCATGGAAATGGATTTTCTTGGAACTCATCGCTATAAGGCCTGTTCGTAAAAAGTTCCAGATGCGTAAGGTGCAAAGACATCATATTTTTATTTAAAAAATGTATTTTAATAAATTCCGAGTCGTGGTCTATTTAATAGTGATGATAGAAACGTACTCTCTTGTCTTGTGGAAATTTTACTCTGTAGAAGTCTGTCAACAACTGTTTCCTAATCATCCAAGTAACTGGTCCCCATACCACAGGATTGCTGGAACGTCAAGGAAAAACGTCACCACTCGGTCTCTCCCTCCCCCGACGACATCAGGTCAATCAACGCAATACGTCACCTCAATTGATGACGTCGCATGACATGAAAACTGTTAAGCTGTGACTGTGGTCACAGCGTAACAGTTTTCACTCCATCAAACCTCATGGTGTTTACGTTGCACGAAACTTAGCTACATGGTACCAATTTTCCAATCTTTTACCCGGATGATGGCGGTTTGGTGAAGTCGAGTTTGAAATTGTTGAGGATAAATATGCTTTTTATTTCTTCATAACGATCCAGTTTGCAGCGGAATGCATGTGTGTGTATTTATAATTACTTATTGAGGGACTGAGTAAATTTTTGGATGATCTGGATGAACTGTTCTTAGCATTTATTTGGATTTTTATTGGATTTTCGGTCACACAGAGCGTGTTTCATAGAATCACCCAAACCAGAAGAAACGTCACTTCACTTCTCTGATCGGAGCATATTTTGTTTATGTTTGTGTTTCTGCCTGCTTATTCTTGAAATAATGCCTCTCCCATCACATAATAAGAAATCATTGCCTCCCACAGATAAGGATGTTTCCAATAGTGAACTAAAGCAGGTGATGACTAATTTAATTCAGGACTTGGATAGGAAATTCACACAAAACTTTGAGACCCTCAGAAATGATATTGTTGAAATGGGGAGAGAAATAACTAATATTACAAAATCCGTTGGCGAATTGAAAAATGAACAGGTTGACATTACACGTGCGGTAGAATACAATGCTGAACGGATCGAGGAGATGGAACAGGGGCTCCCAGATTTGGAGATGGAATAGGGGCTCCCAGATTTGGAGATGGAACAGGGGCTCCCAGATTTGAAGATGGAACAGGGGCTCCCAGATTTGAAGATGGAACAGGGGCTCCCAGATTTGAAAAGACAAACTGACGCCGGTTTGCTGGAGCTTAATGAAAAACTTTTAGCACAAGAAATTCACGATAGGAAATACAACCTTCTACTATATGGTATCACAGAAGAGAGCAACCATGATACTTATTCCATTGTGAAAAGATTTCTTCAGCAATATAATTCAGATTCAACTGTATATGATGGGTATGATAAATCTTACTCTGTGTAATTGTTATCCTAGATATAACGCAACATCCAGTAACATATCCTGCTATCTTAATAAATAAATAAATAAATAAATAAATAAATAAATAAATAAATAACTTATTTGTTTATTCATTATTTTGAGCTCAGAGCTGTATTGACATTTAAACTCAACGTGCTTGAGTTCTCTGATACATATATTATGTAGGAATGCTGTAACTTAATCCTTACCATAACCCCACATATTATTCAATGACAGTTATATCTCTATAAGCATAGCTGTCATTGTATAATATGCGTTCACTTATTTTACTCACAGACGTATTTAGATACAGTTATTTCGACATGACATCACCCTTAAAATAAATAAGTAAATTAAATAAATGAATAAACTAAAAATATTTCGCATTTTGTTTGAGCTCAACTTTACAAATTTGGATGACACTCAGTAAAGTTGATCTACAATGATATGTGGCAAATTGTTACTTGGATTGATAACTTGGCAGTTCCTGCTACAACCGTACTATATGACACGCTGTGACAACTTACGTGATCATGCTCTCCTTTTCACATAAACTTAACATACTTGAGTTTTCTGAAACATTGTATACTATGTAGAAAAGCTGGAACTGAATTCTTACCCTAGCCCCACATATTATTCAATGACAGTTATATCTTTCTGCTGATAGCTGCCATTGTATAATATGTGGACGCTTACTTTACTTACAAACGCACTCAGATGAAGTTATTTCGGTCTGACATCAACCTCAAAATAAATGAATAAATAAATAAAAGAGCCAAAAATATTCCGCACTTTGTTTGAGCTCAACTGTACCAATTTCGATAACGCTCAGTAAAGTTGAAGAACAATAATATATCACAAGTGGTTTTCTTGAATTGATAACCTGATAGTTCTTGCTACAACTGTACTAGTTGAAACGCTGCGATAAGCAACGTGATCATGCTATCATTTTTACATTATTGCAACCCGCATCCCAATGTGAGTCTTGTCGCTGTCCAACACCAGGATGTGTGTAGTCGGTTGGTGTATTCAGTTGGCTTGTCAAACAGTATTTATAGGAAATTAAAAATATGTTTCAAGGAATTCCCCCACTCACCATTCCGTCATGACATCATTTCCAGTCTATAATTGTTTTTATGCAATTTAAAGGTGTGGTTTTGTTAAAATTGTGGAATGTGCCCGTGAGAATTATGGGAAGTGAATCAATGTTTGCTCACAGAAGTAAACATGTCCCGCCCAACACCATGATGTGTCGGCCTTTCAAACGGTATTTATGGGAAATGATAAATGTGTTACAACGATACCCACTCACCATTTTATTATAACGATAACTTTACTACAGTTGCGTGGCCTGATGTCACGCTTACAAATGTAACAGGGGTGGGATGAACGACTCCCCAGGGGCTAGAACCCTGGCCGAAATCTCCCTGTTGTTCTTCAGATTCGTGAGGATCTGGGTCAACTAGCAAACCATGGATAAAATATACCTCAACTCTAGAGGTAGGATAATCATTAAGTTATGTGTTGTGGTCTGGATGAATTCACAATAAAATAGAAAAAAAAGTTTATACGTGGTTTATTAAGAAGCCAAAAATAGTATGATATGAAATGGACATGAATATGAATGACGGATCAAAAACCACGGGCCCACTACACTTTCAACCAAAAGGGGTTTAAATTCCACCCAATATGTGTTCAGTAAATGTGGATGGCTCCCACAGAACTCGGGGACCTGGAGAGAATCAGTGTCAGAAACGTTGATTCTCACCAGGGCCGAGTTGAAAGGGTCCGAAAATGACGGTACCCAATACGGTTAACCTTTTCACAGGTTACAAAGTGTCCCCCATAACTAACCTCAACAGGCAGTTGTACTGGCGCAGCTGAAGTAGAGCTTTAATGCCAAGAAGTGGGAGGCGAATTATGAGCGAGACCGCTCTTATATAGGATAATTTCGCGGGGAAAGATTTCGAATACTGGAATCTGATCGATCCCTCGCTTTCACCTCGACGAATGAAACAACAGCACAATGCACTACGGGTGAGCTAATTAGGTACATCGATTCAGTTTAAACATGGAAATGACTTGAAGCCAACGAAAATAGAATTACACCTCTGTTATGAGCAGACGAATTATAACAGAGTAATTTAGAACTTCTATTGTATATTATATTTCAACTGCTGTTGCCAAATCCGTTACACTTCCCCCTCCTTAAAAAAAATGTGTAACATTTTTAGAACTATACACCAGTTGTTAAACAGATTTCCAATAAATCTTTAATATTTTATAATTTAATTTAAAATGTGGCGTTCCACATAAAACATTCCTCCATAATCACGAGACCCGGCTCACCAAGCCAATTCCCCTGAAAACATTATATGCAAAATTTAAATTGATGATATGAAGGAGATGAATAAGGTGTTACAAAATTACACATGATTCCTCTACCGACTATTATATAGTTTAAGTTATTGTCTCTTTTTATAAATTCTGTAAAGTCTTGATCTTGTCTCTCTTCTTCTTCTGAAGTAGTCCTCTGGCGTTCACTGCTGGAATGTTTCCAATTTCTTTTCACTACTCGATAACAAGATAATTCTCTTGTTCTTCACAGCACGCTAAACCATACGCCGCTCTGTTCTGGAGAAGTGAAGTTCTCTTGATTACCATCACTTATCTCGGATCTGCTGCAACAGGTTCATCAGATTCTGCTCTCTCCGCTAGCAACGAAAGGCATAGCAAAATTGCGTCAACAGAATCACGAATTCTTTTCTGACACACTACATGCTACATCGCCCTACTCCGCTGCCAGCTTCTTGTGATTGTGTACAATTATTCTACAGCAGTAACAGCAATTCTAATTGCGTCCTCTGCATCATAGTTTTACAGAAATTCCAAAATGCAAAATACTGGATATACCGGTTAATTTCCCAAAAAGATAGATGAAATATGCAGAATATAATTAATGTGGATAAATCTCTGGATACAATTATTTCTCTGGATTTTACAATTCCACCAATAATTCGAAAACTATTCAAAATTTAATTGTAACGTTCTAAAGGTCAACAAGGCCACGTGGTTTCCACTAATCTAACACATGTGATAGCTCCCCGGCTCTTCCGCTTTCAACCATATATTACTATCAATGGGACATATCAATAATCGAGCAGAATATGCAGCTATATTCAGCCTTTTGATCTATATAGACTGCTCACAATTGTGCCCCATTTTAAATTTAATGGTCAGTTTGGAAATTATATTTTGGGTTATCCATGGAGAACATAATTCCCAACAACCACCTATTTTACATTAGCATTCAAGAAAAGTTTTTACATTTTAGTAAACGAACGAGAGATTGGCCACTACCCTCAAAACAACAAGCCTCAGGATTGCAATATTTCCTCCGCTGTAAATTACTTGCCCTACATAAGACATTCCAAATGTACACCTCTAAGGTTAGTTCAATTTGACATATCAGTAACAGCTTCAGTTTTCGTCAGAGCTAAATGATGTATCGCAATGACATCCACAAATATTATCTACGTAATATTAAAATAGCTCCCAGTCTACTGAAGACAAACCACCTATTATTATCGGAACCCAAGACGCCGGGAGCATAACTTAAAAGAGAAATGTACAAATATTTACAAACTCCTACACGTCGCGATTACTGTTTAATGGGTAAGGTTCAACATACATCAATGCCTATTGCCAATAGAAAATTGACACACCAACACACCGTGTACCGCCTACTTTAAATAAGCAGACTACGATGTCTTATTTCGCTTTCTAGGAAAAACATCCTTTCTGGTCACTACCGAGTTTTACCTACTGTAACACTAAATGCATCCAAACTAATGAGCAATGCAATCATCCAGCATTTTAGCTTTCACTATCGACTTACTAAAAGATTCTTTCTTGAATCAAGTTTACTTAATAGTTAATGCCTTAACGAACCTCTAACTTGGCCCTGTTTATTAGATTTAATGTTGACCATAAACATTTTCAGAAGTTGAAAGGAAAATTGTGGACTCAAATCCCGCATCAACCCAATGCTACTTTGTACTAAAGGGCATATAACTCGACTTCCCTTCCTATTTGCCCATGGTTGAGTTGCCTCAAATGCCCCATAGATTGATTCACAAAATGAGTCATTTTCATAATGAACCCGGAAAGTGAAGATATTTCAGAAAAATTGTAATTCAACTGCAGACATTTTTTTTAGCAATATCGCTCACAGCTTTTACGAATAAGCTTTTTGAGCTACATTGACTCTTCAAATGCCAAATAAAATGGCTGAACATTTAACCTTCAATACCTTTACCAGTCTCAAAATAAATCCATCTAAAACAAGATGCTAAAAAGCCTTTATCGGGTATTTTTCACATTCATAAGTGTTTGGACTGATCACCTCAGACCCTCTCAAATTCTCTGGTTCAAATTGCTCAGGTCGCCGACGAGCATACAAAATATGTATTGTGTGTATGTGGTTGTGTGTGTGTGTGTGTGTGTGGGGGGGGGGGGGGGGGGGGGGGTTTGTCTTACCAACTTGACGAGGTAACTAGACAAAAGAGTTTGCGTGTTTCGCCTTACCGAGGTACAAAAGACAAAAAACCCCTTTACCTCGGTTGTTTTCCCAGAACTGTACCGGCAAAACGAGGTAGAAACCGTTAGTCCACACAAAGGATAAACAATGGGGTACCTCGGTATGTAGGGTAGACAAGACAGGGTGTGTGTGTGTGTGAGGGTGTGTGTGTGTGTGTGTGTGTGTGTGTGTGTGTGTGTGTGTGTGGGCGGGGAGGGGGGGGGGGGGTATTTCGACCCCTGTTAATCCCAGTATAGTTACATCTTTTGGGTTTAGTGCAGAGTAAAATAGAAAACAGAATGAACAGTCTATAAACTTTGACTTCAACTCACTCATACAGTGACTTTGTCTACCAAACTTTAATTACACCAAGCCGATGAGCTTCCACTTCACTAGCAGTGGTATACTTGGGCTCATTGTCCCACTTAAAACCACTAAGTAGGATTCCAAAGGTTTGCATTCGCATTCATATGGGCAGAAGCGCTTGCATTTGTAGCAATACAACCACTATCTACTGAAATTATGCATACCAACAAGCGAGCTCTAATTTCCCCATGAATTAAATTCATCTTAATCGTTCAAAGAATGAAGACCTTGTCGAGAACAATTACCGATAATGTAAGTAGCTGTAATAATCAGATCCTGGTAGCCTCGCCAATTTGTAACAGGGGTGGAGTGAATGCCTCCCCAGGGGCTAGAATGATGCCCGAAATCTCCCTGTTGTTCTTCAGATTCGTGAGGATCTGGGTCAACTAGCAAACCATGGATAAAATATAACTCAACTCTAGAGGTAGGATAATCATTAAGTTATATGTTGTGGTCTGGATGAATTCACAATAAAATAGAAAAACGGTTTATACGTGGTTTATTAAGAAGCCAAAAATAGTATGATATGAAATGGACATGAATATGAATGACGGATCAAAAACCACGGGCCCACTATACTTTCAACCACAAGGGGTTTAAATTCCACCAAATTGTGTTCAGTAAAAGTGGATGGTTCCCACAGAACTCGGGGACCTGGAGAGGATCAGTGTCAGAAACGTTTATTCTCACCAGGGCCGAGTTGAAAGGGTCCGAAAATGACGGTACCCATTTTGGTTAACCTTTTTACAGGTTACAAAGTGTCCCCCATAACTAATCTCAACAGGCAGTTGTACTGACGCAGCTGAATTAGAGCTTTAATGCCAAGAAGTGGGTGGCGAATTATGAGCGAGACTGCTCTTAAAAAGGATAATTTCGCGGGGAAAGATTTCGAATACTGGAATCTGATTGATCCCTCGCTTTCACCTCGACGAATGAAACAACAGCACAATGCACTAAGGCGTGAACAAATTAGGTACATCGATTCATTTTAAACATGGAAATGACTTGAAGCCAACAAAAATAGAATTACACCTCTGTTATGAGTAGAAGAATTATAACAGAGTAATTTAGAACTTCTATTGTATATTATATTTCAACTGCTGTTGCCGAATCCGTTACACAAATAAATAAATAAAACCCGATCTCTGTCATAGCTTAAGGGGTCGTCCAAAGTAACTTTGGTCAATTTTTTGACATTTTTCCCACTGCCTCAGAAACAGATAAGAGAAGTAAGGAAAGGCAAATTATATATCAAAATAATGAGTAAAGTGCATAGAAAAGGTACATATAATTTTTTTCTGGAAAAACAGTGAATTTTATGATTTTGAAGAAGATTAACTTGCCAATGGCATAAGTAACGAACCGGTAAAACGACAAAATAATCGGTAATTCGAAAGCCTTGTCCTCAATAGAATGACAAAAAATCTGAATTATTGCGCACTAGAAAGACAACATGAACCACTGGTTAAAAAATAACCGAGTGTATAAAATCGGGACGATACACATAAAATAAGGCAATATTCATAACAAAGTAAGCAGAATGCTTCAGAAATCACTTTTTCACGAAGTATATTCCAAGTGACCTGGAACTATATTGAGCGTGTTGATTCCCCCCGATGTTGTGAAGTTATTTACTTCCTAGTAACCATGGAATTTGTCGCGGCTGTGTTTGATGTCTGCAAAGGACCGATTCAAGATGGGTTGAAAATGATGCATTCGCGCTTTTAAATAAGGTTTCGCTTGGACGATGCTGAGAATTTAGTTTTTTCTTGCAACCAACCATACTAACACAAGCGTTGATCAGTGTCCTTTGTCATCGTTTTACACTGACAATGTGACAAATCTCCTTCACCGGAAACTATCTCCCAATTTGCATACCACAATAAGCATAACCGCTGTCAGCGTGACCGTGTGGTCAAAATCGAAACGAATCATCGAATCCACGGTCAAAATTAGCTGCAACTGGCTTTCAAACAAATGAAATATTCGCAATTTCTTCATTATCCATGCCGAGTTACTTTTTAACCAGACCACATGCGTTCAGTTTCGTTTGTCGGCATCAAACTGATATTGTTTGTGGTAATTAATACTAGTACGATAAGGCGAAAGAAGCCAAATATTTCCCATCATCTATAAACTAATTAAAATTGATAATTCCTTTTATTTTACTGAAATTATGAATTGATAAGGTGGGTGTGTTGTGATTATTATGCCCCAGACCCGGAAGTTGTAAAATCAAAGGTGCATCTAGGGCTGTGCAGTGGTGACCTCTGTCCTTTTACCCATACATCATTACATGTACCTACATTCTCCCTTGTATCTCAACCACTGTTACTCCAATTTGAAGGATATTTGGTGTTGTGATCGAGCATCATGGGGAAACAATGCATGTGTAGCTGCTGTAGCATGTGTTTCTTCCCACATTTTTTCAGAGTTGTGGTACTTTTTCTCTCTTTTGAGTTAGAAAATTTTGTTTATAACTAGTTGATTTGTTACAATTTGTTGGAAAGTGCCTGCTGATACCCTCAAATGTATTGCTACAAAATATTTCTGGTGAAGATTTTGTTCCTATTACTTATCAAGCAACAACCTAATGAATATTCTGTATAAAGCCACCAATCTGATGTTTGACACTTTTATGGGAGCTGTTATGAAGGCTTATGGAACTCAAAATGTTGATTATGGCAGGACTTTTCAATTCACCCATTAATCGATAAATTAAGTGTTATAGTTGGAAGTAAGAAGCATGAAAGGTCCAGAACTTAAAGTCTAAAAAGAATGTTTTGCAATGTAACATGATTTTTGCAGATACACTTATTTGGGGGGTTACCTGTCTGATAAGTGTTTGAAACATGTATGTCCAGGATCTCCAAAAAGAAAATAAGAGTTAAACTTTGAGAAAAAAGGCGTATGCCTTGAGTGCCGGAAGTAGAGTCATACAAGGAAGAGAGACCCCCACCGGGAAATTTTTTGTGTCAAATGGAGCTCACTTGTCACCTTTTGGAGATTGCTTTGTGTACTGCGTTCTTGAAAAAAAATATGTGAGACCCTTTGGATGTGCCATTCTGATCCCAGTATGCCAATAAGCTTCCTCGGGAAAAGTACATGCAATAATGGTTATGTAAGGTTGATTTCATGTGTTTTGAATAATAATGTACTTTTAAGTACATTAGATGGTTTATTGCAGTGACAGGTTACAGTTACTCTTACTTCTTCTCCAACAGATATCATGAGTGTATTGGTGCCCAAGAGTAAACAAAGCTATTATATTTATTGATAAACCAGACAAATTTAATAATGTAATCAATATCAAATTGATGCATGGGATAAAAGGGGTTACAGTGCAAGGGGTTTGTAAATATATTTATTCAACTACAATGTATGACTTTACAGTGCATTCTACATAGGAGAATATCATAGTTTCTGTCCAAACCACCACAGTGACACATACATCTTTATATTGGGAGACACGCTTTTGTCCTTCCATACTTCTTCTGGTGGACTCCTTCAAGTTGACCTTTGTTGAACTCCCCAAATCAAAACATAAACAAAAGAAAATGTCTGCCTTCAATCAGTGAGCACCCCACTTATAACATTTGGTCTCAATCTTTATTACTTTCATGAATTAGGAAAAGATTTCTTCGAGTATGTACTTCAATATTTATAGAATACAGCTGTTATTTTATTTTGAGGTATGTAAAAATTTTGTTCTCTTACTTATGCCATAGCAGACTTTCAGGTGGTGCTATTTACACATGGCAGCAGTTCCATGGCAAATTTCAGTTTCCACATGTTCTATGTTTCATTCCAAGTATTTTGGTATATAATTTATTGGGGTTATTCATTCTGGGCTTTTTTTAGACGTGAAAGAAAATTACATGAAATTTGACCAAAGTTAGGTTAGACGTCCCCTTAACTGTACCAATTTTTATAATGCTCAGTAAGTTTATTCTTCCAAAATGTGTGGCGAGTGGTCCTTGGGTGGGTTAACCAATAATTCTTGCTACCAGATCTGTCTGCAGTCTCTCTTTCAAAATTTATATAAAATTTCCACACATTGTTCAATGCCAGTAAGATCTCACAGAGGATAGCTGTCATTGTATAATGTGTGGATATTTATTTATTTGCTTTGTTTGTTTTGTTTATTTAGTCACGATCATAAAATATTTATTTATTTATTGGTGTTTAAGGTCACATATTTCTGCACAATGGCTAACCATGACCGTGGCAGTTTTACGGGTGGAGGAAGCCGGAGTACCCGGAGAGAACCACGGAGCAACGGTGAGCAACTTTAAGCTCCCCAACATACCAACTCCACACAATCAGGGATAGCATTGGTTGAAGACAGGTGTACCATCGACGTGGAGTACGACCTTAGTACACAGCGTCACCGTGCCCCCACGTGGGCAATGGGAGTGAAGTATCTTGCCCAAGGACACAACGCGGTTGCCGCAGGTGGGATTCGAACCGATGACCTCTCGGCTTGCAGCCTGCACCTCTACCAACTGAGCCACCGCGCCCCCTCACGATCATAATAAAGATAGATTCATTTCGGAATGTAATCACCCTGAAAATAAATTTAAAAAAAAAATTATAAAAATGAACAAACAAACAAAATTCGCTCTTTGTTCTGACACAATTCTACCAATTTCAACAATGCTCAGTACATTTATTCTATCAGAATGTGTGTCAAGCTGTCCTTGGACTGGTTTACAATAATTGTATCCACCAGATCTGTTTGTAGCGTCTCTCCCATGAGTTGTTTTATAATTTCCACACATTGTGCAATGACAGTTATATCTCACAGAGAATAACTGTCGCTACATAATCTGTGGACATTTACTTGTTTACAATCGTACTCAGTTATTTAATTCGGCTTTACATCGCCCTCGGTAAAATGAGTGAAGTTAATAAATATATATATCAGGTCGTGTCTTTGTAGTGTCTCTCTCATAAATTGTACAAAATTTCCACATTGTTCAATGCCAGTTAAATCTCTTAGACCTCTCAGAGGATAGCTGTCAATGGAAAATGTATGGACGTTTATTTTGTTTACTTAGTTACAAATAACTAATATTCACTGATTTCGGCATGACCTTACTCTCAAAATAAAAAAAAAATAATAATAAAATAATAAATAATTAAGGGGACGTCCAACCTAACTTTGGTCAAATTTCATGTAATTTTCTTTCAAGTCTAAAAAAGGCCCAAAATGAATAACCCCAATAAATTATATACCAAAATGCTTGGAATAAAACATAGAACATGTGGAAACTGAAATTTGCCATGGAACTGCTGCCATGTGTAAATAGCACCACCTGAAAGTCTGCTATGGCATAAGTAAGAGAACAAAATTTTTACAATAAAATACCTCAAAATAAAATAACAGCTGTATTCTATAAACATTTAAGTACATACTCGAAGAAATCTTTTCCTAATTCATGAAAGTAATGAAGATTGAGACCAAATGTTATAAGTGGAGTGCTCACTGATTGAAGGCAGACATTTTCTTTTGTTTATGTTTTGATTTGGGGAGTTCAACAAAGGTCAACTTGAAGGAGTCCAGCAGAAGAAGTATGGAAGGACAAAAGAGTGTCTCCCAATATCAAGATGTATGTGTTACTGTAATGGTTTGGAAAGAAAATATGATATTCTCCTATGTAGAATGCACTGCAAAGTCATACATTGTAGTTGAATAAATATATTTACAAACCCCTTGCACTGTAACCCCTTTTATCCCATGCATCAATTTGATAGTGATTAAATTGTTAAATTTGTCTGGTTTATCAATAAGTACATTAGCTTTGTTTAACTCTTGGACACCAATACACTCATGATATCTGTTGGAGAAGAAATAAGGGTAACTGTAACCTGTCACTGCAATAAACCATCTAATGTACTTAAAAGTACATTGTTATTCAAAACACATCAAATCAACCTTACATAACCATTATTGCATGTACTTTCCCCAAGGAGGCTTACTGACATATTGAGATCAGAAGGGCACATCCAGAGGGTCTCACATATTTTTTTCAAGAACGCAGTACACAAACCAATCCCCAAAAGATGACAAGTGAGCTCCATTTGACACAGAAAATTTGGGGGGGGGGGGCTCTCTTCCTTGTATGACTCTACCTCCGGCACTCAAGGCATATGCCTTTTTTCTCAAAGTTTAACTCTTTTTTCTTTTTGAAGATCCTGGCCACACATGTTCCAAACACTATCAGACAGGTAAACCTCCAAATAAGTGTATCTGCAAAAATCATGTTACATTGCAAAACATTCTTTTTAGAGTTTTAGTTGTGGACCTTTCATGCTTCTTACTTCCAACTATAACACTTAATTTATTGATTCATGGGTGAATAGAAAAGTCCTGCCATAATCAACATTTTGAGTTCCATAAGCCTTCAAAACAGCTCCAATAAAAGTGTCAAACATCAGATTGGTGGCTTTATACAGAATATTCATTAGGTTGTTGCTCGATAAGTAATAGAAACAAAATCTTCACAAGAAAATTCTGCAGCAATACAATTGAGGGTATTAGCAGGCACTCTGCAACAAATTGTAACAAATCAACTAGTTATAAACAAAATTTTCTAACTCAAAAGAGTGAAAAAGTACCACAACTCTGAAAAAATGTGGGAAGAAACACATGCTACAGCAGCTACACAGGCATTGTTTCTCCATGATGCTCGATCACAAAACCAAATATCCTTCAAATTGGAGTAGCAATGGTTGAGATACAAGAGGGAATGTTGGTACATGCAATGATGAATGGGTAAGACTAAGATTAAGAGAACAGGGGGTCACCACTGCACGACCCTAGATGCACCTTTGATTTTCCAACTTCCACTAAGTTCCAGGTCTGGGGCATAATAATCGCAACACACCCAACTTATCAGTTCATAATTTCAGTTAAATAAAAGAAATTATCAATTTGAATTAAATAATAGATGATGTAAAAATATTTGGCTTCCTTCGCCTTCTCGTACTATTTAATTACCACAAACAATATCAGTTTGATGCCGACAAACGAAACTGAACGCATGTGGTTTGATTAAAAAGTAACTCGGCATGAATAATGAAGAAATTGCGAATATTTCGTGTATTTCATTTATTTAAAAGCCAATTGCAGCTAATATTGACCGTGCATTCGATAATTCGTTTCGGTTTTGACCACACAGCCACGCTGACACTCCGTGACAGCGGTTATGTTTATTGTGATATGCAAATTGGGGGATGGTTTCCGGTGAAGGAGATTTGTCACATTTGTCAGTGTAAAACGATAAAAAAAACCACTGATCGACGCTTGTATTACTATGGTTGGTTGGAAGAAAAAAATAAATTCTCAGCATCGTCCAAGCGCACCTTATTTAAAAGCACGAATGCATCATTTTCAACCCATCTTCAATCGGTCCTTTGCAGACATCAAGCATACCCGTCTTCAAATTCCATGGTTACTAGGACGTAAATAACTTCGCAGCGACAGGGGGAAATTAACACACTCAATATAGTTCCAGGTCACTTGGAATATACTTCGTGAAAAAGTGATTTCTGAAGCATTCTGCTTACTTTGTTATGAATATTGCCTTATTTTATGTGTATCGTCCCGATTTTATATACTCGGTTATTTTTTTTACAAGTGGTTCATGTTGTCTTTCTAGTGCGCAATAATTCAGATTTTTTGTCAACAAAAAAGTTCAGACGGCCTGTAAACACGAGAGGGAATTTCGAACCATATTTTGCAGTTATGACATTAACAGCTCAAGTACTTGCTGTCACCTGTTTGCAAATCCGCTCATACATTGTCTCGAACAAATAAAGGGCGTGATCACGTCCTTGCATTCTCACGATTGCCCAAATTGAGTATTTCTGCAAGAACCACATCGTAATCACATGACCGGAAAAACATCGTTGAAACATGGCCACATCCGGAACATCAAAAATTTGTGTTGGTGTTATTACATTCAAACGTCAAAACCCACCAGAGTGTGTGTCAAAAAAATGCTTTCTCCGAGTCTGTAGTATGTTATCATTATATTGAGGACAAGGCTTTCGAATTACCGATTATTTTGTGGTTTTACCGGTTCGTTACTTATGCCATTTGCAAATTAATCTTCTTCAAAATCATAAAATTCACTTTTTGTCCTGAAAAAAAATATATGTACCTTTTCTATGCACTTTACTCATTATTTTGATATATAATTTGCCTTTCCTTACTTCTCTTATCTGTTTCTGAGGCAGTGGGAAAAATGTCAAAAAATTGACCAAAGTTAGGTTGGACGACCCCTTAAGCAAACAAACATATAAACTTAAAAAAGAAATCGCCCTCTGTCCTAGCTCAACTGTACAAATTTCATAATGCTCAGCACATTTTACCTGCGTCGCCAGCGGCAGAGCAGGTCTAGTAACCGCTCGACTCCGTCCGTCAGTCCGTCTGTCCGAAACACTTCTTCCGTCAAAGTTTTCTTGGCTTCTATGAAAGAGAATGATTTTATATTTGGTCTGCTGCTTCATAATGATGAGTTGTATCGTGTCAGCAATTTTCCGATCTGCAGTGCAGCCACTTCCAGTTTGCCGATACTTTGAAATTTTACTGTACCCACTGAACATTGAAATTTTTCGTCAAACTTTTCTCGGCTTCTACGCAAGGGATTGATTTTATATTTCTTCTGGAGCCTGATAATGATCAGTTGTATCGTGTATGCAATTTTCAGATCTGCCGTGCAGCCACTTCCTGTTTGCCGATTCAATTGCATGCAGCGACGCAGGTCCAGACCCGGTATTGGTCTTGGCTTGTTTTTTTTCTGTCCAAATGTGTGTCAAGTTGTCCTTGGTTTGGTTTATAATAATTGTTTCCACCAGATCTCTGAAAAGTTGTTTTATAATTTCCCCATATTGTGCAATGACAGTTATGTATCTCTCTCAGAATAACTGCCATTGCATAATCTGTGGACGTTTACTTGTTTACAATCATCCTCTGATACAATTATTTCGGCATGACATCACCCTCGAAAGAAAAAGATAACAAATAAATAAGTAAATAAATAAATTAATTAATTAAATAATTAAACGATGAGTAAATTAATGTTATTTCGCACTTTGTTCCAACTCAGGTGTACCAGTTTCGTCGGCTGACAGAGTATAGCTGTCATTGTATAGGCATTAGTGTGTGGATATTCATTTGTTTGCTTTGTTTGTTTTGTTTATTTAGTCACGACCATAACAAAGATACATTCATTTCGGAATGTAATCACCCTGAAAATAAGTTTTAAAAAAAAAACAATTATTATAAAAATGAACAAACAAACAAAATTCGCTCTCTGTTCTGGCTCAATTGTACCAATTTCAGCAATGCTCAGTACATTTATTCTATCAGAATGTGTGTCAAGCTGTCCTTGGACTGGTTCACAATAATTGTTTCCACGAGATCTGTTTGTAGCGTCCCTTCAAGAAGTTGTTTTATAATTTCCACACATTGTATAATGACAGTTATATACCACACAGAGAATAACTTTCATTGCATAATCTGTGGACATTTACTTGTTTACAATCATCCTCTGATACAATTATTTCGACACGACATCACCCTCGAAAGAAAAAGATAACAAATAAATAAGTAAATAAATAAAAAAATAAATAATCAAACGATGAGTAAATTAATATTATTTCGCACTTTGTTCCAACTCAGCTGTACCAGTTTCGATAACGCTCAGTAAAGTTGAGCTATACAAATGTGTGACAAGTGTTTTATTGTATTGATAACCTGATAGTTTATATTTTGCCCTCCTTTTAAATCATTATCGCAACCCTCAGCCTTGTAGAAGTGTTATTGCTGTCAAACGCTGTAATGTATGGATTCGGTTGACTTGTCAACGGTATTTATAGGAAATTATAAATGTGTTACAATGAAGTCCCCCACTCACCATTCCATAACTATATCATTTCCCAGCCCAGCCTATGACTGTCATTGTACAGTGTGAGGATGTGGTTTTGATATATTTGTGGAATGTCCCAGTAAGAATTCCGGGAGGTGAAACACTGTTTGCTTACAGAAGCATAGAAGTCATATTCTTATGGCAAAATAGAACCCAGTCAACAAAACCCGGGATGGAAGCCATCTTTAATAGGTGGCATGGGTGTAAACTACTGGCTTATCCCAAATACGGTTGATTCGGAAAAATGTTACCGTCATGAGTTGTCAGGACACCTGAGGCCCCTTAAGGCCTGGGCTGACGTGGGGCTATTTAGTCCCGCTGATGAAGTTGCGGGAAAATTAGACCAACGTGGAGGGTCGGAATCCAAGTGTCGCGAACTCGGCGCAGGGAGCTGAGTTAGACCGACGCCGTGATTCCTTCTCTGTCAAATTGGCCTGCAATAGGTTCGATTTCCGTTAGGTGTGATTCCTAATCACTTCAGGCTGTGTAATGGAAAGAATGATTTAAAGTAACAACGATTCTTTTATTTACACATAAAAATAAAGCCGTTTCAATATTTCAACAATCAACAATTCGATTCTTTTCACAGAAAATGGGTTGCTAGGGTTAAATAATTCTCAACAATTATATAGTCATTCTATAGCCATGTACTGGCGCTATAGTCTACACACTGGAAATGTTACTACCGTGAGCTCGCCATAAGAGCTTCACAAATCTGAAAGGTTATTACTGTGAGCTCGCCATAAGAGCTTCACCCGCTTAGGTTCAAATGTCAACGTCTGCGCGTAACTGTACCTCTGGCTGTCGGAGGGTTCCGACCAGCAATGTTCGTCATCTATAAAGCCACCGTACTTCTGATTTGGGTCAGATATTGTCTACTCATACCTTATGTGCCTTTTGAAAGTCCTCCGTGAAAGTCCTGTTGAAATATTCACTGTTCCTGGTTGAATTCACGATTCACAAATGCCCCTTTTTGTGCTAGGGCGAAATTGTCACTCACACCGATCTCCAGTCGGTATTACGATGCTTCGACAGCAAAACAAACAACTCAGAACGCAATCAGTCTGACGCTTCAAAGGGTTAATACGCACAATACAATTAACCTACACTTCTGACTATTGCAGGCTGATACCTGCTACTCGACAACCTAAACTTTAACGTTCCACCTGGGTTTTCCCTCTCAACGAATTTGGCCCTGTAGCCGCCTATCAACCTTAAGCTAAATCAATCGTGGAATGCCCTGTCTGGCGATATTCCAGCCGTTTCAGGGACCTGTGATCGAAGGTACCCCTATGCCAGGAAACAGAGTCGCCTGCCCTGGACTTCACCAACGTGTATGTGACCCCAAGTGTGTGTCTTATGCTCCGCTCTTCAAGGTATATATACTTTTTACCCTAAAGTGTCAGGTGGATAGACGCTCATCTGTCCATCTGTCAAAACGGTGGGAGATGACGTATATCGAGGCAGAATCAATACAAGTCATCTCGCGCGTGACTTAACGGTGATTTCACTTGTCGAGAAAACCGATTCGTTCCTGCCATCTCATTGCAAAACTAATGATCAGGTGACGACACGACAGACATTTCTATCTGTTAGAATCTCGTTTCTCAATTGGCCGTGACGATATCGTGCCACCAACCGATTACGTCTCGTAAGACTCGCGGCTACTGTATACGTTAAATGAGATTAGACCTTATCTAACATACCGTTTCTCCCCTGGGTCCCCGCGCTGAAGCTGGATATACACCACGTGTGTTTTTTCCATGTCCAGCTTCACAGGGAAGTGAAATTCACGTAGGGTTTTCGCCTTGATGTGGAATATCTTTTGAATTTACACTATCTTTAAATATGAGGCCCCTTGCCCCTATATTTAGGCTGGCTTTGCCCTGACAACTCCCTTCCCGAGAGAAACACCCTGTGTATCTCTTAAAACACAAGGGGCAAAGCCACGCACGCTCGCCTCTCACACCTTTTTACAATCTACCCATCATGTTCAAGACTACAAAACTGTACCCTAGTGGTCGTGGGGGCTCATGACCGGGCTCATGCGTCGGCCATGTCGATTCCCACGACACACACGCCACCACATGCTCCCGTCTTGCGGGTTTACATATGGAGAGTAGCCTTATCCTTAGATTTGCAGCACTCTCTCTCTCTCTAATACTATATATTTACACCTAAACATACACATTTTATACACATTCGCCCATTTTGCAAACAGTTCACTTGGCACTCACTCCGACGAGTAACACCGTCCGCGCCTTTGCGTCAGATAGGTTAATTCCAACGGAGTGTAACTTCACCTCCCATTCCCGTATGTCTTGTGAAAGGGCAAACGACCCCTGTATTATGTTGAGCCTCACCTTCTCAAAGCTCAACCAGGGGATTAAAATTGTGCCCCACACTCACACATTCAA
This sequence comes from Pictodentalium vernedei, assembly GCA_031216915.1. NCBI lineage: Eukaryota > Metazoa > Mollusca > Scaphopoda > Dentaliida > Dentaliidae > Pictodentalium > Pictodentalium vernedei. The sequence goes on along the minus strand of CM062291.1, from coordinate 390,722,831 downwards.
CACACAGATTTCCCGACCGCGCCTTTGCGACAGACGGGGTTAGTGTATCCCACACTTACAAAACTCGACACACAGGCTCCCCCGTCCACGCACACGCGACGAACGGGGCAGTGTATCTCACATTCGCACTCACAACCAACTCTAGTCAGCAGTCAGAGCAATAATAATACTAAAATAAGAAAATTCCTTCCGGGCCTTAACACCGGGTTTACGAAACTCATACCGCTATCCTTGGCGGCTGAGGTAATCGGCCGCCACGTTATCTTTGCCCTTAATGGCCTCGATCCTAAACCGGTAATTTTGCAGCAGGAGGGACCATCTCATTATCCTGCTGCTTTCTACCTTACATTTCTGGATGTATGTGAGCGGCTTGTGGTCCGTGTGGAGCACAAACTCTCGGCCGTACAAGAAGTTTTGAAACTTCTTCACGGCAAACACCAGTGCCAAACATTCTCGTTCGATCACTGAGTAGTTTTGCTCCATCGGGAGGAGTTTCTTACTGGCGTACGCTACAGGGAAGTGGCCGTTGGTGTGTTCCTGTAGCAGGGCAGCTCCCACCCCCGCATCGGACGCGTCAGTCTGGACGACGAATGACTTTGAACAATCTGGGAGTCGCAAGACCGGTGAACTGACCAAGATATCCCTCAAGGTGTTGAACGCCCGGTCTTGGTGGGGTCCCCAGTTCACCTTGTTGGGTTGTCCTTTCCTTGTAAGGTCGGTCAAGGGTGCGACTACCTCCGCAAAATTGGGCACGAACTTCCGATAGTAGCCAGCTAAACCCAGGAAGGATCTTACTTGACGTTTGGTCTGGGGTGGTTTGGCGTCACGTATTTTCCCCAACTTCTCCTCGTCCATTGTTACTTTCCCCTCACCGACCTTATGACCCAGGAACTCTATGGTCCGGAAACCTATCAGGCATTTCGAAGGTTTCATGGTGAGTCCGGCCTTTCGCAGCTTGTGAAAAAGGGACCGGAGGACGCTGACATGTTCTGCCCAGGTCCTTGTGTTGCCCAGGATGTCGTCCACATAGTGTTCCACGCCCCTGAAATCCTCCAACAGTCTCCTCATCATACGATTGAACGTGGCCCCGGTGTTCACCATCCCAAACGGCATCTTTTTAAACTGGTAGCAGTCGTGGTGAAAGCGGCCATTGGCCGGTGTCTCGTCTCGACGGGGATTTGCCAGTAGCCCTTACTCAGGTCGATTTTGCTGAAATATTCAGCTTGCTGCAGTTTGGACAGTATGGCCTCTATGTCACCCATAGGCTCCTTGTCAAACTTGGTGACAGAATTCAGCCTCCTGAAGTCGATGCAGAAACGGAGGCTACTATCCTTTTTCTTCACGAGGACCACAGGGGAGTTGTAGGGGGAGTTTGATGGCTCGATGACCCCCGCCTCCAGCATCTTTTTGACTTCCTCCCGCACATCCTGTCTTTTTGAGTAAGGGATGCTGTAGGGCCTCACCCTCGCTGGGTCCGACGTCGTGAGCTCTATTTTGTGCTCGGCCAGATGAGTGGTTTCGGGACTATCGGAGAACACGTCCCCGAACTCCTGCAATAATGCCAAGGCTTCTTGCCTCTGACAGTCGTCCAGTGCATCGCCGATGCGTACGTCCCTATACGTTTCAGTTCCGTCGACCTCCCCAAGAACAAGCAGGTTTTCGTCATCTACGACGCCGGCCTCGTCGTGGTAGTCGCTCTCGATGACGGCCATAGCCGCGGCCTTTTGGGGCACCGAGGGGTTGGGGTTGCCCTCCCCAGCCTTAACAGGGGTTGGCTCTCCCTCCCTCTCGCGGTATAGTCTGAGCAGGTTGGCGTGGTAGACCTTGCTCTTCCCCTCTACGTTCACTCGGTAGTCCGTCCTGCTTATGACCTCAGTGACGTCGAAAGGCCCTCTCCACTGGAGTAGCAGCTTGTTGTGCTCAGTTGGGAGGAGCACTGTCACTTTCTGACCGACCTCGAATTGCCTTTTCCGCGTTCTCCGGTCGTAATGGTGCTTGTACTTGCCTTGGGCCTTGTGCAAGCTTTCCCTGGCCAGGCGACATGTTTCCTCTAATTTGTTCCGGAGGTCAAGGACATATTGGTAGGTGTTACGAACCTCAGGAGTCTCTGTCCCCGTCCAGAGCTCCTTCAATGCCTGCATGGGCCCCCTCACTGTTCGTCCATGAGGAGTTCGAACGGAGAATACCGGTGCTCGCTTGTGGCACCTCCCTGTAGGCAAAGAGGACGGCCGGCAGGTAGCAGTCCCAATCCTTGAGCCGCTCCTGGCACATCCTTTTCAGCATATCTTTCAGAACGCCATTGAAACGTTCGCAGAGCCCATTGCACCTTGGGTTGTACGGGGTGGTGAAGATCTGCTTCACAGACACCAACCGGCATACCTTGTCGAGCATCCCCGACGTGAACTGCGAACCTCTATCGCTAAGGATTTCCTTCGGAAAACCGAGCCTACAGAAAATCTCGAGGAGTGCTTCGGCAACTCGCTCGGCTTCGATCCTTGGCAAAGCTATCGCCTCGGGGTACCTCGTGGCGTAGTCCACGACAGTCAGGATATACCTGCTGCCCTTGTCGGAAACAGGAGAGATCGGCCCGATCAAATCCACTCCGACCCTGTCGAATGGCGCATCCATGAGAGGCATCTCTCCCAACGGTACCCTCTGGACTTTCCCCTTTGGGACAGTTTTCTGGCAGACGTCACATGACCTGCAGAACCTCGTGACGTCGCCTGTGATGCCAGGCCAGTGGAAGCTGGACTTGATTCTATCGAGGGTCTTCCTGGTCCCTAGGTGGCCCCCAACCACGGATTCGTGAGCCAGGGTCATGATCTGCTTCCTGAATTCTTGAGGCACCAGAATCTGTCGTGCCTCAATAATTGTCTGGCCACGGGGCTGCTCGTGTTCACTGTAAAGCACCCCCTTCCTTACGGATAACTTAACTCGCCCCTTACCCCTGGTGGCGACACTGTCACCACTTTTGGCGAGGTCCCAAAATTTCTCCAGTGTGGGGTCACTGGCTTGGGCGCTCTTGAGATCGTCTGTATGAACTTCGCCCACGGCTTCTGCCGGAACATTCAGTGGTTGGATGGGCCTTTTTGCCTTTGCTGCCTGGGATCTTGTAACCGCGGCGGATGCCTCGCCGGGTGCCGACCAACTGCTGTCTGGGTTATTGCTAACACCAGGGATATTTCCGATCACGAGATCATACACCGGGTCTTCCATGCACATGGCCTCCACCTCACCGGTGTAGAAAGGCGTGTCCACTTGCACCCTTGCCAGCGGAAAACGCCTAAGTGTCCCATCTTTCAACACACACAGGTGATCACACCCGGTGAGCTGTGTGTCGCTCACGAGGCGCCTCCTGATCGCAGCGCTACTGCAGCCAGTGTCGCGAAGCAACTGTACCTCCTGCTGGCCGACGTACCCGGTGTAAATATGCATGGTGCCCCCGGCGGAGGGGTGACTTTCACACATTCTGCTGATTATGGGAATAATTCTCCCACCTTCCAGCCTTAGCTGGCCCCCCTGGATGCAGTCGCGGAGAGGACTGCTTTCTGCGCCTATGGTTTGGCACAGCGCTGCAGTTTGCCTGTTGTTCCCTGGCCTCCCGCCACCCCTTCGCCTCCAGTCATTCGAGTAGGGGTCTCTCCTCCCCTTTTGCGCTGTACCCCCGGCCCCCTGATGGGGTGGTCTAGAGTTCCCAGTGGCCTTGCCTGTTGCTGCCAGCAATCTCTGGCCATATGTCCCCGTTTGTTGCAGATGAAACAAGTTGTGTCTTTGGGGGCGTTCCCATTCCGTCTGGACTGCGACGCAGGCGGATTGGGGTGGTGCTGCCTTACAGGTGCCATTGCCAACCCGTTTGCCCCACCCCTAGCCGATTTGGGTGCGTTTACACTCCCACCGTGGGCCTCGATGTAGCGTTCTGCCACAGTTGCCATCTCATCATAGGTGGGCGGACCCCTTTCCTTGATGAACATGCCCAACTCCTTGGAACATGTAGTTAAAAACTGCTCCCGGAGAAATAGATCTCGCAGGGCTCCATATGACTCATTCACTTCTGCGAGATCAGTCCAGCGGTCAAAGTACCGCCTAGCTCGGGCAAAATACTGAGGTACTGTTTCTCCCTCTCCTGCTTAATTTCTCGGAACTTGGTCCAGAATCCTTCTTCACTGAGCTGGTATCTCCGAAGGATGGCATTCTTCAGCTCACTGTAGTCGTTAAGAAATGCAGGAGGCATACTGGTATAAGCCTCGAGGGCTTTACCTGACAACAAAGGGCTCAAGCACATAGCCCATGTGTCTTCGGGCCACATTTGACTGGAGGCAAAACGCTCGAACCTCTCCAAGTACGAGTCCAAGTCATCTGTGTTTTCATTAAAATGAGCGAGATGGGGGCGTGGGGCATGAATTGCTACCTCTGCACGCCCATCCCCTGAGCGCCGACTTTCATTCTCCACATCGGCCCTTGCTCTGAGGAGCTCTAATTCTCTCTCGTGCCTCTGTTGTTCGAGCTCTCGTTCTGCCTCCCTTGCCTCCCTTGCTAATTGGGCTTCCCCCTCTCTCTCGCCTCATTTGCTAATTGAATCTCTCTCTCTTTCGCCTCTCTTGCGTCTTTCTCACGCTCTCGTTCTAATTGGGCTTCTCTCTCTCTCGCCTCATTTGCTAACTGAATCTCTCTCTCTTTCGCCTCTCTGTCTAATTGGGCTTCCTTTTTCCTCGCCTCTCTCGCATCTTTCTCTCTCTCCCTTTCTAACTGAATCTCTCGCTCTTTAGCCTCCCTTGCTGCTTGGACCTCTCTCTCCCTTGCGTCATTATGTAAGGCAATCTCCTTGGCCTCACGTTTCTGTTCATCTTTAACGAACTTCTGAAGTTCGGCCCCCTCAAGGCCCATTTCCTTGCCTAATGTTACAGTTGGGCGAGGGGTGTAACAACATCCATTTTGATTTTTCTTTCTATCTTCAACACTCGTCAGAAAGATTGAAGAAGGAAAAGAAAGAAAGAAAAAAAAATATGGCAATTAATCCTAATTTACCTGTGTAATTTAACGTAATTAAACGCCCCAAATATTCTGAAACCTACTGCAGTTATAGTGGCTCCTAAGTATCCTCTTGGGGACTACTGTATTGCGATATTAAACCCTTGAACGGCATCAGCTGACCGAACGCGTCAAAACATAAACAGAACCGCCGTTAAAATAAAACAAAATTTCCATATAGCCATTTTTTACCTTTTAGAAAGATCCTGGTTAGCGCTCGCCAATCAATGTCAGGACACCTGAGGCCCCGTAAGGCCTGGGCTGACGTGGGGTTATTTAGTCCAGCTGATGAAGTTGCGGGAAAATTAGACCAACGTGGAGGGTCGGAATCCAAGTGTCGCGAATTCGGCGCAGGGAGCTGAGTTAGACCGACGCCGTGATTCCTTCTCTGCCAAATTGGCCTGAAATAGGTTCGATTTCCGTTAGGTGTGATTCCTAATCACTTCAGGCTGTGTAATGGAAAGAATGATTTAAAGTAACAACGATTCTTTTATTTACACATAAAAATAAAGCCGTTTCAATATTTCAACAATCAACAATTCGATTCTTTTCACAGAAAATGGGTTGCTAGGGTTAAATAATTCTCAACAATTATATAGTCATTCTATAGCCCTGTACTGGCACTATAGTCTACACACTGGAAATGTTACTACCGTGAGCTCGCCATAAGAGCTTCACAAATCTGAAAGGTTATTACTGTGAGCTCGCCATAAGAGCTTCACCCGCTTAGGCTCAAATGTCAACGTCTGCGCGTAACTGCACCTCTGGCTGTCGGAGGGTTCCGACCAGCAATGTTCGTCATCTATAAAGCCACCGTACTCCTGATTTGGGTCAGATATTGTCTACTCATACCTTATGTGCCTTTTGAAAGTCCTCCGTGAAAGTCCTATTGAAATATCCACTGTTCCTGGTTGAATTCACGATTCAAAAATGCCCCTTTTTGTGCTAGGTCGAAATTGTCACTCACACCGATCTCCAGTCGGTATTACGATGCTTCGACAGCAAAACAAACAACTCAGAACGCAATCAGTCTGACGCTTCAAAGGGTTAATACGCACAATACAATTAACCTACACTTCTGACTATTGCAGGATGATACCTGTTACTCGACAGTCTAAACTTTAACGTTCCACCTGGGTTTTCCCTCTCAACGGATTTGGCCCTGTAGCCGCCTATCAACCTTAAGCTAAATCAGTCGTGGAATGCTCTGTCTGGCGATTCCAGCCGTTTCAGGGTCCTGTGATCGAAGAAACAGAGTCGCCTGCCCTGGACTTCGCCAACGAGTGTGTGACCCCAAGTGTGTGTCTTATCCTCCGCTCTTCAAGGTATATATACTTTTTACCCTAAAGTATCAGGTGGACAGACGCTCATCTGTCCATCTGTCAAAACGGTGGGAGATGACGTATATCGAGGCAGAATCAATACAAGTCATCTCGCGCGTGACTTAACGGTGATTTCACTTGTCGAGAAAACCGATTCGTTCCTGCCATCTCATTGCAAAACTAATGATCAGGTGACGACTCGACAGACATTTCTATCTGTGAGAATCTCGTTTCTCAATTGGCCGTGACGATATCCTGCCACCAACCGATTACGTCTCGTAAGACTCGCGACTACTGTATAAATTAAATGAGATTAGACCTTATCTAACATACCGTTTCTCCCCTGGGTCCCTGCGCTGAAGCTGGATATACACCACGTGTGTTTTTTCCATGTCCAGCTTCACAGGGAAGTGAAATTCACGTAGGGTTTTCGCCTTGATGCGGAATATCTTTTGAACTTACACTATCTTTATATATGAGGCCCCTTGCCCCTATATTTAGGCTGGCTTTGCCCTGACATAAGTAATATATAAACACAGGCACTTTCCAATTGCTTGTAACAAGGGAAAATTACATAAACAAGATATTATCTGCGATTGATTGAATATGTTACATGAGCAATGAAAACAAATGTTTCTGCTCCGGTTTCAATTTTTTTCCTCCTCCTTTTTGCTTCTCTTGAAGACCTTAGGGTGGCATCAAGCACTCATGCAGCTATTTAAGTATTGCAGGGGCAGTGATGCATACATACAGTCAAATCAGTATGTGTGCATCACTGTTGCTATAGCGGCTGCCCACTACTAAGGGAGGATGACATTAAACATCAAAAAGTACATTAGTATGGAAGAAAACAAACTATAAACCTTTGCTATTGTTTTGTTTATTGACAATTAACCCTCTTATGATAAACCGAGCCCCAACTAAAATTGTAATCACAAACCCATGATAACATAGTCACTTCCTAAGATTATGATAGAATCCCCCCCCCCCCCCCCCACTACAATTAAACCTCATACCATATATATTTTGCCCTCCTTTTAAATCATTATCGCAACCATCAGCCTTATGCTCGTGTTATTGCTGTCCAACGTTTTGTTGTGTGGATTCGGTTGACTTGTCAACGGTATTTGTAGGAAATTATAAATGTGTTACAATGAAGTCCCCCCCCCCCCCCCCCCCCACTCACCATTCCATAACTACATCATTTCCCAGTTTGTGACTGTCATTGTATAGTGTGAGGATGTGGTTTTGATATAATCGTGGAATGTCCCAGTAAGAATTACGGGAGGTGAAACTTTGCTTGCTTACAGAAGTATAGAAGTCCTATTCCAAGGGCACATTAGAACCCAGTCAACAAAACCTGGGGTGGAAGCCCTCTTTAACAGGTAGTATGGGTACAAACTACTGGCTTATCTCCAATACATTGATTCGGAAAAATGTCACCATCGTAAGAAATAAATGAATAAATGACGAGTAAATCAAGAATAATTTTCTCTCTCTTGTAGCTTAACTGTGTACCACTTCATTCACTCATAGCAAAGTTGCTAACTGGTTGGGGGCTTGTTAATTTTTGGTGGTCTGATTTTAACGTCCCAAATTTGCTCTGTTACAAATTGTTGGAGAGTACACACAGGCACTCTCTAATTGCTTGTAACAAGAGAAAATTACATAAACAAGATATTATCTGCGATTGATTGAATATGTCATAAGAGCAATGAAAACAAATGTTTCTGCTCTGATGTCAATTTTTTTCTTCTTTTTTTTTGAAGCCCTTAGGGTGATATCAAATACTCATGCAGCTATTTCAGTATTGCAGGGGTAGTGATGCACACATACAGTCAAATCAGTGTGTGTGCATCACTGTTGCTATCGCGGCTGCCCACTACTAAGGGAGGCTGACATTAATCAGCAATAAGTGAACTGGTATGGAAGGACACAAACTACAAACGTTTGCTATTGCTCTGGTTACTGACAATTAACCCTCTTATGATAGACCGAGCCCCTACAAAAATTGTAATCACAAACCAATGATAAGATAGTCTCTTCCTAAGACTATGATAGAGCCCCCCCCCCCCCCCCCCACACACTACAATTAAATAGAAAGCTACTCCCACTGCACTAACCTCCCCATCCCGACGTACAAAGTCCTATATTATCGCATCATATGTTGTTGTTGATTATTTGTTACTGCAATTGTTGACTAAATCATAACTATAACTGTTTAAGTTTGACAGGCAATAAATAGCTCCCATCATTGATTCAACCCCCAACTTGCAATATCACCGACATGCCTCGACCGGCCTCTATATTTCATACGGTACAAGCAGGCCATGACATGACCTCGCTTGTCAAACATGGTTATTTTCGAAATGTTACATAAGCACAACAACTGTAGTCTTGTAGATAAACCAACTACTTGCTTGTAACTGCAATCTTAATTTTGTTTTACAATTTCTGTCAAATCAGTAGTTCTCAATTATATTATACATGAGAACTTCTGATCAGCGTTTTCTCTCGGCGTGGTACAACTGTAATATTAATTATCAAGCACCTCGTTTAACACGAACCTGGTGCATTTTGTATTAAAAAGTGTTTTCAGAGTTTTCTCTAGGGGTGGTACAACTGTAATATTAATTGTCACATAGTTATGACGTCACGCCTTTGTTAAAAGTGTGTGATATATTTCGAAGAGTTGGTTAGAGCATGTGTGATATTCAACATATATCGCCACACTTTTACCAATCAAGGAACAATAGACAGTGATTGTGAAACCTGTCAGTTCTAATACAAACACAGCCGAGAGGAAAGATTAAGGGCACCTGTGCTAAAATGTTTTGAACAGAGAAACGAGAATTTACCTGACTTTTGATTTTATTGAAAGAGTTAAAGAAAGAAATCCACACCCGGGTGTAAATGATAAATGGAACGTTTAATTTCTCGCTCAACCTTTTGAGCGCAATGACGAAACGGAAAAAATGAAGTAATATCACTTGCTTTCCATCAATCTTCATGTGTCTTGCAAGTTTGGCTTAAGAAATTAACTAATTAAACGGGAATGGACACGTGTCAGACAAGGGTTCAGTGGAGTGTTTGATTGTTCGTGTTTTGATTGTTTGTGCAAACATCAATGTGACAAGTCGGTTACAGCACAAAAACTCGTGACATTGAACATACAATCGCTCGAGCTAGTTACTCGGACAAGTCCTCGTTAACTAACTCTCGCGATTGTATATTCAATATCACTCGTTTTCTATGCTGTTACCTATACTTATCAAGCACCTCGTTTACCACGGACCTGGTGGGTTTTTTTTATTAGAAGGAAAACGACTTCATGTGACACAATTGGACTTTATTAAGTTGCCACATTAAGGCACAAGTTAGTCCTATAATGGTTTATCGTCCCCTGAGCACTAATGTGCCTAATGGCATGTAGAGCACATTACTGCACTGGTTATTTTCTATTTTCTAACTGGTTTATCTCATTCAAAACAAGAGTCCGTATTGATTGAATTGACTGACCCTGCTAACGCCATGTTGAGGCACTATCTGACCCTGCAATGATTTATTGTCCCCCCTAACCCCTGGGTTTGAATGTTGTCTGCGTGCCTAAGAGGGATGTGGAGAAGGGGGGGTGGTGTGGGGTGTATCACCCCACCCACCCCAGCTAGGAGTACTTTTTTTAATTGTTGGAAAAATATATAATCAATTTAAGAGATATCACCCAGCGCTGCTGTGCAACCACCTGTCGGAACTTACACCGGTGAGACCCCCTTCCTCGCTAGCTGAAACCCTCTAGCAACATCCCTGGTGCCTAGTGACACATGGGTCACATTGAAGCCCAGGGGGAGTCGTGTCTCTTCAGCCACGGTTTTATACTGAACCAATTACAACTGTGATAAGTAATAAATGTTGTAATTCTTACTTGAATCGCGCGAAGCGGTCGCTAATTTGCCTATTCAAAATTGTGATTGAACAAAGGGGAGTTCATTGTCTATTGGTAACTGTACAAAGTTTACAGTATATTGATTATGGAACAGTCTAGAATCATTGTGGAACGTTAGGTACATTGTGGGGGCGCACCCCATTAGCAAACCCTTTAGCAGTTGCATAATTGAATAATCATGTTGAATGGATAGCACTTTCAAAACACATACCAATCCTAGTACCATCGGTGCCAAATTGACATATTTATTGCATTCGGTTTGACTAAATTGCATTGCATTGAATACAAACCATGCAACTTGTCGGTAATTAACCCGATACTCACTGCATTCCCATAGCTACCTTGATCTGCACGAATGTGGTGTCCGTACGTACAATATATCCACGTGGTCTGCCCTGCCTTGTTTGACAAAGCTCCTCGAGGTGTGTCAAACAGGACATGGTAGACTCAATTGGCCCACAGAATATAGGAAAGCGATCCATTTTCTGATAATCGTAATCGAATATTCATGTTAGCTGAATAATTCTTACTGATCGAGTGGCTTTTCGAATGAAACAGGTCGCTGCTCCACAAGGTAACGTACAAAACACCAAACTGGATTAAAAAAAGATCGTACATTTATAAAAAATATTCTTCAGACCAAACCAGCGGAAAATCAAACCTGGCTTTCTTGAGTAGAATGTCCAGATTTATTTTACTCTGCAATCTATTACAATTTCTTTACTTGTTTGTAAATATATCGTATGATATCTCTCATCATCTTCATCAAACATTGTCATTATATTTTATTAGGCTTTCCCACACCCAGTTTGGGAAAGACTATTGTTATTCTTCCTTTTCAAAATTTTTCTTCTCTATTTTTTTTTTTTAATTTTTTTTTCCTCCCTGAATTTTGTCTGCTGAACTGCTCGAAAACAAGCTGAACGATTTTGACCAAATTTGGCACACTTACGTAATATCATAAAATCTAGTGAAATGCGGTATCGTCATATCTGTGAAAACGCGTGTTTTCAAAATATTCTGCCAAAACATTCAAAATTTCACCATTTTTCGAATGTCTCAAAATTGTTTTCAGTTATTTAGCTCAAATTTTCCACACATTCAGAGCATAATATGATACACCACAATCACCACTCAAATCTTTCAACTTTAACCCCCACTGGCCAAAAATGACATGAATATAGAATTTTTCGTCAAAATTGACCAACTTCAAGGGCAAATTTCTCTAATAACAAGGCTGTTGTAACAATTATTTTGGTTTGGATGGATGCAACAATGATTGCGGAAGAAAGTTACTGTTTACTTTTTAATCTCAGATTTAACTCTCAAGCACAATGAGGGTGAGAATAAGAGTACCATTTTAAAATACCAAAATTAGCCAACTTTGGTTGCTTTTCCAGCATTTTGGAAAAGGGTTAATTTCAAACACTTTTCGTGTACGTATTCACAATTGGCTACCAAGCATATTTGCTGTTGTAAGTTTGGTTGTAAAGTTTAACCCTATCCCATTCTGTATAAAAGTAGGTACCGTCCAAAAAAACCTCCAATTTTTTCAGAATTTGGTAAGTTTAGGTGACGATTTACTCAATTTTTAATTGCTTGAGCTCTGAATGTTTTCTATAGCTGCTTGCAGCAGTCAAAGTATGACAAATTTTGTTCTATATGTATTATTAAAAGTTTAACCCTTGCCAGATTTGAGATTTTCCATAAGGGTACTATCGGAATATTTTTTATTTTCGCCAACTTCAAGAGCAACTTTTTCTAATTACAAGGTAATTGTAATAATTATTTTGGTATGGCTAGATGCAACGATGATTGTGGAAGAAAGTTACTGTTTACTTCTTAATCTCAGATTTAACCCTCTAGCACAATGAGGGCGAGAATAAAAGTACTGCTTGAAAATGCCAAAATTAGCCATTTTTGGTTGCCTTTTCTATCATTTTGGAATGGGTTAATTTCAAACACTTTTCACGTACGTATTCACAATTGACTATCGAGCATATTTGCTGTCGTTAGTTTGGTTGTAAAGTTTAACCCTATCCCATTCTGGATGCATAAAAGTAGGTACCGTCCAAAAAATTTCCATTTTTTTCAGAATTTGGTAAATTTAGGTGGCGGTTTACTCCATTTTTAATTGCTTGAGCTCTGAATGTTTTCTATAGCTGCTTGCAGCAGTCAAAGTATGACAAATTTTGTTCTATATGTTATTATTAAAAGTTTAACCCTTGGCAGATTTGAGACTTCCCATAAGGGTCCTGTCAGAATAATTGTTATTTTCCCCAACGTTTACATGCACTTTCTCAGCACTGGAGCCATATTGTCTCATAACCTTTTCCATGAGAGGATTGGGCCTTCATCCAAGAACAATTTTGCTGTTATATATTTTATTCAAAGTTTTAACCTTCACCCAGTTTTCGGGCCTTGAATTTGAGTGCCCTAACATTCTTCATAAAATTGGCTAATTTGGAGCTCTCTTTTTTCCATTTTCGAAAGGAATATCGAAAAATGATTTACATGCTCGTATTTACAATTGCCTACCGAGCATATTTGCTGTGTAAGTTTGATTGTAAAGTTTAACCCTATGCTCGTTCTATTTGCATAAAGAAAGGTGCAGTCCAAAAAAACTCTCGTTTTCTCCATTCCTAATTGATTGAGCGCTGAACGTTTTCTATGGCTGTATGCAGCAGTAATGGAATGACAACTTTTGTTTTATATGTCATTATTAAAAGTTTAACCGTTGACAGATTCGAGACTGCCCATATGGGGATGGGCGGAATAATTTTAATTTTCATAAAATCACTGAATATTGATAAGCGTGCAGTGGAAGTTTGGAATAGAATATCCGAAAATGCTTTTGAAATTCGGATTCACAGTTCAATTCCAAGAATATTTTCTGTTATAATGTTGCTGTAAAGTTTAACGCCATCCCTGTCTCAGATGCATAATGGTAGATGCCGTCGAAAAAACTCATTTTTTCAGAATTTCCTAGGTTTAAGTGACAATTTACTCCATTCCTAATTCATTGAGCGCTGAATGTTTTCTATGCCTGCATGCAGCAAGCATAGCATGACAACTTCTGTTTTATACGTCATTATCAAAAGTTTAACCCTTGGCATATTTGTGAGTTCCCATGTGGGTATAGTCGGAATAATTGTTATTTTCGTAAAATCAATCCCTGAATATATTGGTAAACGTGCAGTGGCCTTTCAGTGGTGCTACATGAAGCCGCAAATAGTTAAGGTTGAAAAGTTCATCAAATACACAAATATAATACCTAACACAGCCGCTGACAGGTAAATAATGAATGGAAAAGTCGTTGAGTTGAGAATAAAGTAGGGACGAATCGTGCCCGCGGTTTCCACCTGATCCACGGTATTTCCACGCGGTCTCGGCACTTGGCAAAGATACTAAACTGTCAGGCAGGGACAGAAGGAAACATTCTGAGAATTTCAAGTTGCTGCCTTGCATGATCGGGACATAATTGGAACATATCCGACACTGTATCTGCCGGATATATTCCAATTATGTCCCGATCACTTCACCCCGACTGTCCGCATGGGGACACCATGACGCCGTGTACTAAGGCATACTGCATGTCGATGGTGCGCATGTCTTCAACCAATCTAACCCTGCCTGTGCTACAGTGCGGATGCACTATGTTGGGGAGCTGGCAGCTGCTCGTCATTGCTCGATGGTTCTCTCTGGGTACTCCGGCTTCCTCCACCCAAACAACTGTCACCGACATAATATGACCTTGGCTGATAATATGTCGTTAAAACCTAATAAATAAATAAATAAATAAATAAATCCAGTACCAGTTTTGCTCGTACAAATATTAGTACCGTCAGACAAAATTCATTTTCTGATTAATTTCGTACTTTTCTGTACTCACCTTCCCTGAGTAAGATTGGTATACCTTTTCAATCTCAGATTTAACCCTCAAGCACAATGAGAGTAAGAATAAGTGTACCATTTGGAAATACCCAAATTATCCAACTTTGGTTACTCTCTACTATCATTTTGGAATGGGTTAATTTGAGACACTTTGCTTTGCTATATGCAGAGATGTTTAATCAATAAATCCGGCTTTAGTTATGTTCTGGGACTTAATGAAACATGTGCTTTGGCCACTTAAAAATAGCACTGCCTGCAAAAAATGACTCATACTCACTTGTCCAAAAACAAAAAGGAAAGAGCCCTTTGAGATTTTCATAACTGCTTTCAAAAATCAATGGGGAACATATATGTTATATGTTTTGGTGTTCCGTGTTATCCAACACCAGTGTGGCCGTACAAATATGAATACCGCCAGGAAAGAAAGCACATTTTCTCAGTGGTAGACTGTTTGACTTCTATGATAGAGGTTCCGTGTTTGATCCCTATCTGGGACGACCCACGTAATGTCCTTGGGCAAGGCACTTTATCCCGGTTGCCAACATGGGGGCACGATGATGCCATGTACTAAGGCGTACTGCATGTCAATGGTGCACATGGCTTCAACCGCTGGTACCCTGCTTCAGCGGAGCTTGAACATAATTAGAATGTTGAGCTGACAGTTGCTCGTCGATGCTCGGTGGTTCTCTCTGGGTCCTCCGACTTTCCCCACCCGTAAAACTGTCCGATCACGATTAGCCATTGTGGATAGGTATGTGACCGCAAAACACCAATAAATAAATACCGTCAGGGAAACCCTCTGTGAAATCCTTATGTCAATAAATAGCAAAGTAGTAATGCAATGCAAGAAATATTAACAAGCTGCTCAACATCCCTTTAATCAACTCATTTTGACTTGCCCTGCACCCATCACTGTGTATACTAGCTCTCTAGATGGTTTAATTGTACATATTCTTGACAGCACGATTATGAATTCTTATTTCGAAACTTAAAATTGCTCACTAGAACCTTATTTACCAGTACTTAACTTCGGAACTAATCTCGGAACTTGCCCTCGCCTCTTCATACAACACTATGGCTAACAAGATTACTCTGGATGAGATTCAAAGCAACGATTCTTTTGATTTCGTCAGTAAGTTCAATACAACTGTCACTGGTAATTCCAATGATGAGCCCCATCCAGCATTCGCTATTGATAGAAACTGTTGCGAGTACTACAGCCCGAAAGAATTTGAAATGACTGTAGTAAATGAAAATAAAACTCTGTCTTTACTCAACATGAATTGTTGAAGTCTGAACGCTAACTGGGACAACTTCCACAACATAATTTGCGATCTCCAGCCATCATTCAACTTTCTAGACATTGTTGGAATAACAGAAGTTTTTGAAGTCGGAAATAATGAGTACACCCTTGAAGGCTATCATCCGCTAGAAATCCGCCTGCGTCCCGACCGAGACGACGGCCGAGGAGGAGTTGCCATGTTCGTAAAAGAGTGTATAGGCTATAAAATCCGTAATGATCTCTCAGTTTTTATCCCTTATGTTTTTGAATCCTTGTTTATAGAAATTACTTCCAAACATAAATGTATAGTTGGTATAATTTATAGACCTAACACAGCCCCGAAAGCAGACCTTGACTTGTTTCTGGAAACGCTTATACAGTTGATCAGTAAGATAAATAATGAAAATAAAAATGCCTTCTTGATGGGAGATTTTAATATTGATCTTCTCAGTTTTGGTAGCAATAACAAAACTAATCAATTTATTGATTTAATGTTTAGTGCAGGTTTCATGCCCGTCATCACAAAACCAACATGAGTTACAGATTATTCTGCGACACTAATTGACCATATATTGTGCACAGAAATGAAAATAACAAAGCAGGAATAATCATCACAGACGTGAGCGATCACTTTGCGACATTTTATGTCGACGAGATTGTACATCGTAGTTACACATGTAAAGAAAAATTTGAAAGATCATTTAATGAGGAGAACTCAATGAGATTCAAAAACATTCTGCCTTTTTGCGACTTCTCAAATATATATAATGCAACTTGTCCTAATGAAGCGTATGAAAATCTGACTGACAAACTCCACCAAGCCTTCAATGTCGCCTTCCCCTTGAAAAAGGTATTTGTTTCCCCCAAACGGGTAAAACGCGAGCCATGGATGACTGCCGGTCTGCTACAATCCTCACTAAATAAGGAAAAGCTTCTTAGAAAAAAACTAAAAAATCCCTCAAACTACAATGTTGAACAATATAAAAAACACTGTTGTATTTTCAATCGCCTGAAATGTACTTTGAAGACAGAATACTATAACTTTGTAGTGAATAAACATAACGTCAAGAAGACGTGGGAAATTCTTCGCAAAGCCATAAACAGATCAAATCGCACCCCAAACCTACTTAGTGTAACGAAATGCCCTCCATGGAACACATAGGGGTAATATATTTTGGCCTGGGAGTCTTGGCTCCCTAAGTGTTAATAAGAGTGGCTAAGTCCCACTTGGTAATAATTCTCTGAAGAGTAAACTTTAATAAATATGAAAACTGTTCTCAAATACTTCTTAAAGGCACGGCTATGCTATCATGCTATTTTACAATATTCGGATGTCTAATTAAACTTATATAACAGTGCAAACAGTGCAAACGAACTACACGTTCAGTTCTCACACTCTTGCACGTAAACACCAGATGCAGTCTGACCTGCGCTAACCTCATCAAAATGTTTTTGACAGTAATTAGCACTGTGTTCTAACCTGACTTAACCTCGATACACCAAGTTCTACTTTTAGAGGTGGGAACTTGGTAAATAAGCACGTACATTAATAAAATACGGGCGTCATATGATAAATTACTAACCTTGAGAATAAACTCGAGCAAGCTTAATAAATGCAAACCAACAGCATGCCAATGTCATGTTAGTGTGAGAATCCATGCTGATAGCACAGGATACCCCCGCTATCCCGGGATGGAGATGAAGGGTTATGAAACACCTCTCCGCCATCTTGGGGTATACGTGGTGTTTTGTGGTATCAACCTTGCCATTGTGCTCTTGTGGACGTGACTAGCTGCGCTCTCAGAGTCACGTACACAACAGTATAAATACTGGCGGAGAGACCCGAGGACTTCACTTCTCTCTGGGTTTCCAACACGTACAAGAACTTGAAGTCACTCTCCTATTTTCGTGAAGGAACGCTGCCAGGCCAGACTACAGATGGAGATGGAAGACATGCTGAGAATGACTGAGTATTTTCTGATTTAATTTCATTTTGTCTATTTTCGAGTCTTGTATACCAGAGAGAAACAAGTGTAGACTTGGGTATTTTACACTAGGGTTTCAATAAATAGAAAACTGTAAGTACTTTTTTATGTGTTTTGACTTCACCCATTTAGTGCGGCTGCAGTACTTCAAGAACTTTAGCAGATTCCAAAGAAACTGGTTGCCTCTTGTATTAATTCTTTCAATTGGCCTGTGGCCAACATGCCACGACTGAAGTCCTAACCTAAATCCACTAGACGATCATGTTTACGGGGTATTTAACCCTGCTTCGCCACACCTAGCACCTTCAAGGAAACGAATATGGAAATAACTGACCCTGAAGAAATAGCAGAAAAATTCAACCTGTTCTTTGCTCACATCGGAAAAAATGTAAGCAAACAAACTCATAGTGTTAATCCCGATTTCTCGGATTACATCAAATTTAATAACGCCGAGTCATTTTTTATCTCACCTACCAATATACAGGAAGTTGTTCTATGTGTAAGTGGTTTACGGCCAAAAATGAGTAAGGACTGTGACAACATCTCTACTAGTCTTTTAAAAAAGATAATACCAGAAATAGCAGAACCATTAACCCATATAATTAATCTCTCATTCTCAACTGGAAAAATCCCCGATAAAATGAAAGTAGCAAAAATCATACCAATTTTTAAGTCTGGCGATCATAATCTCTTTAACAACAACAGACCAATCAGTATCCTTCCTGCTCTCTCCAAAGCTCTGGAAAAGATTATGCAATGAAAGCTGACCAATTTCCTAAACGAAAACAAGCTAATATACCGATATCAATTTCAAGGGGCATACAACATTTCATCCAATACTGCATCTTATAAATAACTTTACAGAAAGAAATGACAGACCAACCAAAGAGTGCACAATGTCAGTTTTCCTTGATTTCTCCAAGGCCTTCGACACAATAAATCACGCAATTCTGTTACAGAAACTGCAGTCATATGGGATAAGGGGTGCAGCCAATTCGTGGTTTAAAGACTACCTGTCTGGTCGTTCACAATTCGTTTCATATAGGAGTAAGTCCTCGGATTTCCAGCCTGTAGTCATGGGTGTCCCTCAAGGTTCTGTTCTCGGGCCTATCCTATTTCTCTTGTACATCAATGATATTAGTGAATCGACACTTCTGAAGATACTGTCATTCGCTGATGATACAACTGCATTCACCTCTGGTAACAACCTGGACACCTTAATTGACACTACGAATAATGAAGTGTCAAAAATAAGTGATTGGTGTGCCGCTAACAAATTCCTCCTGAACGCCAGTAAAACTAAATGCATCTTGCTCCACCCACAAGGCTCAACTAATGTTGCGGGTAGGCATGTTACTGTAAATGGCACAAGCATACCTTTGGTTAGTAACAATAATGATGATAAATTCATAAAATTTCTTGGCATCAATATGGATGAACATTTGAGTTTCAAACACCACGTCTCAGCCGTTTGTTCCAAAATATCCAGGGCCATGTATGCAATAAATAGAGCGAAAAAAATACTTCCCCTCAATGCCATGAAACCCTGTATTATACCCTGATACATAGCCATTTATTATACGGGATTCAGGTGTGGGGTCATATACCGGCTACTAAGAGAATCTTCAAACTCCAAAAAAGGCTGTTCGTATTATAGGAAATAAAAGATATAATGCACACACCGGCCCACTATTTAAAGAACTTCAAATTCTAAAATTTGAAGATCTGTACACACTGCAAGTTCTCTTCTTTATGCATGACTGGTACAATAGCAGATTACCGGAGTGTTTTAATGAGACCTTCAAAATATATACAAATCCATCGGGTATGGATACAAGACAATCAGGGAAACTCCAAACTTCTAAACCAAGAACACAATTTTCTGCCAAACTCCCGCCACACACATTTCGAAACTTATGGAATCAAATCACGCCCCCAAAGCAAATTCTCTCTAGGCCCCAATTTAAGAGAACTTTTGTTGAAGAGTTCTTTGATTCGTACCAGTCAACAGTAAATTGTATTAACCCATGGTGTCCTGATTGCTAATCGTAACCCCCCCCCCAAAAAAAAAAAAAATAAGAAACAAAAGAAAAAAAAACTGCCACCAACATATTTCTGTAACAGCAAACGCCTATAAAATATCCTTTCGTTCTTTGCCTACGTGAGAATGAGAAACGCTATAGCCCTCGCCGAATGGTTGATTAGTGTACTACTTATTGTTTTAATTATTGTGCTAATTAACAAGTCATGTCCCTTGTCTACCTCATTGTATAGTGGTGGGGACGCTACAGATGTATCAGTGGTTAATTCTCCACCCGACAAGTTTTGATAACTCGCAAATATGGGCCGCAGGGACTGCCAATGATAGAAACTATAGCCCTTACCGAATCAGTTGCTTAGTGTATTACTTATTGTATTAATTATCGTACTAAACAAAAAAAGTCATATCCCTTGTCTACATCCTTGTAGAGTGGTGAGGGGGGACGCTACAGAGGTATCAGTGGTGAATTCTCCACCCGACAAGTTTCTAATAACTGGCGAATATAGGCCACAGGAACTGGCGATGGGTTTTCGGTCGTGGGGGTTGGTCTTATCCAACGGTTCGCGGACCAACGGCTCATCGGCGCTTTTTGTATTCTATGTTCGAGGTGTTGATATGCCCACACGTACATTGGTAGCGTTTCTCTCACAAACTGTTTACGAAACCCCATAGTATCTTTCCAAGAAGAGGTTCCATCACTAAACCTAATGAGCCATCAACACAAATCTTGCTGTCATGAATATACTTTTCGTCAAAAGGGAATGGCAGGAAGACAGCCTCTCAGGCTATGCCATTTCCTTGCCGCGCATCCAACTATGACCTGTTTTATTGTTATCTTGTATATTCTTATGCTGCAAAATAAATCAAATCAAATCAAATCAATCTCAGCACTTGTTATTTGTCGGTAATAACTAAAATATGTTACAAATATTCAAATTGTAAATTTTCAATTTTTATTTATTGACTTCTTCGTTTTGTCGGCTTATTACTGTTTCATATTTTCAATAAATATTAATTGGTGCTCCATAACACCTTCAGTTGACTGATTGGTCAATTTCAAAAGAACGCTTTCTGATTGGTAATCACCGAAAAGATCCGTGTCGAATTAATGCGGTTATGACGTATGATTGTGCGCAGCTGCGACGCGTCACAGTCAAATGCACGGCGTTCAAGGTGAAATTCCGTTCTTTAATCCTTCTTTTTTATCAAAAAGATGTGTTTTTGGTAACTGTGGTATCATATGATAAACAAAGTATGTAATTCGTGTTTTGGTCACACAATATTTATGAAACTCTTCTACGAATTTTCTGTTTTGCCTCGCCAAGAGGCTCGGCAAAACGGAAAATCTTAGACTCGTTCATAAATATCGAGTGACCAAAACACTCATTCCATATCTTCAATGTATTTATTTATTTATTGGTGTTTAATGTCACATACTTATGCACAATGGCTAATCGTGACCGTGGCAGTTTTACGGGTGGAGAAAGCCAGAGTACCCGGAGAGAACCACCGAGCATCGACGAGCAACTGTCAGCTTCTCAACATTCTAACTCTGTCCAAGTTCCGCTCAAGCAGGGTTACAGCAATTGAAGACATGTGCATCATCGACGTGCAGTACGCCTTAGTGCACGGCGTCATCGTGCCCCCATGCCATGTAGACAACCGGGATAAAGTGCCTTGCCCAGTGACACAACGCGGGTCGTCCCGGGCGAGGATCGGACTCGGGACCTCCAGCATAGAAGTCCAACTGTCTACCACTGAGCCACCGCACTCCCATATCCTCTATGTATTGCCGCAAAAAAATGTGCACATTATCAATATATTCATTTTTCACAGACATCAAAATATATTCTTTAAAAAGTGTTCGACGATTGCGAGGCGTTGGGTAATAGTATTCTGTTGTTATTCAGCAATGTTTATTGATACAAATACACACTCTCTCGAATAAGATGCTGTCGATAGAGACACTTTTCTGTGTGTGGCCAATGAGCGTCCCGACAGTCCACTTGCATCGAGATCAGTGATCTGAGTTTCAAAAAGTTGCCCGAAACAAGGTCTAGAATGCGTCGTCGTAATTAGAGTCGATAAGAGAAGCATACATAAGTTAGTCTCTCACTCTTCACCCCTAGGTGAAATCAGACGACGGTTGTTTTTTGTTTCCAAGTTAACAAATCATTTTCACCTTTGGAGTCTGAAGCATATTCGGCTACGAATTGTAAATATTATTCGATTATCAGTTCTGGTTCAAATACGGTAGCAGCCTTCCAGGAACCATAGGGGGCTGTTGTCAACTCTGTTAGTTGAATGCATATGGTTTTTCTTTTTGTGTTTAGACATCACATCCTTCATTTTGATGTATACTATTCAAAAATGTAGGGGACATCCAAACTTATGTTGATATTTTCGGAAAATGGTATTGGATATGCATAGTTGGATACATCAGTATGTTACCAAGTTTAGTGTGGATCATGAATGTCACCGGCTCACGAAAACTTCGTGCAGGTTTGCCGCACGAGCGGGGAGTTAATGTCTGTGGGTTACGGGTTACGTTTTGGAATTTTTGTTTGTACTGGACGGGCTTTTTCGGAGGACTCACCCTTCTTTTCTTGGTCGAAACGTAACTTTGGAGGTATGCGAAGACTGACACGTGACAAACATTTGCGTGACGTTGACATGTTGGAAGCTGACAACAGACAGACTGCAGTGGCTCAAATTCTCAACGTTACTCAATCGGTGATTAGCAGGTTGTGGTCACGCTACCGTCAGACAGGCAATGCTGGGGACAGATGTAGGTCAGGTCGTCCAAGGGCGACAACTGCTAACCAGGATCGTTTCATACGAACCACAGCATTACGTAACCGCCATCAAAGCGCTTCAGAAATTGGACAGCAGCTGCACCGAGCGACAGATGTGCGACCAGTGGTCCGACTATCCGAAATCGCCTACACCGCTGGAATTTGTAAGCTCGACGACCTCGTGTAATTCCACGTTTGACTGAATGTCACATCGCATCAAGGCATAATTGGTGTGGAGCACGACAGCGCTGTGACAGTCGTTGGTGGAGCAACGTCATGTTTTCCGATGAATCGAGGTTCACTCTCGACTTCCACGACAGGCGAAACAGTGTGGGTTGGCGGAACGAATGATACCATGACGTGACCGTTAGGCAGCACGATCGTTTTGGTGGTGGATCGGTTATGGTGTGGGGAGGCATAACCATGACAAGCACAACAGCATTACATCATCAAAGGGCGTGTCACAGGGCAGTACTACCGTGACAACATGTTAGCAGCTCTGGTGTCATTTGCGCGACGTCGCGGCCGTCGATTGATCTTTCAAGATGATAATTCAAGAGCACACAGGGTCCGAGTCGCTACAGAGTTCCCCCAGGAGCGAACATCACTACACTGCCTTGGCCAGTACTAAGTCCATGCCTTTCACCAATCGAGCACGTCTGGGATATGCTTGGCAGGCGCCTATGACAACGCCAACAGCTCCTACCAGTGTCCAGGAACTCGCCGCTGCACTCCAGGAAGAATGGAATAACATCAGTCAAGCTGATATTGGACGTTTGGTGAGGAGTATGCCACGTCGGATCCGCGCTTGTTTCGCGAACCGAGGAGGATTTACAAGGTATTTACAAGGTATTGAGGTCTTGGGCTGAATGTGGTAAATTCTCTAACTGACCGTCCATGTCTTCTACAGCTGTGTGCGTGGAATGTTTGCTTGTCAGACACCATCTATCGCTGAAATCATTCACCAGATGTCACAGTGCAATGCCTCAACTGTCTTTTTGATGAAAATATAAATATAGTTCTTCATATATCTCACTTTTATCAAATATCCCCTACTTTTTTTGAATAGTATATAATTTGTGAATATTTAATTTCTGTTTCTGAAATATCAGGCCTTCCAAGTAATGTAATCTTTCTTACTTATATAGCACATTAAGGTATGACAGTACTAAATATTTTCCCATAGGCGACCATTGTAACATTACAGTGAAAAAATATGTTCGCATCATTTTAATTTGGGCATTCAAATATCTTTGTCAAGTATGGCCCTTCAGACAACTTTGTCAGCCTTCAAAACTGGGGGTCATGCAACAAATAAGAAAGAAAAAAAATGACAGAAGGTTTTTTAGATCAATATTTTCCTCAAGGCCGTTTAGTTTCGGAGATTGAATCATTTCCGAGTGCAACTTTTGAAGGCGGGAAACTCTAATTCATATATTTAGAGTGATACCTATCATCAACCCCAATCTACAAAAATACATTGTACCCATTTAATGTGATAAAGGGATCATTTCTGCATTAAAAGTCAATTTTTGACTTTTCTGATTCAAAAACATAGAAAATATGTTCTTTCAAAGAATAGTGTCCAAACTGTTGGAAGTGAATCTAAAAATTGGTACTGCCCCCAGCTGATTTTTTTACTCTGAAAACCAAACAGTAAGCTTGGATGGATAAAAACTTATAACGTCAGCTGAAAACAGCTCTAATACTAGCATAAAATTAAAAATCTGCGTAAGTATACAATGCCTTTTGAAAAACAAACTGCCTTATTTAAACGTTTGTCAAGGAAAATAGTGTTCAAACCCTTCGAAACAATATGGATCTCTAATTTCATTTTAAAAAATGGGATTAAGGCTGGATCATTCACCAAGCTCATTAGCCACCCCCATGTTATCATAACACTTAATGTAAAAGTTTCTTTCACCTACTAACATGGTAAATATATAGACCTGAATTAGGTCCATGGTGCGCCAGGTATCAGGCAAAAACTATAATAAAATTCATCATTGAAAATTATTAATCATGTTTATACTAGGGTTGAAACCGTTGACTCATTTTCACAATCGACTAACCGAGAGCTATAACCGGATAATATCCGGCTGACCGTAGCCATTATTTCACCGAAAACTACAGGAATTAGAAAGCAGTGTTCTCAGAAACTATTCCGTAGTGTGTTTACAAACGAACGTTGTCGAGTACTCAACAACGTTCGTTTGTATACATGCTACGGAATAGTTTCTGCGGTTACTCAGTACTCACGGACATTGCCGATCATTAACGAAGTCTCGAACGCCAAAGTCGATTATTTCTCAATATATACAGCGCTGCTTCGATGTGTAATCTATCCCAAAGGAGAAGCGGCAGATTTACTACGTTTTAACCGTGGAATAACGACGACTATAGATATTTCGGAATACCGGTTGACGTTGTTTTTAATCGGTTAGGAAGGTAACCGGTTTCAAACCGGTTGTCCGGTCAACCACTTCAGTACTAGTTTATACAAAAAACAAATTTATTGTCATATTAAATTTCTTAAGTGTGAGAGTTTCTTATCATTGAAAGATTTCACATCGTGTTTGATGAATATTTTGAAGTGGTAATAGAAAATAGCCTCAGTTGTCCCAGAAAAGGAACCGAGACCCATTGATATGACACTGACAAAACCCCGACACACAACACACAATATGATCAGTGCTGCTTCTATGGTATCTCCTAACACCGTTAAAATGCATGAAACCACCAAATATTGAATCTGCGCTGCTCTTCGAGAGCTGCCAGCACCAATAATTGCACTTTCATAACTTTGGTTTTGATCCTCACAAATATCCATTCTGAGGAAAAGAGTGAAAATGGAGTAAAAATATTTTCAAAGAGATGAACCAACCAGAAGGTCACTTCAGTGGGTATCACATACGAATTGAAACATGAAATGATGTTGATTGATGTTTAATCAATTTGAAAATGGGGAGGTGGGGAGGGGGTGACTACGAGTAAGTTGTCAGTTATTGAAAATGTAAAACCAAGTAAATGAAAAACAAAGAAGCACTTTGTGAGAAGGAGAGACAGACCGATGGACACTCATAACATGCAGTCACACATTTTTGGAGTAGAAATAAGAGAAATGACTGCCACAAAATGGAAAATTAGTGAGGAGAGCCAGAAAAAGGCTGTCGGACAGAAAACTCAGTGGACCACGGGTGTTGCAGGCCCAAAGCAAATCATATGGAATAGAACATTTAATAAGCTCTTAACATCAGTCTCAAATGACATGCTGTACAATCTTGCAAAATGTTTTTCATGAGCCGAGAGGTTGAGTATAGGGTGGAGTGGGGGCTTCGATCAGAGATGGAAACATATTTTACACTTGTTACTGGAATTTTGTGCTGTAACACGGAAAACTTGTCAACCCTACTACACCACGACTATCTTTGTATCTATGAACAAATTCACATTAGCTGTTTTATTAAGACATTTTTTCCAATTTTCCCTCCAAAATGCTCTTTGGATGAAGACATTGTTTTCCAACATTTTTAACAGCATGATTTGGAAAAACAAAACCTTCCAAATATTAGTTAATGGAAGTTTAGTGTACATTTTCTGGTTGTGTACTTGTATGGTAATTTCGGAGGAGGTGGCAGTTTGGAATTCCACTCCAGGAGACCCCCGGAAATCATGGCTTGCATAAATATGTTAACAGGGTAGATTTTGCTGTTATTTGGCTTTTCATGGTGATTATTATGTGTTTCACTGTTTTTTGAGGCTAAAGATGAGAATTTACTTGCCTCAAAAGCCTTATTTTTGACTGTATATAGCCTTTATTGCTGACTGTAATAAAAGTATAAATTTTAAAATCATTAAAATCGTTTTGTCTGGTATGTGACCTCTAAGAATCATTTAAATATGAAATAATCTCCAATAATGATAATTAATCAAATATGAAAGCAAAAAATCAATTTCCTTTCCGTATCGCTGTACTAAATATTTTCCCATTAACTACCATTATAACATCAATGCGAAGAAAAAATATGATCGTTTCATTTAACTTGGGCGCTCAAATAGCTTTGTCAAGAATGGCCCTTCAGACAACGTTTTCAGCCCTCTGGGGGCCATGCAACAAATAAGGGAGAAAAATTGAGAGGAGGAAACTATCAGTCACGGGCATATTTTTGCGGGAATTTTCCAATAAAAACTCACCAAAAGTCAATTGTATTGTTTAAGCCCCAAAATTCATCATCACACCTCTTTTTTAATCTGAATTGATGCAAAATTTCAGTACATTGCCTCAAAGGTTTCTTAAATCGATATTTTTTTTATTAAGACTGCTAAGTTTCGGAGATTGCATCATTTCCGAGTGCAGCTTTTCAAGGTGGGTAACACCAATTCAAATATTTAGGACAGTGATACCTTAAAATTGGCACTCTTCCATTGGAATCTCATACTATCCCACTTTTAAGATATAACAGTTGCTGTTGTAAAATTCAGGGTAACATATGGTCATATGGGTCGCCTTAATTTACTGTATTTCTAATGCCACTGTTTTTGCGGTGTATCAATTTTGTTTTGTTTTCATTTTTAGGTGGATATGCACTTATCAGCGTTCATTGTGCTCCTGACAATGATACAGGTGTATACAAATTTCAATCTGCAATGGAGAAAAGCTGGTTCAAGTTGTTTCAAGAAGGAGGAATAACAAAGGTAAGCCAAAGGCATGACAAACTCTCAACATTTTTTGAGGTACTTGTAAAGTCCCCCAACTCCGTAACAACGAACCTGACTGCATGCAGACACAGCTTTAGTACTATGATCTGTAAACAGAATGTGACATATTTTGCGGACACACGTAGCTCGCGACACTGTGTGCACTGCAGTTAATGCTTTATTTGAAAACTGGTTCTCATCGAAGTCCCAGTTATTACAAATCTCTACGATGACTGTTCGTGTTTACCTTTGCGTCCTTTACTCGATTCATACGACAACAAAAGTTATTATTTCAATTATTTTTTTAGAATTTTAGAATCTCGATGGAATGTGTAAGAGTAACATTTCCTGACTACGAAAAGTTTACTGGACGTCTTGAAGCCTTGAGCAATTTATAATATCCACGTTTAAGGTAACATCGTCATTTCGTGGACTGCAATGTTTGACTGCAGCTAATACAACATTCCGGGCGCATACCAGCGGCTGCACCCGAGCCAATATAATTTTTATACCACGATTACCTATTCTACTATATTTGAAAAGCCTATCACATAAATTTTAGCTTTATGTACCGCCCACCGATCCTCATGTAAACAAAATCAAATTCGCACGTATGTTCGGCTGCTGCTCAGTAAAATCGAGAAAAACTAATAGCGACTCTTAATAATCTGACGATCATGGTATAAATAAAATATACCCAAAGTAGCTTTGTGTACCAAATGTTCACCACTCGTGGTGAAGTGGTGTTAACCACGCGCCGAATGCTCGCGGTTAACACCACTTCACCACTCGTGGTGAGCATTTGGTACACCAAGCTACTATGGGTATATTCTATATTCCAGGGACGTTTTTGGTGTTTGGTGATTCTATTCATCAGTGCTAAATCTTTGTCCTGCATTCAACGTCAGCTGTTGGGTTTTTTTCATTGCAGTGGCAATAGTCTCGCGATCGGCAGGTGTCATCTCGATGAATGGGAGATATTCTGCTCTAGTACGACAGTCAGGGAACATTCCAGACTCACGAGATATACGAGTGTTATACCCGTTAAATTCTGGACAACTTTCCTTTTGCAGAACATCACTGAGGATTGCAAAATCGGTTTGTGGCCCTTCGAGTTGACATTGCTGGATGACAAAGAATTTGGAGGTGCGTCTTTTTGCGTAAGATATAGGGATATCCAGGCGTTTCGGCCTGTGATAACTAACAGCATCCAACTGATAGTCAATAGTCGCGGGGGCGACAGTGTTGCGACCAGGCCGTGATATTTGCTTGCGTTAACAGAAGAGCAAGAGAATGGATACTAAGTTTTCCATTCTAAGATGCAATGTCAGCATCGAAATTATCAACCACTACCTGTATTAGCCCACTGTCAGAACTAGATATTGGAGCTGCCGTATTTGCTGCCGATTGCTTGAAATGCAACAATTCATCCTCGGGGTATGTTACTCTGAAGTCCTGCATCGCTTTTATGGGGTCTTTGCAATCCCTCATCACAGTGGCAAGACCAATTTGCATTGTTGTTGGTATCCTACGTACCGGTGATGTCACAATGTTGCTAATCAGCATCCCTGGTAGGGTATGATCTAATTTCAGTGACAAGCTACCCAGAAAAGCCAACAATGTCCCGTTTGAAACTCCTGATATTTTGTCAAAGTTCAGCTCGAGATCATAAGTGTTTCTTTTTTCAAAACTTTCATTGCGCTTTCGCCATCACAGTTATCTGGATCTTGTGTAATTCGTAGATCCGATCTAGGTCTCGATCCATCCTCTAAAATCGGGATTATCTTTGCGATGAAAGGACTAAATTGTCGTTGCCGTACTTCTCAGCAAGCTTAGCAACAAAAACTTGACAGGAAATACAAGTATCCCCACACTCACCATACAGTTTGAACATGTCGACCGAATTCTAAGTAAGGGATTGGCCATCTCTCATGAAAGCAACAACCGATTTCAAAGCTTCGGCATCGGGATTTAAATCTGTTGGGTAGTGTCAATGAACAGCTTTGCCGCGGACGCTATAGATCTTGGACTCATACATGTAACTCTACAAACCGAGTGATAACGAGCGTCTGCCGCATGCAAATCACTCATAACACCTAGAACCTTTAACATAACCTCTTCCCTCATTTATCTGTTCGCTGCTCACAAATCCGGAGTATCTCATCCTTTTGCGATGAACTACTGCCGTTCCAGGATTCACTACTTGATTGAAAATATAACGCTCTGTCCACCTTGCCAGGTTTTTCGGTTCTTTTGTCACATCATAATTGCAACCACAAAATAGACAGAGTCGTTTGAAATCAAACACTATTTGTGCCTGATATCGCCTAGACCTTTTCTCGGGTGGTGCATCCACCTCGGTAGGAATATCTCTGCTCGAGATATCTTGTCTGACACTTTTCGGGTGAATGTATTTGTCTACACAATATTTGTGACTTCTCAAGACTAAATTGGCATTCAAATCTAGCTGCGATTATAAATTTGCATGCAGAACTTCATTATAACGTTTGCTGCATCTGAGTAGGTTCTCGATTTGCTTCTATGCCAAGTTTATCAGATGGTCACCAAGCCTGACAACTTCACATCCGTATTTTTTTTTTTTTGGGGGGGGGGGGGGAGCAACGGTCGGCTAAGAATGATTCTGCACATAAACCGACAGAAAAATTCAAATAAAGCTGGACGAAAGAAAAATGAAATGACAAAAGAATAAGGAAAGCTTTGCCATCAAACTCACAACGATCGTTAATAGAAAATGTTTAATCCAACTTGATTTAAAATCAAAATAAATCGAGAAGATGCAAATAAGTTATGATCACTTACATTTTGCTGAAGGAAAGAGACGACAAGATAAAGAGCGCAGGTGTTTCATCAATGTAGTATGGTGTCGCTGGTCCGAAGGACTGCGTTAAGGTTCTAATTTGACGCCCTTTATAAATTTATAATAATTAATGCACTTATTTATGCATTGAATAATGTCATGTTTGTCTATATGAGTATAAACTTCTAGATTTTTTCTTCAAAATGCCGATTATATATATGAGAATCTCCGCACCTAGGCTAACTATGCGAATTGCAATTGGGTACCCCTTTTCTGCTCTGCGACGAATACCTCAAGTTGCTCAATGCTGTCAGACGTCTTGTAAACTATTTCTGAAGCAGGAGATTCCAGAGTCTATTTTTACATTCTGTAATTTCTGTTTACGTTCTATAAAGAGAAAAAAACTTTGGACTCGACTTTGAGGTTGTGCAGAAAGTTGGCATTTGGCGGCCGGACTAATACCATGTGACACCTCAATGAATCCGATCGAACGAGTTGAAGAGCTGTGCCACTTTCCCCTAGTATATTTTCTAATCAGGACATTTTCGTCTGAACTGGAGTCTTAGGTATCGATTTTCTCAAGTTAGTTCTCATGTACGTACTTAACCCTTTGAACCACGATGGTGTCTTCCAGTTGAATGACAGCAATTTGAAGAGTATATATTCATTACCTGTGAATAGACTATTCAATATTTTTGTAACGTGCGAGCTTAACGGAGAGAATATTGTGAAGTGGGGTCGACAGTTCCTGATTTGGAACACTCTCCTCAAAGCAATTTCAAGACCTCGCTGGTACTGACAACAGAAGAACAGACTATAATTGGCCCAGCTTGCTAGTTCATGACATTAACAAACTGCAATGGGCAACTGTTTAAAGTGTTGCTTCCCCAACAACTTCCCTATTCGTGAGGTATTGTATATTGTATATTACCTGTGCTATCCTGGTAAGTTGTTTCGCTCTAAGAACTACTTATTCTAACAGCCAGTTCCAACTTGACAAAGATGGCCCAAGCGGGGTCGAATAACTGCAAACAAGCGTCTATACGCTCCCTTTGGTCAGGTCGATTTGGGAAAAGGGTAAGTTCATGGACGAGTCTATTGGTACGAATATGATTGGTTCCTCATACAAAGGATACAGAGTTGGAAATAAAAGAAGTATCTCCTTTACTTCATAAGCCATCACATTTTCACCGCGCAGTCTTTGAGCACCTTGAACGAATTATGTTTCGTCAAGGCGGTGCCTTGTAGTCATGATTCAATTCTTAAGTACGGTACACGTTAATTAAATAAAAGTTGCGTGACAACTACCACGTGTATATTTTATTTATCCACAATTAAGTTTCACAAAAGTCTTGAGTTATTGAACTATGGTTGGGGAACTGGTCACAAAAATACTTTATACCGTGCATTTCATGCAAGGCACGAAAACTGAACGACTTTATACTTTTAACAAATTTAATAACGATTTTCCTGGACATAAGAAGACATGTCACAAGAGTTGGTTACGAAACTCTGTCGAATACTTCCCAACGAAAGGCTATCCGGAATAATGTTTACCAAATGAATAATAACCAACCGAAGTTTTGACCATAGCCTGTGCAAACTTGTTTAACCCTTTACCCAACGCAGACGATATCACTATTTATTATTTTAAATATTATTTTTTCAAAGTTCCAACGAGGGGTCACATGATATGGTTTTGTTGAAATCTTTTGAAAAATAATATTTTTTCAACTGCTGAATTTGCATATTACGCGGGCGGATGTGGGCGATTCGTTGGGTAAAGGGTTAATCAAATGTGTGGATTGTTTGAAGAGATGTTATTTTAATCAGTATCAACTGTTTTTCGGCCAGCTATTTAGATGGCGTCGGCTCTCTCCGGCCACAATATCCAACGCCCCACGAAGCTGATGCCTTCTGGCATCACTATTATTCAGCTTAACCCTTTACCCAACGTAACGGCCAAAACCGGCCAGCGCTATTCTCAAAAATCGCCAATTAATTTTCATTATTTTTTCATTTTTTGTCTCAAAAACATAGGTTATGACCCCTCATTGGAACGAGCTCGTCGAGCTCGTTCCAATGAGGGGTCATAACCTATGTTTTTGAGACAAAAAATGAAAAAAATTAGCTGTTCAAGAATTTTTTTTGCAAGTGTCGTCTGCTTTTCATGTTAGGTAAAGGGTTAAGGTGTTGTATGCCTGAAAACGATAAACAGAAAAGGTTACTAGAATAATATTTACACACATAAGTCAATTAATGGATGGAATATGAAGCCAATAAATAGTCTTCTACCGCCCTTACAGTCTTATCCGATTACAAGTGACTTTTAGCATAACTACAGCAGTGGCGTAGGAACCGGGAGGGGGGGGTAGGGGAGATTTACCCCCCCCCCCAAATTTCCAAAACTGTGTAAATCATATCTAGTATCTACACGAAAATAACCACATACATCTGCATATTCTACATCATACAGGCGCACATAAACACTGTATGATCTACACCATTTGCAGTGCATAGAAAAGGTGGTAGCCGTTGTCACTGACTGATTTGACGCTCAACAGGTTAACATCTTCCTCTCTGACATACATCCTCCGTTAACCCTATACCCAACCTAATGGCCAAAACCGGCCAGGGCTGTTCTCAAAAATCGCCAATTAATTTTTATGATTTTTTTCATTTTTTATCTCGTCGAGCTCGTTCCAATGAGGGGTCATAACCTATGTTTTGGAGACAAAAAATGAAAAAATAGTTATTCCAGAATTCTTTTTGCATGTGTCGTCTGCTTTTCATGTTAGGTAAAGGGATAAACACCAAATATTAACAGCAACGATACCTTGCCTTTTTCACTTGAGAAGCGAGGAAATGAGCTATCAGTAGTTCATATTTCACAAATTTACCTGGTATCCCCCTCCCGCACTCTCCCCCGGGTTCGGCTACGCAGAGCGGGCCGCCAAAGGCGACCGTGCTGTCCCCTACAAGCTCCCGTCTACAATACCCTCCAATATTATAAGCTTCCTACGCCCCTGATTACAACTGACTTTTAGCATGCATAACTACAGGCTTATTAACTATCTCTGATTGCCCGAACGACTAGAATCCCATCGAGCAAATAAGCCACCGAGTGGTTGTTCGAACGAGTGACTCCTCATATGACTTTTATGCTCATCTCGGAGAAAAGGGATTCCATAACCACAGACGTTTTTCCAAAAAGGGATTCTTATAGTGGGATTCCGTCGCACCGACGGCTATATCTGGTATAATTATATCTGATGGATCCGATCATTTTGGAATATTCCACATTGAAACGAAGTCAAAACCAATCAGCAAACAAAATTTCGCTCAGAAGAGAATCATAAACGCAGAAAGTATTGCGGTGTTCAAAACTCTTCTTTCCCAGAGCGACTTCTCTCCAGTAACGCTGTCAAACTGCCCCAATATGTCATACATGAAGCTTTTCTGAATATTTATTTGCAAGCCTATGAAACAGCATTTCCTTTGCAAAATGTCCCCCTGAATACGAAATTCAGTAAGAAACAACCCTAGATGACCAAGGGACATGTCATATCATCCAACAACAAACTAAACTTTTATAACAAAAAACTCAAACTTCCGAACGCTCAGATCACTCTAAACTATAAAAATTATTACCGAATTTTCAACAAAGTTAAAAAACAATGCAAAGCAATTTATTGCAGAGATATCTTACAGGCAAATAAAAATGGCATGCGAAAAACATGGCAAATCCTAAATGGTACAATTTGTAAAGCAAAACGTACAGCTACACTACCGTTGTCATTCTTTTACAACGGGGAAGAAATAAAAGCTCGATGCGATATAGGAAATGAGTTCAATAGATTTTTGGCCAGTGTCGGAAAGCTAACATCAGAACAAATTAAAAAAAGCAAACAAATCTTATTCAGATATGAAAAATAATTTTCCAAGTAACTTCTACATTAGTCCAACCGGTCCTTTACAAATTAGTATGTTTGTAAACAAACTAAAATCCAAGTCGACAAAAGACTATGATGGTATCTCAACTCGGTGTTTCACAATTATGGTAGATGAAATCGCAGAGCTGCTTGCACATATTGTGAATAGATCATTCAGAAATGGCATAGTGCCAGACAAAATGAAACTTGTCAAGGTTATACCTATGTTTAAAGCAGGTGATGAGCATTGCTTCACTTATTATAGACCTATCGGTTTGCTACCTACATTATCAAAGATCTTGGAAAAACTCATGTCCAATAGACTTACAAACTTCTTGGACAAATGTAATATTCGTCAACCTCATCAGCACGGTTTTAGAAAAAGACACAGTACTGTGCATACACTATGGCCTCTAACTCCTGAACAACGTAGCATCAGAAAACAATAAACACACAAAAAATAAATAATACATTGGCTGCGTTTTTGGACCTGTCCAAAGTCTTTCATACAATCTATCATGATATCTTATTGGGTAAAATAGAAATATATGGCATCAGAGGAGTTGCAAAGGGCTGGTTCAAAAGATATCTCTCCAACAGAACTCAGTGTGTCTCTTTCCGAAAACACCTATCCGAATTTGCTCAAATGAATTGCGAGATTCCCCAAGGTTCCTTACTGGGTCCAATATTATTTCTTCTATACGTCAACGACATTAGCAATGCAATATCACTAAACATTTTAGCCTTTGTAGACAATACTACAGTACATAACTCTGGATCAGATGTTACTCTTCAAACCAGGTACATGAGAAACTATTTGAGTGGTATTCCGCCAACAAGTTAATGTTAAATGCCAGCAAAACAAAAGCATTTCATTAAACCCAAGAAATAAAAGTAACCGAAATAGTAATTTGCAAGCCAATCAGTTACTAAGGTAGGAGCTATCGGGCCTGACTGAAAAATCACTGAAATTTCTCGGAAATAGATGTCGAAGATCACTTGTCCTACAAGGCTCACATATCCCAGATTTTTACCTAAAAATAGCTTGCGCAAATTATAGCCTAAACAAAGCAAACACATTCTCCCCATGATGTCATGAAGACTCTCTAGTATGCTTTAATTGACAGCCAATTGGCGTATGGAATCCACATTCGGGGTAAGTTCGAAGCAGTGAGAAAGTTAGAAATTATGCAGAAGCGCTCGCTGCGCATAATTAACGACAAACAATATAATGCTCACACTGAACCTCTTTTTAAGAAAGATAAAATACTTAAAGTGGTGGACTTGTTTACACTCAATGTTTCCCTGTTAATTACCAACATTCTTTAATAATTTATTCAGCAACGTGGAATATCCTTCAGGTAAGACGACACGACAGTCTGGTTTCTTAAAAATAGAAAACAAATGAACCAAATCATTAGACAATATCCCATTGTATACATTCCCTAGAATTTGGAACGCGTTAGACAGCACGATTCATGATATTAGTAACAGACATTTATTCAAGAAAACGCTCACTTCTAAATTGCTGTTGTCATATTCAAGCGATGTTCATTGCAATAACATCTACTACCCAGACCGCACATAATTGCCCTATAAAATAATCACATCATAGTTACCTTCATGCCAGAGATGTACTTATTCGAAAGCTTTTCGACCTGTGTACACGCCTTACGTGAAGCGTAGTCGGGGTTCCCAGGCTTTTGAATGTGTCCTCCGCCAAAATATCTTCCAGTGTTTGTCCCAATGCAAGGGCCGTGATTTGAACTTTGCCTGGATACCTCGTCTTGCATAGCTTGTAATCAGCACCCACTCCATAGAGGTTTCAAATTGATACTTATTATATACTGAAGCTGTCTATTAATATTGCTGTTGAGGCTCTAAGATTATATCGATGATAAGTACAAAGAAAATGGAGTGAGCTGGCATACAAGTTTATTTATCCTAATAATCCACCAGATCTCTCACTGGACATATTGTATCCATGAATCATAGATCTTTTTCTCTCCGATTTTGGTAAACATTGGTTGAAAGAACAAATTATTATTGACTACGATATACTCCCATAGTTGGACTGCATTTGAACTGTTATTCTTTAAAGGGGTGTCAGGTAGTCAGCCACTCTGTGGGGTTTTCTGTAACTTGTGATGTTCTGTAATAAAAATCTTCCAGCATACTGTGAATAAAATTTCTGAATCTTTCTGCATGTCAATCTGGGTAGAGCCAATGCATTGTAGAAGACATGTGTCTTTAATAACTACATTAACCTTTAATTAACCACCATATTTTGCGAGGTCACTGATCAGTCCAAGTCTTACCACTATATAACTAAAATCAGTCCGAACTACCCAAGTGCTTTTCAGCTTTGGACCGAGATATGCAAATGGGAACAAATCAATAGCTGGCCTAATACACTAGCTACTAACGTTCTCCAAATGGAATATTGTGTATACAAACATCCTTTGTTGTACAACTATACCCGAAGTAAGCCTGTAAGTGTACCCAGGTCAAATCACTTCCCTTTCAACAGGTGGTACCATCCAAAGATACCCAAACTTAGTGATGGCTTAGGTGTTCTGATAGATCGTCGGAGTTGAAACCAACTGCCTCCACTTCTAATAGATTGCCCCGCCAATGAAGTTGTAAGTGTTTGGGCCTATATCCAAGATCTACAATAACAGGCCTGGCCACGGCGGAGAACATATACTGAGAGGTACGCGATTCCTAGCATGCTGCTGGCGGATATTCCAGTCCAGAACAGGAAATCTCTTGCCACGAAAATAAATGAAATTTGGGCATTTGAAACCAAATGGGCCACTGTAAATTGAATCAACATTTCAACCAATGATTTCTGGAGTTACATTTTCGTGAATTATGCATCAAATTATTATTTAGTTATTGGTGTTTAAGGTCACATATTTCTGCACAATGGCTAATCATGACCACGACAGTTTTACGGGTGGTGGAAGCCGGAGTACCCGGAGAGAACCACCTAGCAACGGCGAGCAACTGTCAGCTCCCCGGCATACTAATTGCACACAAGCTGGGTTAGCATTGGTTGAAGACGCGTGCACCATCGACGTGCAGTGCGCCTCCGTACGCAATGCCACCGTGCACATACGTGGGCAATGGGGCTGAAGTGTCTTGCCCAAGAACACAACGCTTTTGCCTCAGGTGGATTCGGACTGAGGACCTCTCGGCTTGCAGCCTGCACCTCTGCCTACTGAGCCACCACGCCTCCTATTCATCAAATCAAGCCATGGCTGCTTTACTAGATTTGATGAAAAATATTTTTTAAAATACTCAACGGGTTAAGAGTTCAAACACTCACCACGGTGGCCTCGTATATATGCCCATGTAAGTTAGTTGGGATGCGCCCTCACCGATCTTGATATCAAAATCTTTGTTCTTCTCTGTGGCAATCTGTACATCCCGATTCGTTGTGGGACCCCATAAACCAAAGTAAATCAATACCCTTCTCTGCGCCGATCTCACCCAGGCCACTTTGCGTCTGCATACCCATCTACTGACTTGCAACTGATTCAACACTTGAGTCTAAATGGTGTCCGATAGCCTCGTAGTAAAATGTTGATACTTTTGCCCTAAAATAAACCCTCTCCTAGGCCTGTCTACTCTCCTATTCCCCACTATCACTTGTTATCCAAATAGTCTAGGTTCCCCTCAGGTCGGGGCATATTGGGGCCTGAAACCCATTCAGTCACTGCATCTAACAAGCTTCCTCAAGCCACACTGATGATTCTGTTACGTTGGTCTGCATGCTACCAAAATACAAATTATGGGACAATCATACTCTCGTATCTGATAGCATACCATCGAATTCCACACATACCAGCAAACAAACCTTTGTTCCGTCTCCTCCCAATTTGTCATTATGAAGTCTTATAGACGAATGACGGACCTTAAACTGCAATGATTTACTACTTGCCTTGACTGTTGTGTTGGGGATAAATTTAAATAAATTTTGTTTTCATGTCAATTGCAGCACCCGGAGTACTTTTTTTAGACGGAAGTTCTCAGAAACTAGGTGTATAAGGTTTGGCCATATGCCATGCTTAGGAAGCAAATGATAGGTATGGAGGTAAAATGATAGAAAGATAACCCAAGAAATATTAGGGAGGGGGAGAATATGAACTAGTTTTAGGGATTTCAGACATAAATATAAAGGTTGACTTTTTCAGAACAGGTGTTAAGGCAGGGATTACATTACGGCCGTAGTTGACTGGTCACTTTCCGCATATGGGCAATATTTCCACGGACGCAATAATACTAATTAAACCCTAACACTAATTACAGGAATAATTATCAAAAATTAATTAATGAAGCAACAACCCGGTGCTTCATTCATTAATATTTTGCTAACGATGAGTGTTATTACCAGGTAAATGCATGCGTGGACATCTCTGCCCACGTGTGGATTACGACTAGTCCACGGTAGCTGTACTATAGTAGCCTCCTCCCCATACCATGGCTGTGCAGTGGCGTCTACTTCTAACATATACACAGAACGACACATGCTTGTGAATGGGTTAATCGATATGGCACGAGAGCCAGCGCGGAAGGATAAAACGAGAGTGCACAGGCCTCGAGTTTTATCCTTCCGCGATGGCACAAGTGCCATATCGATTAACCCATTCACACGCGTGTGTCGTTCTGTGTTTATTACACGCCTTCACGTCTATAAAAAACAATTATTAGAAGGACACTCAGCAATTCATTTGACAACTATCAATAAAAAGAACACATTTTATCGCCAACCAAATTTGCGAGGGAAACTCGTGTTACTATTTCGTCCCCTGAGTGCCAGTGTGTTCTATGTGCCTGCTGGCACATAGAACACATTGGAACTCTAGGAACTATTTTTAGCTATCGCTAGCGATTCAAATTGTAACTGCAGTGCACGATTTCTAGAAAATTCCAGTGAAATTTCGCTTCTATTTAAAAATAGTCCGTTAACGATTTCCGTTCCGCACATATGTTCGGAACAGATTTTCATTTCCCGCATGGTATAGTGTTGCTGTAGATGGGGATTTCATAGAACAGGTGTTAATAAAAAGCTTTTTGAATTTGTCACTCAAAAAAAAGCTTAAGGTTCACTTTAGAGACGGATCCCTTTAAATAAAATGATTCTTGGATTAAGTCTGGCCTACGTCTTTTGAGGGACGCACAGATTCACAGGACCCCTCGTCCCGTTGTCAGGATAGTTATACATAGATCCAAATGGTCGAATGTGGATCTGTTCCGACATTGTAATTTCCAGACTTCAAATTGGCTCGAGTGTTGTTGTGCTAAACATTCTTGGATGTAAAACAATGTAAATTTCCATCTGAAGGACATCGGAAAATTTATTTATTTATTTATTTATTTATTTATTTATTTATTTATTTATTTATTTATTTATTTATTTATTGGAATTTAGCAACACTTTCGACAGCCAGTGTCACCTCGTGTCGGACAGTTTTACGGGTGAAGGAAGCTGGAGTACCCGCATAGAACCACCGAGCAACGGTGAACAACTATCAGACTCCCCAACGTACTAGCTCCAGACAAGCAGGGTTAGCATTGGTTCAACACAGGTGCACCATTGACGTGCAGTACACTTAGTGCACAGCGCCTCCGTACACCCACTTGTCCGATGGGATTTGGTGCCTTGCCCAAGGACACAGCGCAGTTACCCCTGGCGGGATCGAGCCGTTCACCTCTCGGTTTGAAGTCATTGGAAATAGACTGGCCCGTAATAAACAAGGTCATGCCTGAAGTATCTCCCATTAACCCGTCCGCCTACATAATTTACAAATTGAGCAGCTAAATGTTTTGTTCAAATCATCGATCTAGTTCCAATGGGGGGAGGGGGGGGGGGGGGAGAAGGGGGTTACATGACTTGGTTTTGTGGGTTTTTTTTAATTGAAAAACAATAATTAAAATAAATTTTGATATCGGGTGCTTTACCTAAAGGGTTAAATTTGTGAAGTGTTGCTATCTGACACACTGCTTGAAAGGACCCCGATTGCCCATCCACCAGTGTGGCATATGTCATTTCCCAGGCAATAGTAAAGTCACACAACAACATTGGTCTCTCGCCAGAACAGGTCACGCCCCTATCGCGACCTGGCTAGTGTAAATCCTGTATTTTCCTAACTTACTGTAATAATACACACGTGATATTGGGCCCGAGTGACAACTTGTTATTCAATCAAATGGCGATAAAAGTTATCAAAACTTATCGTTTATTCGATATTGAGAAAACAGCTTTATTGATAAATCGCCTTCAACTTTAATTAGTTTTTATCGGCGATAAGTTTTCAAAATTTATTAATAATAAATTGTTTAAACAAGAAAATTAAGTGGTTTAAATAAGACAATAAGCCATTTTAATAAGATAATTAAGTTGTTTTAACAAGTTAATTAGGTTGTTTTAACAAGATAATTAAGTTGTTTAAACAAGATAATCAAGTTATTTAAACAAGATAATTAAGTTGTTTAATCTAGAAAATAAATTGTTTAAACAAGATAATTAAATTTTTATACGCACTTTGAGAAAACGGTCGTAGTATGTAATCAGTCTGTCCATCCGTCTGTCCGGGCGAACATTGGGTGTTTAGGTGCTATTATTATTAGGGGCTACCTCCAAATTAGGGTAGTGTTAGGGTTAGGAGTGGGGTGGGGTGGGGTTAGATGTATCCCCAGAGCAGGGCTTAAGGTTGGAGTTAGGTCCTGGGAGGCAGGGGTGGGGTTTTAGTTTTATTAGCCCCTAAACCGAAAAATAGCCCCTAATCCTATTGGTATGGCTAGGGTGGGATTAGGGTCAGGGGTGGGGTGGGTTAGGGGTAGCCCCAGAGTAGGGCTTAAGTCGGGGGTTAGATCCCTGGGGTGGGGGTTAGGGTCAGGTGTGGGGTTTTAGGGTTTAGGGTCTGGGTGGGTTAGGGTTAGGGTGTGGTTTTTGGGTGGATGGTGTGGTTAGGGTTAAATATAAGTTCTAAGGTGGTGGGGTGGGGTTATGGGTAAAATAAGGTTTTGAACTTATAAAATGTTTTTTTGGTAGCCCATAAACCCGAAATGTTGGAACGTCCGTCCGTCTGTCCGTCCGTTAACATTTTTTGTTACCGACCGATAACTCCAGTTTGGATTACTTGATCCCAACCAAAGTTAGTTTGTGTATTACTCAGCTAGCTCATTCCATTTATGTTTGCGCGAGTTACGGCCCTTTTTTCGACTCAGAATTCAACTGTCTTTTAACATTTTGGTTCCCGACCGATACCTCTTGTTTGGATTATTTGATCTGAACCAAAGTTGGTATGTATATTACCCAGCTAGTA
The DNA here is from genome assembly GCA_031216915.1 of Pictodentalium vernedei. Lineage (NCBI taxonomy): Eukaryota > Metazoa > Mollusca > Scaphopoda > Dentaliida > Dentaliidae > Pictodentalium > Pictodentalium vernedei. The sequence continues at coordinate 390,681,759 of CM062291.1, read as the reverse complement.
ATACAGGTTAAGTTCGAATGTGGGTTCCCTTCAATTATTTTTACATGCGTTACGGCCCTTTTTCGACTTAGAATTCGACCGTCTGTCAACATTTTGGGTTTCCGGCCGATAACTCCAGTTTGGATCATTTGATCTCAACCAAAGTTGGTACAATTCAAAATGGCTTACGGACGTATTTAGCCACGCCTGGCTGTGATCTTGTTTAAACAAGGTAATGAGTTGTTTTAACAAGATAATTAAATTGTTTCAACAAGATAATAACCGAAGTGAGTGTGACGGTTCCACGCTGCCGTATAATCGTTATTTTTTTTTACCATTACCACCCAACTATACGTGATGTCGTGTCTTTTAGTTTACACATAGCCTTTTGTTGTGAATTTATAAATTACTACTAGGTAACAATTTGAGATCTGTGTTAAAAAATGAGGAACATGATTGGCCAGAAGGTCAACTGAACGTACGGTCAACCAATTCACGTCGTATCTGTAAGTTTCATAAACTAGAAAGGGGTCTATTTTTTACGCTGTTTGGTGGAATTTGAAACTCGTGACCCGTTCAAAATGTATCAACCCAAATACAAAACTGCCAAAATGGTCACTAAGCCTGAAAATCTATCTAACGAACTATTTTAAAAATGTAAATTATACTTTTTGTAACAAAATGAAACATAAACTATTTTTAAAATTCAAACCCTCAACTCTCGTATGCCCTGCACCAATGACAACCCCCACATAGAAGTGGAAAATAAAAAATGAGAATTTACTGTAAAAGTAGTTCTTTTTTAACAGATTTTATTTTTATTGTAGGAAGAACATGGCAAACCGATTTTCCCCGATTATTTTCGTACAGTACAAGAAGTGTTACGTCCATTTAATGAAGAAGTTGAAAATAAATCATCCGACAGACTGAATCTCAAACTCATCAGCTGCAACTTGCATCATGTAACACATACCTTCATCAAGAAACAAAAGGAACACAAGGGAAAAGGCAAGACTTACGGCCTAAAAAAGTTACAAATCTGTTTCTCAGGCCCTACCGCATGGTCATTTTGACTGCCGCTTGCTCCTTTTTTATAACCAATGCGCATTAAAAAGAAGAAAATTAAATGGTTCATGTCTGATATTTTAAGTGAGTTGATAAAATTGATAAATTTGTTCCTTGAGTGCAACAAGGCTTTGCAATGCTTCAGCATTGCAAAGCCTTCTTGCACTCAAGGGACGAAATACATCACCACCCATGCTATTATGTAGATAATGCGGCCTAAAACCTAATACAAACCAAAACTTCTGATGGCAAAGAAATAATTACAAAAATAAAATAAAAACCACCAGACCACATGTAATTTTACAAAACAAAAATGGCCTGAGAAACAGAACACCTACTTTGTGGGGCCTACTGATATATTTTTCTTATTCGTGGATTATTTTCTTTTATGTCAGTGCATTCACTTTGCCTGACACTCAACCCATCTATTTGCATAAGTATGTGACCTTAAACACCAATAAACAAATAAATAACCCATCTGTTTAAAGGCCCTTCACTAAATTAGTTACAGTGTGCTATATAAATATTCCAATCTACCTCAATGTTTTATAACAGGGAGCTTATGGCTGATTAGTGAGAGCACTGGACTTTAAACCGAAAAGCCGCGGTTTGATCCTGATCCGCGCCATCTGCGTTGGGTTCTTAGACAAGATACTTGATCCCGATTGCTAACGCGAACGCATGGTGGCGCTGCTTCGTTCCTGACCAGCGCTATCTGCGGACAAGATACTTAATACCAATTGCTTACACAGGCGCTGCGTGCGGAGGTCCTTTTTATACAGAATGCGAAGCGACGCGACGCGGCCACGAAAATCATTCGCTTTCTATGTACTTCCATTTGACCATTTATACAGGACGGGTCGCGAAGCGATGCGACGCGCTATTCCAGTATCGCTCGTCTAGCGAACAATGTTGAGTCGCTTATTTGCTCTTACCTATTTATGCATTGTGTAACATGATTAAAACATGCCTGCGCACGGTGTATGAACGAGTCTAGCGAAGCGCCCTGGTGTGTCGCGTCGCTTCGTGTTCTGTATTGACAGGGCCTAAGGTGCAGTGCGCGTCGATGTTGCACTTGTTTTCAACGTCTGCTAACGCTAGGACGATTTAGTAAATTGGAGAGTCTAACAATTGCCCGATGGTTCTCTCCATGTACTCTGATTTCCCCCACTAGTAAGAAAACCTATCAGGCACCTTATGGCCCTCTGTATCGTAAGTGTAGCTAAATCTCAGTAAACAAACCAATGTATGTAAAATTATTTATTTATTATTTATTTATTGGGGTTTAACGACAATTTCGACAGCCAGGGTGACTTCCTGTCGGACAGTTTTACGAGTGGAGGAAGCCGGAGTACCCGGGGAGAGCCACCGAGCAACGGCGAATAACTGTCAGGCTCCCCAACATACTAACTCCACACAGATAGGGTTAGCATTGTTGAAGACAAGTGCACAATCGACGTGCAGCACGCCTTAGTACACAGCGCAACCGTTCCCCCACGTGGACAATGGGGTGAAGTGTCTTGCCCAAAGGACACAACGCGTTTGCCGCAGGTGGGATTCGAACCGAGGACATCTCGGCTTGCAGCCTGCACCTCTACCTACTGAGCCCCCCCCCCCTCCCCCATCAACGTATGTATAATAAGATACAAAGTTTCTTACGTGTCAGGTAAAGTTTACAGAAACAATTAGAGTTCCAGCTAGTAAAGTTGGTGGACAGGCCTGGAAATAACACATGGACGATCGTTTAGGTTACGCGGGGTTATGTCAATTGTAACAAACGCGAACGAACTCATGTTACGACAAAATTATACAACGACAAAATAATACAACATATATTAAATTCCTAATCCGGCGTGTTTTGCTTATCAGACCTGATAATCTCTCGGGACCAACTCGAGTCAGATAAGATTAGATTCTTCATTTATTTATAGACTAGGGCACTTTATTTTGCAGTATACATTATACAGTTTATATTTGTGTTTCGGAAAACTGGGATGTGCCGATGTATAAAAGGAAAAGCCTTTGTTTCATCGTCAACCGTATAACACCATTTAGCTTAACTATTTGAATGGACTCAAGGATTGGCACTGGAGTCTTACCAAAGATATTTTTTTGGCATCTTATTCTAAGCAGTGTTGAAAGGTAATTGTTACTTAGTTTTCTGGAATATTCCTCCTTTCCGGTGCAGTGTTCTTTCCGGTGTAGTATTACTTGCATCTCGAGCTTGTCCAGTACGTCCCAGTTCGTTCGTCCCAGCACGTTTGTTTTAGAACAATAATTCCCCAGTCTTTAAAAAATTGTTTCTTTTTAAAGATTGCTCAAAATTCCACAGGTATGAATCATATTAAAGTATCAATGCACTCTGTTGCACCATAAGTTATACAGAAGAGTTCCAGTGACAGTCCATAGTACATGCAGACTGGCAGGTTATATGTACATATGTACATGAATCTGTATCATGGATTTGCAGAAAAATACTGTATATGCACATACATACAAAGTTTGTGGAAAACATGTTTGTTTCATTCAGTTTTTAACATTTCAGGCTTAGGTTCACCAAAAATAAGTTCAGTATACAACTGAGCTAGATAAATAGCATTGTCAACTGCTTCAGACATGGAAGGAGTTTCGGCTGCCAAAGAACTTCTTACAACTCCTTAACTTCTTGGGTCGCCTCCATTTCTCAACAGAAAGATTAAGTGGCCACCTTGGCTTGCACCACAGGACAAGTAGCCCATTGACGCATCACTAAACTCAACCAACATGACTGAATTTCCTAAATTCTGAAATTTTATCTTAAGTTCTTCACTCGTTGGTCTTCTCACAATTTTGTTCAGTTCTAATAAATGTTTCACTTTAGCACTATTCATCGACGAAACTAATGAACAAGCATCACAAAACAAGCCTGGTCGAGTCTGACCAACTAACCACAAAATTTGTCCTATTTCAGATCTCAACAACTCTCTTTCATTGTCATTCAATCTGTCTTCTCTCTCAATACATCTCTGTTTAGTAATGTACATTGGTTGCAGACTAGCGGCATAGACCTTTTGATCTAATGTAATAACTCAGGTATTGTAAGGCAATGTTAAGACCAATACAGCAAAAAGACTCGGAATCTGATCGTACAAATTGTATTTTGTACAAATTCTGAATTGCCTGACCGTACAAAATCATCAACATGAGCAGCCAGAACACCATGCAGTCCACTGACGTTATCGAACCAGTAGAAGATTGCTGGATCTGTACGTGGTACTCTTCCACCGATATTTGGCATGACGTCCTTCCCTTTCTTCAACCAGTAAAGTGATGCATCTACCAGTAAAGTGATGCATCTGTTAGACCATATGCGCACGTCTTAAGGTGCCAAACAGCAGGATTGCAATTCTCTACTTCTTTTGGTCGTTTGAGATATATGTCTATTGAAAAGTTACTTCCTTCAAGAAAGGCCTTCTTAACATCCATCGTTTGAGGAATCCTGGTTTTCTGTGCTATAACTGACAATACAACTCTCAGATCTTCTTTACTGCAAGTTGAAGAATCTGTTTACACCAACTGTTTATTGACATTTTCAAATCCACGAGCCTATTTTGTTTCACCTTTCATAGTACAAACCCGTTTAGTAGATAAACAACTTTCACCAGTATTGGGTATCTCATCATACACTTCATAAATTTCCCACTGTTTCAGATCATACAATTTAGCCTGATGAAAACTTGTATCTTTCTTTCACTATCAGACCATATTCCCCATCAGCAGGAAGATTTATTGGAGGATTTCTATCAATATCCTCATCAGATGGAAGAATTATTTGAGGATTTATAACAGAATCAAAGTTCATAGAACACTTTGTACCAGCTCTCACAGAGGGTTGAAAATATTCTACCTTGTACCAATTTCGATTGATAATTGCCAAATGAATTGCCGAGTGTCCTTTTCCTGCTTTGGAAATAATCTTTATTTTATTTACACGCCTGTTCTATGAAATCCCCATCTACAACAACACTAAACCATGCGGAAAATGAAACTATTTTTAAAGAGAAGTGAAATTTCACTGGAATTTTACAAATCGTGCAACACAATTCCAATTTGAATCGCTAGCGATAGACGAAAATCTTCAGCCATTATGCACATAGAACACATTGGAACTCAGGGGACGAGATAGTAACACGGGTTCTCCTCGCATATTTGTTTGGCGATAAAATGTGTTGTTTTTGTTGATAATTGTCAAATGAATTGCAGCATGTCCTTCGAATAATTGTTTTATAGACGTTAAGGCGTGTAATAAAAACAGAACGATACACGTGTGTGAATGGGTTAATCGATATGGTACTTGTGCCATCGGGAAATGATACAACTTGAGACCTCTCCTTCTATCCTTCCGCCTTGGCACTTGTGCCATATCGATTAACCCATTCACACACGCGTGTCGTTCTGTGTATTTACTGTATATTTATTTTATTCCTGATCTAACATTGAGATTCGCTGACCTTTCTTAGGTTTGAATTGCGCATTAATCTTGAGATGTTCCATTACAGCCAACGCACCAGCTGACCCTACCCCATTATCACTTGAAATATCTCTAGAATCGTCACTGTCATTATCATCATCTGAATATTCCAGGAACTCTTGAAATTCACAGAATCTGGAGAAAGTGGACTCTCAGGTACATCACTATCACATGAAATGTCATTTGTAACTTTAGTCAGTCTTGATTTATGAACACGCACATAAGTACTGCCATGTCTAAAAAAATAATTTTACCCTCAACACCAATGACGATGCCGGGACCTCTCCATCTATCACTCTCAATACGTTTGTATTATACACTTTCGCCTAATGCAAAATTGTCATAATTCCTCGTTTCTTGTGCAATGCTCTTCTTAATCTTTCTGAGGATTCACTTTCAATCTATGCTGTTCTTGTTCTATGTAAGAAACTTAAATGCCGGGCAACATACTCACTTATAGTCACTCCCTCGAGAGCAGGAAGTTTATCTATTAATAATTACATTGTTAATGTAGTTATACGTTTTGGGTCCAAATACTCAATACCCATTGGTCAGCTGGGTGAAAACGTCATGACCAAATGTAATTCATTTTCCAATGAATACATTTGGTCGAACTTTGACCCGCATTTACGGTAGCGCGCAGTTGACAGAATGTAATTCGAGCGGTGTTTGGGCGGGTTTTTAACTTTTAGCGCCTCTCGCAGTAATCAACTCTGCTGCTGTTTCTTTGGTGACATTTCCCAACTGTGGCATAAAACCCGTTACTAAAATACTCGTTTCCATTTCTAAAGTTGTGAAAATTAAAAATCAGAGTTGTGCGCTTTGTCTTTTGTGTGATGGTGGTTTTTGGCCTCGTTCGTTTGTACATGTTTTATTTCGTCTTTCTGCTTTGTTGTTTGGTAAAAAGTAGTTTAAACAGTTACGGAATGTAATTATAGAATTGAATGCAATTTTTATAAACTTTATTGGAGTATGAACCTGTGGGAATGGGTACAAATTATGTATGAATCCCGAATAAAGATTATAGAAATTGCATTCATTTCTTAAATATTGAAGGTAATCTGTGATTTTCTCCATAAACCAATTGACACGGACTAAAGTCATTTACACTGGCTAAAGAATTGTTAGCACTAATAGCCCATGCAAGAGCTGTTTCATAATCAAATGTAGAATCACATAACATTTCTTTTCATAATATCTGAAACAATACCGTTGTTACTCCGAACACTTTGTGTAGCTGTTTTAATACGATATTAAATTGATGTGCCATATCCGTGAATTCTTCTGAAGTGAACTCACCTCCATTGTCCGCCAAACAAGAAGATGGTGGGCCATGAACACTAACCCAATATTGTAGAATATTTAACAATAAACTTAGATCGTTTGCTTCGAATATAACAATCGGCACTATATCTAGAGAACATGTCAATCATGTGCAAATACCATACACCTTTCTCTAGCTAATGTAGATCCATCGCAACTGCCTGATTGAATCGAGAGAGCATGGGTAGATCTGCTGGAGGTCTAGGTGGAGTTTTCTTATGCACACTATACAATTTTTCACAACATCTTTGACTAAGTCGAACATTTTGTTATTAGAAACATTTTCCTTTTTAAGTAAAGAATTTAACCGGTCTGACTACGCATGTCTGAACGGTTTTTATTACACGCCTGTTCTATGTAATCCCCATCCACGGCAACACTAAGCCGTGCGGAAAATGAAAATCTGTTCCTCACATATGTGCGAAACGGAAATCGTTGACAGACTACTTTTAAATAGAAGCGAAATTTCACTGGAATTTTCTACAAATCGTGTAACGCAATTACAATTTAAATAGCAAGCGATAGCTGGAAATCATCCCCTGAGTTCCAATGTGTTCTATCACTTCTATGTGCCAGTAGAACACTTTGAACTCAGGGGACGAAATAGTAATACGGGTTCCCCTTGCAAATTTGGTTGGCGATGAAATGTATTCTTTGTGTTGAAAGCTGTCAAATCAATTGCTGAATGTCCTTCTAATAATTGTTTTTTTTTACGTGAACGCGTGTAATAAATACAGAACGGCACGCGTTTGTGAATGGTTTAATCGATATGACACTTGTGCCTGCGGCCTCTCGCTCTATCCATCCACGCTGACACTCGTGCCATATCGATTAACCTATTCACACGCGTGTGTCGTTCTGTGTATGTGTAACTTGATAATAGTTTCTTCAGAAATTTCATTAAGACATACAGTTAGTAATGAATAATCAAACTCTAAATCCTGTGCATCATTGTTTGACATATCTGTACATACAGTAGTGTCCACTCAACGTCAAATCTAGTGTAACGTTGTTACCAAACATTTCTGCTCTATCACTGCTTATATCTAATTTGACATGTGCTTTCTTTAGCGCCTGTTTATTAAGTAGTAAAGGAATGGCACAACTAACAACTGCTGTCGGAATTGAGCATTTGAAACCACCAATGACAGCTGGTATAACAACATTTTCTGACGAAATAACACTAATCCCATTACCAAATCTGAAGCGTTGAGAATTCATAGTACGTACAACTTCAGCTCTAGCTGACTCATCAAGTCTAGAAATACAATCATCTAACCAAACACAACCGCATACAGTTTTGGTGCATGCTGTATCAATAACAGCCGCACCGAATGACTCTTGTCATAAAAATTTCATTGCGATCAGAATTACTAGAACCAAGTGAATTATTGAGAACAGTTATGTTGACCGATTCAAACTGATCTGCAGTAGTAAAATCAGTAGTAAGTTTGGCAGAATTTTGATCACGGCGATGGGGACATCATTTTCCCAATTGAAAAAGACTGTCACAAACTGCACAAATATTTCTATTTCTTATCAACCTACCTTACAGTTGTTTACAACAGGCTTGCACTACAGTGGAAGTCCCTAACTCGGAAGTACACTCTCTATTTTGTCCTTTCCCAAGAAAAAAATAAGCCAAAACTGGGTCGAGCGCGACCGGCGCACACCCAGCAGGGGATGTTTTTCTCCTAGTATTAATCCCCGGCTTCCGGTACCACTGCGCAGACGCATAACCAACGTGTCGTTCTTTTTTCTTCCGCCATCTTATGAAGATGCGTATCCTTTTGCTCATCAACAGTGATACCTTTTGACTCGATGTTGATGATGTTCCTGCTCAGAATTGTGGACACATAGCTGTTTCTTTACCATCCAGACTGTGTTTTCGTATATTCTCTCAATTATTCACCGTACTTTTCGTGATAAATCTCTATACCGATTTCGCGCGCAATTTTCGCGTACCGTGCTGTTTAGGTCTCTTGATCATTAATGTTAACCCTTTGGGTTCTGCTTTTATCTGAGGCTGTCAGCTGGGGCTGTTGTGGCAGCTTTTCTCCCCTCTGTTGAGGGGCGATTTCTTGCCAGTTCCCTTTTTGGCTACTGGGGTGCTTTTCTGTTCCCGTCGGGCTTTTGTTTCCTGCCACCTTACTCTGGTAGCTGGGGGTGTCCTGATTTATTTTTTCTTTGGCTTCACCTCCCCATCTACATTGCTCTCACCAGATATGCCTAGGACGATACCTTGTGGGCTATTTTTGTTGTCTAAGCATGTTGAAGTTTCCCATTAGTCATGCTCCACTTTATGTGGGTGTTCTGTTGTAAGACCCTGTGCGGTGTGGTCTTCCATCTTTTGGGCTTCAGTCTATCGTGTAGTTCGGGCACGTGCCGTTTTCCTCCCGCGCCTGCGGGGAGGGGAACGCAGTCGTTCGGGTCTCCCGAGCAGACTCTGTCTGGAGAGAGTTCTAACCCCTCGGAGGGGGCCTGCAGTTTTTTTCTGGCGTGGATACCGCTGTAGCTTCTGAGTTTCTGGCGAAGAGATGCCTGGTTCCGGGACTGCTGCCCCCCCCCCCCTCCAGTCCACATCTGAGGCTGTCACTAGGGTTGTGACTCCTCATTTGGAGCGGAGCTCGGTTGCTCTCTCCGCTGTTCCGCCTTTGTCAACAGCTACTGATGTATCCGCTCCTGCTGCTGCTCTGTCGGTGACGTCATCGATCTCCCTTTCAGTCGGCCTCGGCTTATCCCTGCAGGGGTCTGCAGGGATTTCTGCTTGCGTCTTTGGACGTGGGATATCGGCCTCAACCTTCCCTGGCTTCAACTCGGCGAAGTCGGAAATGGTTACCGTCTGCTGTGGTCTCTCAGCCGTCGAACCCAGCAGGTGTTGCTTGGATTCAGATGCCCATGGTGAGGTCCCCATGGACTCTGTTGCGCTTCCGTCCACGCACTCTCGTCCTTCGGCCAGTTTTGCGGGACTGGTGCATTTTGTGCAGCCGGGACCTTCTGTCCCTCAGAGGTTCTCGGCGACTCTCCCGAGTTTCCGCATTTCAGATCCTCTGGGTATTTTCATACCCATATAAGCATCTGTATTCACATGTTTCGGCTGCCACCCGTCGCAGGCAGTTGCGTTAGGTCTTCTATAGGATCGTGACCCTTCGCTGGTTAAGAGGGTCAGATACAAAGCCACTTTTCCGGGCCGTTGAAACGTCAAACCTGCATATACGGGTCGTGAGCTTAGAAAGGCCATCTTCTTGCTCACGCAGGTTCTTTCCAACAGGCTTCTCGTTGCCTCCAGCGAGGCTTCTAGTGGCTTCCAGGTGCCCTCCTTGGCACCGCCTCCAAGCAGACCGCTTTCTGATCCCCCCGTGTTCCTACACCATGGGAGGCATCGGCTGGTATGCCCTAATGGCTATGTGTCTTCCGACTCAGGCGATGGGTCAGACACTCCTGACGGCGAGAGGCATCAATCTTCTGACTTGGAGGCGGCTCTTGAATTTGTGTTTGAGTTCTTTCCGGAACTCAAACCGTCAAACCAGCCAGAGGTTTCAGCCAGGCCGCGATCATCGGCCACGCTCCTACAGCCTGCGGAGCAACCTGCTTCTGGGCGCCTTCGACCGTACCAGTCGGTCGTTACAAGTGGTCGAAGCTTTTGCAGCATTGGACTCTAAGCTGAGTTCCAAGGCTATGAAGACTTCGTTCTTCACTAGGGCTGATTCCTTTTTGCCCCCTGTGGTTATCGTTCCTACGATTCCGCCAATCCGTCGGTCTGCCAGACTTTGACGGTCTTGGATCAGAACTCCTTCCTCGGGCTTTCCAAGCCCATGTCGGCCGTTTTTCCTATGGCGACTTTCGAGTCCCTGTTGGGCTTATTCCGTAGGCATGCTTTCTCTCTCGGATCACGTCGTCTCTGCCTTGGCAGCTTATCTGCCTCCAGATAAGTTTGACGACATACAGGCTCCTTTGCGTGTGATCTCTAAGGTGTTGATGCATCTTACTCGCACGCATGCCTGTAGCACGGCTAATTTGGCATTAATTCGCCGGGATGTTGTGCTGGACACAAGCAGTTCCCTTCCTGAAGGGCAGCGCGCTGCTCTTCGATCGGCTTCTTTGGTGGGTCCGCTACTATTCCATGATTCCGTGGCAACGGTCCGGTATGACGACTTGCGTCATTCCAAACATCAGCTGCTGCTGTTCGCCAGCTTGATCCACCTACTGTTGGAGGCTCGGGTCGTTCCAAGCCTAACAAATGCCCTTCTGATTCCTCTGTGAATCCAAAGGGCTGATCCTGCTGCTTCCGCTTCTTCCTCTTACCCACGTGGTAAGGGTAAGCGTCGGCAGCCCAGCGGGAGGTCTCAGGATCTTTCTACTAGCAGAGGAGGTGTTTCTCCTCTCACGGACCTCGTCGGGACTCGAAATGAATGTCCTCACCTCGGTTCGTCCCAGGTTGGACGAAGGATATCAGTGCTTGCAGACCGTTGGCCATTATCACATCCGATCCTTGGGTGTTAAATGTTGTTCTGTCCGGTCTGCAGATATCTTTTTTGAGGCACCCCACTCTGTCGAGGGTGCCTCTTCCAACCCAAGTTCCTTCAGACGTTTCACGTCGGGAACGTTTGATTACTGAGATAGACAGTCTCCTGTCAAAGTGGGCGATCGAGGTCGAGAACATTCATACAGTGGTATTTTATCCCCGCCTGTTCTTGCTGCCGAAGAAGGACGGCCGACTTTGACCGGTTATCTATCTGAGTATTCTGAACCAGTCTACCATTGCTCCCAAGTTCAGCATGGAGACTTTCAGGTCGCTTCGCCGCTCCTTTCAGCAGGGAGATTTCGCTTCCAGCATCGACCTTCGAGACACTTTCTTTCATGTTCCGATTCATCGGACATCGCGAAAGTATGTCAGGTCCGACCGTGTTCTGACGGCAGATGTCAGCGATCTCGGATAGGGCGCGACGTTGGATCGTCGAGGTCTTTCCCTTCACGCGTTTTGGGATCAGGATCAAGTAGCTCTTCACATCAACCAGAAGGAGCTTCTTGCTCTTCTTCTGAGTTTCCGGCAGTGGATCCCCCACCTTTTCGAATCGTCAGGCCCTTCTGTTGTCCGACAATTCGACAGTGGTCGATTACATTCGGAACCAGGGCGGCACGCACCCGGTTCCCATGTACTAATTGGCTGGGGATCTTCTACTGCTCGCTCAGGATGTTAACGCCGGGGTGGTGGTTCGTCACATTCCCGGTCGTCTGACCGTCCTAGCCGACTCCCTGTCCCGCGCGTGGATGTCTCACAGGGCAGTGTTCCAGTCGCTTTGCGATGTCTGGGGTCATCCCCACATCGATCTGTTTGCGACCCGTTGGGACCATCAGGTGGACACTTTCGTGTCCACGTGTTCAGATCCTCTGGCTTTAGCCGTGGACGCTGTCACTCGATTGGAACTGTCTCGTCGGGTACGTCTTCCCACTGGTTCCGATTCTGCCTCAGGTTCTAGCCAAGATACGAACCTGCAGCTGTCGAAACATTCAGGTAGCTCCCCTGTCGCCTCGGCGGTTATGGATCAATCAACTCCGCTCTCTGTTGGTGGGGGTTCCGGTACGTCTCCCTTTACGTCGCGACCTTCTTTGTCAAGGTCATCCGGTAGAGGTTTTTCGAGACGAGCAGTGGAGTGCATTTCTTCAAAAAGGCACTCCACTGGTTTAGCCTATGCGGCTGCGTGGTAGATCTGTCGTGGTGTGCTGGTCACTCTGTTGATTATACCGATCCTTCGATAACAGATTGCGGAGTTTCTGGTATATCTGTTTGATTTTCTGGGTCTCCAACCTGCTACCATCAAGGGGTACAGGTCCATGCTTTCGGAGACCTTTTCATATGTGGGAAAGCGTCGTATCGGTACTAATCCGTCTCTCTCCAAGCTTATTCGGGACTTTTCTTTGAAAAGACCTAGGATTTTGTAGCTTACCCCAAGATGGTATCTTTCTTGGGTGTTGCTTTGCTTGGGGGGGGGGGGCGTTCGAACCATTATCATAAGTGGATGTGCGTTTTCTTTCGGATGGCGTTTGCCTCAGCCAGAAAGGTCAGTGAGCTTCACGCCCTCTCGGTTGATCCGGCCTTTTTCAGGAGCTTCGCCAACAGTGTTACTTTTACCACTGATTGCTCCTTTCTGGACAAGAATCAGATACCAGAAACTACTCCACCTCCTATCTGTCTCAGGGCTCATCCTTCTGTTGAGGGTATTCGCACTTTGCTATGTCCGGTTTGTGCAATTTTTTCCTCAACCGGACGCAGTTCATTGGGAAAGGCAAGATAAGATTATTTCTGTCTCATCCCTGGTCGACAGAAGATCTCTCCTCAATCCATTTCTCGATGGACTTGTTTTGCTATTCGCGCGCCATACGCTAGTCTAGAAACTGCCGATTGTATTACCAGTCGTATTTCTGCCCACGAGGTGCGTGTATTGTCTACCTCCCGGGCCTATGCGAACTCCGTCAAGTTGTCAGATGTTATGCAGACAGCCTACTGGAGAAATGCTTCTACTTTCTCCACCTTCTATCTGCGTCAGTTGCAGTAACAGTCTGAGGGCCCTTTTTCTTTGGGCCCTCTTTCTTCTGCTCAGGCTGTTGTCTACCATAGCCATTAGGCTTCTTCCAACGTCAGTTCAGGCCCTGTGCTTGGCTACTGCCCTTTCTGTCAGTGTGTCACAGAGCCATACGCCTCATATCTCATTGTCATTTTCTAAGGTTTGTGATGCTATGGTTTTATAAGCCTAGGGAACTCTTCTTCTGTCCACGGTTCCAGCTCAGTCGGGTTATGTGGGGGTTGGTTATGTGATTCCCTTCTCCTTTTGTCTATTCAGGCAAATTTTAATTTATAGTAAATTTCCTTTTTTATTATACCTACCACAATTGTTTACATGGAGGCCCTCCCGTCTTCTTATTCGGGTGAGAATGCGTCCTCCCCGCTGATCTCATAACTCCGATGTTGGCGGATTCAAATAAGAATAACACGTATTGCACTGGTACCGGAAGCCGTGGATTAGTACTATGAGGAGAGCGTCCCCTGCTGGGTGTGCGCCGGTCGAGCTCGACCCTTTTTTGGCTTATTTTTTCTTGGTGCTTTTGCACCACTTTTCTTTCCCAAATTCCAAAATAGACAGCACACTTCCGAGTTAGGGACTTCCACTGTAGTGCAAGCCTGTTGTAAACAATTGTGTTAGGTAGAATATGAAAGGAAATTTACTATCAAATTTAAATTTCCAAAATGATCAACGGGGTTTGTTCCTTTTGAAGTGTTGGAATTTTTTTTTACTTTCGACGTTTTAAATTTACGTCCAGTCATATACACACTTTGAGACTCCAACTTTATACCCTCAAGTTTAACTGAAGTACTACTTGCACCGGCACCAACTGTACCACCAAATATTCTTTTCAAAGTAGATTTCATAGACTCCAATTTAATATCATACAAGCCGTTAGAACAAGGCGGCGATCTCGATCTGATAAATTGGCATGATTAAGTAGTTTAAAAGCTAGAACTTCATCAGAAAAAAACTAAACTGTGATTTTTATATTTGCTGTATTTTATCTCATAACCTGTTATGTAGTCGTCAATATTACCGTTTTCAGGGCGCTAAAAAACTGTCGATGTCTGATATGCCTCATCTTTCGAATCTTGCTTAAACACTTTATCGAGTGCGGTTAATAATGCTTTTAAACCGTCCCCCGTTTTTGGACTGTCTACAGGAACTTCAAGTGCAACATCTCTCGCCGTACAGTTAACAACAACGCGACCGCAGGACCTCTTTTCGATGCAGATAATTCAGTTACCGGCTCTCAAAGTTTAAGTTCATTTTCCATACGTGATGTCACTTGTCATCTTCGGTGGCTGTTTGTACGTTGCTGCCATTTCTTTAGATCTTCGTTTTGCTCTGCTCCCGCAATGATCCCCTTATAACATCTGTTGACGCACCAACGTCTGTTTTGTTTCACCCTTACTTTCACTATGGCCGACCTTGTTTACTATTTCTACCGGGCTCCACCGGGGGTATATTTCTTTCATCCTTTCCGGTGCAGTGTTCTTGTCGGTGTAGTATTACTTGCATCTCGAGCTTGTCCAGTACTTCCCAGTTCGTTTGTCCCAGTACGGTTGTATAAGAACACCACAATATTGGAACAGCTAGTTGTGTAGAACAGCGAGCGTATCCTTTGACGGAATCACTACACTACAAGGATCGGGGGCAACCATGGGTTCCAATACCTGGGCCGTAATATTCTGAATTCCTCAGGTCTGGAAATAAAGGGCTTATAACGTAACCTGTTGGCGGGTTACGATATATTGCATGGTGGTAACCTATAGAAATAAGCGTGTTTTGTTGCTTCCCCACCTTCTCTGTTTTTACTGCGTCAGTCACGCTTTTTACGTCTTAACAGGATTTCCACCCAACTAAATATCAACAACTAACGCGCGATCTCTCCGAATAGTTGATGTTATTTATTTTGGTGGAAATTATTTTAGATGGAAACAGCATGCTATTATATTTATATGTGGAGTCAATACTCAACCTTTGAGTCAAGATAGTTCGAAGAGACTGTCTAGCATTTATATGCGATATTAGTACCGATAATTTAATAAAGTTATGCTGTAGCCCAACCCGTCGTTCGCGGGTTATTTCCAGGCCTGGTTACTGCACAAATCGGTGTTCTCTAGAGTCCCACGTGTAAGTCGGAATCGCCCGTCCCGGACGATTTCAAATTACCAGGTTGTAGGGTCATCTCTCTCATTTACCGAATTTTATTCGTGATAAAGTGTACAATAACATCGTGGCTCTTTCCACCACATTATCCAGATGTAACAAGTTACTCACAACGGAAGAGTAGCTTCTGTACACGTGTACCGTATCGGAGCGATAAGCAAAGCGTCTTTACGTTTCAACAAAGACAGTTACAATGGACTATGGTGCTTTACGAAAATGTGTAAGAGTCCATCTGGGCAAGTCCTCCTTTTAGCGTAAATAAGCTTGCGAAACTGCAAACGTTTGCATCACCAACCTAGGTGGCGCCTATGCTAACCTTTGCCATGCCGTATTTCTATATTAAGTTCTTTTTGTTCGCTTTTGGCGGGAGCACACCAAAATCACATCCGCTCGTTGACTGTTAATTTGCAATTTCCTTACAAGTCCACAGTTTCGAGATAAGGTGTTCTGTTTGATAAGGATACCCAAACCTGCATCACTCTTAGATTTTGTTTGAAAAGTCTCTAACATTTTCTATGTTATTAAAACAAAACATCACGTTCTTCCTTATTCAAGTTTTATAAACATTTAACACTATCAGTAATACTTTGAAGCTATTTTTATATTAGGGTTTATCGACACTTTCTCAGTCAGGTTCACCTCGTGATGAACAGTTTTACGTATGGAGGAAGCCAGAGTACCCGTAGAGAACTTCAGAGCAGCGACAAGCGACTGTCATACCTTCCAACGTACTAACACTGCACAAGCAGGATTAGAATTGGTTCAAATTAAGTGCACTATCGACGTGCAGTATGCCGTAGATACACAGAGTGACACACGCGTGTGGATGGGTTAATCGATATGGCACGAGTGCCAGCGCGGAAGGATAGAAGGGGAAGCCTCGAGTTTTATCCTTTCGCGATGGCACAAGTACCATATCGATTAACCCATTCACACATGGTGTGTATTGTGTGTATTTATTTCTTTCCAAAGTGTGATTTACTGGGATTTCCGGGTTTGATTATAAACGGTAACTTCAGAAGTGTTATGCAATCAACAATTGTGTCATGTATCTATGCGCGCAAACGAAGACGCTTTGCCGTGGGTGTAATGGGGACTTCATTGGGTTTTTTTTGCTTTTTTTAACCCTTTACCTAACATGAAAAGCAGACGACACTTGCAAAAAAAATTCGTGAATAACTATTATTTTCATTTTTTTTTGTCTCAAAAACATAGGTTATGACCCCTCATTGAAACGAGCTCGACGAGCTCGTTCCCATGAGGGGTCACAACCTATGTTTTAGAGACAAAAAATGAAAAAATACTGAAAATATTAATTGTTGAGCTTTGAGAATAGCGCTGGCTGTTTTTGTCCGTTACGTTAGGTAAAGGGTTAAATAATACAATTATCGTTAATAATGAAAAGTAATAAACAGAGTAATCGCTTGACTGGACTGGTTACGTGAAGTAATTCATTCGAGGCGAGGGACTATGTAGAAAAACACTCGTGCGCACTCGTATTTGTACAACGTCCCTCACCTCTCATGAATTATTTCACGTTACCAGTCCAGTCAAGCGATTACTCTCTATGCAATCGCAACTCCTCCGGCTGAAACTGTCAGGGGAATAATTTCACGCACAGTTTTTCCGGGCCATTTTCGGAGACTCACCCCAAAAACCTGTCTAATCGAGAATTGTTCAGTTTCTTAATATTTGAGACTATTCCACTGACTATTCCAGCATTTTAATAAACCTCTGAGACGGCAGGGGAGATAATTCTAATGTGTGTGTTTAGGGCCACACAGGTGCCCCCTGTGCAATGTAGTTTACTGGATCTATCATTTGGAAACCCATTATAAGGACAAGCATCCTGGATCAGACTGTCCAGTTAAGATATGTGATTCAGAGAAAGTGCGCGTGAAAAGAGTCACATGGACAAACTGAACAGTTTGGTCCAGGCAACATCAGACCACATGAGCAAATAATTGGTTTGAAGAACAAAGTTCACTTCAGTTTTTATGTTTTTCTAGCTTATGGAATAAGTTGAGACTTTAAGATCAAGAGTTACTTTAATTTTGGCAAAGTGTATTTTAATACCATGTTATGACAAGTGGCTGAAACAGTACTTCTCCAGAAATACAATTAGCTTATATGTACCTCTACAATAACTATGGGTGAATGTTACATACGATTCCTGTTATAATCCATATTGTATGAAATACTATACCTTTTGGGACATGGAGGTTCTCTAAACTACATATGCTTGGGGTGTGGGTAGTTGTTTTTGTTTTATTGTTTTACACCAGTGGCATCAGGTGGTATTATGATTTCTGTTTATATGAACTTTCTAAAACTATTTCGGATTATTTTCTCTTTCAATTAACATACAATGGTCAGATAGATTAGGAAGGATACAATCAAGCCCATGCCTATACACCCAAGAAACAGTATTGCACGCTGAATCAGACTGATTAAATCATAATTGTAAGTAGTTTCGAGTTGATATTTGAAAATTCTTACCATGTATTTCAATTTGTCTGATGCAAATTTGCCAACGACTTCTCAAAAACCACGTGGACAGCATTAACGGCAGGTACCAACATGGAATTTATTAGGGCTAAAACGGTTGGCTCATTTTCGTAACCGACTAACCGAGAGCTATAATCGGATAATATCCGGTTATCCGTGGCCATTATTTCACCGAACTATAGGAATTGGAAAGTTTCTGCGATTACTTATTACTCACGGAAACTGCCGATCATTAACGAAGTCTTGAACGCCAACCAAAGTCGATTATTTCTCAGTATGTGTAATCTATCACAAGGAGAAGAGACAGATTTACTACGTTTTAAACGTGGAATGACGATCACTGTTGATATTTCGGATAACCGGTTGACGGTTTTTTCTAATCGGTTAGATAGCCAACTGGTTTCAAACCGATTATCCGGTTAACCATTTCAGTACTAGAATTTATATGGATTTAGACATACCTACACCACTAATATGATAGTTTATGATAGTTTATATGTTTTAAATGGCCTTGTTGGCCCAATTGATAATAAAAGGTTAAACAAAAGCAGAACTTAGTAATTTTATGTGGAGGAAAAAAATGCATTTCTGGTCATTTACACGTTTTTTTCTGGCCCGGAACAACCCCCGTCTTGTCTGGCAACCAGCCCCCTCCCCTGGCGCAGTACATTGTTTTCATTAAAAGACGGAATGTCTAATTTTCTAATTTTCAAGCCAATGATAAGAGAAAATGATATAGGTGCATTTGACTGGACAAACTCGAATCTTAGAAATTAGAAATGGATCTCTCCTTGGACGAAAATTAATCGCCTATGTCTTTAAGCCCACGGGGCGGGAAATCCGACTAATATTGAGAAAGAACATCGAGGTTTTCAAAACAAGCGTCTTAACATGTCTGGAAGGTTATACACACACTAAAAACTAAAGTGTTAAAACTGACACTTTCAAGGTGTTAAACCCATTCTAACTCTTAGGGTTTGATTTTAACACTCAAAGTGCAATGCTTTAAGCACTTAGACATTACAATCGTCAGACATCTGAAACTTGAATGGATGGCACTTCCCATGTGTCTAGCATTGATGGTTCTTCCAGAATCGACCATAATTTGATTTGCGCGTGGTGGGTACATAATTAAAAGGACACAACGCAGATGACGCGGATCAGGCTCGAGAGTTCGAGCCTGATCCGCGTCATCTGCGTTGTTTCCTTTTAAGTGTCGCGACATTACACTTGTCAAGTGGTATTATTGTAACACCTGTCAAGTTCTGGGATATCTACACTTGAACAAAGTGCTAGTTCAGCACTTAGTAAGTGTTAAATACAGCACTTCAAGTGTAGTTTTTAACACTTTAGTTTTTAGCGTGCAGTTTCAAATCAGTTTTGTGTTCTCTTTAATCAACAAATATAAGTATGTGACCTTAAGCACCAATAAATAAATAATCAACAAATAACGCTACAAAAACTTCATGTATATGCATCAATGATTTCCATAATGTGAAACATGAAAAGAGACATCCACTCAATATCATAGCCTTTCGGGATGAGGGGCTGGAAGGGCTGCGTAATTGACGAGCTAACTGTGATTATGTATATCGATGACCAAAATCCATTCTAAGTAATTTTACCAGTTTATCTTGGAAATGTCATTGAGAAAAATTAAATATTGTTATTAAACCTGCAAAAACTTCTGGACAATGAGATGAAAATATTGGATGATATTCTCAATTCTACTATTAATGGGAAATTATAGAGGTCGAGCAATGCTTGTTTAAATATAGTAAACAAGTTCTACCTCACTGCTATAATGGGACTTGATGTCCAACACCTTGGCTGTGAGTCTTCAGTACGAATGGCTTAACATATCTAACTTGACGTAAAACCAATGTTGCGATGAATATGGCGACAGATGCTAAAAGTGACCGTTAACACCGATAAACAATAAACATTTTCAGCTAAACTTGACTTTACACCTGTGTTGTTTAGACTTTAAAGTTTAAATTTTAACCCACCGAGTATGTGCAAAATATATTTCACCAGATCTAGTCAGATCACCAGATCTGGGAAGCTCCATGACGGGATTTGATGAAACATTTATCCATATTTAATTAAAGAAATCATTGGTCTAAAAGTCCATTCAATGTACATGAATGGGCTGGGGGAGTGGGATTTCATTAATTGTGTCCAAATTATACTTATTTCAGTGGCAAGAGAAATCCTGTCTTGGGCTAGGAATATCTGCCAGCAGTATTAAGGTGTTAAGTTTAATTATTTTACGATGATTGGCAAGCAAGTTATGATTCTCCTTGGCCCAATGGCGTGGGGGTGTGAGAGGACCTCAGTAACGGCTATTTCCTGGCCTCGTGCTTTACGAATACTTCAGAGGGATCTTAACCAATATTTATTTATTTCAATTCAATATTTATTTTGCAATAAATGCACCTTAATAGCATACAATAAATTGGAAAGCATATGCGAGTTGCACAGAGTGATACAAATTATAAACAACATGTATTGATTATATGGTACAAAAATTACAAGGAGAGGGCATAGCCAGGTTGGCTTTCTACCTGCCATCTCCTTAATGCAAATCGGATTTATCTCTTGGAGATCTGCAGATCACAAAAATAATTTGTCTCTTTTAGTAAATATTACTACTTGTTCTATAAAATGGGGAATTGGCCAAATAAATCCATAATGTTCTGAGTATCCATAGCTATCTGTATAGTTACTTTAAGAGGGAAAAGAACCAGAAGGCCTCATCTCACAGGAGGCAACCAGAATTCGGCGGGAGGCGCAACAGGGTGACAACCAAAGATTCGTCAAAAATACTGAATGACAATACAGAGACTGGCGTGGCGAGCAAGACACCAAATCATCAGACGCAGATCCGTCCCATCATCGTGTATCTTACGAATTGTGTCGGGTGAGCCAATGTCTCACTGCTTAGTTTTGTTGACTCAATTGAAGTATTCAAAGAGTGACTGAAAAGCGCTAATTGTTACATCACCATATCGCGTGCAATCTCCACGCTTCGCGAGAAACTGCCTTCAAGCGATGGAGAAATAAGCTATTGGTCGACAAACTGGTGAGATTCAGAGTCAGTCTGCATGGTGTGTGTCATTCTTCGCACAGGAGGACGGAGGACCGCCCCCTCCCCATCCCCCGACAGAACGGTACGCTTTGAGAGGTTTCCGACACCACAAGAACTTTCCAGTCCGAAGATCGACCCCAGGGTATCTGACATGATATACCAGCGCACTTATCCACTCAGGCAGCCTTCCATCGTACTTATCCACCCTGCCATACCATGTGTTGTGGTCATAGTATGGCGTTGGGTGTTAAAAGTGAACTTAATCAACGTAAACAACTCTCAGTTCTATACATTGCCGAATATAGTGTTTTCTAACGCCGATGCATCTCCTGGCTACTTGATCAAGTAACATTCACTGGCCGGGATCCCAATCTTGATAGAAAGTGTCTCCTCACCCAACATGAGACTTTTGTTTAGAGAAATGGGCGCCAAAAAGACGAGTCAGAAAAATGGATGTAAAGACTACGAAATCTCCCCGTGTTTAAGCGGCAAGTTGACGTAAATTTTCGTCAGAAATGTTTATCGTGTATGTAATCAAAATGCGCTAGAACCTAGAATTTCCAACAAAAACTTGGCGGGTATGCAAGGGGCCCTCAGCCACAGCCCATTGATTCTAAAGACGTTCTTTTGAATTGCTGAGGCTTCTGCCATTCATAATTTTCTCATTTGACATGCCTTGAGACTGAACAAACAAATGAAAATAATTTTAATTGATGTATAAATCGTAATTTTTCAGGTGAGAAAGGCTTGAACGATGCTGTGCGACATTTTGGTGACTTATTTGAATCGCTCATCCGTGGCTCGGTTATTTCAATCCTCAGCAAGGCACGGACATATGATGAGAAAATGAAAATAGCCGATCGTGTCTACCAGTTGATGTGTGATGATTTTATTCATCATCCAGAAACGTTCACTGATGATCAGATTTTAGCCACAGTAGTAGTCAAAAAAGAACAAACGATAATTTAAAATTTAAACCTTATAGAAAGGTGAAACATTTGTTGTAACAGGGATGGTCGTCATTTCAGAAGTAACATGACAAGAGGCGAGTACCGAAGAAAGACATTCAATAGTCATTTACAAAACATCATTGACTCCGAAGCCAGAGGTTGATTGGTCGTATGGTCTACCGGGAAAATTGTTTGTACGTGGAATTTTGTGAAAATGACCAAAGGCGATATGGACCTGATTGCATAGATGACATTTCGATATATAAAGCTGTCTAGTCTGCCATTGATCGTTCAGCTGAACGAAAACAGCATTCTTTCAATTTTAAAAATAAGAAATTTCTCCGATTGGGACAAACTATGCCCTCTCCCCTTCCCCCTTCCCCCTCTCCCGAGAGAACCATTTTTGTTGAATGATCGATGAAGATGATAAAACAAATGCCATCGAAATGTCCTCTATGCGGACTTCCATTGATTGCTCAGATGCAAGGAAGCCGCGTTCGTTCAGTTCGCCTGCTACCCCTTGGCGCATTCCTCGGTTGTTTTTCCAGTCGGGAGGGAGCGCGGTGGCGCAGTGGGTAGAGGTGCAGGCTGCAAGCCGAGAGGTCCTCGGTTCGAATCCCACCTGCGGCAACCGCGTTTTGTCCTTGGGCAAGACACTTCATCTCCATTGCCCGAGTGGGGGCACGATGACGCCGTGTACTAAGGCGTACTGCACGTCGATGGTACGTATGTCTTCAACCAATCTAACCCTGCCTGTGTTGCAGTGCGGAGTTACGATGTTGGGGAGCTGGCAGCTGCTCTTCGTTGCTCGGTGGTTCTCTCCGGGTTCTCCGGCTTCCTCCATCCGTAAAACTGCCACGGTCATGATTAGCCATTGTGCATAAATATGTGACCTTAAACATCAATAAATAACTATAAATAAATAATTTCCAGTCGGGACATTTTCGTCTGGGTTGAAGTCTTTAATAACGATTCACTCTTTTAGAATATATAGTCATGTAGTCTCGTACGAGACAAGATTGGATATTTCACATATACAGTCGTGCAAAAGGAGGTATTTAGTACCCTAGTCGGGCTGTTGGTACCCAGCTTGTCTTATCTTGGAGTAGAATAAGTACTAATAGAGTAACAAATTGGGAGACCCATACAAATAAACATCCAATAATTCTTAGTTTTGAGCTCTAATACCGGAGAAGGCATGCCTTCATGATGCAGTTGGAAAATTTTAACAGCCGGGTCATGAGACTCTCAGTGGGGACAAATCAGGTCACCTTCGCAATCTCTCGGTATACCGTAAGGGTATGTGTGTATTGTTTGTGACTTTGTGGCTCAAGTTATGACAAAAGAGATACACGCATTATGTTAATATATGTTCAAATCTAAAATATCGCGGCTGGACACAGCAGTATATTTTCGACGCTGAAAAATGGAATGACAGCTGGTTGGAGTAAATAAGTGGCTGACTATGGTTTTCGGGATGGGGAGGGGGTGGGGTTAAAGCAGGCTGCACTGGCTCGTAGCGACGGCTTCGGTGTCTAATAGATCTAGATGTACGTTCTATTATTATGTTCAATATTGTAGACATAATGTGGTAATTCATTTTTTCTACGATATGTGATTTGCTTGCATTTGGTTGGTCAAGGAAAGTTTTTTTTTAAACTGATGGAGAATTTTCCTTCCGTATGAATGTTTTCCTTTTTATCCGCTCACTTCAAGAGGGAGGGAGGGAGGGGCTGAAGAAAAATGCAGATACGAGACTGAAAAAACATTGCACCCGTTCAGACACTCGCCACACTCCTTTGTGCAAAAATTTATTGTTTCCTCCAAACTTTTGTTACACCCACCACTTACACCCCAATGTTGAACATAACACTGTACAATGGGTGGTTTTTCACCGTTAAAATGTTTTTAACCCTTTACCCAACGAATCGCCCGCATCCGCCCGCGTAATATGCAAATTCAGCAGTTGAAAAACTATTATTTTTCAAAAAATTTCAACAAAACCATATCATGTGACCCCTCGTTGGATCGAGCTCGTCGAGCTCGTTTCAACGAGGGGTCACATGATATGGTTTTGTTGGAATTTTTTGAAAAAATTGAAAAAATGATATTTAAAATAATAAATTTTGATATCGTCTGCGTTGGGTAAAGGGCTAATAATAAACTCTAATTTTTTTCCATTTCCTGTTCTCTCAACAGGTGTATTAGAAAACACTGCATCGCGGACTATATTTCGTATTTTTTTTACATTCCAAATATTGGAATATTTGCAGTGATATTTATCAATAAAAGATTTGACTTCAATTGTCCATGAGCAGGTAGAAAATTTCATGCTTTTCATTCTAATTTATTGTTATTTAAAATTTTCTTCACAGCTCTCGTGTGCCACTAAACACTTTATTAGTACAGATTCACTGCCCCAGTAGCCCTCAGGAACATTTTAGCCTCACAAATTCAGTGATTATTTATTTATTTATTTATTTATTCATTTATTTATTTATTTATTTACACTTTAACGGCCACTGTCATATAGTGTCGGTGACAGTTTTACGGGTGGAGGAAGCCGGAGTACCCGGAGAGAACCACCGAGCAACGACGAGCAACGACGAGCAGCTGCCAGCTCCCCAACATCGTAACTCCGCACTCCAGCACAGACAGGGTTAGATTGGTTGAAGACATGCGTAACATCGACGTGCAGTACGCCTTAGTACACGGCGTCATCGTGCCCCCATGTGGACAATCGGGGTTAAGTGCCTTGCCCAAGGACGCAACGCGGGAGTCCGAATCGATCGTTCAGACGGTCACCCATCCAAGGACTAACCGAGCTCGACGTTGCTTAACTTCGGTGATCTAACGAGAACCGCTTACCGTAATACCACCGCGCCCCCCAAATTCAGTGCTAAACATGTCATGAATCATCATCATGACATGAGTAACTGAGTACTGTACGACTGTGACAGTGTGTGATCTCATTTTTTTGGCTAATCAAAGCAAACACTGGAAATCATATTCCATCAATTTTTTTCAAATGTTTGTTTTGAATTGAAGGAAGCAGCGTAACAGTGTATGTACAACTATTTCTATCCACCCGGATGTGCATACGCGAAAAATAAGGTTATTTTCTGTTTCCAACAATGGGGGGAGGGGATCGGAAAACATTCACCGCCTGACAAATATTCCAACTGCATCATGAAGGCATGTCTTCTCCTTCCATCTGCATTCATGAGGGCATGCCTTCTGCGCATGCCTTCGCAGAAGGCATGCCTTCATGATGCAGTTGGAATATTTTAACAGCCGGGTCATGAGCCTCACAGTGGGGACAAATCAGGTCACCTTCACAACCGCCCGGTATACCGTAAGGGTATGTGTGTATTGTTTTGTCTGTGACTTTGTGGCTCAAGTTATGTCAAAAGAGAGACTCGCATTAAGTTAATATATGTTCAAATCTAAAATATCGCGGCTAGACACGGCAGTATATTTTCTTCGCTGAAAAATTTAATGACCGCTGGTTGGAGTTAATAAGTGGCTGACTATGGCTTGGGGGGGGGGGGTGGGGTTAAAGCAGGCTGCACTGGCTCGTAGCGGCGGCTTCGGGGTCTAATATATCTAGATGTACGTTGTATTATTATGTTCAATATTGTAGACATAATGTGGTAATTAAATTTTTTTTACGATATGTGATTGATTTGCTTGCTTTTGGTTGGTCAAGGAAAGGTTTTTTTTATAAACTGATGAAGAATTTTCCTTCCGTTTGAATGTTTTCCTTTTTATCCGCCCGTTTTTTTCTGTTTTTTTTTTGTTTGTTTTTTTTTTTGCATTCGACCTTCCCGGACACCCACCCACCCCTGAACCGCAAGGCTTATCTTATTTTCCACATATTTTTTCCAGTCATTTTGAACACCCACCCCAGATCCTGCCAAAAAAAAAAAATGCGACATATTTTTGACTCCCATCCCTCCCCTCTCAGTGTCATATATCAATTTTTTAGCACTTTTCCAGTATTGTTGATGACCATTTTCTAGTGTTTCTTGGCATTTCTAAAGTGACCCTGAGATTTTACAGAGGTATTTTGACATAAAAAAATTCTTCAAGTTATAAAAAAAAACTTTCTTTGACCAACCAAATGCAAGCAAATAAAAAAAAGGGAATGTCATGCGATTTGTTTTATAGAAACCATTTTTGACATATGAACCTGCAATGGACCTTTAAGTTGTGACTATTTTATCCAAATGAGACATGAGAGCTTTGTTTTAATTTTTCACTAATTTTATTTTTCATTTTAACACTGGTTGTGCAATTGATGTATGAATCATTTGTTCTACTGTTAGTTGTAACTTGATTCTTGATGTATGTTAAAAATAATTTCCATGTACTTAAAGACTTCATTTCTTAAGAACCACGAGGAACCTAAAAGACCTTTGAG
Organism: Pictodentalium vernedei; assembly: GCA_031216915.1. Classification (NCBI taxonomy): domain Eukaryota; kingdom Metazoa; phylum Mollusca; class Scaphopoda; order Dentaliida; family Dentaliidae; genus Pictodentalium; species Pictodentalium vernedei. The sequence goes on along the minus strand of CM062291.1, from coordinate 390,655,172 downwards.
TATCTGTGATTATAAGAAATGTTTAAATCTGTTTAAAAACACATACAGGATATGCAATTCCAGAAATCGAGACTGTTGGTTCAAAAAATCATGGGCCCAGATAGCTCAACATACCCATCAATACAACCCCCTAATGTGTTTTTGAACCGTTTGACCACCCACCCACCCTGGTATCGTGAACAGCAATTTTTTCCAACCCCCCCCCCTCCCCCCCCCCCCCCCCCCCCCCCCCCCCCCGGTTTCCAATTGGGCACATTTGTTTTCAAATGGTATAATTACTTATGGTGGGAACATGATCTTTTCCGTACATAGAAATGCTTTCCGATACTTCCTTCACTTTAGAAAATAATTTGATCAGGACAGTTGATCATCTTGTTTCTTTTTTGAATATAATTTGGAGTGAATTTATGAAATGACTTATCCCCTTGAGAGAATTTCTCATCTTTGAATTAGCCTGTCAACATATATAATGTTATAATTTTGAATCTGAAAAATCGTATGCGGTTGCTACACACCCTTACCGGGATTGTTATTATGACGGACACGGTCCAAAATTCCAGCAGTGACAGATCTCGTCGTACATTGAGACAAATTGACTTTTAACCCTTTACCTAACCTGAAAAGTAGATGACACTTGCAAAAGAAATTCTTGAACAACTATTTTTTTTTCATTTTGTGACACAAAGAGCTCGTTCCAATGAGGGGTAATAACCTATGTTTTTGAGACAAAAAAATGAAAAAATAATGAAAATTAACTGACGATTTTTGAGAAAAGCGCTGGCCGGGATTTACCGTTACGTTGGGCAAAGGGTTAAGCTACGAATCAGGGAAAACTTTCTCTCTCTCTCTCTCCTGGTAACCCTGCTGATTTGAACTCTGATAAAGTTAATTTGTGTGATGGTATTTCTCACGACACTAACAGGTAGTGTGCAAACATGAGAGTTTTGTTTTAATTTTTCATTAATTTTATTATTAGCTTAACTTGACAAAGTCAAGATTAGCTATTGCCATCACGCGTGTGGAAGTCTGTGAGTCTGGCAGTCAGTTCACATTTCCTTTAGCACAGGCTATACCCCGTAGTTCTGGTCCGATCATCACGCAATTTCATATGTACGTTCGAGGTCATATCTGGATGAGAACGTCCCCTTTTGGTCGCGATCGGTCGACTGTGACGGCTGCCCGAGCCCAGAACTCGAAAACCTTTAGCACAGTCTACAGGTCGTATTTATGAAGGGACAGGTCGTATTTATGAAGGGATTCCATTGTAACTTGGCAAGATTACTCGGTATAATATCTAAATGGGCACGTCTCCTTTTGGTCGCAATCGGTTAACCGTGACGGGTACGCGGGTCCGTCGCCCGAAAACCTTTAGCCCAGTCTATAGGTCGTATTTATGAAGGGATTTTATTGTAACTTTATAGGATGACCCTGTATGATGTATGATGGCCGTGATCATTTAACCGTGTCGGCCTCTCAGCCACGTGACCTAGATTTGTTTAGCACAGTCTACAGTTCACATTGTAACTTGGAATGCCAACTCGGAATGATGTCTAGATGAGACTGTCCAATTTTGGTCACGATCGGTCGACCGTTACCGCCGAGCCGTCATGTGACCTAGATTCCTTTAGCAACATCTACGAGTTATATTTATGAAGGGATTCCATTGTAACTCGGTAGGGTGACTGGTTTTGGAATAATTTTAATGTAACTTGGTAACTTTGGTTGACATACCTTAATTGTGTGAGGGCCGAATTAATCCAGGCCTCAGTTCTTTAGTACAGTCTACACCTCAATTTATTTCTATTGAAAACATAGCATTTTGGGAAAAGAAATTAACATATTCTCACTTATCACAATTCTTGTTGTATTTCATAATCCTTCCATAAACATTGAGCATTATCCTTTTCATCAAACACAACACACAATCAAGTTAATCTACAGTTCCATTGACACTTTTATTTATTTTAACACTGGTTGGCGCGAATAAGAGTACCGTTTGAAAATGCCAAAATTAGCCAACTTTGGTTACTTGTTTCTATCGTTTTGGAAAGGGTTAATTTCAAACACCTTGCTTCGCTATATGTAGAGATGCTTTATGAACAAATCCGCTGTTGTAAGTTATGCTCTGGGATTATCCCAACACATACTTTGGTCACTTAAAAAATAGTACCGTCCGAAAAATAAAGATTTTTAATAAATTTTGCAAATTTCTGTACTCATATGTCCAAATCAAAAAGGAAAGATCTCATTATTCTTTCATTAACTGAATTCAAAAATCAATGGGAAACAAATTTTGTTATACGTTTTGGTGTCCCGCTTTATCCAATACCAGCTTTGGTTGCATAACAACTAGTCTGGTCAGAAAAGTTGCAGTTTTTGGTACTCATTTTTTTCAAAACAGCATGCATCCCAGTTTGCTTCCCATACATTTATTCAGTATTTATAGGGCAACACATTTTCTGTGGTGTACATTGCTGTCACCCTTTATCCAATACCATAATAAAATGGCACCACGAAACAATTTGGCATCATGTACTGCAATTGTTTTCCGACCCCTGCCCTGTTTCCAATTTAGTATAGCTATCAATGGGGGAAAGACTTAAACCTTCATTTTTCACCCAGAACTGTTTTGTCCATCAAATGTGCGTTCATATGGTTAAATAGTTTAGGAAATACTCTTTAAATTAATGTTACATTTTTATTGGTAGACAATGTTCTTCATATTTCCATTTTTGTTTAAAGTTTCTAATTTTATCTATAAATTAATGAAGTAGGGCTGACTGGGGTAGCTTTAAAGTTATTTAACTTTATGCAATATCGACACAGACTTCTCTCCGCGGCTAACTGAACTGTTTTCACCCACTTGAAAGCGACGTCTGTTACGACCCGTAATGTAATAAATGCCCATAATGTAATACCTACCCATAATGTAATACAAAACGACCCATAATGTAATACGAACCCATAATGTAATAAAAAACGACCCATAATGTAATAAATGTAATAACGTGTAATAAATGTTAGGTACCCATAATGTAATAAAATTTTTAAAAAATTAGATACAAATTACACTTTTCCAGGCCCGTAATGTAATAAAATTCTAAGTTTGATTTTTGTGTTTTCTCTTTACTCCAGCAGTGCGTTCGGCTACTTATGACACATCCTACGCCTTCATCAATGCTGCCAATGGCCCCTATGCCGTACACAGCCAACATGTGTGGGTGTGTTGGGGTTATGATGGAGAGTATTCCGGGACCTGGGGCGGGTATACTCTGCTCTGAGTGGCAGGCATTATCCCTCTTCTATTTGTACCACCCGCGCAAACGTCTTCCTCAATAGCCTCTACTGCTCTGCCACAACCATATAGGTCTACCTTACCAGACATTCAATAATTTTGATTCCAGGATGGTCATTTATAACTGCAATCATCATATTCGACCGGATGTTCACTTGCACAAAAGCAATGTGGGTAGCAGGTTCCTACTGTTAATAAATGCAAGTAACTCTGGCCAAAGTTGCTGGGGCAAAGGGTGGAGTGGGTGCCGTGGGATTTGGGTGCACCAAGACTGGATAGTGGCGGGGGGGGGGGGGGGGGGGGGGGGTAGTGTGGGATACAAGTAAAAGATGGAACAGAAGCAAGACGTTGAGTCAAGCGGCGCAGAGGAATATCGGGAGGCGATATGGTAAGTGTACTGGTATTGGGATAGGGGATATCCTATAGCTCGATGGGATTTGGATTAGGCTACTTTCCTCCAAATTAAGCGTACGATCTATCCTCTGTCTCTCCAGTTTTCACTACCTGAACAAATTAGTCATTTCCCTGTACTGTACTACTATACGTTTATGTCACACCCACCGCACCTGGAAACCAATGAGCCCGATCCCAGGGTGACACTTAATAACGACCACATCATATTCCCGATTCTGTGATAACATGTGTCAAGTAATATTATTAGTCCACCACACGGCCTTCCACTTAAACTACCTACAGTCATGGCAGTTCCTGGCGGTTGGCAGGGACTTCCTGCCAACCGCCTACTCTATCACATCGACTATTCGCATGTTTATCTCCGCTATTGTGCCATCTTCTCCTAAGTTACACTCAAAGAACATACATAGCTAGACACGAGGAGTAACATGGGCGTATCCGTTTGACCGGGTGTGTGACCTTGACCATCAAACCGGAAACCTTGAACCTGTGTATCGGCTCCTGCTGGGCGATTGTCTTGAAACTTGGTGTGTGGTTCGGGCGCCCAACAATTTCGCCACACCCGATGCCCGTCATGTGTGACCTTGATATTCAAACCGTTGACCTTGAACCTGTATCTCGGTTCATGCTGGGCCGATTTTCGTGAAACTTGGTATTTGGGAGTAGTTCAGGACGCTCAATATATATATATATATATATATATATATATATATATATATATATATATATATAGAGAGAGAGAGAGAGAGAGAGAGAGAGAGAGACCCGAACTACCCCCCACATACCATGTTTCACGCAAATCGGCCCAACAGGAGCCGAGATATAGGTTCAAGGTCAGCGGTGTGAATATCAATCGAGGTCACACACGACGGGCATCGGGTATGGCAAAATTGTTGGGCGCCCGAACCACATACCAAGTTTCATAAAAATCGGCCCATACACAGGTTCAAGGTCACCGGATTGATGGTCAAGGTCACACCTCACGGTCAAACGGATATGCCCATGTTACACCTGGTGTTCAGCTACGTATGTTGTTTGAGTGTAGCCTAGGAGAAGATGGCACAATAGCGGAGATGAACACGCGAATAGTCGATGTGATAGAGTATGCGGTTGGCAGGAAGTTCCTGCCAACCGCCAGGAACTGTCAGGAAATTAGGTGATTTAAGTGGTAGTCCCCACAGCTCAGAAAATGCTGTGGAATGCTTTTCCAATCAACATAATCTCAAGAACCACCAAAACTACTCTCTATTATAGATCTGCATTCGTCCTGTGCATACTATGAGTGATGCCACACCACTGGTGAAATTTATTTGAGAATGCAATCCCCTGAGCTCAATACAAAGAGGCTGCTTGGTACAACCAAGTGATGTGCACATTAACTCGACTCAGTTGCTGGTCACAGCCACAGGTGAACATGACATACTCTTAACCAATCTTCTCGCAAAGGTGGCCTGCGTGGATGATAGCAGTCTACAAGGCGTTTAACTTGCTTCGGTTCATATCAATTGAGGGTGTTCAATCTGTGGTGTGTTGAGGTTTTAGAAAAATAACACTGAGAGGAGTTGAAACCATTTCACTCAGGGCTGTCACTATTGAAACTGATACAATTTTTATTGAAAATGTAAGGTCTTTCTTGCATGTGCGAAGTCCAAACTATTTGACTGGAAAGTATTTGATAATATTACTTGACACATGTGATCACAGGACCGGGAATATGATGTGGTCGTTATTAAGTGTGGTCCTGGGCTCGGGCTCATTGGTTTCAAGGTGCGGATGGTGCGACATGAACTTATAGTAGTACAGTACAGGGAAATTACTAATTTGTTCAGGTAGTGAAAATTGGAGAGACAGAGGATAGCTTGTACGCTTAATTTGGAGCAAAGTAGCCTAATCCAAATCCCATCGAGCTATAGGATATCCCCCATTCCAATACCAGTGCACTCACCATATCGCCTCCCGATATTCCTCTGCGCCGGTTGACTCAACGTCTTGCTTCTGTTCTATCTTTTCCTTGTATCCCACACTATACGCCCCCCCCCCCCCCCACTATCCGGTTATTGTGCACCCAAACCCCACTGCACCCCACTACACCCTCTGCCTCAGCAACTTTGGACAGAATTGCTTGCACTTATTAACAGTATAGGAACCTGCTACCCGCATTGCTTTTATGCAAGTGAACAGCCGGTCGAATATGATGATTGCAGTTATAAATGACCATCCTGGAATCAAAATATTATTGAATGTCTTGTAAGGTAGACCTATATGATTGTGGCAGGGCAGTAGAGGCTATCGAGGAAGTCGTTTGCGTGGGTGGTACAAATGGAAGAGGAATAATGCCTGTCACTCATAGCAGAGTATACCCGCCCCAGGTCCCGGAATACTCTCTATCGTAATCCCAACACACCCGCACATGTTGGCTGTGTACGGCATAGGGGCCATTGGCAGTATTGATATAGGCGCAGGATGTGTCATAAGTAGCCGAACGCACTGCTGGAGTAAAGAGAAAAAACAAAAATCAAGCTTAGAATTGTATTACATTACGGGCCTGGAAAAGTGTAATTTGTATCTAATTTTTTAAAATTTTTATTACATTATGGGTACCTAACATTTATTACACGTTATTACATTTATTACATTATGGGTCGTTTTTTATTACATTATGGGTTCGTATTACAATATGGGTCGTTTTTGTATTACATTATGGGTAGGTATTACATTATGGGCATTTATTACATTACGGGTCGTAACAGACGTCATTTATATGGACTTGAAAATACGGGACTTTAGTTTTGCATTGGTCACAATGAATGAGATTTTAACGATTTAGAATTAATGACCTTTTGGAAGGTAGAGTTTTGAACAATTTGATGGATATGAAGTTGACAGCTAATTGGAAACCCTTTGGTGTTGGTGTTTTTTTTTAACAATAACTCAGTGTCGGGTTCCAATAAGGGCTCATATGATGCCAGAAATGAACATTTTTAGTGTTACGAACTTGTTTTTAGCAACTGTCGTCCGCTGTTAAGGTTTGGTAAAGATCTAGTCTCCTCGCGGACAAAATATTCTCGCGTCTTTCCAACAGTACCCCCATACATGACCTAAATAATCATTTTCTAACTTACATGAAATAAGGCAGTCCCCCCTCCCCCAAATACATATACTTTAAGATTTCTATTTCTCGGTGGGTGTTTTTTGCAAATATTTTCTTGTAATGTATTTCATGTTAAAGATTTTAAATTTTACCAATTAAAATATTTTACACCACTTGTAGTCTTTGTTTTTTTTCCCTTTTAGTTCACTCGTAATCCCGAACATGCAAAATATTCAGAATACGATGTCCAGGTTACAATTAGTCGCCAACTGTTGGTATCCACATATCGTTTTCATATATCTTTTTATTTGTTTCTTCAGGACGATGGAAATTAATTATTTCATCGCTGTCCCACAGTGAGGTATGAAACTTTTTAATTAGTCCGACAGAACAAGAGCGAATTCGACCCCTGCAGCGTGTGCAATCACATGTGATAAAATAAGGGGGACAACTCCATTTTTTGCTCAATACTTATAGTTCAGTATGCAGGATTCAGTTCAGAAAGAGCTCGTCTGATATGAACAACGGCCTGAGTTATACTGGCAACCTGAAGTTGAAGGCGGTTAGTACGGCCCTCTCTGTCTCCGTGTCTCAACCTCCGTCTCTCTGTGGGAGCACGGTGGCTCAGTGGTAGACTGTTGGACATCTATTCTGGAGGTCCCGAGTTCGATCACCGTCCGGGACGACCCTCGTTGTGTCCTTGGGCAAGGCACTTTATCCCGGTCGCCAACATGAGGGCACGATGACGCCGTGTAGTAAGGCGTACTGCACGTCGATGGGCCACATGCCTTCAACCGCTGTAACCCTGCTTGAGCGGAGGTTGAACAGAGTTTGAATATTGAGGAGCTGACAGTTGCTCGTCGCTGCTCGGTGGTTCTCTTCGGATAATCCGGTTTCCTCCACCCGTAAAACTGTCACGGTCACGATTAGCCATTGTGCATGAGTATGTGACCTTAAACACCAATAAATAAATAAATCTGTCTCTCTATCTCTCTGTCGCTATCCCCCCCCCCCTCTCTCTCTCTCTCTCTCTCTCTCTCTCTCTCTCTCTCTCTCTCTCTCTCTCTCTCTCTCAACTGTCTAGAAAAGATGGGGGCACGATCTCAGTGGAATGGACTATATTAGCGTGATTGACGAGATGTAGCAAAACATTTACCAAGGCGAGGTGAATGTCGAAGAGACTCCTCGGGATGAGCGAATTTACCCCTCCTCTGACAAATTTGTTGATATATCCTCGAATTTTATTGGCTAATAATGTCACGTGCATACCGGCGGTATATCCCGTACACGGTGGATGCCACTTTAATACACGGAGACCTAGAGTTACCTTTCTCAGGGGAGTTGCCGCCATTACTATTTTGATGCATTTCCACTCACTTCGAATTTTGAAAATTTGAATTAAAAAAATAAAACAAGAGGATTTAAGTACCAGAATTATTTTCAAGGTATCGTATTTATTTATTTAAAACATTAAATATTTGAAAAATGAACAGAGATATATTATTCCTAGTTCCAGAAGTTCTTTGCTGCTTTTTCTATTCTCTTGATTTTTTATGCTGAAGCGTGTTACGTTTTGCTACACATTTTGTGGAGGACAAACCACACAACACGCCACTTCAGTTTCATGGTATTTATTGAACAACCCCAAAATGCGCGGGCGGAAGTGCGAAGTTCGACGGGTTAATTGAAAAAGCACTAATCGTGAATATAAACGACACCGGAAGGTGTTAGCTCACATGGTGCACGCAATGTATGATAGCGAGTGTTAGTAATACCGGAACATGCATTAATACGAAACACAGTAAATACGAAATACTCAAAGTACACTCGATATATTAAATCTCCCTTATACAAAGAACAGGCAGAGCAAGAACATCAGTTTTAACAGAAAGCGTGTTAGGAAATCGTTCAAATACAATTCGACTGATAAACAAAGTTAGCGTCTGTATTAGGTTCACAATTCTACCACTTCTGGTTCTCACATGACTGCCCTCTACTAAGGGTTTAGGAGTAGGTAAGTCACTGGATGAAGCACTGGCAGCAATGTCCACAGGACTCTGGGGACCAGAGATGGAACTGAGATGGAATTCTGGGAGTTATATACACCGGGAATGCTGAATTGCTATCTACACATGAGCTCATATCTGGCTTATAAGCATTCGAATCACTACTCTCAAGTCTAGCATGATGTGTCTCCTATTTCGACAAGATTACACACCATCGGGGTCTACCACATATGATCTAGGTGTAATACTTTTTGCTAACTATTTTGGCGGGTTGCCATTTAGAGTCAGGAGTCTATTTGAACCGAACATTATCAATTTTGATGGTGGAAGTAACTTAGACTGTCTGTCCTGGTAAAACGTCTGTCGATTCTATTTCTTTAAAGATGTTTTGCACAACTCGTTGGCTGATTACTGAAGGTTGCAAATGTTTATTTGTAGCTGGTAGAGTTCTACCTTCTATTCATCAAAAGATGAGCTGGAGAGCCTACTGGGGAGTGCGGTGGCTCAGTGGTAGACTACTGGACTTCTATGCTAGAGGTCGCGAGTTCGATCCCCATCCGGGATGATCCGCGTTGTGTCCTTGGGCTAGGCACTTTATCCTGGTTGGCTACATCGGGCACAATGACGCCGTGTACTAAGGCGTACTGCGCGTCAATTGTGCAGATGTCTTCAACCGCTGTAACCCTGCTTGAGCAGAGCTTGAACAGAGAATGTTGAGGAGCTGACAGTTGGTCGACGATGCTCGATGGTTCTCTCTGGGTACTCCGGCTTCCTCCACCCGTAATACTGTCACAGTCACGATTAGCCATTGTGCATAAGATGTGACCTTAAACACCAATAAATGAATAAATAATAGAGAGCCTACATCACCAATAGGAGTATTGCGATAGTTCAAAACGGCTAAATATAGCTCTTGGCCCCTTACAGAACACTTTTCCAAGACTGATTTAACAGTTCTAACAATTCATTCAGCAAGTCCGTTTGATTGCGGATATCCAGGTGACGATAATACTTGAGTAAATTCATATGACTTAACAAACTGAACAAACTCTTCGGCCACATAACATGGACCATCATCACTAATTCTGGGATTTGAGATGTCCAATGACTGTTGACGCATTCATACTACTGAGTAGTATTGTTTCAAAAAAGCTACTGTGATTGTCCACCACAATCAAATAATTTTTGTTTCTCCCCTGAAATAAATCGGTGCCAACCTTGTGCCATAGACGAAGGGGTATCTCGTGATTAATCATTGGTGCACGGACCTTTGCAGCACGGCGAATCTGACATATATCACACTGGTTTATTAATTTGTTTTTCAATACCAGGCCAAAACAAAATATCACCGGCACGCTCTTTCATCTTTTCGACACCCATGTGCCTGAATGTAATATTTCTAACATTTCTCGACGCAGATATTGTGGCATTAAAATGTTTGATCCCCTATAAAGAAAACCGTCATTTTCAGAGACTTCACCTCTATGATTCCAAAATTCATGTAGCCCACTGGGTACGCTACTGATTGAGTCAGGCCATCCATCATGAACAATCTCTTACAAAATTCGAAATTGTTTATCTCGGTCAGTTGCTGATCGGGTGGTTTCCATTTTATTTGATGAAATTGGCAATGAACTTGTAACTGAATGTACATGAAGGTCAACAAAACTAGTATCAAGTGGTTCTCCAGAGTCTAAAAAGTTACATGACAACGTATCTGCTACCGAAATGTTAGTACGATGGTATTTAGGTCAAGGTGAAATTATAAGCATACAGCCTCGTGCGCATACGTTGTGTTACTGAAATGGTTAAGCGGATAATCGGTTTGAAACCAGTTAGCTACCTAACCGATTAGAAAAACCGTAAAGCGGTTACCCGAGATATCGACAGTGGCCGTCATTCCACATTTAAAATTTAGTAAATCAGCCGCTTCTCCTTTGTGATAAGATTACACCTTGAAGCCGCGTTGGATATATTGAGAAATAATAGACTTTGGTGTTCAAGACTTCGTTAATGATCGGCAGTTTGCGTGAGTACTGAGTAATCGCAGAAAGTATTCCGTAGTATGTATACAAAGGAACGTTGTCGAGTACTCGACAATGTTCGTTTGTAAACACGCTACGGAATCTTTTGAGAATACTACTTTCCAATTCCTATAGTTTTGATCCCATATTCGGCGAAATAATGGCCACGGATAACCGGATATTATCCGATTATAGCTCTCTGTTAGTCGGTTACGAAAATGAGCGAACCGTTCCAGCCCTAATACGTGACAAGCGAATTGGAATGTTCTGAATTGTTTTTTTCATTATGAATTGAAGAGGCCTATGATCACTTTGTACAACAAATTTTCAAGCAAATAAGTAATAATGAAATTTTGTACAACCAAACAGAATTGCCAAAAACAAAACTCTTCCTCAATTTGAGCGTAATTTTGTTGTGCTGATGTTAAGGCTTTCGATGCCTAAACTACAGGTCGATCGTTTTGTAAAAGACACGCTCCGAAACCATTCTTTGAAGCATCAACTTATAAAATTACTGATTGGTTAGGATCAAAATATTTCAACACTGGTCCGGGGGACTTTGTCACCAAGTCTTTTATTTCGCTCTTTGCTTTTTCATGAACATCAGTCCAAATCCCATCCATTTCATCCTTTTGAAGTTCACGGAATACTGCAGTTTTCGTTGATAGTTGTGGTGCAAACTGGGATAAATATGTAAACATTCCCAGTTGACTTTGTAAGTCCTTTTTATTAACTGGAGATTTCAAACTGCTGACAGCTTGGACCTTTCCGGCGTCCTCACTAATGCCACATTCTGTTAACATAACACCAAATAATTTCTCTTTGTTAGTTTTAAACAGAAGTTTATCTTTATTGAGTGTCAGTCCACATTCCCTACAGCGATCTAAAACACTTAGGAGTCTTTCACCATGAATTTCGCGAGTTGGTGCTGTGACACGGATATCATCTACAAACGGATGAACTCCTTGCATACCCTCAAAGGACTTGACGAATACTTCTTGAGCGGAGCAGTTTCCGAAGGGCATTCTTAAAATTTTATATCGACCAAACTTCTGCCATCATGTTACGTTTTGCTACACATTAGGTTGCCACATTTTATGGACAACAAACTAAACAACACGCCACATCGGTTTCATGGTATTTATTGAACAACACGTTTAGTTCAGACGGGTTAATTAAAAAAGCAATAATTGCGAATATAAGCGAAACCGGAAGGTGTTAGCTCACGTGGTGCACTAACCTTTCATAAACCTTATTCCAGAAAGTCATCGGTGGGGTAAACTTGTAACATAGTCTGCAAGTAGCCGTGGCAAGTTTTATATCAGATGAGGCGAACGAGTCTGGTATAAAACCTACAGGCCAGGTACCATCCCGTACCCTGTCACTTGCTGACTATGTAGCTAATAATGTACGATGCAGCCATGGTGATGTCAAAGATTATCAATTATCGCGTTTCATGGGTGACATTTTTCATAATGACAACTGCTCGAATTTATAAACCGCGCACTGCCACCAAGCTACATATTTACAGGCTAAACGATACCGACTTCGAACTGACACAAAAAGGTACATGACTGAGCATCGGAATGAGAGCTCGATTTGGAGCTGTAATAGCGAAATGTCCATTCAACAGAAACAGTCCGACCGTCTGACACTTGCAAGTGTCGCCAATAATTAGTTAAATATACCTATTTCAAATGTGAACAATTCGTCAGCCATCGACAGATCAAAGCATGTACATAATTCCACCATCACCCTTTGCTTATAGAATTACCCAACTAATCGACAATACGTTGATCACAGACAAATTTGCTTCATTTATTACCAGTATCGGTACAGTCATAAGTGAACAGATACCTACTTCGACCAAATATTTCACCAACTTTAAAACCGTTTATCCCAATTCTATCACACCGTGACAAGACATGCCGTATCAGCTTCAGTTTGGATTTATGAAAACACATTGCACACCGCACCAAATAATGCGGCTTATTCACAATGTAGCCTTATGCAATGACAAACCCCCCAAGGACAGAATGCGGTGTGTCATCCTTCATTTTTCCAAAGGCTTTAGCATTATACAGTACAGTCGCCGTGGACTGGTTGTATTCCCCGCGAGGGCAGTGAAGTCCACGCATGCGTTTACCAGGTAATAAAATTTTCATCAGCAAAATTTCAAGTAATGAAGTACCTGGTTGTACCTGGTGATTCATTAATTAAATTTTTGATGATTATTCCTATAATTAGTGTTTGGAATCTAATATTATTGCGTCCGTGGAACTATCCCCCCCCCCCCTCCCGTGGAAAGTGACCAGTCTACGGCGGCTGTACTGTAGGCCGTTCAATACTTCTACGCAAACTGGAATACTCTGGTGTCAGCCGAACAGCCTGGATGTGGTTTAGAAGCTACCCTCGGTAAGAAAGCAATACGTCCAGTTGAGAGACTGCGTATCAAGCTTCCAAATAATAACTTGTGGCGCGTATCTCAAGGCTCAAAACTAAGTACCCCTCCCCCCCCCCTTTATAAAATATAATAATTATGTAAGTAATTCAACCACTTTAAATCTTTTTTCTTTTCCCTACGACACAACAACATGCACAGCAAACCATAACCTAGACGCATAAACGGAGACATCACAAACTGAATTAGCAAAAATCCCCTGGTGGTGCTCTGCAAATAAATAATCGCTCAAATCCACTAAAACCAAATGCATGTGGTTACATCTGCATCGGAGCTCTCGTGCAATGCAAATGTACACTGAATCTGCAAAGGTTAAAACGAGGGCCCTGGTAGAGGTTAGCGGAGCAGACCCACGCATTATGTACTTTTTTTGTTTTGGCGTCGACTCCCATATGAGGTCGAGTGGGCCATGTTTTAATTCACCATGTTCGAAGATATAATTTGGCCTAGACGGGTTACTGGGATACCGTTGAAAATAACATGAAACAGAATAACTCAACTAGCAGTAAAAGTTTCATGGATAAGATACGGTTTATTAAATAAAATAATATAAAGAGCAAAAAATCTGAAGCGAGGATCGTAATAATTTAATCTAACAGGTCGACAGAGCTGTTGGATTAAATTATTACTGAACCTCCAAACAAACCAGGATGGTTTCGCCCATTTCGCCGTTCAAAGTATTGGCTGACATTATACCTTCCAGGACGCCAGTGTTGAAAAGATTAATGACAGTCGAATGCAAATCTTGAGAGCTGTCACAAAGAAGTCATTTAGGAACTCCACTTACTGGTCCCCAATTAAAACACCCCAATTGCAGCATTCCGAAATTGGCTGACCACAACCACCCTTTCAATCGCATGCGCTAATACAGTGGTCAGTATTGTTGCAAAGCATGGAAACAACGTACTAAAGACACGCACACAGACCGTTAATCACTATTCCCAAGCCAATTTTAACGCCCCTATCTTAGATACGATTCGACAACACAAAAATACGTAAACAGGTTGTTTCAACCAAATTCGTCACGGCACTGGACATCAATTAGCACAGCGAGAGTTTCATCACTTCGACTACTGTTGCAGATTCACATGGAGATGGGCAGGAATACGTGAATAACGTATTTGTAAAGGCCACACTTATTCTATTCTGAATCAATTTCGGAATGTGCTTTGGGAACAAAAAGGACAGCTGTTCACCCAAAAACGACACAGATCTTAATATTACACAATACCGCTGGGCAATTTTCCGTTAGGTTTGGCACATTCCCTACAGGGTTCTGTCATATATTTCGAAGTTTCCTTACAGAGTATCTGCTAGTTAATCGTAATTTAGATAATGTAAGGGGTAGAGGGGTTAAATTGGTTAACATGTGGTATAGGGAGAGCCGCAGTTACCAGGGGCTATGCCCTACACAGCCTGACTGCCATCTGAACCAAGGTGCGATGATATGTCTTACAATTTTACATCAGCCACCCTGCGTTTATTTAACTCTTTACCCAACGTAACGGCCAAAACCGGCCATCGCTATTCTCAAAAATCGTCAGTTAATTTTTATTATTTTCAGTATTTTCGTCAAGCTCGTTCCAATGAGGGGTCATAACCTATGTTTTTGAGACAAAAAGTGAAAACAATTAGTTGTTCAAGAATTCTTTTTGAAAATGTCGTCTGCTTTTCATGTCAGGTAAAGGGTTAAGACAATGGATTCTGTCCTTAAGGTGTCAGTGTCTTCATTGGGTGAAAAGTGGTATTTATTGCGAAAATTCCCCCAAAATAATTTATTTACATGAATAAACAGAACAAAGTCAGTGTTACTCCAAACTGCTTCCCAAAGTTTGTACAAGAAACCCTCTTTGAGATAGTCTTCAGTTCAAAAGTTCGTTGTTGCTTCGCGCTAACGTTGTTGCATCATAGATACTGGTGCCAGGATTTTCTTGGTTCCCACCAATATAATGGATTTTCATTCATGTGGTACTCACGTTTCCTGTCTCTCACGGTACTAAGTTTTCAATATAGTTTACTTTCGTCTAATACTGATACGCTCCTCTTGAGGATAATACCACCGTCATGTGACATTCTCGTTTAGTGTCTTTCACAGTACTTGGTTCACGACAGGTTCACAACACAGTTTACTTTCGTCTAAAGCTGATACGCTCCTCTTGGGGATAATACCAACGTCATGTGACATTCACGTTTAGTGTCTTTCACAGTACTTGGTTCACAACACAGTTTACTTTCGTCTAATACTGATACGCTCCTCTTGGGGATAATACCACCGTCATGTGAAATTCACGTTTAGTGTCTTTCAAAGTACTTTGTTCAGGTACTTTGTACAGGTCCACAACACAGTTTACTTTCGTCTAATACTGATACGCTCCTCTTGGGAATCATACAACCGTCATGATTGTGACATTCACGTTTAGTGTCTTTCACAGTACTTGGTTTACGACAGGTTCACAACACAGTTTACGTTCGTCTAATACTGATACGCTCCTCTCGGGAATAATACCACCGTCATGATTGTGACATTCACGTTTAGTGTCTTTCACAGTACTTGGTTTACGACAGGTTCACAACACAGTTTACTTTCGTCTAATACTGAAACGCTCCTCTTGGGGATAATACCACCGTCGTCTTTAAGTGTCTCACGATAAAGGTTCAGTTTCCCTTTCACATGAAGTGCCACTTACTGGGTTAACTGTTTTCTCGCCACACCTCGTCAAGGCTTTCATGTTAATTGAAGGGCATCGCAAAGCTTCCCGAAACAGTATTTGTCTCAATTGTGATGACTTAAGTCACAACTGATTTTGAAAATATCCAACAACTTCATCAAGGCATGCCTTCGTTGAAGGCATGGCTTGATGATGTAGTTGGAATATTAGTAAGTTAATTCTTGTTCAAAGGATTCTAGTTAAAAAGAAGGGATCGCGGTGGCTCAGTGGTTACGACATTGGACTTGAAACCAAAAGTTCCACAGTTTGATCCCAGTCAGGGGCAACTATATCCCGGCTGCCCACGTGGGGGCACGGTTATGGTGTGTACTAGGGCGTACTGCACGACGATGGTGTACATTTCTTCAACCAATTTTAACCAATGTTAACCCTGCAGCTAGTACGTTGGTGAGTTTGACAGTGGCTCGCCGTTGCTCGGTGGTTCTCTCCGGGTACTCCGGCTTCCTACACCCGTAAAACTCTCTGACACGAGGTGACCCTGGCTTTCGAAAATGTCCTTAGTTTAAGTAATATTTATTGAGAAATGATTGGTAATTACATGTAACAAATACAAGTTATAAACTAGAGAAACAGAATTTACTGCACCCAGTAAATTCAAGTCTGTGTGAAAAGGGTTAAAGTATCAGGAATAAACTATACAGAAGGAGAATTTATGGAGGCTTATTTTCAGGAGTAAATTATTTTCAAACAAATCAGAAATGGATTTTCGTTAATAGTATTTACAGATATTCATACAGCAATCAGAACATTTTTTTATAAGAAACCAGAAAAGGCATATGTGTGACCAGCATTCAAAGGGTTCGATACACGAATCAGAAGTGGACATTTTTGGCTCTGCCCACCAAGCTGATTGATGAAATACGTTCATGAACTTTTGAAATGCATTAAGGTGTAATGAAATGCATTCCCCAGTCTTTCTGAATAATATGCACTGGATGACCTTGGTGACCTCTTTCAGGCGGACCATACATTGCACCTCCAGCAATTTTTAAATCAGTCGGTATAGTCCCATGTATACACCTACTTTAAAGAAATGGCTCCACCAACTACAGATCTGTCATTTTTGGGCGATGATAGCAAATATTTATTATGATTTAGAAGCCTCTAAGGCAGTCAGCCTACTGTATCATACACAAGGCCTCAAACTAGCTGAAAAAACAAAGATGAGTGCAAACTGGTTGTTGGTAACCAGCATGCCAAAACGAATAGAGATAGGACGATTCGTATTTGAGTTATCGAGCCGACAAAGGGTGCATAGACTCTATATTGGGGATAGTGCCATAAAAAACTTAAAAGCCCCAACAGCTCGTTTAAAGGCCTACCCTTAAGAGCATCTAGTGCCCTAAACAAGGCATACATAAAATAAGATAGTGGAATCTTGAATCATGGCATTTGCGTAAAGAGTGGCAATATGGCAGGAAGCGTGCAAAAGGTTCTACCGTCATAAGTTAAATGATGTTGTTTGATCATCGCGGTGAAGTATGAAGAGGGTTAAAGACAGACCATTTAAATATTCCATTTCATTAATTCATAATTGTGATAAGTGTTTCGAGAGAGCCGCTTACCACTCGGCCTGAAACCTGTTGATCTTGCAATGCAATGAAAGGTGAAGGGTTATTTATTCAACTACAATTAATCAAGTGTAGTAAGGTAGATCTGTATAATAAACAAATTTTCTTGCCACTCAAAAGGTTTTTTTCAACTTGGTTTGGGGATGGAATTTAATTCTGATCTGACAGCTGATAAGAGTAAATATGTGTCAGGCTGTCATCTATAGCAACTTCTCTCTAATTTGATTGTTTACATTATTCTCTTGTGTATATAAATATAAGCAGCTATGTCTTTATGATGCTTTTCTGTTACAAAGAAATTAGGGGGGTATAAAAAACTCTGTGGCCCAATGGACCACTCCCAAAGGTTCCCTGATAACATAGCTGGGCCAGTACTTGTGACAGGCTACCAGTATGCCAAACAGCCCCAGGACAGATTATTTATTTATTTATTGGTGTATAAGGTCACATATTTCTGCATAATGGCTAATCAGGACCACGACAGTTTTACGGTTGGGGAAGCCGTAGTACCCGGAGAGAACCACCAAGCAACGGCGAGCAACTGTCAGTTCCCCAACATACTAATTCCACACAAGCAGGGTTAGCATTGGTTGAAGACAGGTGCACCATCGACGTGCAGTACGCCTTAATACACAGCGTCACCGTGCCCCCACGTGGGCAATGGGGGTGAATTGTCTTGCCCAAGGACACAACGTGGTTGCCGCAGGTGGGATTCAAACCGAGGACCTCTCGGCTTGCAGCCTGCACCTCTACCAACCCAGCCACCGTGCCCCCAGGACAGATGATTTGTTTTTGAGTTATCGTCAAGACAAAATGAAGGGGATAGAAAATATTCATACAGGAATCAGAACATTCTTATAAGAAACCAGAAATGACATATATGTGACCAGCATTCAAAGGGTTTGATACACGAATCAGAAATGGATAGTTTTGTCTCTGCCCACTAATTTTAGTGATGAAATACACTCATAAACTTTAGAAATGCATTAAGGTGTAATAAAATGCATTTCCCAGTCTTTCTGAATAATGCCCCCATACTAAGATCTTCAGAGGGTTAAAATATTCCCTTTAAATACTCCATTTTAATCCTTTAAATGGGGGCGCATTGGCTCAGTTGGCAGAGGTGCAGGCTGCAAGGCGTGAGGTCCTCACTCTGTCCTTGGGCAAGCCACTTCACCCCATTGCCCACGTGGGTGCATGGTGGCGATGTGTTCTAAAGCGTACTGCACATCGATTGTGCACCCGTCTTCAACCAGTGCTAACCCTGCTTGTGTGGAGTTAGTATGTGGGGGATTTGACAGTTGCTCGTTGTTGCCCGGTGGTTCTTCCCAGGTACTCCGACTTCCTCCACCTAAAAAACTGCCGTGGTCATGATTAGCCACTGTGCAGAAATATGTGACATTAAACGCCAATAAATAAATAATCCTTTAAAAAATGAGCTCAATCCAATAAAGGGTCATAAGCTATGTTTTTTCAAGCAAAAATGAAAAGGTAATTAAAACTGAATAGACGTTTCCGTGAATAATGTTGACCGGTTTTCGCTGTTATGTTCGCTAAAGGGTTAAGAATCCCTTACTTTGGATGGCACACTGAAAAGGTGTCCCATTCCACATAGAATTAAATGTTAAGAAAATAAAGCGAAAAACATTAAGTTTCTCAGCTGACAGTACCTGCTTTTGCACTCCCGAGGGATGGAACGGCACAAATCAGAGACATTCTCTTAATGGCACTTTGACACCAAAGGTTTCTGCACTCTCGGTGAGGCCGAGATGAGCGCAGTGAAAGACTATAGAACTCCTCTAACAAATTAGTTTTAAACAGTCATAGCACTAACACAGTTAACAGTACAGTCTACCATGCCAGTATTGCATTGTTACCGGCACCCTGACAGTTTTGTGATAGGTTTCAACAATTATTCAGTGCAGTTTTATTAAAAGGGTTAACTTTATTCTGCCTGAAATAAAATATGTGCAATCCACATTGAAGTCATGAGAGGGGTTAAAAGCATTGAACTGAATAAGATAGGTTTCAACAATTATTCAGTACAGTTTTATGGAAAGGGTTAACTTTATTCTGCCTGAAATAAAATATGTGCAATCCACATAGAAGTCTGGAGAGGGTTAAAAGCAGTGAACTGAATAATTTACAATTTATTTCCTTGCAAGGTAAAGGGTTTCTCTCAATTTAGTTTCAGGAACTAACATCCCATAATGATGACAAGGTCAGATTTCATTTTGACAGCTTACTTCACAATTGTTTACATAGTCTCCGGTGTGAACATAACATCGTATTGCTTGGGGAGAATTTACTGTATCAGGAAATTGGAGGCTGTGAAAACCCTGTGGCCTACTGGGCCATACTGAAAAAAATGTGATTTCCAGCAATTCTGAAAAATGCACTCAATGACCTCTAGTTGACCTCCGTGACCTTGACCCATATTTTGAACCTCCATCGAGTATTGACTCATTTGGTGTTGGTCCCAGGTCTGTAGGTCATACCATGCCTGAGATATGGGAGTGACCCATTTTCAAAATTTTGGCCACGCCCACTTTTTTTTACTTAAAAATGCATGTGTGTATGTCAGGAATACTTTAAGGGTCAAAAAATGTGATTTCCAGCAATTCTGAAAAATGCACTCAATGACCCCTAGGTGACCTCTGTGACCTTGACCCATATTTTGAATCTCCATCAAGTGTCAACTCATTTAGTGTTGGTCCCAGGTCCATACGTCATATCACGCCTGAGATATGGGCATGACCCACTTTCAAAAAATTTGGCCACGCCCACTTTTTGTTACGTCAAAATGCATGTGTGTACGTCAGAAATAGTTTAGGGGGTCAAAAAATGTGATTTCCAGCAATTCTGAAAAATGCACTCAATGACCCCTGGTTGACCTCCGTGACCTTGACCCATATTTTGAACCTACATCGAGTGTCGACTCATTTGGTGTTGGTCCCAGGTCCGTAGGTCATACCACGCTTGAGATATGGGCGTGACCCACTTTCAAAAAATTTGGCCACGCCCACTTTTTTACATCAAAAAGCATGTGTGTACGTCAGGAATGCTTTAGGGGTAAAAAATATGGTTTTCAGCAATTCTGAAAAATGCACTCAATGACCCCTAGGTGACCTCTGTGACCTTGACCCATATTTTGAATCTCCATCAAGTGTCGACTCATTTCGTGTTGGTCCCAGGTCCATACGTCATGCCATGCCTGAGATATGGGCGTGACCCACTTTCAAAAAATTTGGCCACGCCCACTTTTTTCACGTCAAAATGTATGTATGTCCGTCAGGAATGCTTTAGGGGGTCAAAAAATGTGATTTCCAGCAATTCTGAAAAATGCACTCAATGACCCCTAGATGACCTCCGTGACCTTGACCCATATTTTGAACCTCCATCGAGTGTCGACTCATTTGGTGTTGGTCCCAGGTCTGTAGGTCATACCACGCCTGAGATATGGGTGTGACCCCTACAGGCACCCCTGATACCCCAGGAATTTGAAAAACATAGGTGACCGAGAACTTGTGGCTGTCTATCAGCATGCCAAAAATCAACGAGATAGGGCAATTCCTTTTCGAGTTATCTTGCGGACAAAAAAGTGATGAGAAGACAGAAGACAGGAGAAGAAGAAGAAGAAGAAGAAGAAAAAAAAAAAAAAAGAAAAAAAAAAAAAAAGAAAAAGAAACCGTGCAAAAACAATAGTCTGTGTGTTTCACACAGACTAAATATGCATGAACAATAGAAGGTATTGTACTTTTCTGTAGTTATCTGTGATAACAGGATTCTACATCAAGCCTTGGGCTTATGTAAGTCGTCTCTTAAAAGTGTAATTTATTTATTTATTTATTGGGGTTTAACGACACTTTCTACAGCCATGGTCATCTCGTGTCGGACAGTTTTGCGGGAGGAGGAAGCCAGAGTACCCGGAGAGAACCACCGAGCAACGGCGAGCAACGGCGAGCAACGGTCAGATTCCCCAGCATACTAATTCTACACAAGCAGGGTTAGCAATGGTTGAAGACAAGTGCACCATCAACGTGTAGTACGCCTAAATACATAACGCCACCGTGCCCTCCGTAAGCAATTGGGATTAAGTGCCTTGCCCAAGGACACAACGCGGTTGCCGCAGGTGGTATTCGAACCGAAGACCCCTCGGCTTGCAGGCCGTATCTTTCCACCTACTGAGCGACCGCCCCCCCCCCCCCCCCCTCCAAAAAGTGTAAAGCTTACAACATAATAATTTATGGCTTAATACAACCGAGCTACATGTATTTTCAAACTGATTGAGGAGCTCGAGAAAAAAAAAGATTAAGAGTACGATCAATGAGGAAAGTGGGGTCAGTTTTGTCAATGCCATGACGCCAGTGATCTGATAGATTGAGACTAGGTGGACAGGCCGTTCACTAATAATTCATGTCTCGATAAATCGGGAAGATCAATCATTGCTTGGCGGTTAATTCCCTGGGTTGGTTACTCTGCTTATCTAAGACATAACATACCATGAGAAAGGTTTTATTTACCCAAAAGTGTCTTTAAACCCCGATAAATAAATAAATAAATAAATAAATAAATAAATAAATAAATAAATAACATCTTTTTTTACTTTTCACATTCTGTACCTGTACTCCAGATTGGCTTTGCTGGACTCCCCTCCCCCATAGCCGAATACAGCAGACCTATATCTGTTTGGCCACCTGTGTGAGACTATTTAATTATACATTTATTGGTGTTTAAGGTCACATACTCAGCACAATGGATAATCATGACCGTGACAGTTTGACGGGTGGAGGAAGCCGAACTACCCGGAGAGAACCAACGAGCATCGAAGAGCAACTGTCAGCTCCTCAACATTCTAACTCTGTTTTAGTTTCGCTCAAACAGGGTTACACCGGTTGAAGACGTACACCATCGACACGGCGTCTTCGTGCCCCCATTGAGGCAGTCGGAAAAAAGTGCCTTGCCCAAGGACAGAACGCTGGTTGTCTCGGACATGGATCGAACTCGGAACCTCTAGCATAGAAGTCCAAAAGTCTACCACTGAGCCACCGCGCTCCCACCTGTGTGTGATATAAAACAAATTATCAAGTATAGTCTCGAACGGAAGTGCATGATTACAAGTATGAGCAAACCAATATCTAAGCTTCCAATCTAGATGAAAATGTTCCACGTAGAAAAGTATAGGGAGGTGTCCCTCCCCCTCCCCCAAGAATCCTCAGAGACGCCCTTATGCCAATTCAGTAAGGTAATCAATACACCCAATTCATTCCGATCATATTCATTCGTCCTAAAATTCTATTTCAGTTTTCAGACCTTCTTTTAAAATTGCTTTCACAGCTCCAAACGATTATCGACCTTAAATAATCAGTGTGCCATCAGCGGCACCAGACCACATTATTTGACTCACAAGGAAGTTAAGTAAATTCTAGAAAATGCAAACGTTGGATCCCCGCCGCAAGAATTTCCTGTGAGCGAATTAAAAGATGTCAATACGAAATGTCTTTTTTACAAAATATTTTTGGCTAAACTTTCAAGAATTCTCATGTTTGTAACTAATAACGGTGATAAATAGACAATACTATGAAGTTAGGAATTGTTGCTCGCCCCTGGAATAAATTATTAATGTTATTTAAATGATAAACATTTGTCTCAGAGATGCGCGGATATAATTAGTAACAATTTAAATAAAGCAATGAAGCTGAAACTCAAATAAAGTTCATAATTAAGGTATGATAAGAGTGCGTACTAATTTGGGGAGAGTTATAAAAGACCAGAAATAGCTCAGCTGTTGGTGTTACCTTGTTCAAATCCGAGAAACCCAGTGTTCTAGAGACTTTCTATGTCGAGATCAAATCTCCTAACGTCCATCAATATCGACAGTGGAAATTCAAGCAGTTAGTTCAAATTAGATTCGTATTATCACTCGCACAGCGCAAGGAAACATGGCAACCAAGAGCGTTGTTAAAATATGGAGATTCTGTTGAAGTAACTTCCATAAAAAAAAATCTGAAACATATTTATATTTGGCAGGGTGTTGAGTTTCAAATGATACAATTCCAGTTGAAATATATTCCATAGTCATTTTTTTAAATATCGAGTTGGAAGCTTGAATAGTCAGTCCTTGACTTGCTAGCCCCGATGAAAGCATGAAAAGGGATCCCGTAATATAGCGTGTGCCAGGACATATGATCACCAATGCTAAGGCGCGGCTGTAATCAGAGGTCTGTTGAGGGGCACAGAAATCATTTGAAGTTGATAGAGCTACGAGGTATGAATGTTGAGTGACACGAGCCCGGAAAGCTCAGTAGAATTTGCTAACTCGGTATTCGTTAAAGTCAGAGAGCTGAACGTTGGTTTGTTGGTGAGATTGTTATCACCATTTAACGTTTGTGGTTGTGATAGATTAACACATTGAGTGGCGCAAAAGTGAATCTAAATTCTTATCGTGTGATAACCACGGCGGCGGTGGTATTATCCCCCAGAGACAGATCGTCAAAATCAGACGCATGAGAACTGTGTTATAAATATATGGTGAAAGCGTAGTTGTTTCGTAACAAAATCCAGTTATGCGCCGAGAACGAAGAAGAAACTTGGAACTCAACTAGACTTTATGATTCTGGAGAATCATGGCTTTTCCCGATTAGATTCCATGATTTTTCATGACCCCACAGTGCCTGATGAATTGTTTTTAACTGTCTCACTGAAGTTTCTTCATTGATGTTATGAGAAAGGTGAGTATAGTAGTCTCAAATGACTCGGTTTGGGTTTGATAAAAAAAAATGTTTAGGCAAAACCCATCATTAACGGTAGAATGGGTTAATATCAATATCAATGTTTCCCTATCAGTTTTGCGTCCGGTAAAAGAAGTTACGTTTCTCTGTGGCATTTCCATTTGATGTTGTTGGTGTTCAAAAACAGACTATTTCTTCAATTTTTTTTACATTTAGCAGCCCATGGAGGGTTAACAAATGCCTACCAGAATAATTTATCCATGCAATTGGTCATATGACACCAAGACCTATCAATGGCCATTTTCTCTTGAAAACCCACAAAATGTTTGTAAAAGAAATCCAGGGAAAACGATTTTTTAAGCTTTCGATGGGTATCCCTGTTAACCTCCCCAACAGGGGTTAACGCTTGTTTTTTTTTAATACCTTTACTTACAAAAATGGTCCCCTGTGAATTCCACTTCCAACAAAGGAGATTATGTTTATCTCTCAGGTATACATTGAGTGCTGTGCGTGTCTGAAAACAGCCCCATGTTAACAAAATTACGATGCTTGGCAGCTTGTAGATGGTTAATAAACGCTCACCGGAGTATTTTGTCCATGCAACTTGTAATATCACATAAAGACCTACGAATAGTCAATTTGTCTTGAAACCCTACAAGTTACCGTTAGGGAAATTCACAGAAAATGGGAATTTAAAGCTTTCAAGGGATATCTCTCTTTAGCCTGCCCAAAATGGGTTAAGACGTGACTTTTGAATACCCTTACTACTTACAAAACTGTTTCCGACTAAATTGTGCGCTCGATAAAAGGAGGCACTTTTCTTTGTGGTGTACCCTTTGGGTGCTGTTGGTGTGCAAAAACAGCCCATTTTATCACAATTTTGACATTCAGCAGTCCGGGGAGGGTTAACTAATGCTGACCGGAATATTTTGTTCATGCAACTTGTAATGTCACACCAAGACCTGCAAAAAGCCGATTTTTTCTTGAAAACCTACAAGATGCTGTTAGAGAAATCCAAAGAAACGGGTATTTTAATATTTTAATGAGTATCTCTCTTTAACCAGCCCAAAATGGGTTAAGACGTCAAATTTTGAATACCCTTACCACTTTCAAAAATATTTTCCGATCAATTTTGCGTCCGATAAATGAAGGCCCCTTTCTCTGTGGTATATCGTTTGGGTGCTGTTGGTGTCTAAAAACAGCCCATTTTGTCACAATTTTTACGTTTAGCCGCTCGGGGGGGGGGGGGGGGGGGGTTAACTAATGCTGACAGGAATATTTTATCCATGCAACTTGTAATGTCACACCAAGACCTGAGAGTGACCAATTTTTCTTGAAAATCTACAAGACTCGTTTAGAGAAATCCACGGAAAACATGAAGTTTTGAGCTTTTTTTAGGTATTGCTGTTTAACCAGCCCAAAACGGGTTAACACTTGGTTTTTTGAACACCCTTATTACTTACAAAAATGATCCACGGTGAATTCCACTTCCAATAAATGAAGTTATGTTCATCTTTCGTGTATCATTTGGGTGCTGTGGGGGCCCGAAAACAGTCCATTTCATCAAACTTTTGATGTTTGGCAGCCTGTGGAGGGTTACCATATGCATCGCCTAATATGTCATGTGTATCAATGGTCGTGTCACAGGCAGTTCTAGCAATGATGAATGTTTAAAAAAATCTACAAGACGTGTTTCGAGAAAGTGCCGATAAACCCCAAATTTGGCAGTTGTTTGCCAATTCTGACGAAACAAGGGTTAAATCGAAAATTCCGCCTCGGTACATTTTAAGATTTTGTGCCTCTCTATGAGTGTGCAAAATTTTGGTAAAATCGGTTCGAAAATGGCTTCGTACGGACAAAATGTGTGGAAAAAAAAAAATAAAAAAAAAACCCCAAAAATAATAATCCGTAGAAAAACAATAGTCTTTTCCAGAGGGGAAAAGCCAAATGACGACAATATCAAAATATATTCCAATACAACTACAATCCCCTCCCTCTGTTTGGATGAGAGCTCGCCAAATTTGTTCTATATCTACGGTTCCAGCAGCATATGCACCCGTCTGACGTTTCCACGCGAATATTTTGAAATGACTTTGCCCATTTCGTAATTATTTAATCAACAGAGCGACTTGCAAACCGCTTTACTTTTCTAGATTTTTCACACATGCAGTTGTATCAGAAGTACAGAAAAGTGCGGGAGCCGGGGTTTGAACCGTCAACATCTACTAGCACACAAAGCGACCGTTTTACCACGAGACTAAGAGATCCGGACCAACCAGGCTGGTTGGTAAATGTACCTCGACCGCTACTCTACTCTTCCCTCCTTTGAGATTCACCACATGTGAATCTCACCCAAGTTCCTCCCTCAGAGCGGTCGAAACACCCGCAGTGCCACCTACTGCTAAGGGTCGGACGAGCCCCCAAATGTAACAGGAGGAGAGATAAGTGTCGGAGCCGGGGTTCGAAACGTCGACCTCTAGCACACATATCGAACGATTTACCACGAGACTAAGCGATCCGGACCAACCAGGCTGGTTGGTAAATGGCCTTTATACCTCGACCGCTACACAGTAGACAATATTCTGAATGAAGTATTGTTTAAATTACAAATCAGCTACGAAACGTCGCATTCATAACCAGATCAATTCGGAAGCTGCGGTGACATTCGATTTTTGTCAATTGGGAAAATAACAAAGAGTTTTAAAGTTTGAAATTTTCTGTGTATGATGTTTGAATTTTTACATTAACGGATTCTATGTCATAGAGGTGTGTAATTAACACAGAACGCCACGATGTGTGAATGCATTCATCAATATGACACCCATGTGGGGCTACACGAAATTCAAAACTGAATACCGGTATTCAAAACAATACCGCGGTATACCGGTATATCGAAAACTCTTCAGATATATAAACACAAGTACCACAATCGAGACTCGAGGCATCACAGTCGGAACGAATTAGCATGCCTTGATGATGCGGTTCGAAAAACCTTTACCCAACGCAGACGATATCAAAATTTATTGTTTTCAAAATTAGTTTGTCAGATTTTCCCCAAAGATTTCAACAAAACTATATCATGTGACCCTTCGTTGGAACGAGCTCAATAAGCTCGTTCCAATGAGGGGTCACATGATATAGGATATAGTTTTGCTGAATTTTTTTTTAATTATTTTTTCGACTGCTGAATTTGTATATTACGAGGACACAAACAGGCGATTCCTTGGATAAAGGGATAATATTATTCATTCCGGGCTACAGTTAAAAAACTAAAGACATCTTGAAAACTAAATTGTGCGTAAATAAATAATGACGATAAACCGATATTTTTGAAATTACACCGGTATTCAATCGATATTGGTTTGAATACCGGTATATATCGGTTTATCGATATACCGTGCAGCCCTACACTCATACCATCGTGGAATGATAGAACGCGAGGTTGCGCCTCTCGTTCTGTCCCCCCGTGCTGGTTCTCGTGCCATATTGACGAACGCATTCAAACGTCGTGATGTTCTGTGTATTTCTTGGCTGTCACAAGCGACTACTCATTTTTTTTCCAATTCCCAAAGTACCCCGTTCAGATGGTAGAATTTTTTAATAATCTTCACTCATTACAACATTACATCGCTGGACAGTCTTCACAACTGGAACCTCGAAACAAAATTCGTTAATTTTCAGAAAGGACCAGTCATTTATGTGAGTAGTGCTCGCTTCGCCTGAGGTGAAACATCCACTTCATGCTCCAAGCAATCGTGTGTTCATTGTTTACAATTCTAAACTCCCCAGGTGGGTGTAATTAAAAAGACGCCAAAATATTATTTTGGCGTAAGCCATGTTTCTGAAACTTCCACGCGGTGAAATTGATTGCAAACACTAATTACAGGAATAAGCATCAAATATTTAATTAATGAAACACCGGGTACAGCCCGGTGCTTCATTAATTAAAATTTTACTGATGATGATTTTATTACCTGGTAAACGCAAGCGTGGACATCACTGCCTACGCGTGGGTTTGACCAGTCCACGGCGACTGTACTGTATTAGAGATTTCACTATACTGTCACTGTGAAAAAATAATGATTCACAAGAGAACTAATCATGTCACAGTGGTTTCATTCTGTTAAAACGGGAACAGGAAGAATAATTTTCGTAGTAGGGATAGTGCCCTATCGCCGAAAAACTGACATTCTTGCTCCTCCACCAAAATTGTATCCGATCCTGAAGAAAATCGTTTCAAACCGACGTGTACAATATTTCAAACTAAGTACCAGTTTCTCATTACAAAGGTACCCAATAACCCAATTTACACACGAAAATCTATAAATTTTCCAAACAGCGACCAAAGAGACTGAAATTAACGAAAAAGCGGACAGCTCCTCTCCTCTCAAAAATTGTCATACCTGACACCCACTTTACAAGCCAAAAACAATTTTTAACACAGCATAAGTAAGTGTTTTGGTAAGAGTGTTAGGGACACTTTTTACCAAAACGGTGCAAAGTTGTGCCTCGGAAACGTATTGCTGAATGGTGTTTGAAGACAATATGTAAACCTTCCGGCGATGTTGTTGCTCATATGCCGCAATCTTGATATGTACTGTCCACATGTAACTCGACAGTGAGATGTACTCTCAAGGTAGCCGTATTAGTGGTTGATGAGATGTGTTGATATTGTTTAGTAGCAGATAATTGCAGGAGATGGTGTTTTATTGTGTTCGTTTGTTTTTCAAAGATGTATCTGGGAATAGCTGTTTCATCGGTGAATAGTAATAGCTGGAGAAGAAAAGGGCGGCGTGTACTGTCAGAAAGGAAAATGTTTGGAAAGAGAGAGTTATATATGTTAAAACTTGTGTTAGATGTGTCGGGCTAATGAAAGATAGGGTCTGAAAAAGTCTGATTATACCGGAGTGGGTCGCTCGAGAATTTCCAGACACAGGAAGGGGTGGGTGGGTGTTTTGGGGCGGACACACGCGTAAATGGTCCAAAAATTGTTGCAATTATTTTCTTCCACATAAAATCACTACGCTCAGTGTTTGTTTAACCTTTTTTAACAATTATATGGCTAATGAGGCCATTTAAAACATATAGACTATCATATTGGAGGGGTGGGGAAGGAGGGGGTGGGGGTTGGGGGTAGGTAACTCCAAATCCATGTAAATTCCATGTTGGTATCCGCCGTTAATGCTGTTCACTATATACGACGGTTGCTGTGTTGTTCGGTAGAAAGTTCCAATCCCTTATTGTTCTCGGGTAGTAAGACTTTCTAACTTCTGCTCAACATAATGGTACTTGGAACCTCTTGTATTTATGTTACGGGATAGTTGATCTGGTTGGCCGATGATACTCTCCGTATTTATATATATGCTACTTAAAGTTTGCTAAGCACCAAATATTTGACACATCAATGTGAAATTTGCTTGTGACATATTTGCGACATTTTGGGTGGATATGATTAAGGAATGTATTGAGATGGTCCCCGGTGTTTTCATTAGCTCTCTTGACAGGCAGACTTTTCGTGACAGTCATGGAAAGCAAGTACCCCTTGATTTTCATGATGTTTTCGTGTACTGTCTACATGTACATGACATGTGTAGGGTATTCAATCTTCATTTCAACACAAACCTTTGTGATTTAATGATTGAATGTGGCAAATGCAAATGTAAGAAGACATTTGTCTGAAGCAGAAATGTGGCGGGCTGTAGGGATGGTGGAGCAAGGGGCTACCATCATCAGGTTGGTGAAGCCCTTGGTGTGCACCATACAGTGATCGCCAGAGCCTTGGCAAGATTTCAGCAGTATGGCACACCAGTAAGACGGCATGGTGGTGGCAGAGACAGAGCAACATCTGCAGCTGAAGACCGGTTTTTGATCATTCAGGCCCATAGGGACCGCTTTGCCACAGCAACCCAGCTTCGCAGTGACCTTCGGAATGCATCCGGGGTAAATATTTCAACGCAGACTATCCGGGCAAGGTTGCACGAAGGTTGTCTCCGATCGAGAAGACCATGTATTCGCATTCCGCTGTCTCAGAATCACCGCCAGGCACGATATGAATGGGCTATCGACCACGTTGGGTGGACCAGAGAAGATTGGCCACCTATCCTTTTCACAGATGAGTCAAGGTACCGACTTGACCATACAGATAGGCGTTCTAGGGTATGGAGAAGACCAGGAGAGCCAACATTGCTGAGCATGACCGCTATGGTGGCGGGTCAATCTTGATCTGGGCGGCATCAGCAGGATGGACGTACAGAGCCCTGAGTCCTTGAACGTGGTACATTGACTGAACAGCCGTATATTGATGAGATCCTGGGTGTCCACGTCAGATTGTATGCAGGTGCAGTGGGTGATAGATTCATTCTGATGGACGATAATGTCCGTCCTCGTGTTGCCCATGCTGTCGGGGAGTACCGACAGAGGGAGGGGATTGAGCGTATGGACTGGCCAGCAAGACCCACAGAAGTAATGTAATATATAGGTCTACCTCATCAACTTTCAAAAATATCCAAACTGTCCCTCAATCCTGGAGGTTCTGCGATAAAACTCAGTAGCTGTGTTCGAAACTTAGGTTATTTCATGGATGAAAATTTGGCCGCTGATGAACATATTAAACATGTCTCTCGCGGTGCATTTTTTCATCTTAGAAATATTGGAAAAATTCGATCCTTCATTGATACGCAGACGTCACAACAGCTTGTCCACGCCTTATTACCAGTCGCCTCGACTACTGCAACTCTCTTTTGATTGGCTCTAAAACATCTATTCTTGAAAAGCTACAACGCACTCAAATTTGCACGGGTCATAACCAGAACTCAAAAGTACTGCCATATAACACCAGTACTCTCTGAGTTACACTGGCTACCCGTAAAGCAAAGAATTCAATTTAAAATTGTCCTTCTGGTGTTTAAGTGTATCTCGGAATCTGTACCATCCTACTTGTCCGGTCTGCTTACCATCCACAAACCACCGAGGCTTTTTAGGTCACCAATTCAACTCAATCTGGTTCAGCCCGTATCTAAATTTACTAGTGCTGGTGATAGGGCCTTTGCGGTTGCTGGCCCAAGGCTTTGGAATTCTCTTCCAATCGACATAAAAAATAGTATATCCTTGAATCATTCAAGTCTGGTACTAAAACCTACCTTTTTCGAAGGGCATTTCCTTCAGTGGTCTTTTAATTTTGGTCATAAACTGACATTACCAGATGCGTGGGTGTGACTGAGTCAGTGAGGACTGCCTCGTTACTCGTCAAGTTACACTCAAATACTTGTTTTGGTAAAGTTGTAGTTTTTTTTTTTTAATATTTTGTTTCAATTGAATACCCTTTTTCTTTTAGGTTCTGTCGCTTATCGCCACGATATAGCCTCGGTTGCTGATGTGGCGTTGGGCACCAATAAATGATATTATTATACTTCATGAATAAAACTAGACAAAAGACGACGTCTGATTGGACAGATACAATTTGCTAATTTGCGTGATCATGTGTGATAGTCCATCGCCACGGTTGTTATTGTTTGTAATAACACACGCTATGACGCGGTGATTTTGTAGTATCACACGCTAAATCCGAAAATTGCCGAAAGAAAATAACACACGTTGTTTCCGAAGATTTCTGAAGTTTTTCTCTCGCCTCAAATCAGACGACAACAACAAACATGGCTTTCGCAAATTTTACCGATGAAAATATCTAGGCATTTTTTAAGGTCAAAGAACAGTTGATCAACTAAGCGAACTGTTAACAGAAGTGTAAAGTTGTTCAGGGAGTTTTTGAATTTGAAATATTCGACGTATGTGAACTGAATCAGTGTCTTAGTCTGCCTATTTGTTATTGATTTATTTATAACTCCGAAAGAAACATTCCTTTCAAAGGTCATTCAGTAAAATAAAAAACATAGTGACCGTTGTTCAGTGTGTTATGGTAGATTAGCCTCCTCAAAAAAAATTAACGCCCTCAACTTCGTCTCGGGCTTTAATTTTTTTCTTCGGGTGCTAATCTACCATAACACTCTGAACAACGGTCACTATGTCTATAACAGTGATCCATGTATCAATGTATCTGTGAGACAATGTATGTGTATGTGTGTATATGTATGTATGCAATTTTTGTACAGCCACTGAGCGCCGTGTGTGGATTCTAGGCTTTAAAATTATTATTATGAATTATTATTATTAGGCTTTTTGCAGTGGAAAAGACTCTTGTTATTCTACGGATTTTAATTTTTTTTTTTTTTTTGGCGGGGAGGGGGGGGGGGGGGGGTTGTGGGGGGGGGGGGGGGTCCACACATTTTGTCCGTACGACTCAGAAACCATTTTCGAACCGATTTTCACGACATTTTGTACACTCATAGACAGTTACAAAATCTAAAAATGTATCGAAGCGGAATTTTCGATTTAACCCTTACTTCGCCAGAATTGGTAAAAAACTGCCAAACTTGGGGTTTATAGGCATTTTTTCGAAACACGTCTTGTAATTTTTTTTTAAACATTCATCATTATTAGACCTGTCTGTGACACGACCATTCATATACAAGAGATATTGGGCAGTGCATGTGGTAACCCTCCACAGGCTGTCAAACATCGAAAATGCGATGAAATGGGCTGTTTTCGAGCTCCTAAAGCATCCAGACGATACACGGGAGATAAACGTAACTTCATTTATTGGAAGTGGGATTCACTGTGGATCATTTTTGTAAGTAATAAGGGTATTCAAAAAGCCAAGCATTAACCCGTTTTGGGCTGGTTAAACTGCAATACCCCTCAAAACCTAAACATTCGGGTTTTCTGTGGATTTCTCTAAACGAGTCTTGAAGATTTTCAAGAAAAATTGGCCACTCGCAAGTCCTGGTGTGACAATACAAGATGCATGGACAAAATACTCCGATGAGCATTTGTTAACCCTCCACGGGCTGCTAAAAGTCAAACTTGTGATAAAATGGGCTGTTTTTGGACAGCAACAGCACCCAATGGGGACGCCACAAACAAAAGTACCCCCTTTTCCCGAGCGCAAAATGTATACGGAAACATTTTTGTAAGTAGTAAGGGTATTCAAAAGTCGATGTCTTAACCCATTTTTGGCAGGATAAAAAGAGATACCCCTTAAAAGCTTAAAATGCCCATTTTCTGTAGATTTCTCTAAAAACATATTGTAGGTTTTCAAGAAAAATTGACTGTTCGCAGGTCTTTGTGTGCCATTACAAGCTGAATGGACAAAATATTTCGATGAGCGTTTATTAACCCTCTACAGGCGACCAACCATTATAATAATTTTGTTGAAATAGACAGTTTTCGGACACGCACAGCATACAATGTATACCCGAGAGATACACATAATCTCCTTTGTTGGAAGTGGAATTCACTGAGGACCATTTTTGTAAGTAATAAGGGTATTCAAAAGCCCAAGCGTTAACCCCTTTTGGAGTGGTTAATAGAGATACCCATCAAAAGCTTAAAAAATCATGTTTTCCCTGGATTTCTTTACAAACATCTTTTCAACAGAAAATGGCCATTAATAGGTCTTCGTGTCACATTACCGGTTGCATGGATAAAATATTCCAGTAAGCATTTGTTAACCCTCCATGGCCTGCTAAATGTTAACATTTTGAAAAAATAGTCTGTTTTTGGACATCAACAACAACAAATGGGAATGCCATAGAGAAACATAACATCTTTTAACGGACGCAAAACTGATCGGGAAAACTTTTAGTAAGTAGTAAGGGTATTAAAAAATCGAGGTCTTAACCCATTTTCGCCTGGCTAAATGCTTAAAATCCCCATTTTCTGTGGATTTCTTCAAACAAATCTGGTAAGTATTCAAGAAAAATTGACCATTTGCAGGTCTTGGAGAGACATTACAAGTTGCATGGACAAAATATTCCGGTAAGCGTTTGTTAACCCTCCAGAAGCTGCAAAGCATGGAAATTTTGAGAAAATGGTCTGTACTTGGGCACCCATTGCACCAATGTGTACCTGGGAGATAAACATAACCTCCTTCATTGGAAATGGAATTCCCCGAGGATCATTGTTGTAAGTAATGAAGGTATTCATAAAACTAAGCATTAACCCGTTTAGAGCTGGTTACAGAGAGATACCCATCAAAAGGTTAAAAATTCATGTTATCCGAGGATTTCTCTGAAAACTTCACGTAGATTTTCAAGAAAAATTGGCCATTCTCAGGACTCCAACAACATCAAATAGGAATGCCACAGAGAAACGTAACTTCTTTTTCCGGACGCAAAACTGATAGGGGAACATTTTTGTAAGTAGTAAGGGTATTCAAAAATCGAGGTCTTAACCCATTTTTGACTGGTAAGTAGATATACCCCCTAAAAGCTTAACATTCCAGTTTTCTGTGGATTTCTAGAAAACATTTTCAAGAAAAATTGACCATTCGCAGGTCTTGGAGTGACGTTACAAGCTACATGGACAAAATATTCCGGTAAGCATTTATTTGTTAACCCTCCAGAGGCTGCCAAGCATAGAATTTTGAGAAAATGGGCTGTTCTTGGGCACCCACAACACCCAATGTGTACCTGCAAGATAAACATAACTTCCTTCACTGGAAGTGGAATTCGCTGAGGATAATTTTTGTAAGTAATGAAGGTATTCATAAAACCAAGCATTAACCCGTTTAGGGATGGTTACAGAGTGATACCCCTCAAAAGGTTAAAAATTCATGTTACTCGAGGATTTCTCTAAAGATATCTCGTAGATTTTCAAGAAAAATTAACCATACCATAACATCAATAAAGGCACTTCAGTGAGACAGTTAAAACAATTCACCAGACACTGGGGTCATGAAAAATCACGGAATCAAATCTGGAAGAACCATGATTCTCCAGACTCATAAAGTCCAGTTATTGTGTTGTATTTCATTATTACTGGACAAGAACGATTTGGAGTTATTTCCCTTCGATTGAAACAAACATTTGGGGTATTTCAATTCAAGGACATTGGGGAATGCCACATTGTTATTATTGTGAGACACAAGTTGACTTTATACTTTATAAGTGTTTTATTCGATGCAGTAGCGCGTTGTGTGTCTTGGAGAAGCGGGGACAGAAAATTCAAACTTGCACAAGTGCTTTAATAAATGTTATTGAAAAGACAATACATATAACGAGATAGGTTGCATGTTTCTCGTTTCTAGTGTAGAAACACCACAACAGAATCCCTCTTCTCGACAGTAAAATCGGCCATTGGGGTATGTACATATGTTTTATTTCAGACTTTCGGAATTTTCTCATGAAACAATATTGTTCTCATTTTGTTTGTGAGTCTGAATGTTTATTATTTCTGACGAAAATGTTTGAGGCGATGGCTGAAAGGGAAATCGGCGAAGTGAACCATAGAATGTCTGTACACCAATTTTAGCTCCCACGTGGTATTCTCAAACACCACGTTGGACTTCGTACATCCCGTTGGAGTTAAATGTAACGTACTGGGTGCATTGGCAACTGACTAATCAGGAAGCTTGTATAATTTTAAAAGGGTAATAATGTCATGTATTCCGTCGAATGAGGGTGACATTTGTAGTTCTGGAATCTGAATTTATCAGCAAAATTTGTCTATTTCTTGGGTAATAAGGTTTATTACCGGGAACGGGAATTTCACAGATGTGCGGCTCCATGTTCTGAAAGTCAATCACGATAACCTGGAAATTTATAGACCATGGTATCAATGATTGCGTATTATACTTTATGAAATTACTGCGAATATCAATTTCTTCTGAGACCAGCATCGTTGTTGGAGCTATGGTTCAATCTTGCGAACGGGAAATTCCCTGCTGCCCAGGAAATTCACTGACTAGAATCGGGAATCAAAGGTTGCGGAACGCAATTTCCCGGATATCGGGACTGATATTTGGAAACGACAACCGGAAAATTCCCGGTATCGTGACGAACTTTCGAAAACGAGAACCAGATTCCCGTTCCCGGAACTAAACCCTGTTTGGGAGTAACCGGTCATATTTTGCCCGCCTCATTAGGCGCATGACTAGAATTCGAACTCAAACGATATCACACGAGCATCAGAGTGGAAGAAATATTATCCGTGTTTTGAGGGTAGGTGGAAAAATCACATTTCATCCCCAGAGATTTTCATCCTAAAAATAGACAAGCAGCGTGCCTGTCTCAAATATCTTGCCCCATGGATGAGATTCCCCATCCCACATCTGTCCAACACATCACTATTCTCAACGCACCCAGGGCATTCGTACCTTAATAGGTAGGCGGTGGAAAAAACGCCGGTGCCACTGGGTACATCATTAGAGACACACCTACCTTAGCAGAGAAAAGGTGAGAGAAAGACTGCTGTACTAAAACACCTTGAGGAGGGAGTTTCGCCGACGAAATCTGAAATGGATTCGTGCAGCCGGATAGAACCACCAGGTGCGCGGTACCCAATCCACCCCCACCCCATCACGGCTAGCGCCTTAGGTCTTTAATCCAGAGGTGCTGGGAACATCACTTTTGTTAAAACATGGCGAGTGATAAAGGTGCACGTAGAATTTTTTAAAGTTCGCTATTTAGGAGTTAATATTGTCACCAAGATGTTCAACACAAGTAATTTTGGAAAGACTTAGTGTAAGTTATTTTCTTCACAATATTGTATATTATTACATTCCAAAGTGTGATTTACTGGGATTTCGGGGTTTGATTATAAACGATAATTTCACAAGTGAATTAAGCAATCAACAATTGGGCCATGTATCCGTGCGTGCAAACAAAGACGCTTTGCCGTGTGTGTAATGGGGACTTCATTGTTTTTTGTTTTTTTAACCCTTTACTTAATATGACAACACTTGCAAAACAATTCTCGAATAACTATTATTTTCATTTTTTGTCTCAAAAACATAGGTTTTGACCCTCATTGGAAAGAGCTCGATGAGCTTGTTCTAATGAGGGGGCCATAACCTATGTTTTATAGACAAAAAATAAAAAAATAATGGAAATTAATTGGCGATTTTTGAGAATAGATCTGACCGGTTTTGGACGTTACGTTAGGTAAAGGGTTCATTAATACAATTATCGTTAATAATGAAACGTAATAAACAGAGTAATCGCTTGACTGGACTGGTTACGTGAAATAATTCATTCGAGGCGAGGGACTATATTGTAAAACACTCGTGCGCATTCGCGCACTCGTGTTTGTACAACGTCCCTCACCTCTCATGAATTATTTCACGTGACCAGTCCAGTCAAGCGATTACCTTCTATTTATACATCTAATATCACAAAGTTTACTGATTATAGCTACTATTTCGGTACCTGTTATTACACGATTTGTAGTGGCGAAAATAACTTGTATGATAATTTAACTGGAAACATTTACTCCGAAACCCAGGCATGTGTGTATTCTGAGCACAGGTAGGCTGTGAACGAGGACGAACTTTACATCCAATTCCAGGTACCAACATCGTTGTGGCTATTTCACTAGTTTCCTCTATAACACAACATCTCAACTCAGGTGTGATGTATTCCATATTTACGTCACATAGTTTTCTGTTCCGATTCCGGGTTGGGATCATTTTACGTTGAATCTAGGGGAGAGAACTCATGGTTTTGCTTTGCGTGCAAATATGGAAGTTTGTTATAAAAAATATCATTATACAATCAGTTGCAATATACAGTCGTCCCTGCTGCTAAGTACGCCACCTCGGCCCAGCCTGGTCTCGTGCTCCAAAAATATCATCAGTAGGCAAAATCTATTTCTGCTCCAAATCCCAGGCCAACTTGGACACACCGCCCAGAAATTATTAGATATATTTCTATGCCACTCCCAATCCTACCCGCGCACAAGCCTTCCAGGGCTCTACGCCCAGAAAGTATTGAACATACTTCTACGTCACTCCCAAGCCTACCTCGGCTCTACGCCCAGAAATTATCAGATATATTTCTACGCCACGTCCCAAGCCTACCTGGGCTACACGCCCAAAAATTAGTAGATCTATTTCTACTCCACTCCCAAACCCACCCAGGCTCCACGCCCAGACATTATTAAAGATATTTATACGCCACTACAAGCCTACCTGGGCACTACGGCCAGAAGCTATTAAATATATTTCTATGCCACTTCCAAGCCTACCTGGGCTTTACGCACAAAAATTATTTGGATATATTTCTACGCCACATCCCAGGCCTACCTGGGCTCTACGCCAAGAATTTATTAGATAAAATTCTACGCCACATCCCAGGCCTACCTGCGCTCATCGCCTGGGAAAATATTAGATATATTTCTATGCCACATCATAGGCCTACCTGGTCTTATCGACCAGAAATTAGTCGAAATATTCGCACGCCACAACTCAGACCTACCTTGGCACTACGCCCAGAAATTATTAAATATATTTCTGTGCCATTTCCAAGCCTACCTAGGTTCTACGTTCAGAAATTATTAGATCTATTTCTACGCCAATCCCAAGCCTACCTGGGCTCTTCGCCCCAAAAATATTAGTTATATCCCTACGCCACTCCCAAGCCTACCTGGGTTCTTCGTCCAGAAATTATTAGTTATATTCCTACGCCACTCCCAAGCCTACCATGGCTCTACGCTCAGAAATTAATTGTTAAATATATTTCTGCGCCATTCCGAAGCCTACCTGGTCTCGTTGCCTAGAAATTATAAAACATATTCCTAAGTCACATCACAGTACTACATGGGCTCTACGCCTAAAAATTATTATATATATTCCTATGCCACATTCCAGACCTACCTGGACTCCATGCCAAGAAAATTTTAGATAAATTTCTACGACACTCCAAAGCCTACCTGGACTCATTGCCCAGATATTATTATATCTGCTTCTACGCCACATCCTAGGCCTACCTGGTTTCTACGCAGAAATTATTAGATCTATTTCTACGCCAATCCCAAGTCTACCTGGGTTCTGCGCCTAGAAATTATCAGATATATTATTATGCCACATCCCAGTCCTACCTGGGATCCACACCCAGAAGTTTTTAGATCTATGTTTAAGCCATTCCCAATCCTACCTCGGCTCCACGCCCAGAAATTATTAGATATATTCTCACGCATCATCCCAGACCTACCTGGGCTCTACTCCCGGACATTATTAGATATATTTCTACGCCACATCCCAGGCCCCCCTGGTCTCATCGCCCTGAAATTATTAGATATATTTCTACGCATCATCCCAGACCTCCTCTGGGCTCTACTCCCAGAAATTATTAGATATATTTCTACGCCACTCCCAAGCCTGCCTGGGCTCTCCCTCTAGAAGTTATTTGATTAATTCTACGCCACAACCAGCCTACCTGGGCTCATCGCCCATATATTATTAGATATATTCCTGTTCTACATCCATGCCTACTTAGTCTCGTAGCCCAGATATTATTAGATATATTTCTACGCCACTCCCAGGCCTGCCTGGGTTCTACGCCCAGAAATTGTCAGATATATTCCTACGCCACTCGCCAAGACTACCTGGGCTCTACGCCCAGAAATTATTAGATCCATTTGTACGCCAACCCCAAGCCTACTTCGGCTCTTCGCCCGGAAATTATTAGATATATTTCTACGCTACATCCCTGGCCTCCCTGGTCTCATCACCGAGAACTTATTAGACATATTCCAACGTCAAATCCAAGGCCCACCTGGGCTCTACGCCCAGAAATTGTTAGATGTATTTTTACTCCACTCCCAAGCCTACTTGACCTGTTCGCCCAGAAATTATTTAATATATTCTTATGTCACATCCCAGGCCTACTCGGGCTCTACGCAGAGA
This sequence comes from Pictodentalium vernedei, assembly GCA_031216915.1. NCBI lineage: Eukaryota > Metazoa > Mollusca > Scaphopoda > Dentaliida > Dentaliidae > Pictodentalium > Pictodentalium vernedei. The sequence continues at coordinate 390,615,111 of CM062291.1, read as the reverse complement.
AATTATTAGATATATTTCTACGACACTCCCAAGCCTACCTGGGCTCTACGCACAGAAATTATGAGATCTAATTTTACGTCACTCCCAAGCCTACTTGGGCTCCCCGCCCAGAAATTATTAGATATATTCCTACGCCACATTCCAGGCCAACCTGGGCTCGTCACTCAGAAATTATTAGAAATATTTCTACGCCACATCCCAGACTTACCTGGTTTCATCATCCAGAAATTATTAGATATACATCCAGAAATTATTAGATATATTATTATGCCACATCCAGGCCTACCTGGGCTCTACGCCTAGGAATTATGAGATCTAATTTTACGTCACTCCCAAGCTTACTTGGGCTCCCCGCCCAGAAATTATTAGATATATTCCTATGCCACATCCCAGGCCAACCTGTGCTCGTCACCCAGAAATTATTAGAAATATTTCTACGCCACATCCCAGACTTACCTGGTTTCATCGCCCAGAAATTATTAGATATATTATTATGCCACATCCAGGCCTACCTGGGCTCTACGCCCAGAAATTGTTAGATATATTTTTACGCCAGTCCTAAGCCTATCTGGGCTCTACGCCTAAAAATTGTTAGATTATTTTCTACGCCACTCCCAAGTCTAGCCTCCTTAATTTCGATTACAAAATTCTTCGTAAACTTCTCACGAATCAGTTGAGGAGGGGTGATTCTTATATAATCAATCCCGATCAGACGTGTGGAGTTTCTGGTCGTTCGATTTTTGATAATGTACAGCCATTACGTAATATTTTTAACTATACACATGGAACTTAATTAAGCACCTCTGTTTTTTTTTGGTAGTGGTGTTATTAAAAACTGTCATTACTTTCATGTTATTTTTTAGACGGCCAAAAGTGTTTGCTTGCGGAAAGAATGATCTATTGACAAATGAGAGACATGACAATAATGAAAATATGCAGTATTTTAATGGCGCTAATCACAGATATCTGTCACTAATGTTTTTGATGTAAAAATGTTCCCTCGACAAGCATGGTGCTGGAACGGTCCATGATGAAACAATGCCGGTAATTACTGACAAAAATTGTAACTTGTGATCTCCTGAACACAATAGCAGTGTATGACGTCAGTAGCGAGTGTATCTACCACGTGTCCGGATGACAGCCTGGACCCTCCTCCTAATGCTACCAGTGAGCCTTCCGATACGGTCCAGAGGCAACTGCTGCCAGTCCTCATGCAATGCAGCCGGTCAAAGTCTGTACAGGCGGATTTCTTGCTTGCACACTATACCCACGAAGGTCCCCGATGTGTTCTAATGAATTCAAGTTGGGGCCAATTGCAGGCCCAGGTAGTGTTGTGATAGCGTTGTTCTGAAGGAATGCTATCATAGCATGGGAACGAAGTGGCCTTGAATTGTCAATGAATACAGGGCGAGTAGCCAATGGCGTTGCATTCTAAGTTCAAAATTTTCAACCTTTAGAATCTTCCAACCGGAAGTCTGACTCCTATTTTCACACATAATATACCACGCATATAAGTGCACATAATGCAATACGTCAGGGTGCGATACTTCAGTCTGTTCTGGAGGAGTAGCGATAACAAAAAATTCACTAAGAGCGTTGTCAAATTTTTCGACCCGACACGATCCCCCGAACCGGAAGTCTGACACCTATCATTTTCCCAAAATATATACCACACACATATAGGCGCACATAATGCAAAAAACGACGGGACTCGATACCTAAAGCCGATGTGGGAGAGTTGTGTTAACAGGAAGTTCAGGTAAGGAGCGTCCAAGGTCAAGGCCCAGGTCGATCGAAATTCCCAAATGTCGCAGCCTCATTTGTTCGGCATGTAAATAAATTTCCATTTTGGGGTTTTGCAAGTCAACTGAACCTACCTGGGAAGTGAGTACAGCATTAACCCTTTATCTAACGAATCGCCCGCATCCGCTCGCGTAATATGCAAATTCAGTGGTTGAAAAAATATTATTTTTCAAAACATTTCAACAAAACCATATCATGTGACCCCTCGTTGGTACGAGCTCATCGAGCTCGTTCCAACGAGGTCACATGATATGGTTTTGTTGAAATTTAATGAAATTTTGAAAAAAATGATATTTAAAATAATAAATTTTGATATCGTCTGCGTTGGGTAAAGGATTAACTGTGCCGAGAATGGCCCCAGAATATACGCGCGCATTAAATAATAATCAAACGTTTAAAGTGATTCGAAAAAAAATGTAAAAAGAAAGCTTCTGTATTTTAATACGATTCTTCGCGAAAATACCTGGAGTTGGTAAAATAATGCGCTCATCGATGATACAAATTCGCTAACATTTCGAAATTTCAATATTTCATAAGAAATTCCCTGCATACTTGGTGTTAAATTTATTGACAGCTTTAGGAAATTAAGTGAAACTAACTTTTCCGAAAATCTCCCCAATGACGAAAATTGTCACCCATGGGGCAAACATTGCTCTCAGAGTTAAGAAGCGCATAAAAAAACATGAAGGTTTAAAATGTCAGGTTTTCGTGAAGTGTGAAACCGTTAAGGACATAGTTTTAAAACTTCTATCAATGGAGCCGTTTTAACATGAAGATATAAAATAAAAGTCTAGTTTTACGTGGGGTTTAACCCTTTACCTAACATGAAAAGCAGACGACACTTGCAAAAAAAATTCTTGAATAACTAAATTTTTTCATTTTTTGTCTCAAAAACATAGGTTATGACCTCTCGTTGGAACGAGCTCGACGAGCTCGTTCCAACGAGGGGTCATAACCTATGTTTTTGAGACAAAAAATGAAAATATTTTGAAAATTAATTGGCGATTTTTGAGAATAGCGCTGGCCTTTTTGGCCGTTACGTTGGGTAAAGGGTTAAACAACTTTCAGATATAGTGTTAAAACTTCTATCAATGGCATATTTTTATTTAAGACCGCTGATTTTCTGATTCTAATTTCTAATTCCACTTGAACAGGCTTCTTGCTGCTAAACATAGACTTCGACCCCAATTTGCACCACTTCTATCCACCACACACACACACACGTACACACATACAAACACACACACACACACACTCAAACAAACACCCACCATCACTCAGCATACAGTATGACGCCCATATATATGCTCAATTTGTAGAGGATCCATACCAATGACGCTAAACGGTCGCCATGCCATATACTAGAGGAAGATTTGACAGCTGGGCTCCTGCTGTGCATTATGCCTTCATACAGATCTTCATGTGAATACTGCACGATTGTATTCGCACTTCTCTTTCGACGTCCAAAAAAGTGAAGATTTAACCCCCCCCCCCCCCCCCACCCACCCACCTCACTCCACCCCAAATGCCACAAGATAACTTCGTTTGAGGTTTGGGAGAAAAAATATTTTTTGAGAAACGAGAACATCCCCCACTCCCCACGGAAAACAAATCCTCAAACAAAATCTCCCATGACTGCACGTTGAATTCAAATATTTTAGATATCTCTGCGGGTTAACCCTTTACCCAACGTAATGGTAAAAAGCGGACAGCGCTATTCTCAGAAATCGTCAATTAATTTTCATTATTTTTTCATTTTTTGTCTCAAAAACATAGGTTATGACCCCTCATTGGAACGAGCTCGTCGAGCTCGTTCAATGAGGGGTCATAACCTGTGTTTGTTATTCAAGAACAATTTGTTATTCAAGAATTTGTTATTCAAGAATTTGTTATTCAAGAATTTGTTTTGCAAGTATCGTCTGCTTTTCATGTTAGGTAAAGGGTTAAGAACCCTCACAGATGTCCACGATATCCGAATGCAATGCTCTGATCCTAAAATGTCTTCTTGCTCCACCACAAACTGCTGCTAATAGAAAACCATTTCTGTTTTCCAACCAAAGAAACTCAGTTTTGTTTTCGATTAATGATTCAAAGTTTTTTATATTTGACGGTGGTTCAATAACATTAGACCGACTTAGTCTGCACAATCATGTTCACTTGTTATGCCTTCATAGCCGTCATAAACTGGCAATTGCACGAATTTCATTAATTCTGACACGAGATGACCATGGCTGTCGAAAGTGTCGTTAAACCCTAATATAAAAAAGATTTCGTCAATATTACACAGACCAAGATGTCATTCTACTTTCATATCTCAGTCCTCTATGTTTTAAAAATAGTTTTAAATTATTTTGTTGAGTTGGACATGTTTGGACTTTGAATTAATGCCGCGTAATTTATTGCTGGTTTTCCTGCATTGATCATCGATTACTTCATTATTTATTGTTTCCAAAAAAACAAACCCCGAATGGATATATAGCTGGTAATGGTTGCGGGACATAACTTACCAATTCTGTTTTCAGACGTGTCGTCTCGAGACTTTTCGGTCCGGGGGTTCAGCCACCAATTATTCGGAAACGGACAACTTCGAGGTTCTAATTACTGCCTCTTTGCACCAGGTTTGCCATTAAAACACTGATAAATTCATTAATCTATTGGATGAGCATTTACTGTGTGGGTGATGTATGAAGATTAGTTCTGGCACTAATGAAACAGATGTAGCATTGCAATCATCAGGCATGTGTATTATATATATCTTCCCACAGGCCTGACAAACAAACGAAAATCTGAAGGTACAGTTAAAACTAGAAGTCCTATCACGAACTGTGCGCTCATCGGGGCTTAATTGCGCGTAGGAATTGCGCGCAATTGCCATATCGAATGGCATCCAAAGGCACGACAGGTTCTTCTGGTTACTCATAGGAAACACAGGCAATGTTTCTGCCAATGGACCTCCGGGTTACCCGGCGGTCCATTGACTGAAACAGTGCTTGTGCACAGGCCCTATGTACAAAATATGATAGCCTTACTGTGATCATCACGCGTTGACTAACGCGCAGATCGACGTGCTATTTGTGCACATTTCATGACAGAACTTCTAGTTTTAACTGCAAAGTCCCATAAACACCCAAAATGCCTGGAAGTTGTTTCTAACAAAGTATCTTCTGCCTGTTTAGGAAGATGACGTTTGCCTTGATACAGATGTACAAGTTATATAACTGCGTCTGGAAACAACATAACGTGATGGTCAATTCAATTTTCTTCTTTATTGTACGCGTCTATTGTATTGTTCGAATTGGTGTACTGTTATGCTTTACAAGACAATTTAGTGGTTACGGCATTGAACTTCAAACCGGGAGGTCCACGGTTCGATCCCCACCAGCGATAACTGCATTGTGTCCTTGGACAAGGCACTTAATCCCGATTGCCCTCGTGGGGGCACGGCGGCGCTGTGCACTAAGGCGTACTGCACGTCGATGGGCCACCTGTCTTCAACTAATTCTAACCCTGCCTATGTGGAGTTTGTACGTGGGGGAGTATGATAGGTGGTTCTATCTTGGTACTCTGGCTTCCTCCAGTCGTAAAACTATCGGTCACGAGGTGATCCTAGCTGTCGAAAGTGTCGTTAAACTCCACTAAATAAATAAATTGCAAAATAATACTGTTTAAACTAGAGAAACAGAATTTACTGCGACCAGTAAATTCGAGCCTGCATTAGAATGAAGAAAGCACCAGAACAAAATAATATAAAAAGAGAATTTATAGAGACTTATTTTCGGTAGTAAAATTTCTTTAAAGAAATCAGAAACGGATCTTCGTAAATAGCATTTAAAGATTCTCTTACAAGAATCAGATCCACTGGATCTCCACACTACATCAGATTTCAACACTCCAGAATCTAGGCTTTGATGATTAGACCATTAAATTGTTGAGCAATTACTGTAATGCAATTTCACCAATACTTTGGCCCCTTACCTAGCGCAATAGTCGTGTCTGGCCTGCACTGTTCGCAAAGATCGCACTGTGTGGGAACTATTCGTTTCTGTTCTTGCCTCCGGAACAGGGCCCATGGTTTATCACTGGAGTAAGCTCATTTAGTCATTACGCTGAGTGCCATGTCGTTGTCCCTGAGGCTAGAATTGAAAGTCAAAGGACTGATAAGAAAATAAATGGAACTCCTATCTAAGAGTGTTTCTTGTGAAAACAGTGTTCTGCTTGCGCTGGGCTAGGGGTTAAATAATTATGTATTAAACGTTCCCCTCATGAATCCCGTAAGGATGCAAATTGTTTACAATTTTGATGTCAGGACTAATTATCTTTTAATATGGGAATGGCAGGAAGACAGCCCCCAGGGCTATGCTGTTCCCATGCAGTTTTACATTTATTTCTGTACATTTCTGCAAGTTGTTTATTATACTTCATGTAAACGTATACTGCAAATAAACTTCATTTCATTTCATTTCAGATAAAATGTTTCAAGAAATCAGAAATAATTCTGTGCACAGCATTCATCGTGGTCGGTAAAGGCATCAGAAATAGATATTCTTTTTACCCCGCCCACTTTTTTAAAATAGAAATACATGTATGAATTTCAGCAGTGCATTGGGGGGGGGGGGAGGGTTCATAAAATGTGATTTTCGATAATTCTGAAAAATGCACTCAGTGAACCCTGGACCCCAGATTTTGAACCTCAGTTAAGTTTAGACTCATTTGGTGTTGGACCCAGACCCATAGGTCATACCATGTTTGAGATATGAGCGTGATTCACTTTAAAAATTGTTAACCCCGCTCACTTTTTTGAAAATAAAAATTTATGTATGGACTTCGGTGCTGCATTAAGGGGGTCATAAAAAGTGATTTCCAGCAATTCTGGAAAATACACTCAATGATTCCAAATGAGCTTAATGACCTTGACCCATATTTGGAACCTCTATGTCGTTTAAACTCATTTAGTGCTCGCACCAGGTTCAGAGATCATACCATGCTAGGGATATGAGCATGGTCCCGTCCACATTTTTGAGTACAAAAATATGTATATGGATTTCAGTGCTGCATTAAGAGGTCATAAACTGCGATTTCCACCAATTCTGAAAAGTGCACCTAATGACCTCTAGATGAACTCAGTGACCATGACCCATATTTTGAAGCCCATGGAGTTTAAACTCATTTATTATCATACAATGCTTTAGCCAAAAGTCGCTTTAGGGAGCGTTAGTGTTAAATAAAATATGGTTTCTATTTTTCCACCAAGCATATTTAGTCATATTTAGATTTATCTTTACATTTCACACGCATAACACACCTACAAATTACATAAATCAAGAAAATTGAAATGCCAAGAGAAAGTCCAATTACTCCCCAAACATCTAGCATCATTAATGATACGACTGACATATCCAAAGAAGGTGGTCGTAAATGCTTTCCTCCATATTCAATGATATGTTCAATTTTAATGGATGCTGTTTCGGATGCTGGCAGTGGGTGAAATTCTCTGTATATCTTTGACCACATACGCATGTTTTTTGTAAACTTGTCATCTAACAACAACCTTGATATTGTCGCTTTGAGGATGTCAGAATTCAATGATTTGTAATCCAGTTGTACTCCAATTCCCAATGACGCGACTCGCCGAGCATTTGATCCCTGATCCCAACACAGAGGGATACAGATCATGGGAACACTGTGGAATACAGCTTCGTAAAATGATTTCCGACCACAATGTGTAATAAATAAAACCGTTCTATTATGACCAAGAGCGTCATTTTGTGGAAGCCATTCTTTAGTCATAATATGTTTTGGACCTTGCAAGGCTGCGTTTCTCCACAAAACGTTTTGTTGAATATTTGTGAATGTTTTTGATAATATTTCACTAAATGCTGTTGCGTACTCGCGAACATAACTACCAAATGCTACCACTATAACGCCATGATTTGAAGTTTGGTAGAACTGTTCTAAATCGGCTGGCAATGGCTTCGGTGTCCGTACTGAAAAGGCCCCAGCGAAATGAATATTAGAAGAAACCGGAAGGGAGCCACGCAAAATGAGATCACAATCTTCTATATATAAATCAGCATTTCTTACTATAGATATATAATCATACCGCGAAAGTTCGGGTATAAATTCTTTCACAGCCTCGTTGTGTGATGCTAGTCCTAAGATGAATGGAAAAAACAATGTTGCTCCAAAATTAATTACTTTTTCAACAATCTTCATTTCTTCTGAGTAGTCTAAAAATGGATATTGTTTGAAACTGGGAAGAAACGGATAACCCGTATCAAACCATTCTAAATTGGAGGTGCTCAAAACTACAAAAGGAATTTTGTATTTGTAGGGAATCAATGAAAAACATCGCGTGGTTATAAGAATGTTAATAACTACAAGATCAAAGTCCATCTTCTTGATTAAGCTGAGTTTATCAACATCACCCAGTGCTGCCGCGCAAATAGCTCTGCCAAATTTATTGCCAGCAGTTATAGTATCCAGTACCGAAGGCAGCTGATCAAACTTAAAGTCTACATAACTAAAGATTTGTTTGTCCTGAATTTTATATTTAATCTTCTCAATCTTCAGATCTCCTAAGCACGTATCACTAATTTTGTGGTTCGGAACGTAAGCTGCTACTCTGTGACCTCTGCGAATCAACGCATCTCCCAAAGATCTATACGCAATACAATGGCTGTAATGAGGAGGTAGCATTAACAATATCCTTGCTGATTGTGTCTCAGTGTAACATGTTATCCAGATTATTAATAGATCAACACAAATTCCGAAAATCCTGAAAAATATTGGAAAGCTATTAGCGAGTTACAGAAAAAAAACTCTATAATGCCGAGGGATTGTCGATGGAAATCAGTTACTTTAACATTCTACCTAACACAATGGTCGTATTCAATCAACGTCGTTTACGAAGAGCGTCATTCAAAATTTTAGGGCGAATCTCTACTTTCGGGTCAAATCGAACGTCGAGTCGCACAGAAGATTTTGAATCGAATCGAATCGAATTTCGAATTGAACCTAACGGCTTTTCAAATTGTAAACAATCCACCTTCTTACAACCGCAAATATTGCAAATCTCAACCCAAGTATTGTCTTCAACTGTGATTCTGTCTGTGAGTTATTCCAAAAAGCGGAATATTCCAGAACAGAATCTGAGTAGTACCGGAAGTGGAAGCTCCTAGAGCTCTTGTCCTAAAGGATATGTATAAAATTTATTAATGCTAGCCTGTGAATTGTCGCAAGTTATTTAAAATATATTTCTCGATATCCATCGAGTCGATGGATATCGAGAAATATCTCTCAGTAGATTTCTAAATGACGTCACGCTACGTCGCATCACGTCGCCTTGGAGGAACGATCAGCTGATCTTTGTTACTGTTTTGAAAGATACGCATTGGCGGTCGAATTGGGCTGAATATTGTGCAATAAAATGATTCGTAGCATATAATAAAAAAAAAAATCTACACTATTTTAGTCAGTATCTGGAATTATCTCATGAGTGTGGACCTGAAAGTTTTATTTTTCTCGAGGGCTTGCTCGTGAAAAATGAAACTTCCGGGTCCACAGGATGAATTTTTACTGTAGGTTAGCTTCCTAAATGACGTTACCCTTCGCCGCATGACGTCGCCTTGAAGAAACGATCAGCAGCTTTTTGTTATTGCCTTGGAACTGTTTGCAGTCAAATTGAATTGAATATTACGCAGTAAAATGTCACACAGCATATAATAAAAGGAAAATCTAGGCTATTTTAGTGAATACTGGGAATTAATTCCTGATATTCACTAAAACAGCGTAGATATCCTTTATGTAACTTCCCATTCCAACTAGAACACCCCGAATGTTTTTAATTCGTCAAAACTGTAACAAGTTGACCCCCAAAGATATCAGGGTGAGAGTACATAAACCACAGAACATGAAGTCAACGGAACGGTGATTCATGATTAAATGCGAAAGTACTAAATAATACCCACTTTTATGCTGACCGCATGCTATAATTATTTCTATCGCGGCGGCTGAACCCGTGTCACTTGTTGCGCCAGGAACGCGGCATGTAGGTATATTGATGGGTGCAACCCCATATTGTTTCGTAATGTTATATTGATGTTACTATTATACATTTCGGTTAAGGAAAGAGTTTGCAATGGGTGGAGTCCATGGCTGTGCTCCCTCTCCTTCCCCGTTTAAAATGCTTCCTACACCACCGCGTAGCCCGTTGTCAGTATACGGTTAACGACAAAACGTAGCAGAGATGTGTAAATTCGAACCGAATCCGAATGTAGTCAGATCCGAATAACAATATCTGTATGGATGCGTCAAAGATTCTCTGCTGAGCTAAAACATGACAGAAGAAAGAACAAATCCACCTTGATGGCCCGCTTGGTTCTATCTGAAGCCCTCTATTGTGCTAGCTACTACAGCTTTTTCGTCCAGATGGTTTCAATTGATTGCTGTACGTACAACAAAGAATGTTTGTGTTGGTCTGTTTTACCTACTGGCGCAGTTACAGACCTACTATTGTTCCCTAGCGAAGATGACAGAATGTTGGTGACAAGACAATTGACATTTTTGATATCCCGAATCTGTCGCTTTTGTGTTTGGAACTTGATGAATTTATCTGGAGGCATTGCAGGTATTTGTCCTCCAATCACTTTATAGAAGGGGATAAGGCGTTGTTTCTGCCTTATGAATTGTAAAGCTGGTAATTCTAGCTCTTCCAGCATTTATGTCATACACCACTCTTCTCTTGATTTGTAGTTTTTCGTGATGAATTTCGCATTCCTTCTTTGTATGCTTTCCTGTTTTGGGATCTTTTGCTTTGTGTTTGGATCCCACATGATACCTCCATAGTCTATTATAGATCTTCCGAGTGCACTGTAGGCAGGCTTACAGTTTCCTTGGAGCAGTCCGAGCGTGGAATGTCACTGTTTATGTTTTCTTTGCATTTAAGATCCTCCTGTATTTGTAGGCTGAGGTAAGAGTTTAATGCAGCGTGTGTAGAACGTGTCTGTTAAGGATATAGAATCACTAACGTTTACTTTCCATGCTCAGAATGTAGTATTTTGGCGTTGAGGCAATTCCTAAAATTGATGCCTATTTTTCCTGACCAGTTGGGTGACATTACTGAGTTTGGGAGATCGTTGAAGTGGCATAGAAAAAGTATTGAACCAAGCTTGGTCACTGGAGTACACTGGGGTAAACAGTTGCTTCTTCCAAAAATACCTTTCGCTAAAGCTACTCGCATTTTCATTTCTGTGACCCAAGGGGCCGTGATGGATGCTCTGGAGAACTCTCGAATGGCTATGTCGACATGTTTGCCTCGGTCGTATGATTTTAATATGTCATGGTTTGTGAATCGAAGCTGTGCCTCGGTAGTATGATTTTAATATGTCGTGGTTTGTGACTCGAAACTGTGCCTCGGTAGCATGAGTTTAATATGCCGTGGGTTGTGACTCAAAGCTGTGCCTCGGTAGTATGATTTTATTATGTCGTGGGTTGTGACTCGAAGCTGTGCCTCGGTAGTATGATTTTAATATGTCGTGGGTTGTGACTCGAAGCTGTGCCTCGGTAGTATGATTTTAATATGTCGTGGGTTGTGACTCGAAGCTGTGACTCGGTAGTATGATTTTAATATGTCGTGGGTTGTGACTCGAAGCTGTGCCTCGGTAGTATGATTTTAATATGTCGTGGGTTGTGACTCGAAGCTGTGACTCGGTAGTATGATTTTAATATGTCGTGGTTTGTGACTCGAAGCTGTGCCTCGGTAGTATGATTTTAATATGTCGTGGGTTGTGACTCGAAGCTGTGCCTGGGTAGTATGATTTTAATATGTCGTGGTTTGTGACTCGAAGCTGTGACTCGGTAGTATGATTTTAATATGTCGTGGGTTGTGACTCGAAGCTGTGCCTCGGTAGTATGATTTTAATATGTCGTGGGTTGTGACTCGAAGTTGTGCCTCGGTAGTATTTTTTTAATATGTCGTGATTTGTGACTCGAAGCTGTGACTCGGTAGTATGATTTCAATATGTCGTGGGTTGTGACTCGAAGCTGTGCCTCGGTAGTATGATTTTAATATGTCGTGGTTTGTGACTCGAAGCTGTGACTCGGTAGTATGATTTTATTATGTCGTGGGTTGTGACTCGAAGCTGTGACTCGGTAGTATGATTTTAATATGTCGTGGTTTGTGACTCGAAGATGTGACTCGGTAGTATGATTTTAATATGCCGTGGGTTGTGACTCGAAGCTCTGCCTCGGTAGTATGATTTTAATATGTCGTGGTTTGTGACCCGAAGCTGTGCCTCGGTAGTATGATTTTAACATGTCTTGGGTTGTGATTCGAAGCTGTGTTTCGCAGGAGAGATCGGACCTAATCCTTGACTTAACCCGTTGAGACTTTAATTATCCTGACGTTCAAACATCTTTGTGAATTCAGTTTCTTCAACGTTTTTCAAAATGCGACGTCAAAATTCAGAAAGTACAAATAACAAGATATTTTTCACATTCGAATAGTTTGTAATAAAACAAAGGGAATTCAGTAAAAGATCATGTGTTGTGCATTTTCTCTGCTATTGTTCATAAGTTGACCGTGGATTACTTCGATTTTATCTTGTTTTCTTGCCTTTACATATTTCCAAAATAGTTTTGTATTGTTTTGTTCCCCCCCCCCCCCCTTTTTTTTAAGGGGGTTGAGTTTATAGTGTTCCAGTCTGCTTTACGTATTTCTCTCTTACATTCGTCTTGGAAGTGTTTGTAGTTTGACCACTCTTTTGTTCTCTTTGACTGTTTGTTTGAGTTTTTTTCCTCAACAGTTTATTGATTCTATGACTTACCATGGCTGTCTATTATTTGACATGGTAGATTTGATGGGATGTGTCTATCACGGCTTTTGATCAAGTGTTGTTTGAACTTATTCAAGATGTCATTCATCTGTAATTATTATTGCGTGACTGCGTGATCCGTGATACCAGGCATGTTTGTGGGTGTTTTGGATAGGGATGGGTTTGTGATGAAGATGAGGTCGAGGAGACTGTTCTCTCTTGTTGGTTCCTCGTGGAGCCGTATTAGTTTTGTCTGGTATGAGATGTGATTTCTATCAGTTTCCTTTGTACATCTTTGCCTGGTACGTTGCTTTTAAGTGGGAGTGTTTGCCATCTGATGGCAGGACAGGTGAAGTCCCAGCTAACATTAAGCTGTTATTTTCTTCAGCGACGATATTCAGTAATTCTTCATATTCTTCCATTTCTTTTATGTTTCTGATTGCCATCAATGTTCCAATTTATAAATCTTTGGCGTCTTCGCGTGTTTTTGTGATTGATTTTTACACCGCCGAGTTCGCATTTAGTGACGAATGTTGGTGGTTCTGTCGCAATCTAATTTTGTAATTTTGTACTAGGATTGTAGCGGTCGAGGTATAAATGCCACTTACCAACCAGCCTGGTTGGTCCGGATCTCTTAGTCTCGTGGTAAATCGGTCGCTTTTTGTGCTAGAGGTCGACGGTTCGAACCTCGGCTCCGCACTTATCTCTCCTCCTGTTACATTCGAGGGTCGTCCGGGATCCTCATCAGTTGATGGCGTTGTGGAGCTGTGGTGAAGCACGGTGGATGTTTCGACCACAATGAGGTGGAACCTGGAATGAGATTCACCGTGGGTGAATCTCAAAAGAAGGGGAGAGCAGTGTAGCAGTCGAGGTATAAAGGGCATTTACAGCTTGACTGGTCCGGAGTCTCGTGGTAAATCGGTACTAATCGGTGCTAGAGGTTGACGGTTCGATTCCCGGCTTCCGCACTTATCTCTTCTCCTGTTACAGGATGAAAATTCCACATCCTATGGTTTCTTTCTCATTTATAAATGCTGTGTAGTTTTCAGTAAAACCTTCGGCTGATTTGATTGCATCTCTTAATGGTTTTTGCCTCGTCCCACCCTTTTGAGTCAGGATTCCGCCCAGGTTTGGTGTAATTCATTTTCCGCCGAGTTGTCTTTTACAAATCTTCCTTTGTGATTTTAACTGGTTGAGGGCTAAATTATTTTTGGTGGTCTGAATTTATTATGAAAAATGCATTTTATTAGATTATTGGAGTGTCCACAGACACTCTCCAATAATATGTAATAAAACAAATTTATATAAACAAAATACTATTTGCGTTTGGCCCAATATGCAACATGGGCAAGGAGAATGATGGATTTGTGGTTTGTACCATCATTCTTTTAAAAACCCGATAGTGGCTTCTAGCACTCAACCAGTTAAATTCGTGTTCGTTGTCGAATCGTTTCTGGTTTTGTAGGCATGTTTCAGCGTCAATTTTGATGTGCGTAGTTTTTGAGGTTGCTTGTTTTCAAATGGGCTAAACTGTGATGTGAATCAGTCTTGGTTAAAAGTTCGTAGTAACTGATATTCTCTATCTCGTATAAGTGGTGGATAAACGATGAGAAATTTGGGCTGTGGCACTTGCAGCACATCTACTGTACGTTTGATCTTCGTAGGAGCAAGTAGTCATATGTACACAATTCAATACATGATTGGTGGTGTCATACATGGCAATTGTCTCAGCAGCTTCCATCGTTAGACCACGTGATGCATATTTCACACAAACAACATAGAAATATTCTATCCTATCTTGGACCTGAGTTCAGTTCGATGTCCCCACATTGCATCATGAAGAGAAGTATAATTGTAGTGTTCTGTAGTTTAGCTGCTGGTAATCTGAGTGGACTCTGTTTCCCTTGTGTCATGAGTGAGTGCAGAAGCAATGTTGTTTCCTGTTCAGTGTTGGTGGATCTATGATTTTGTCCCAATTATGTAGAAATATGCAGGGGCGATGAATGAGACGATGAGTATCCAGTGAACACTGTTTGCAGTATTTTTCTCGTATACAGTTGAAGACCCACACTGACTGGATTTAAAAATGAGTTTGGACACTTTAGCTTATAGACACTACACTGACTATTTCAGCGGATTGCAGTATAGCAGAAAAAATCCCCCTGGCGAGTGTCGATTATGTTATGTTTTATTGTTGAGCTGTATAGCGAGACAAAAAACCCACCGACCACCCGATGTAGTTTTCCTGAGTAGCGAGGCAGTCCTAACTGACTTCTAAACTTTCAGTACGTGGTTGTCCTGAGTAGAGAGGCATTCCTCACTGACATCTAGAATTTCAGTGGGGTGTTTGTTTGTATGAAATATGAATGTAAATCAGGGTTGCATTAGCTTTGCTTAGATTCCCGTCGAATTGGGACGGACGTGACAACCGTTACTAATGCCCAGTTTTTTATTCGAAATTCCCCATCCACAATTTTTTTCGGTTGATAACGAATGTCGAATAAAGAACTGGGAATAAGTAACGATTTCCAGGTTCTCGAATTGGATTTTATTACACGTTTGTTCTGTGAAATACCCATCTGCAGCAGTACTAAATTATGCGGAAAATGAAAATCCATTCCGCACACGAACGCGAAATTGTTGACGGACCATTTTTGGACGATCGCGTCATCTGTTAAAACTTAATATAACCCCGCCTATTTCTAATTTCCGTTTGATCTACAATCACAGAAGCCGTGCAGTTTAAACGAAGCGATTGCGTTCTAAGCTATTCCAAAGACAATAAACTAAATAAAAACATTTTTTGTGTGCAGAAGTACTTCTAAAGTTTAGAAGGGAGAGTTCAAACCAATCATTATAAGCTGTACAATGATAACAAATTGAAAAGAACTATCTCAAATTAGCATGTACTTCGATAGTACAAACATACGTACACCACATGTTTGGCCTATTTATAAATATCTGCACTGTGGACCCCCCCCCCCCCCCCCCCAAATCACATACGATGGTGCTTGTAAACATTAACAGATCAGTGCAGACCAGCCTTCCTGAACTACAGGATTAACCTCCTAAATAAATAGCGGCTACTACATGCTTAGTTTAATAAACAAATTTTAATTCCGATGTTTAAACACAAAGGTGAAGAGTGGTAAATCGGTCGCTTTGTGTGCTAGAGGTCGACGCTATGATATAAATGATTCTGTATTCAATGGGTGATGGATAAGCCGGAACTCTTTTCTCAGCACTGTTCATACTAGTTCCTTTCCCATCGAGTCATTAGTTACGCTTCGAAAAGTTTCCAAATTTCGTTATACAATTATCGACAGTCTGTCGCATAGTGTGAAAATGAAAACGTCCAAAGCAAAAACTTAGTTAACCAAAAATGAGAAATTATTTAAAAAAAAACAATCATTTCCAACCAGAACATTAACCCAGCCCCGTGGCGTCTCGTTTTGTGGTTCCATTGTATCTAAATTGGTCAACTTTATTTCGGTAAATCTTCTTACATCTTGACATGCTTCGAACTTGTTTTAAAAATGTTTCTCCCAGCTGTTTTGCAAATCGGCACAAATTTGTACTTACATTTTTACTAGCAGTAATAGCCACCAAATGGTTAAGCGTGAATGGGCACCAGCCGAAGAGAAGCAGCGATACGAATTTCAACAAACACTGCTTACGAAAAGGTTGTTTTGATTTTTTATCAATCCATTTGATCAGTACAGCTTCAGTCAAAACAAACAGACTCTTCACCTTTGAGTTTAAACAGCGGGATTAAAATTATTTATTTAAATGAATTTTAATGCATGGGTTGTGCAATAAACACAGAACGCGATGTGTGTTCGAATCGGTGTGTGTTTTACATAACTCACTGGAATGGCGTAATCATATTTACATAACTCGTTGGAATGGCGTAATCATATTTCGCGAGAGCCTACCGCTCTCGCGAAACATGACTACGCCATTCCAACGAGTTATGTAAAACACCCACCTATTGAAAACACACATTGCGTTCTGTCTATATATATAATTTCATTTGCTCATTATCAAACTCGACAGATATGATTTCAAATCCAGCTGATACGAATCCGATCTCGACCGATATGAATCATGTTAAAGTTGTCGTTTTTGATGCGTTACTAGTCGCACCCAGTTTGTTTTCGTGGAAACCTTTCCCCATCTTGCCGGACACAATCAGAAAGAATTGGTGTGACAAGGAACAATAAAGGTACTTCGAAGCTGAATTGTATATGACGAAGAACTAGAGATGGGCAAGATTAATGATTAGGTGGATGAAGAGAAGAAACAAGAGAGTTGTACAGAACATTAATCGCAAACTAAGATTCAGAGTCGTAAATGGAGATACGTCGATGTGGGACAGGAGGTATCTCAACTATCCGAATGACGTGGTTTCCCCAGAGAAGCCGAGACGTTCGGATAGCTAAACTAGGTGTAGGGGAAGAGTAAATTTGGGACTTTGTGAATGAGAAACAATAACACTGTCAGACAATAGTAACAGTAACAGATTTAATATTCTTTTGTAATTATTTGTTTTGGTTAAATAAATAAACAGGTTTTTTAGTTGGTTTGTTTCATGTCGGTCGAGAAGTCAGACCGAGGCAACTTCATATCAGCCCGAGTAAAACGAACGTCGATGGCTAATTTAAAGATACCGCGGGTCGAAGGCTGATTTGAAGTTAACTAGGGCTGACATCCTGGTCGATATGAAACCAACCATGTAATAACCTATGAATATTAAAGAACTGGGTGTCAGAAGCCCCCAAAACCCACAATCATGGTTCTGTTGAAAAGAAAAGGAAGGCATGTTTGTTAATTTAAAGTGTTTGCATTAGTTTATCTGCTCAAGAGTAGAAAAATACGTCTAAAACTGATCTACTACAATTTATTGGAGAGATCTAACAAACACCTCAAATAAATTGAAACAAACAATTATTTATGAACAAAATCTTGCTACACTACACAAACTTCACCCCAGACTAAGAGTAAGAGCTGAAAGCGGAGATTGGTTGAAATGAGGGGACAGGCAGTTCTGTTATTCGAACATCAACACATCGCCCGTGGAAAAGCCGAAACGTTCGAATAGCTGAACAGGGAGAAGAGGAAACTTCGTATTTTGCAAGAAAGAGAAACAATAACACTGTTAGAAAACTGTAACAGATATGAGAACATTTTGTAATTACTTGGTTTGGTTCAATAAATAAAGAGATTATTACTTGGTTAGTTTCATATCAGCCGAGGTATCAGCCGGGGTAACTTCGGATCAGCCATTGACTGAAGTTCGATATGAAACTAACCAAGTATTAAACTTTAAATATCGCGTAATCTTCTGAAAGTACAAAACACAAACGGTGGAATAAATGATAAGGTTTTCAGGGAATGTGGTTGTGAAACGGAAACATTTCATTGATTTGTATTAATTGGTCGTGATACTTTGAGACATAATTTGGTAGGGTTGTTGATACCTTGTTACATTTCCATTGATGGG
The DNA here is from genome assembly GCA_031216915.1 of Pictodentalium vernedei. NCBI lineage: Eukaryota > Metazoa > Mollusca > Scaphopoda > Dentaliida > Dentaliidae > Pictodentalium > Pictodentalium vernedei. The sequence goes on along the minus strand of CM062291.1, from coordinate 390,596,994 downwards.
ACAGGAAGCATCATCGTACTCGTTTCTGCCTTCGCAGATCTTTTTCTGCTGCATTCTCTTCCCAACTCCAAGAGTACTGTTCCGTTCTTCTACAGAAAACAATTACCATTTTAGTAACTCTGACTGTTCCACTTGATCCCCAAATTATTGAGTCAACTCTTCACCTTCTGTGTGTTACCAATTGGATTACTAATTTATTTGCTTCGCATAAATTGGCAATAAATGATAATAAAACTTCTTTTTGCCAAACTCTGTCTTGAATTGGTGTTGGCGTTTTGAATTGAATGGCATTCTGTCGTTTATTTGGGTTAGATCGATGACTATTTTTCCGCAACTTGCGGTCTGGGAAGAGTCTGACCTCGTGTCTCTTAAAAGTGTTGATATTATAATACAGTTCACAATGTATTAAATTATGCTAATAAGACAAGTGTCTGTGGTCTCAGCTGGTCACAAAATTTTCGGTTGTTCCGCATTTGTTGAGCACTTGTTGTGCTCTTGCAAACAGCCTGTTATCTTGTACCAAGACTTTAGGAAATATATTGAGTTCTATTCCCTGAGTCACGGAATTTCCCCATTTGCATGCGCAAATGGAAACAGTTCCTACATCGAGAAGTGGAGTGACCTTTTAAGTTTCCCCTTTCCCACGGGTCGGCGTCCAAATCGTGAACAGATTTAGTTGGTATAGGCGGAATTTTTAATCTTTATTAGCCCAACAGTACAGGCCCGCGACCCTGCTTATCTTCAGTTAATATTCAACAAATTATCAGATGACATTTACATTATAAAATAGCATATTATGTCATATAAAATACTATGAAATATATTAGGTTCGATAAAATGGCAACACCAAGATTTAGTTCAGAGATACTCACCTGTCCATTCTGGAGTAAAGAAATTAGAGAACGTTCAAAACACGTTGAGTAGCAAAAAAACTCTAAATAAAGTGTGAAAAACTAGGACAAATTTCTAGCACAGACTTCGTGTCATTCGGTAACGTAACTTCTGAACCTTGTAACACATTTCGCTGATTGAACTCAATAAATAACTGCGAACAATTCGTTGAAAACAAATTAGTTGCGCATTGTAATGCATCATGAAAATATCAGACGAACGAAACTGTAAATTTTCGGGTTGAATATTTGATCAGAAATATACTTATTTCAAAAAGGACTGGTGTAATATTTTTTCTTGAGGGACCAGATTGTAATTTATATAAGGACAATGCTTTAAAAAGAAAACACTTCTGAGTTGAACCTATTTTTTAGCCACTTGAACCCGAGGGAGGGGGGGGGGGGTGCTTTTCCGGCCCATGAACATGATACGCTGCTGTAATGTCATTTGGTTGGGTGTCTGCTAAATGAATGTGAACCAATCAATATATTCAACGTGCAGCCACATAATCCAACACGTTTTGACAGCATTATCCAGAAAAAAAACCTTTAATTTTCGTGACTTTTGCTGTTTTTCATGTCATTAAATCCAAACTCAAACAACTTGATTTCCTCTGGAATGGCTGTTAAAGTAACTGTTTGTCGGAAAAATGTTTTCCACATGTAGAGGAATGTTGCTGTTCACATTTTTGTCTCACATTTAACCCCCGGGACAGTGATTGCTATAAAAAGGATAAGATTTTAAAATGGCAAAATTGGCCTCCTTTGGTTGCTACTTTCTATCAAAGTGGCAAGAGTTAATTTTAAACAGTGTGTTTTGCTGTGATTAGAGATTCTATTCCAAGTTTTACCCTATGGCTTAACTCAACATAACTTGGCTTTGTCCACTTGAAGAATAGTACAGTTTGAAATATTGTGATTTTCAGTGAATTTTGAGGTTTTCTGTACACATTTTTCTAAAACCAAAAAGCATATAGACAAATGTGCTTTCTATAACTATATTGAGCAATTATTGGGGAACAATTTTTGTTTTACATATTTTGGTGATCCATATTTTCTAATATCTGTTTAAAAAGTAGTACCATCACAGGAACTTTAATTTGTACTGAATTTTGCAGTTTTCTGTACATATTTGTTCGAAAACAGAAAAGACATGGCTTGGTTTGCTTTTCATAATTATATTCACAGATCGATTATTGAGGAACAAATTTTGTGTTATATGTTTCGGTGTCGTTTTTTATCCAATATACGTTTTGGCTACATAAAAACTACTAGCATCACAAAAACTTTGCTTTTCACTTAATATTGTTTTTTTCTGTATTCATTTTTCCAAAAGAGACTGACCACTCAGAGGTTCCATACATTTAACGCAAAATACGATACGCCAAAATTACCACACAAATATTTCAATGTTAACCCCCACGGCTACAAAGGACGTGAATATAGTGATATGGGGTAAAACTGAATGCCTTGCAAATGGCATTTACCGGTTCCGTGAGCATCATGTGACAAATATTTGGTTTGAACAGATGCAGCAATGACAGTAGACAAACGTTCTCACTAACTTGTTTTTGTGTAATTTAACTCCCCCACCCCACCCCAACCCCCTCAACCCCACACCCCCGGTATCCTGATCACTAGAATGAGTACAGTTTTAAAATACCGAAATTTGCACCTTTTTGTTTATATTTTGTGTCAGTTTGGTGAACCTGAAACGCTTTGCCTCAGTGTGTGCAGAGGTACCTACTGAATAAATTTGCTGTTATAACTTTTTGAAGTAGGGACAACCCAATCTGTTGAAAGTATCATTAAATCCCAATATATAAATAAATAAATTCATCAGATGTGTTGCGCCATGAAAGTTGAACTATACTCAATGTGGCCTTGTATGTATTATCCTTGCTTTATGAGAGAAAACAGTGAGGAAAAATAGAAAATTGAAAAGTTTATAATGGTCATTCGGCAGCCCAAAAGGTCAGTATTTGGAGTAACTGACACCACAACATCTACAAAACAGATTATAGTTTGATAACATGTATTTCATTTAGCACACGGACGCGCGTGTATATTGCGACGATAATTGCCCAAGATCATGCAATAGTGATTTCACAGGTCGATTCAGTTGACTTGGAAAACAATGAAAAATGGAACCGAAAATACACTGGATCCACCAATATACAGAATTTGTAGTTTAACTGAGATTTACTGTATTCAATGTTATCAATATTCGTGTCGTGTTGTACCACCACTAACTTAAGAAGTCCTTTCTAAAACCATTTTTGTTATGAAACATCCACCCTTGATTATATTAGATGAGATTTCTGCATGAATATCAGCCCCCCCCCCCCCCCCACACACACACACACACACCTTGTTGCCACCCTCCACTTGTCCAATAATCTGAAAAGTCTTTAAAAAGAAATTTCGAGACCCATCACCGACTTTATTTGGAGATGGTGCATGGGCAGTTCCTCTCAAAATCACCTTGACAAGGGTATTTTGTCCCAAATCGAGTTCCGCACCGGGACGATTCCTCCAAAAAAGCTGATCTTCATGGAAATGGGAGGTAGATTGGTTTGCGTCTGGGAGTGGCGACCTTTCACGTGTTTTCGAAGGAAAATATTAACCCCCATAGTATGGAATCGTGCCCAATAACCTTTAAATCATTTCAGACTAATTTCTTGTGAATCACCGGTCACAATGCTTTGAGATGTGGTATTTACCTTCTAGTGAGAGTGATTCAACTTTGTTCACAGATTCCTGCTTATGTTCCAAAACGAAGAGATTGCATGATACGTGCATAAAATAAGAGTGTTTCATTTGGTTACTATTTTCTATAAGTTTGGAAAGGGTAAACTTGAAACACTTTGTTTCCATGTGTGTACAGTGGCCTATTTATGGACTACCAAGAATAACACAAACAGCACATGCCAAAAGCCAATATTTATTTCAACGCGGCTGGATCACAACCTCGTAGCTTATTGTATGTCAGCTGGGTCACATACACGTTGCGTATACGCTGCAATGTATGCACAGGTCTCAGCAGGTGATTATGCAAGGCTTATTTTATGTACAAATTTGGGACAAATTGGGACTCATGCAGCTGGTACCAGAAGGATCAGTGTATGTTGAGTTACTGGAAGGTATGGATCCAGGAGTAGTGTGACAGAATGTAAGAAAGTATCCCAATATTCTCCGATGTATACCTGAACGTATGATGGTGTTGTCATCCCTGAATGGGGGACTGAAAGAAGAAATGCATACCTGCACGAATGGTGGTGGAGTCAGCCCTGAACAGGGGACTGAAAGAAAGCTCTAAACCTTGAATGGGGAAACTGGAAGAAAATCCAGTGCTGGAATGGCTAGCCCTCCTCGTTGTCCAGGTCTGCAAAGTTGGCATCTAAGATACCCAATGCAAAGTACGCCCGACCGTGGAGCTGCGATAACAAGTCTGCTGGATTCCCGAAGAAAGAGAAAGAGGGGATAAGGATAACGAAATTCAAATACAAGGAAAATCTGGTACCACATGAGTCTCCATTTTCGAGTGTAGACTTGATGGTGGTGTGTCGGGCGGTCGTTGGTGAAAATGTGACGATGTAAACTATATGGCGAACAAGGTAAGACTGAAGATAAAAGAATAAATTACTGTGATGGAATAAAACAAAGGGGGTCTCATGTGACTGAGTTAGCGCATTTCATTGGTTGTAGGGAAGTTAAAGTGCGGTCAAGATAAAGGTAAAGAGGATGTTTAAAGAGTAAAAGCACCAGAAAGGGGACCGGTCCTGAATACTTTTTGAAAAGTATGAATTGTCATGATGATCAGATGTAGACACATGGATGTTATTATTTTGAAGAAATATCAGAGTGTAGGAGATGTTCCAAATGATGGACTGATATAATAACCGTCACTCGACTCCAGGTGTTGATTGTTTTGCAGAAAGTTAATCTAGCTGAGCTAAGTACAGTCGGTGCTAGAAGGCAGAGACACCTGGTGGTCCTTAAACTCCGAGAAACGCAGTTTCTTCAGAATTAAACAAATTTACTTTTGTAAGTTTTGAAGTAAGGCTTAACCCAATATTTGTTAAAGCTGCTTGTTGAAAAGTATGTCCAACAAAGTTCGATTTCAAGTGAATTTTGCAATACTAACAATTTTCTGTACTCATTTTTCAAAATGGTTGTATCTCACATTCCAACTAACGTTGTTAAGTACAGATAATATCTGGCCAGCTTTGGCATGTACCTTTGCTACTTGGACAGAACAGCCACTTTGTGAGTCAAAGGAGGGGTTAACCTGAGGTTTTTTTCATGCCAGTGCCAAAAAAGTCAGGTGAAAAGATAATTAAAATGATTGATAGTTTCGTGTACAATACGGTCCGCCTTTCACATTAAAAAGTTTGGAAAGCCCATTAGTGGAGCGGATTAGTGCGATTGTTTATGAAAATAGTTCACCTGATGATACAAACATGAAATTTTCACCATGTGTTCTTTAGAAAAAATAGAAAAATCTGAGATAGTTGGCCACTGAAAATTAGGCCATTCTCAAGATGGCCGACATTTCTAAAAATAGATGGGCGGCCATAATGTTTTTGTCAATGAAGTTTTGTCAGGGCTTTATAGTCTGGCCGTGGTGACTTGATATCAGGCTCTACTTGAAGGAAATTTGCAACAAAGCTGTCATTTTAAAGAGAGATTTCAAATGTGTTGAAAACTGGGCACGCACATCAGGTTACAGCTGCTGCTCTGTTCAGTCTCATGAAAACAGCTTTTAATAAGAGTGAAGGTCCATTTCGTGACAAAGCAGAGGAGTTCAAAGTTTTTATGCAGCGGTGTGGTGATCAAGAAAAGAGCCCACAGTTTCAGTTCTGGTCCACAACTCTGAAACTAGAGTTGTTGATACTTTGTTTTGTCCACACATTTCGTGATAGTGATTTCCTACTATACAAAGAATCACTAGCTGAACTTATTCCCCACTTCTTTGCCCTGGACCATATAAATTATGCCCGGTGGCTCCCAGTTCACCTTCGTGATATGGTCGGGCTTGAGACTTTACATCCTGATATATATACAGAATTTTGCAAGGGTCATTTTGCTGTCCACAAAACTGAACGAGTGTTCTCTGGTATCGCAATCGATCAAGCTCACGTGCAAAATAATGCCATAGTTAAGGGTGACGGTAGAGCTATTGGGTTAACAGAAGACCCAGCAGCACTGAGGCGATGGATGAAAGCGGGGCCGGAAATAAGCAGGGTTATCGATGAATTTGCAGATGCAGCTGGCAAATCAGAGTTGAAACGAAACAGAAGACACCATGACGATACCCCTGCTGCTCAGACGGACTTTCAGGATAAAGTTTGCAGACTAATTTCAACAATATCTGAGTATGGCAGTCCATTTGAAGAATATTCACAAGACCTTTATTCCCTAGATGTCAAAGAAGTTGCGGATAAAAAGGTAAGCGAGTCGATGGCTCAGCTTTTACCTGTTGGCAGAAAACAGTATGATAAATTCCTGAAAAAATCGACAACTAATGGACAAGAAAGTTTTCATGAACCCTTGGCAAAAAATAAGCTTTCCCTTTTCAGCAAAAAACTCAAGCCTCATACTACGGTGGGGAATCTGAAAATAGAGAGTTTGAAAAATGACTGTCAACTTTTTTACGACTTTTTATTTCGTGCCAAAATCGACAGTGTGACCTTCAAAACTTTTTTCAACATGAAAACCAACAGTACCCACCATCATTATCACACAATGGTATGCTCAACTCTGGAGTAAAATCACAGCTGATGGACATTTTAGAGACAGGGAGAGCTGCTCGAGTAGAAGAGCCTCATACTGAAGTTATGATTATAGATGGTGCGGCTATGGTCAATGCAAAATCACCTGGAACTGCTAAAACATTTGATGACTATGGTGCTGAGGTTATTATACTATACATTGTAAGATGTGCACAAAAATGTACAAGAGTAGATGTTGTTTTTGATGTATACCTCGAAAGTAGCCTCAAAGCAGGAACTCGACATAAAAGGAGAGGTGGGTTTCGAAGAAAAGTGGTCGGTAAGAGTAACGTACCAAAGTCGTGGAGCAATTTCCTGAGGTGTGATGAAAACAAAACGGAACTGTTTGGATTTTTGGCAGATAGAATTGTAAATGCTCAGACAAACAGCCTTATAGTTGTCACTAAAGGGGATGATGTTGCCTGTAATAAGGAACTGAACACAGATATGCTGTCACCCTGTAACCATGAAGAGGCAGACGCCCGTATGTGTGTTCATGCCAAACATGCGACTGTTGTTACAGGTTTTAATAGCATGACTGTTGTTGCTTCCGACACAGATGTTGCTGTTATAGCCATCTCCGTGTTTATTGACCTTCAGATTAATTCAATGTGGTTAGCTTTTGGGAAGGGAGAACACTTCCGCTGGCTCCCAGTACACGACATTACCAAATCAATTGGACCTCGGCCAAGTGCTTTACCTTTCTTTCATGCTTTTACAGGGTGTGATACAGTGTCTGCCTTTGTGGGAAAAGGAAAGAAATCTGCTTGGCGGGCATGGAATGTGTATGAGGCTGCAACAGAGGTTTTCTGTCGACTCAGTTCAGCACAGAATGAAGCTACAGAGGCAGACATGGATATATTGGAACATTTTGTTGTTGTCATGTACGACCTTCAAGCACAACATGCAGAGTAGATGAATGTCGCCTTGATTTGTTCGCTCGAAAGCAACGTCCATACAATGGCATACCACCAGCTAGGGCATCCCTATATGAGCATGTTAAAAGGGCAATTTTCCAAGCGGGTCATGTTTGGGGCCAGGCTTCTTCTCCAGTGCAACAGTTACCAGATCCTATCAGCTGGGGTTGGCCTAAACACAATAATTTGTGGGAGCCACACTGGACTACACTCTCTGCTATAGCAGAGTGCTGTCAAGAACTACAGAAGTGCTGCTGCAAGCGTTCAACATGTACTGGAAATTGCAAATGCTACCGCACAGGATTGTCATGCACTGCACTTTGCTCCTGTAACTACCAAGAAAGCAATTAGTATCAACAAATACACCTAAGATATATACGGGCATCGATTCTAAATGCATGAGATACAAAACATTGGCATTGATATTGCAGATTATGAGGTTTATTTTGAAAATACGTGTACGTTTAAAAAAGAAACAAATCCCTAGTAACTGCACATTTGAGCATACAGAGTTATTTCCCTTGCCATATATTTACACAGCCTTTTAAACCACAATTGTCGTTGCTGTTCATTATTTCAATTCATTTTCAGTCTTGGTTTGCATAAAGGAATGATATAACAGCAGAAAAATTGCTTTAATGCTATATGTTTCACTCATATATGCTGCACTCACATCACCAATAGTGCAGATTTTTTCACTTCCGGTGGCCATCTTGAAAATAATAAGATATTTCGTGGCCAACTATCCTAAAGTACTCTATATACCAAAAGTGACTTCCATATCAAATTTCAGGCTTGTATCACAAACTGAACTATTTTTATAGCAATCCGCCCCACTACATCATTTTTTCAAACAAATTGCAACTCTCTAGTTTTTTTTAGTTTTTTTTCCGCCGTCAATTTTGGCAGTTGCACAGCTAAAAAGCCGGCTGTATGATTCCAACCAAATTTGGCATTCTTATATAATGTCATAAATCTAGTGAAATGGGGCATCGTCATATTCGAGAAAACGCCTATTTTCAAAATATTCGTCGAAAACCATCAGCATTACACTATTTTTCAAAAGTCTCAAAATCGTTTACAGTTATTTAACTCAAATTTTCCAAACATTTAGAGCATATGATACATCAAAATCACCACACAAATATTTCAAAATTAAACCCTATTGGCTAAAAATGACATGAATATAGCGTTTTTTTTTCTTCAAAATTAACCCCCTTCAAGGGCAAATTTCTCCAATTGCAAGGTTCCTGTAACAATATTTTGGTATGGATAGATGCAACAATGATTACAGACGCCAGTTACTGTTTACTTTTCAATCCCCAGACACAATGAGGGCGAGAATGAGAGTACCGTTTAAAAATGCCAAAATTAGCCAACTTTGGTTGCTTTTTTGTACAAGTTGGAAAAGATTATTTTCAAACACTTTGCTTTTGACGGAAATCTCTCCTTGAATGCCTTCTGCCAATAAATAGCGAAGTTAGTAATGTAATTATTTATTATTTATTTATTGGCGTTTAAGGTCACATACTTATGCACAATAATTGTTAATCGTGACCGTGACAGTTTTACGGGTGGAGGAAGCCGGAGTACCCGGAGCAACTGTCAGGCTCTCAACATTCTATCTCTGTTCAAGCTCCGCTCAAGCAGGGTTACAACGGTTGAAGACATGTGCATCATCGACGTGCAGTACGCCTTAGTACACGGCGTCATCGTGCCCCCATGTAGGCAACCGGGATAAAGTGCCTCGCCCAAGGACACAACGCGGGTCGTCCCGGACGGGGATCGATCGCGGGACCTCTAGTATAGAAGCCCAACAGTCTACCACTGAGCCACCGCGTCCCCCAATAATGTAATGCAAGAAATATTGACAAACAGTTCAACATCCCTTTAATCAACTCGTTTTGACTTGAAGTGTATTTATCACTCTGTATACTAGCTCTCGAGATAAAATAAACAATATCATCAAATACAAAACCCAACACATTCCAACAATTTATGTGTGACACTAATTTGTATTACATGTATTCCATTTTATCTGAAACAGATATGTTGAAACATTTGTGAAATCGTTGGAATCGGAAGCGTACCCTCTTTTGTTGGCATGTCCCTCACATTCACAAACCGACAGAATGGTAGAGAATAAATTAATTATTGGTATTAATTATTCGTATTTGTGGCCACTCTCAGCATCTGTGGCTATATTATGACCACAGCATAGGTATTTATTGAAGTTCAGCTAATCGTTGACACTTGCGCTGCATACGTAAGACGATTTCCTCCCCAAGCGTTGGTTGGCTGGTTCCGTTTTACCCCAATGTAATAAAGAAGAATACATTCAGTATCGCGTTGTTTTTGAAGTTGGCTTCCAATCGATCTCTCGCTTCGCTGCTCTCTCTAATTATTTGCTGGCTTTGTGTTTCTGATGTCCGCTTATAGCCTTTACCTCGTCAAGATTCTCCCTGTCAGGCTCCGAGGGAGTTGCGTTCTTAACAAAGCTCTTGTTGTCAGGTGTGAAGATACTCAAAACGATTGATAGTTTCGTTTACAATACAGTCTGTCAGGAGAATGTGTTATGCAAATGTCTGTTTATTGGGGCTTAATGACATATTTCAAAGGACAGGGACACAGCTTTACGAGTGGAAGAGCCTGGACAGACCCCCCCCCCCCCCCCCCCCACCGAATAGCTACAAGTAACTTTCAGACAGGTCAGTATACTGGCACTGCGCAAGCAGCTTTTGGCTGGTCGAATAACATGTCTGACATAAAATTAGTTAGCTTGAGCATCACTGAGAGCCACAAATGGCAAGCGGTTCGCCTTGCATCGTTGATTTATGTCAGAAAGGCAAGACAGGTGGAGACGAAATTCGGGCCCCAGTGTTAATTCTGTGACGGGCCCCCTTTCAAAAGTGTCTGGATACTGACGCAGATGCCGAATGCACGAGCAATGATTGGGGTTTGGGGGTCTCCACCAAACAAATTTTTAAATCAGTTATTAAATGGAGACTTCTTGTTGCTTTTGGGATAAAAAAAAAATCACGTTATTTTTGGCGTTCAAATGACGTTTTTAGCAGCAGGTTTCAAATATGCAAGTTCATCAGTGAGTATCCAGTGACCTGGAGTTATAGCTTTTGAATGCACAATTCTTGAAGTGATAACATTATTACCACTGGGGGTGACCGGCGCTTATAGAATCAGTTCGTTTAGTGTTTTTACGCTGACTCGTTCTGACGGCTGCAGATTCGTTCCAGATTTTCAAAAGGTTCCAAAGACATTGTTTTTTATACAAAAAATGATAGAAATATAGAATATACCCATAGTACAGTTAAAACTAGAAGTCCTGTCATGAAATGCGCACAAATAGCACGTCGATCTGCTCGTTAATCTACGCGTTATGACCATAGTATGGCTATCAAATTCTGTGCATGTGACCTGTGCACAAGCAATGTTTCAGCCAATGGACCTCTATGAAACCCGGAGGGCCATTGACAGAAACAGTGCCTGTGTTTGCTATGAGTAACCAGGAGAACCTGCCGTGCTTTGGATACCATTCGATATGGCAATTGCGCGCAATTCCTACGCGCAATTAAGCCTAGATAAGCGCACAGTTCATGGCAGGAATTCTAGTTTTAACTGTATGTATCCGCTTTCCTCCCCTCAACACTACAATCTCACATAAAATATACCCATAGTAGTTTGGTGTACCAAATGTTCATCACGAGTGGTGAAGTGGTGTTAACCGCGAGCCTATGGCACAGTTAACACCACTTCACTACGAGTTGTGAACATTTTAAAACCCTAGCTACTTTTGGTATATTTTATTTATACCATGATCGTTAGATTAATAAGAGTTTATATGTTAAAAAAGTCAATATTCGCACGTACAAATTTGTTTTTGTTTACATGGGCACTGGTGGGCGGTACATCCGCAGGCAATTTTATCGCCGAAACGAAATAGAAAACAAAGCACACAAATTACGGGGCCTTTTTCATTTCAATAACATAATAACATACTATTTCGAGATATGGATGCTTTATTAACATGAGACATCGTATGTTTCTTAATTTTATTGTCTTATGAGGTAGACTTATTTAAAAAAGTAATAAATAACTGCCGGTTTCATTTCACTCTCCACGAGGCGACGAGTAATAAATTTAGATAAGTTTGCATTCAAGGCGAGGTTACCAAAGGTCAGCTTGGATGTAGTTCCACTTTATTTTAGCGTTCTAGAATAGTTTTGTGGCATATAATATAGCCACGTGCACAATGTGTGCATTTTCCATAAGGAAATTGTCGAGGTAGTTGCTGGAAATTTCCAGCACATGCACAGTTCACATAAATTGTATTCTCTCTCGTTCAGTTAGATCTGTAAATATTAAAAGGATTGGGATCTAATCCGTAGTATTTTATGAGCACGAAAGATTTGAAATTATCGTGATGAACGCGCGAATTCGTTTGCGATTTTATGGTTTCGATTACGTTCGTTCCTCTCTTTCTAGGGGACAATCCACCTCATGTGCTGTACATGGATAATTATGTTCATTGTTAATATTGTTTCGCTCAACTCCTTGTAGTTTTCAGTTTTGGTCGATAATAAATATGTGTGGTATATAATATAATACACAATTTTTTTTCAGTTAACTTCTTTTATTTACGGGCGAGAAATATGCATATTACATGCATCTTTTGAAAACGTGTTTTATATATACCCCCCCCCCCCCCCCCCAAAAAAAAAAAAAAGAAAAAAGTACCATATTTAGAGTGGGATTGCAAATATAGAATGTCGCCTTTTAGGCTTTTAAATAAAGCTTTTGGCCATGCAAACAAAAATGAACCCCTTCGGGTTTATTTTCTTGTTTGCACTTGCCACAAAAGCTATATTTAGGAGTCCAAAAGACTAGATTCAATTCTTATTTAACCACCCTATGCGTCCTCAAACACAGATCCGCTGCGTGAAAACTACTATTAACGTCCATGACCCAACACGCAACGACCGCTGCGTTCATTTCCCAGTGGTCCACACACCCGCTGGTAATCAATCAATCAATCAGTAAATCAGTGAAGCAATAAAAGGCGCGGATAGTGAAATGTTCCCGAGGTGTGCACATTTTAATCAGTGATGCAATCTACTTATCAGCTGATGCGATTCATTTAATTTTGAGGCTAACTTGTACATCACATGGGATAGACCTATACTAAGCTTTCTGAGAATCCCCTTATGGAATGCACACACATTGTTGAATTTTGTCTGTCGGTCAAAATGGAATGACCGCAATGGATCGGGGTGGGGGGGGGGGGGGGGGTGGAGGGGGGTTCTTAATCATCCAAAGTAAAACATATCACTAATTTTGATTATCAAACACAACACCCTAAAGATAGCCTATCTTTAGGGTGTTCTGTTTGAATCAGTGTTTAATTATTGTAATTACTGGTCAATGTGTTAAGTAGATTCAGAGTTAGCCGGAGCAAAGATAATTCGGTGTCAGTTTCAGATGTGGATGTAATAACAAAATACCGACTTTTTTGGTTGTACAGTGATGTGAATTTTACTATTCAACAACAAGAAAATTTCTATCCAGATCTAGCATGAAAATGTCAAGGAATCTTCTTCTCCATGACCATTGCAGGAAGTATATAACATAAACAACTATTAACAACTAAATCACTGGTTTTTACTGCAAGCACATGTTATTCCAACAAAGAACATATACTAGCCCTACCAGCCAGTGCTCCACGTGACATTTAAAACGAGTAATGATTTTGAAAACCTCAGATAAAAAACACCCCAAAAACAAAAATGACTGAGCTTACTGCCTTCCACATAGATGAGTTATAAGGTAGGCCAATAGGTTGAGTCATTTATGACATTGAACCCTTTACCTGACACACCTTTTTCAAACAAAAACTCTCACACCTTTTCAATAAAACAATAACCATACAAATATGGATATGATTTGAACCGGCTCGACGGTTTTATTGGGAGATATCTAAGATGCTTGTGAGCGGTTGGTTTATTTTGGTTAAATTTTTGGCTGTTTCTGACCGTTAGATATTCTAGGAAAAAGTTTATGGTGGGGTTGGGAAGGAGGAATCATTGTATTTAGGGGGGATAACACCGGAAAAAACTGGCAAAGTAACAGTTGGGGTAGGTGGGTCCTCAAGTGGGTTGAAAACAAAAAATAAGCATCAGTGTCTGCAATGTTTTTTCAGACCCCTCCCTTCCTGATGGATTTGCCATTCGTTTCATAATACTCATCGTTTGCAGTTAGTTAAATGGGGTGTCAGAGCCATAACTAGCACGGGAAGCTTTATGGGTGTCCATTTCGTATTTATGTTTAATACGATAGTATATGATACACTAAACCAATATACCGCTGACTCAAACTGATATACTTCATAAACTGGTCAAAAGTATATGCTGTATAATAATTCTGTAGCCATAGTATTGCTAGGAAGAATTATTTCTTGTTCTCGACCGCACTGAATTATATGTGTTACCGATCATTTTGTGAGAACGGTTCCGAAAAGCCTTACTGATTCGCTTTGCAACGAATCGGAGCATATCTGATCTGCGTGCCTACGAATTTGCACCATTGGTGGAAAGAATATAAGCGCCCATGACATGTCTCAAAATTTCCTTATATGCTTCAAAACTACGTAAGATAATATTAATATTTAACTTATGAGGAACTTATGATTTCGTGAATAATTGTGTTTCTCATAAACAATCTTGTTCGGGAATCAGGTTTTGTGGAAAAGCTTCGAGAACTGGACTGATCAGTGCCAGTTTTCACATAAATGGAAACAAAATACGTTCTCATTTTGTAACTGGAGATGCTCGAGAACTTAATCGAACCCAGAGCAACTGTAATAATACCCCTGTATTCTTTTCTGGTTAACTACTCGCCGTTTTTATGTCATTTGTTGTCGATAAACGGGCATCTTACTGTTAAAATTGGAGAGAATCTGCGCAAAACTCGCGAACGAATCCCAGTGGAAGTAACAAACAAACTGATTCTGTGGGCGCCGGTCACCCCCAGTGATTACGTCAAGTTGATTTATTGAAGTTATTACTTCAAGAATCATGCAGTCCAAAATTACAACCTTTGGTCAAGTGCAGAGCTCCATTCACGATACAGTCCCCTTTTTAACTGTTGGCATAGGAGTCAGAACCTTTGGGGGGAGTCCTAGTCAAAACATGACCTGGAAGCCCGTATTTTATTTTTTTGGTTTGGTACGTCCTTTGAAGTTATTACTTCAAGAACTATGCAGTCCAAATTAAGGACGTTCCAAACCAAAACATGACAAGGGGTCGCATCGCCGATGCGAGGTCGAGTTTTCGTGGCTAACGTAACCGTGGCTATGACTATGAACTAAAAAAATGTACCGAGCCCGTTTTCGAGCTCGATGAAGAAGATGTACCTGGAAAGCTACATAACGAAGATGAATTCGATCGGTTGACGTTTGTTCAAGTTATCGCGCTATGGAGCACAAAATTTGTAAAGAAGAACCAAGTCAGCCCAATAATTGTGCTGTCGTATATCGGAACAAGACCGTTTTTAAACTCGATCGAAACATAGTTCCTTGAAACCCATGTGTCAAATATCAGTCAAATCGTTGACGTTTATTGAGGTTGTCGTGCTATCAAGCTCAAAATTAGTCGATTTCAACAAAGGGCCATAATTCTTGTGAAAAAGCATGGACACTTTCTATTTCGCGTCATCGGGTGTTGAACTTGCATATCAAGTCATATATCAAATATTATCAAAATCCGTTTAGAAACAACAAGTTAATAGCAAAAAGGGTCGCCCGATCGCCCTGAAGCCCGCTCTCCCGCCCACCCATAAGCCCGCTCTCCCACCCGACCGCCCGCCCGCCCGCCCGCCCGCCCAGCGACCGACCCCCGCCATTCACATAGTTCAGTTTTTTTTAAACTCAACTAAAAATCGGGCCCCCACAGTGAGCTCAAACATCAATTCAGGGACTTCATTTGAACAAACTTGAATCTGATCCCACTAAGGATGTTCTATACCAATCATCAAAAGGTTCTGACTGATAGATCTGAAGACGAAGATTTTTAACAATTATTCCTCATATTGTACTACATGTAAGTTAGAGCTCGAGTTCCCATAAGTAGACCAAATATGACCCTCGAGACTTAAATATTGCTGCGACGACCTTTTTTGTCGCAACTGTAGGCCTACAGCCAACAGTACATAAAAATCGACTCGGCAACTCACCACACGAAATTGGTAAACAACAACATATAAATTCAAATTGCCGAAATTAATGAATTACCTGCAACATTTTACTGTCATTTCCAAAATCAACGTATCATCGTTTCCTCATTTGTATATATGCGTAAACATTAGAATGAACAGTTCAACTGTATCAATCTATTTTCTTTCGTTGAGAATTGCAAACTCGTCCATTCTGGTCGAATTTTGCGGTCACCGTCACCCACTTCAACTGCTTCGTTCCAACAATTATCACATTTTTGTAGCCTAATTCAAAGATATTTTCAATCATCGAATGCCAGTATTCTATGGCTGATAACCCTCCAGTGTTGTCATCCATCGAATATGTTTATATTTTGATTATTTGCAACTCGCAAGCATCACGAATTGTTCGTCTCCATGTTAAACATTTTTCGAAATGTTTACAAGGCAATGTGACGTAATGTAATACTGGAATCTGATTGGTCAATCCAGACTCCAGAGGGTATAAAAGCCAGCGGGGCCCGCAATGGTGTGCTGTCTCTGAGCCATTGATACGCAGACGTCAGAGCGTAACGCTAAAAACATTCTGCCAATATTAAACACAATAAAACCATAACTCCAGATCTGGTGATTGCAAAAACTAAATAACGAGTACTGCATCACTTAAATCACAAGTTGGAATGGTAGGTTCACCAGAAGTGTGACCAAAGTATTGTGTTTGTCAAATAGATGCACCAGATCTGTCGCAGAGAGCACCTTCCGGTAGCCTCACTATTTATTTCTGTGTGCCTTCAGATTGTTTTCATTTCTTCCGTGTCTTGATAGGGAGTTTTCCCCTGTCAAGACACTTAAGCAATTAAAGCACTTTGAAATATTAATCTAATTAAACCCAAATCAATTTGTCATGAGCTATTAGCATTAGAAAGCTGATTGTGACAGATCTGGTGGTGTTGACGAAATTAGAACTGCTTAATTTAAACTCCAGATCTGGAAGCGTCACTGTCAGTCCGTCGCCCCAGATCTTGGGGAGCTTTCCAATAACGTCCAAACGTATTCGCCCGACTCCAGATCTGGGAGCTCAACTATTTCTCCAGATCTGGTGTTAACTCTCTTTGGGGATATTCTGTTTGACATTGTTTTATGGCCAGTCACCCAAATGCACGACAGTTGTGAAAATGATGAATTACATAGCCACAATACACCTGACAATCGGTAGAAGGCCAACTTGGTGAATTATAAACCAAGTTCTAAATCATCCTGAACGATATCAACTCTCCATTATTTATACAATATTTGTATCCAGAAAATCTAGCTATTATTATAGCTGCACAATATTAAATTACTGTTATGGAAATGTTATAAATAAATTATTTTGTGGAACTTTATACAAGTATTATTGTTGAATTCCAATTACCTGACAAACCTATAAGTCAAACCTAAATCTCACACCAGGCGAACCCAATCACATGTTGCTGGAAAGAGCAAATTCATTAAAATTCCAAATGCCACCAGCTCTTGAGAAATGAGGGTCTGTGCTGTTTTGAACAAGTCTTGTATGCACACCAGGGTGTGAAAAGTGAAATAAGTTCATATTTCAGACACTCGTCTTTCAAGGGTTGTTAACCCCCTCATTGTGGGGGTGGCACGCAACATTTGGTGTCAGAAGTGGGATAAATTTCAGTTGAATTTTTGGTGTCAGAATTTAAAATATATATATAGGAAAACCTGGTTTGAGTGGTTTTGACTTCAAATAATTTATTGAAATAAATAAAGACTAAATAATTGAATAAATTAAATAGCTTAGGATGGATGATTCTGGGGAAATTACTTTAGGTAAAAATTCAATTGAATCTGAAGATCTTGATGATACAATTGAATATGAATATCCCAAAATGCGTGAAAACAAAGGGAAACATCCACCCCAA
Source organism: Pictodentalium vernedei (assembly GCA_031216915.1). Taxonomy (NCBI): domain Eukaryota; kingdom Metazoa; phylum Mollusca; class Scaphopoda; order Dentaliida; family Dentaliidae; genus Pictodentalium; species Pictodentalium vernedei. Next base: position 390,579,268 of record CM062291.1, on the reverse strand, counting down.
AATACTGAATGTTCTGGTGAATTTGATGCCTGGCTGGCTTCTCAAATGAACAAATTTGAGGGTGAGATGGACAAAAAGTTTGAACACTTTTGGCAAAAACTTCAGACTCAAATGGATGGATTCTTATCTGGAAAGAATGAATCCATTCACAACTCTAGTGGACAAGTGAAAGATTCTAAAGATGAAGTGACAAGTCCATCTAATGTTTCAGAGTACAGCCCTGTCAATTCTGACAGTACTACTCCACCTCCCATTACCAAAGGGCTAAGGTGGGGGCCTTCAGAGGAAATGAACTTCCCTCCAAAACAGGGATGGGTAAACAATTCAGCAGATCAAGCCTATGATCTTCACAATATCACAAGCAGGGATCACAACCCTCCAATAAATTATGTGTCTGTGAATGAATCACCTCATTTCCCTATAGATAGGAAAAACCCTTATTACTTTAACCAACAGAATGCTGACAGAGGTGTCAGTGGAGTAGCAATGAGACCACAGCCTTACGATGGGTCAGAAGACCTAGAGGAATACTTGTCTCAATTTGATATTCTGGCTGAGATTAACAAGTGGGGTTATAGAACTAGTGTCTCTATACTTAGCAGGCAGCCTAAAAGGAGGAGCACGAGCTTTGCTCAGTGAGCTGTCAGCTGGACAAAGAAGAGACTTCAATTGTCTTGTTCATGCTTTAAATTCTAGATATGGTTCTGTGAACCGAGCAGAGTTGTATAGAGCTCAGTTGCAGTCTAGGATGAGGGGCAAGGATGAGCCACTACCAGATTTGGCTCAGGCCATAAAAAAACTCACAAGGCAAGCCTATCCTGAGGCCTCTGCCAGTTTAACTGATGTTTTGGCTCTAGAACATTTTATCGATGCCATTCCCGATGGGGACATGAGGCTTCGTCTACGTGAATCTAGACCTAAAAATATCAATGAAGCCGAGACCATAGCTGTGAGACTGGAAACTCACAGACTAGCTGATCGCCAACGAGGAAAAGCAGTGAGAAGTGTGAACCCAAATGAGTTATGCTTGGAGAATCATACTAAAGCTTCTTCCTCTAGAACGAGTAATGATAATTGTGACATTCAATCACAGCTGAGTGACTTTGGTAACACCATCAATTTCCTTACCAAAGAAATACCGAAAATAAATTCCAGCAGAAGTGATTCTGGAAATTTTCTGCAAAAGTCTGATTATGGTCAGAGGTTCAATAGTAAACCAAAATGGTCAAATGACTATGGGAGAAAATTTGACAAGCAAAAGGCTTATGGCAAGCCGAAATGGAATAGTAATCAAAAAGGTATGAAATGGCAGTACAATGGGCAAGCCAGTCAAAGCAACAGGCAAGATGGTGCCCAAGAATGGAAAAAACCTTCCCCTTCTATTGCTATCGAGAAGGGAAACGGATGGAAGTTGACCTGGGGGGGCCAAAGGTCAGCAGAAGCCGAGTGGCCCACGATTAAATTAAATAATTTAAATGGAGTAAATGCTGAGGGGTGCTTTATCACATCAAGAGTCCAAGATACACCGATTATATGGTTAGTGGACACAGGTGCAAATGTTAGCATTCTGAGCACCAAGTTTGTTGATGCTCTTTCACCTCAAGCACACCCTGAAATTCAACCTGTGAAGGTTAACTTAATTACTGCTACTGGTGAAACTTCACCTTTTGTTGGACAGGCAACAGTGACCATTACACTGGCTGACCAAAATTTTGAACATGCAGTACTTGTGGCAGATATTAACAATGAAGGAATTCTGGGAATGGATTTCCTAAAAAGTTATAACTGTGACCTTTTACTAAGCAAGAATCATTTGTTAGTTAAAGGCAGTAAAGTGCCCTGCCACAGAACCCTTACTGACCTTGAAGCTCAGTGTTGTAAAGTGGTGGTAACAGAAGATATTCAAGTGCCCCCAGAATGTGAAATGATAGTTCCTGGGAGAGCTATGAATACAATATACCGCACAGGCTGTGGAATAGTAGAACCCACAGAGAGTTTTGTTGAACAAAACAGTATTTTAGTTGCCAAAACTCTTGTCAGCCTTAGCACTGAGATGATACCAGTTCGGTTATTAAATATGAACAAGAAAATGCTAACTGTTCATAAAAATACAGTTTTAGGTATTTTAGATTTAGCTGATGAAGTTCATGTTTTAGAGGATAATACTGAAACTAAAGGTGTAAACAGTATTACCCAATCTGACAAATCTGACACAATGCCAAATTACTTGATAGAACTTTTCAGAAAGAGCTCTGAACATCTGAATGAAGAGCAAAAGAGCTTGCTGAGCTCTTTCTTGATAAGGAATCAGAATGTATTTTCTAAAAATTCACATGACATTGGGAGAACTTCCCTGGTCGAGCACAGAATTGAAACTGGGTCGGCAAGACCAATTAAACAAAATCCCAGGAGGATACCCCTGGCAAAAATGGATGAAGCTGACCAGGAAATACAAGAAATGGCTGAGAAGGGGGTCATTGAGCCCTCAGATAGCCCATGGTGCTCGCCTGTAGTACTTGTCACTAAGAAGGATGGAAGTACGCGATTCTGTATTGATTATCGCAAACTGAATAATGTGACTATAAAAGACTCCCATCCTCTTCCTAGAATAGATGATACCATTGACGCGTTATCTGGCGCCAAGTGGTTTTCCACCATGGACCTCAAAAGTGGTTTTTGGCAATTGAAAGTCAAAAAGGAAGACAGACCAAAAACAGCCTTCTCCATACCTGGAAGCGGCCTCTGGCAATTTACTGTCATGCCGTTCGGCCTTTCAAATGGGCCTGCCAGTTTTGAAAGACTGATGGAAAAGGTTTTGTCAGGATTATCCTGGAAGAAATGCCTTGTCTATTTGGATGATATTGTGTGTCACTCCAAAACTTTCTCAGAACAGATACAAAACTTGCAAGACATCTTTCTTAGACTTCAACAAGCCAAACTCAAATTAAGTCCCAAGAAATGCAGTCTCTTTCAAAAACAAGTGGCTTTTCTGGGGCACATAGTAAGTGATCAGGGTGTTTCTACTGATCCTGAAAAAGTGGCAGCTGTGAAGGACTGGCCAAAACCACGAAATGTCAAAGACGTAAGAAGTTTTCTTGGTTTATGCAGTTATTATCGAAAATATGTCTGTCATTTTGCTGAGATAGCAAGACCCCTACACAAACTCACAGAACTCAATTCAAAGTTTGTGTGGACAGACGCTTGTCAAGCAGCATTCGATACACTAAAGCAATCCCTTATCACTGCACCTATACTTGCATACCCAACTAGGAATGAAATGTTTGTACTAGATACCGACTGCAGTGGGTTTGCATTAGGATGTGTACTGTCTCAAGTTCAGAATGGTACCGAAAAGGTCATTGGATATTATAGTAAAACTCTCAGTAAACCTGAACGGCGTTACTGTGTCACTAGACGAGAACTACTGGCTATTGTCAGTTCAGTTCGCCATTTTCACCATTATCTCTATGGCCGACACTACAGAGTAAGAACTGATCATGGTGCCTTAAGGTGGCTTTTAAACTTTAAAAAGCCGGAAGGACAAACAGCCAGATGGCTAGAAACTCTGGCAGCATATGATTTTGAAATTGAACACAGAGCTGGAAGAGTTCATTCAAATGCTGATGCTCTGTCTCGGAGGCCCTGTTATGAGAATGAATGTGCTCACTGCACTAAAGTTGAGGAGCAGGACAAAACATGCAATCTGCATGATGTAGAGCCTAATGAAACAGATTTGAAGTGGAACCAAAATTCCCAAGTGACTGGTAGCAGAGATGCTTTCCGAAAAGCATGCTCCTGGCAAATGGATGATGGAGATCCAAGTGACCAAATCTGTAATTCTAGTCTCACTGAAGGACATCAAGGCATTAAATCAGAGTGCCATGTAAAAACTTCATCAACTGCAGAAACTTTGTCCCATGATTCTATGGTCGGCACTGATTCCGGAGAACCTAGAATCAGCTTCCCATGCACTGCAGTGAACACAAGGTTTAAGAGTCAATCAACAGCTGCGGAAACAAATATTATGTCCAATAATATGCTAAGTAAGGCACAAAGAATTATTGATGGAGCCTAATAATTGATTTTAATCTCCACATCGCAGAAGAGTGCAGGAATCAGCAGTTGATAACCTATTTATTGACAGAGCCTAATAATTGATATTAATCTCCACAGCGCAGAAGAGTTACAGGAATCACGTGGAGATAACCTAATTATTGGTGGATCCTAATAATTAATATTGATCTCCACAAAAATAGTTCAATGAATGAAGTGTCGATAATCTATTTATTGACTGACCCTAGTGTTATTGATATTGTCCCTATATCCCGATAAATTCGATCTTTTGATTGGTCAGAATGTCCTGGACAAATAGCGATGGCAAAGGACGCACCCAACATCCAGGGTATATTAGAGCGTGCAACATCAAGGGTATAAATAAAATAAAAGCTTTCCAATTTTGCTCGCCTCGAAATAAAAATCGAACCAAAAACCCGAAAATAATCACAAATATCATCAGATTTCCGGCAATTCATTCAAAAAATAAAATAAGAGCAAGTAATTCGTCTCCTGAGTACCAATGTGTTCTATGTGCCAGTAGGCACATAGAACATATTGGAACTCAGGGGACGATATGCCAACAAAATACTGTTTACTCGTTTCATTAACGATCCAAGGGGTGTAACTCTATCTGTTGTCTTCTGCGGTTATAAAAACAAAATAATTATCACGAATTTGGTCCAAGTGATTGTGGAGCTGAGAAATGCGTCCACAAATTTATATCCACTATGCTTGTATTGTGTTTCAAGCGGGACAAAAACGTTACCTCCGCCAACATGTATGGTATATGGAGATTTAATACCTGGTTGTCTGATTTAAACACCTCGCCTGCGGCTCGGCGTTTAAAAATCGACATCCAAGTATTAAATCTCCATATACCATACATATTGGCGGAGATAACTTATATTAATATTAAGAAATCAGGTGCAGATAACATTTTTACTGCCAGAGATTATTAATTGATTTTAAGGACAAGGAATCAGGTGAAGATAAACTTTTTGTTGATAGAGACTAATAATTAAAATTAATCTCCACTGTGCAGAATAGGTCAAAAAGTCCGGTGGAGATTTATTTATTGGTAGAGCCTATTAATTGATATTAATATCCACAGCGTAGAAAGGTACAATGAATCAGGGTGAGATAACCTGTATTATTATACCTCATCTACAAATGTTATGCTAATCCCCGATATAATCCCATTAAACATTTCACAATGTCCCACCCGCGGTAAATAATGAAGGTCAATACTTTTTGCATCAATACCCGCTTCAGTCGAAGATTCCCGACAACGCCAGATGTGACACCCGAAGAATTGTAGCACGCGAGCCTGATGACGCATTGCGTTTGCAAACCACTTCCGCGTTGTGAAATAATGAAAACACGCAAAATTTCAAACAGAAGATTTGCCGATATTTGTCAGTCTGAAATAGAGGAACTGCTTGAAAATAAGGACAGTAAAAGCACTAAAAAAAAAAAAAGATTTTCGAAGAATTTCTTAGAAGGACAACTGTAGTTTATCAACCTATCGACCAAAACAACTGGACAATGTTTTACAAATATTCAACGCATCCGTTCGATCAAAGAAAGGCGATTTTTTTTTAAAAAAAAGAAGCTCGTTTCAGCTGTTGAGGTATGGTGTGAATAGGCACATTCTTTCAGCGACAGGGATAAATGTTGCCGAAAGTGACGCTTTCATGAATTCTAATGACGTGTTTCGTGCCAAATTGATACACTTGAAGAAGTAAGGGTTTGGTGAAACAGATTACATTCCATATATTTCGATAGAGGATATGAAAAAGTTGTATTGGAAAAACTTATGGTTTTCCACATTAACCCCAGTAGGATTGCAACAGAAAGTATGGTTTGAAATAATGTTTTTCCTGTGTAGAAGAGGAAGAGAAAACCCCTATGAAATGATTCGGGAAACATTTTCAGTGGACACGAATACAATCGGCAGAAACTATATGTATCAGAAGAAAGGTGAATTAAACAAAAATCACCGTGAAAGTCACAAATGGTCAAATACACCAGGTGAGGGCAGAATGTACGAGACTGATGACGACTTATGTCCTGTTAAATTGTATGAACTGCATGTTTCTAAGCTAAACCCATAACATGCAGCTCTTTGGTAACGACCAGCTGATTCTTTCACGGAGCACGAACACACATGGTACACTCGTGCGCCTCTGGGTAAGAACACTCTTGGCAAAATGATGAGCAACATATCAAAAATGGCTGCACTATCTTGGATGTATACAAATCACTCTATCCGCACTAACTGCGCTAGGTGACGCTGGAATAGAAGCTCGCCATTTTATGAGAACTGCGGGTCACAAGTCAGAATCATCAATAAGGTTGTATTCTCACAGACTGTGCGATAACTAGAAGCGTAACATATCTGATACTTTGTCCGCTGCTAGATGTTCCAATTCACCCAATCAGAATGTTGAAACACTGCAGCTTACTGACAATGTTAACCCTCCTGTGAAACCAAAGGAACCTAAGGTGTCCGATTTCAGTTGCAGTGATGGTGACATAACACCTGATAATATCTTTGATGATATATTATCTATGAGTGACAGTGAGGTAGAAATATTGTTGATGCATGCCAAGCAATTTGAACACGTGCAGACAAAAGTAAATTCTATAATGCCTTCAAGTCCATCAGACAGCACAACGATGAATTTTCGGCCTCAATTTATGAACTGTACGGTCACTATGAACATATGTGGTGGAACAATGAGGATGCCAGAGCAATAATCTGCTGAGAGCCTGTAACAAGTCGTCTCCTGAGTTCCAATGGGTTCTATGTGTCTACTGGCACATAGAACACATTGGAACTCAGGGGAAGAAGTTATACTTATACTTGAATTCAATTTCAAATGATTCGCTATTATGACGCTATAAGCACAGGCAATCGACGTATTATCAGATTTTTATCAATTTTAAGAAAATATATATTATCAATACCATAAAAAGTAAAGGTATGACTCTTCCAAGATCGAAATTTTCAACAATCTCTAGAATAGCGAGTACCTCATCGATCTCGCTCAAATAAACGACAAAATGTCGTGTAATTCGCGGAGCGACGGAGATTTGGAGCCCAAGATTGACGAAAGGTGACTTTTATTCGCATTTTTTCCACTTTTTATCGACTGAATCGAGACATTTGGCTATCCACGCCAGCTGTTATCCGGTAACCGAGCAATGAATGCCACTTCCCGCGTACATTGGTCAGTATAAAATTCAACGCATTATTTTTCACTCCAAATATAATTCATAGTAAACATTAAAAACGCGGTGTGTGTAAACTGAAGTTCATTCGAAGATGTCGCTTTAAGAAATTGAAATTGCCGCTGAAATAGGCCATAACATTATAATAACTTGACAGGCTGGTGTGGGAAAAACATTTTACCTCAATAAAATCAACATTGGATTAACACATATGAACAAGAACGTTTATACACTCGGCACAGGAATCACAGAAATGTTTTTGGAGGCATCCAGATAATTTTATGTGGAGATTTCTGTCAGCTGCGACCGGTACCTAATGTAAATTATAATGACCCCGGCGACGTCATCATATCGGCAGAAGGACTTAGATTCCCGAGGAGAGCTTTCCAAGAAACTACTTGAATGTGAAGTGTTGGAATTATCACAGGAACTTGGAACTTAATCAATATTGTGCGATACTCAGGTATAAATAACATAATAAACACACACACCCTCCTAATATAATAAAATCTCGTGTTGTGGGCATGATATAGCCAAAGATGCTGAAAGGGACTTTGAACACCAATTAACAGAAAAAGAAGACAAAACAGAATTATAACAAATTATAAAAAGTGGAAGAATATTCTTTTATGGATTAGCTGAAACTTATTGCAACCCTCCTGTTAGCCAGCAAGGAGTAAAGTGAAGGGGCATAACTTCCAAGGAAGGAAAATGTACATTGTAAGATCTCTCGTGTAGTTGTTATTGGTTATTAAAGTGATTAAATCTGGTAACTCCAATGACTACATCAGTAGTCACAAATATCATCAGATTTCCGGCAATTCAATCAAAAAATAAAATAAGAGCAAGTAATTCGTCTCCTGAGTACCAATGTGTTCTATGTGCCAGTAGGCACATAGAACATATTGGAACTCAGGGGACGATATGTCAACAAAATACTGTTTACTCGTTTCATTAACGATCCAAGGGGTGCAACTCTATCTGTTGTCTTCTGTGGTTATAAAAACAAAATAATTATCACGAATTTGGTCCAAGTGATTGTGGAGCTGAGAAATGCGTCCACAAATTTATATCCACTATGCTTGTATTGTGTTTCAAGCGGGACAAAAACGTTACCTTCGCCAACATGTATGGTATATGGAGATTTAATACCTGGTTGTCAGATTTAAACACCTCGCCTACGGCTCGGCGTTTAAAAACCGACATCCAAGTATTAAATCTCCATATACCATACATATTGGCGGAGATAACTTATATTAATATTAAGAAATCAGGTGCAGATAACATTTTTACTGCCAGAGATTATTAATTGATTTTAAGGACAAGGAATCAGGTGAAGATAAACTTTTTGTTGATAGAGACTAATAATTAAAATTAATCTCCACTGTGCAGAATAGGTCAAAAAGTCCGGTGGAGATTTATTTATTGGTAGAGCCTATTAATTGATATTAATATCCACAGCGTAGAAAGGTACAATGAATCAGGGTGAGATAACCTGTATTATTATACCTCATCTACAAATGTTAAGCTAATCCCCGATATAATCCCATTAAACATTTCACAATGTTCCACCCGCGGTAAATAATGCAGGTCAACACTTTTTGCATCAATACCCGCTTCAGTCGAAGATTCCCGACAACGCCAGATGTGACACCCGAAGAATTGTAGCACGCGAGCCTGATGACGCATTACGTTTGAAAACCACTTCCGCGTTGTGAAATAATGAAAACACGCAAAATTTCAAACGGAAGATTTGCCGATATTTGTCAGTCTGAAATAGAGGAACTGCTTGAAAATAAGGACAGTAAAAGCACTAAAAGAAAAGAAGATTTTCGAAGAATTTCTTAGAAGGACAACTGTAATTTATCAACCTATCGACCAGAACAACTGGACAATGTTTTACAAATATTCAACGCATCCGTTCGATCAAAGAAAGGCGATTTTTTAAAAAAAAAAGAAGCTCGTTTCAGCTGTTGAGGTATGGTGTGAATAGGCACATTCTTTCAGCGACAGGGATAAATGTTGCCGAAAGTGACGCTTTCATGAATTCTAATGACGTGTTTCGTGCCAAATTGATAGACTTGAAGAAGTAAGGGTTTGGTGAAACAGATTACATTCCATATATTTCGATAGAGGATATGAAAAAGTTGTATGGGAAAAACTTATGGTTTTCCACATTAACCCCAGTAGGATTGCAACAGAAAGTATGGTTTGAAATAATGTTTTTCCTGTGTAGAAGAGGAAGAGAAAACCCCTATGAAATGATTCGGGAAACATTTTCAGTGGACACGAATACAATCGGCAGAAACTATATGTATCAGAAGAAAGGTGAATTAAACAAAAATCACCGTGAAAGTCACAAATGGTCAAATACACCAGGTGAGGGCAGAATGTACGAGACTGATGAGGACTTATGTCCTGTTAAATTGTATGAACTGTATGTTTCTAAGCTAAACCCATAACATACAGCTCTTTGGTAACGACCAGCCGATTCTTTCACGGAGCACGAACACACATGGTACACTCGTGCGCCTCTGGGTAAGAACACTCTTGGCAAAATGATGAGCAACATATCAAAAATGGCTGCACTATCTTGGATGTATACAAATCACTCTATCCGCACTAACTGCGCTAGGTGACGCCGGAATAGAAGCTCGCCATTTTATGAGAACTGCGAGTCACAAGTCAGAATCATCAATAAGGTTGTATTCTCACAGACTGTGCGATAACTAGAAGCGTAACATATCTGATACTTTGTCCGCTGCTAGATGTTCCAGTTCACCCAATCAGAATGTTGAAACACTACAGCTTACTGACAATGTTAACCCTCCTGTGAAACCAAAGGAACCTAAGGTGTCCGATTTCAGTTGCAGTGATGGTGACATTACACCTGATAATATCTTTGATGATATATTATCTTTGAGTGACAGTGAGGTAGAAATATTGTTGATGTATGCCAAGCAATTTGAACACGTGCAGACTAAAGTAAATTCTATAATGTCTTCAAGTCCATCAGACAGCACAACGATGAATTTTCGGCCTCAATTTATGAACTGTACGGTCACTATGAACATATGTGGTGGAACAGTGAGGATGCCAGAGCAATAATCTGCTGAGAGCCTGTAACAAGTCGTCTCCTGAGTTCCAATGTGTTCTATGTGTCTACTGGCACATAGAACACATTGGAACTCAGGGGAAGAAGTTATACTTATACTTGAATTCAATTTCAAATGATTCGCTATTATGACGCTATAAGCACAGGCAATCGACGTATTATCAGATTTTTATCAATTTTAAGAAAATATATATTATCAATACCATAAAAAGTAAAGGTATGACTCTTCCAAGATCGAAATTTTCAACAATCTCTAGAATAGCGAATACCTCATCGATCTCGCTCAAATAAACGACAAAATGTCGTGTAATTCGCGGAGCGACGGAGATTTGGAGCCCAAGATTGACGAAAGGTGACTTTTATTCGCATTTTTTCCACTTTTTATCGACTGAATCGAGACATTTGGCTATCCACGCCAGCTGTTATCCCGTAACCGAGCAATGAATGCCACTTCCCGCGTACATTGATCAGTATAAAATTCAACACATTATTTTTCATCCAAATATAATTCATAGTAAACATTAAAAACGCGGTGTGTGTAAACTGAAGTTCATTCGAAGATAAGAAATTGAAAGTGCCGCTGAAATAGGCCATAACATTTTAATAACTTGACAGGCTGTTTGTGGGAAAAACATTTTACCTCAATAAAATCAACATTGGATTAACACATATGAACAAGAACGTTTATACACTCGGCACAGGAATCACAGAAATGTTTGTGGAGGCATCCAGATAATTTTATGTGGAGATTTCTGTCAGCTGCGACCGGTACCTAATGTAAATTATAATGACCCCGGCGACGTCATCATATCTGCAGACGGACTTAGATTCCCGAGGAGAGCTTTCCAAGAAACTACATGCATGTCAAGTGTTGGAATTATCACAGGAACTTGGAACTTAATATTGTGCGATACTCAGGTATAAATAACATAATAAACACACACACCCTCCTAATATAATAAAATCTCGTGTTGTGGGCATGATATAGCCAAAGGTGCTGAAAGGGACTTTGAACACCAATTAACAGAAAAAGAAGACAAAACAGAATTATAACAAATTATAAAAAGTGGGAGAATATTCTTTTATGGATTAGCTGAAACTTATTGCAACCCTCCTGTTAGCCAGCAAGGAATAAAGTGAAGGGTCATAACTTCCAAGGAAGGAAAATGTACATTGTAAGATCTCTCGTGTAGTTGTTATTGGTTATTAAAGTGATTAAATCTGGTAACTCCAATGACTACATCAGTAGTCACAAATATCTTCAGATTTCCGGCAATTCAATCAAAAAATAAAATAAGAGCAAGTAATTCGTCTCCTGAGTACCAATGTGTTCTATGTGCCAGTAGGCACATAGAACATATTGGAACTCAGGGGACGATATGTCAACAAAATACTGTTTACTGGTTTCATTAACGATCCAAGGGGTGTAACTCTATCTGTTGTCTTCTGCGGTTATAAAAACAAAATAATTATCACGAATTTAGTCCAAGTGATTGTGGAGCTGAGAAATGCGTCCACAAATTTATATCCACTATGCTTGTATTGTGTTTCAAGCGGGACAAAAACGTTACCTCCGCCAACATGTATGGTATATGGAGATTTAATACTTGGTTGTCAGATTTAAACACCTCGCCTACGGCTCGGCGTTTAAAAACCGACATCCAAGTATTAAATCTCCATATACCATACATATTGGCGGAGATAACGTATATTAATATTAAGAAATCAGGTGCAGATAACATTTTTACTGCCAGAGATTATTAATTGATTTTACGGACAAGGAATCAGGTGAAGATAAACTTTTTGTTGATAGAGACTAATAATTAAAATTAATCTCCACTGTGCAGAATAGGTCAAAAAGTCCGGTGGAGATAATTTATTTATTGGTAGAGCCTATTAATTGATATTAATATCCACGGCGTAGAAAGGTTCAATGAATCAGGGTGAGATAACCTGTATTATTATACCTCATCTACAAATGTTAAGCTAATCCCCGATATAATCCCATTAAACATTTCACAATGTTCCACCCGCGGTAAATAATGCAGGTCAATACTTTTTGCATCAATACCCGCTTCAGTCGAAGATTCCCGACAACGCCAGAGGTGACACCCGAATAATTGTAGCACGCGAGCCTGATGACGCATTACGTTTGCAAACCACTTCCGCGTTGTGAAATAATGAAAACACGCAAAATTTCAAACGGAAGATTTGCCGATATTTGTCAGTCTGAAATAGAGGAACTTCTCGAAAATAAGGACAGTAAAAGCACTAAAAAAAAGATTTTCGAAGAATTTCTTAGAAGGACAACTGTAATTTATCAACCTATCGACCAAAACAACTGGACAGTGTTTTGCAAGTATTCAACGCATCCGTTCGATCATAGAAAGGCGATTTTTTTTAAAAAAAGAAGTTCCTTTCAGCTGTTAAGGTATGGTGTGAATAGGCACATTCTTTCAGTGACAGGGATAAATGTTGCCGAAAGTGACGCTTTCATGAATTCTAATGACGTGTTTCGAGCCAAATTGATAGACTTGAAGAAGTAAGGGTTTGGTGAAACAGATCACATTCCATATATTTCGATAGAGGATATGAAAAAGTTGTTTGGGAAAAACTTATGGTTTTCCACATTAACCCCAGTAGGATTGCAACAGAAAGTATGGTTTGAAATAATGTTTTTCCTGTGTAGAAGAGGAAGAGAAAACCCCTATGAAATGATTCGGGAAACATTTTCAGTGGACACGAATACAATCGGCAGAAACTATATGTATCAGAAGAAAGGTGAATTAAACAAAAATCACCGTGAAAGTCACAAATGGTCAAATACACCAGGTGAGGGCAGAATGTACGAAACTGATGATGACTTATGTCCTGTTAAATTGTATGAACTGCATGTTTCTAAGCTAAACCCATAACATGCAGCTCTTTGGTAACGACCAGCCGATTCTTTCACGGAGCACGAACACACATGGTACACTCGTGCGCCTCTGGGTAAGAACACTCTTGGCAAAATGATGAGCAACATATCAAAAATGGCTGCACTATCTTGGATGTATACAAATCACACTATCCGCTCTAACTGCGCTAGGTGACGCTGGAATAGAAGCTCGCCATTTTATGAGAACTGCGGGTCACAAGTCAGAATCATCAATAAGGTTGTATTCTAACAGACTGTGCGATAACTAGAAGCGTAACATATCTGATACTTTGTCCGCTGCTCGATGGTCCAATTCACCCAATCAGAATGTTGAAACACTGCAGCTTACTGACAATGTTAACCCTCCTGTGAAACCAAAGGAACCTAAGGTGTCCGATTTCAGTTGCAGTGATGGTGACATTACACCTGATAATATCTTTGATGATATATTATCTATGAGTGACAGTGAGGTAGAAATATTGTTGATGCATGCTAAGCAATTTGAACACGTGCAGACAAAAGTAAATTCTATAATGTCTTCAAGTACATCAGACAGCACAACGATGAATTTTCGGCCTCAATTTATGAACTGTACAGTCACTATAAACATATGTGGTGGAACAGTGAGGATGCCAGAGCAATAATCTGCTGAGAGACTGCAACAAGTCGTCTCCTGAGTTCCAATGTGTTATATGTGTCTACTGGCACATAGAACACATTGGAACTCTGGGGAAGAAGTTATACTTATACTTGAATTCAATTTCAAATCATTCGCTATTATGACGCTATAAGCACAGGCAATCGACGTATTATAAGATTTTTATCAATTTTAAGAAAATATATATTATCAATACCATAAAAAGTAAAGGTATGAATCTTCCAAGATCGAAATTTTCAACAGTCCCTAGAATAGCGAATACCTCATCGATCTCGCTCAAATAAACGACAAAATGTCGTGTAATTCGCGGAGCGACGGAGATTTTGGAGCCCAAGATTGACGAAAGGTGACTTTTATTCGCATTTTTTTTCACTTTTTATCGACTGAATCGAGACATTTGGCTATCCACGCCAACTGTTATCCGGTAACCGAGCAATGAATGCCACGTCCCGCGTATATTGGTCAATATAAAATTCAACACATTATTTTTCACTCTAAATATAATTCATAGTAAACATTAAACACGCGGTGTGTGTAAACTGAAGTTCACTCGAAGATGTCGCTTTAAGAAATCGAAATTGCCGCTGAAATAGGCCATAACATTATAATAACTTGACAGGCTGGTGTGGGAAAAACATTTTACCTCAATAAAATGAACATTGGATTAAAACATATGAACAAGAACGTTTATACACTCGGCACAGGAATCACAGAAATGTTTTTGGAGGCATCCAGATAATTTTATGTGGAGATTTCTGTCAGCTGCGACCGGTACCTAATGTAAATTATAATGACCCCTTTCCAAGAAACTACTTGCATGTGAAGTGTTGGAATTATCACAGGAACTTGGAACTTAATCAATATTGTGCGATAGTCAGGTATATATAACATAATAAACACACACACCCTCCTAATATAATAAAATTTCGTGTTGTGGGCATGATATAGCCAAAGATGCTGAAAGGGACTTTGAACACCAATTAACAAAAAAAGAAGACAAAACAGAATTATAACAAATTGTAAAAAGCGGTAGAATATTCTTTTGTCGATTAGCTGAAACTTATTGCAACCCTCCTGTTAGCCAGCAAGGAATAAAGTGAAGGGTCATAACTTCCAAGGAAGGAAAATGTACATTGTAAGAACTCTCGTGTAGTTGTTATTGGTTATTAAAGTGATTAAATCTGGTAACTCCAATGAGTACATCAGTAATTGTTTTAAAAGAATTGGGCAATGCGTCCATGTATAAACGATTGGTTAACCTTGACGTTATACTTGTCATAACCATTTTATCGCCACAATATAACATTAGATGCTGATTTGGTGCTAAGCAAAAATAAATAAATAAATAAATAAATAATAAATAAATAATTTGGGAAGTCAGATGTGAACTCTGCAATGCAATCTCGTTCTGTATGAACAAAGCACTACTTGGGTCTGTATTCACAGAATGTTGGGCTTTCATTGTGATACTATCACTGTTTTTCAGATGTACATATACATAAACAAAACTTGAAAATGTAAAAGATGGAAACTTTGACAATGCATGTAAGTGTTCAATTTGTTATAGGCAGAGATGTTAACTGTCTACTTTATGTGTAATTTTTTTGTGAGTGGAGGATCAAAATATATCTGCTCACATTCTCAATAACTGGATAATATTAGGTATGGATGAACGTTTGTAATAACTGTTGGTGGGGGGGGGGGGGGGGTGCAATTACTCTTCGGTGCTTTCTCAAATAAAAACATGTAGTCAAGCTGTGTGAGGAGATTTGCGAATGGGTGTCCTTGCCAAATCTTCGATTCATTTTTAATATATTGAGTCAAAAAAGAATGTATAATAGAAAGAAATGTGAAAAACAGCATGTTTGTGAACAAAAAGTCGTGCAAAGAGTTTAATAGCATGTTGTTGTTGTCCACCCAACCGTATATAATTTTGCTACGGATTTCAAAATAGCACGTGCTACCCGTGAATGTCAAATTGAATGGGTGACCGACGATTGTCTTTGTGTCATGTTGTGCTATAGAGCTTTGTCTTCCGACATTTTAAAAAAATGCCAAGATTAACCGAAAATCAGAGGTTGCATGCCATTGGTATCCATGAGGCTGAGATACCTCCAGATGAGCTCGCTGCTGAGTTCGGAGTCACTGTAGCCACTATTTACCGTCTCATTAGAAGGTATAGAACCTCTGGATCTCCAGCCGGCCGACCGCGTTCAGGTCGACCAAGAGTTACGACCCCAGCAACAGACCGACACATCAGGACGTCTCACTTGCGGGATCGCTTCCTTCCGGCGACGAGGACAGCAGCAATCACTCCTGGTAGAACTTACAATAGAATCAGTGCACAAACCGTCCGCAACAGACTCGCTGAACACGGCAACCGAAGTAAGCGTCCATACCACGGACCAATCCTTACCCAACGTCATTGTACCGTCAGGATGGAATGGATACGTCAGCGTGTTCGATGGAACGTTGGAGCACAGTTCTTTTTAGTGATGAATCACGATTTTGTCTACGTTGCGCTGATTGTAGGGCAAGAGTATATCGCCGACGAGGAGAACGGTTTTCTGATGCTTGCGTGCGGGAATGCGACCGTTTCGGCGGGGGTAGTGTAATGGTTTGGGCAGGAATTTCCTTGCACCATCGAACGCAGTTTATCTTCATCGATGGTAATCTGAATGGACAGCGATATAGGTACGGAATTCTTAACGCTGTTGTTGTCCCGTTGTTCAAAACTAACGTCGGTTTGCAGTTTTTCCAGCAGGACAATGTCCGATGTCACGCGGCGCGTACCTGTCGTGACTTTCTTGAGGAACAGAGCATCGAACTTCTTCCCTGGCCCTCACTTTCGCCAGATTTGTCGCCAATCGAGCATCTTTGGGATCAATTGGACCGTCGAGTACGACTTCATGATCTTCAGACGTTAGGCGATTTACGTAACGTTATACGACAGGAGTTGAACGTAATACCACAGGGTGACATCCAGAGACTTACAGTGCGTTGAGAGTGGATTGTAACTAAATCACCCGCGGAGTGGAGTTATCACCCAAGCTATAACTTTCAAATTTTGTACATATCGACAACCTGCTTTAACCCGGAGGTCCATTGGCAGAAACTTTGCTTGTGTTGGTAATGCTTTGCAACAAAATTGCAATTATTGCTTGGGTGGAATCTCCACTCTGCGGGTGATTTAGTGATAATACACTCTCCATGTACTGTATCAGGTCCATGCACCGTCGATGTCTTGCCATCCAAGGGGCAGACTGGGTTGGTGCTGGCCTCCTTGTCCAGAGGTCTGCTACAAATCGGCGGAAGGCCAAACAATTATTATTGATTAGTGTCGGTCGGTAGGTCTTATGCTGATAGATATTCTTAATGACGGATTATCTTTATTTATTTATTTATTTATTTATTTATTTATTTATTTATTTATTTATTTATTCAGATTTAACAACACTTTCAACAGTCCGGATGACCTCGTATCGGACAGTTTTACGGGAGGAGGAAGCCGGATTAGCCGGTAAGAACCACCGGGAAACGGCGAGCAACTGTCAGACTCCCCAACAAAAACTAACTCCACACAAGAAGGGTTAGCATTGGTTGAAGACAAGTGCACCATCTCCGTGCAGTACGCCTTAGTACACAGCGCCACCGTGCCTCCACGGGGGCAATCTGGATGAAGTGCCTTGCCCCAGGCCACAACGCAGTTAACCCTGACGGGGATCAAATCGTAATTCGGTTTGAAGTTCAATGTCGTAACCACTGAGCCACCGCACTTCCTCCTGGCTTTATATTTTGATGATGATATGGGTATTTTCCCATCAATCAGTTGCTTCTTAATTGGACCTTTCTCATCAGTCAAATAATTTCAAAGGCGATAATTCGATTTTCATACCATGTAAGTCAGGGATGGTTGACCGAGTTCAGACAAAACAAACGAATATGACAGATGTGATTCATTGTTCACATTTTGTGTCGACAGGCGAGATGATACAGTATTGTGGGCGCAGAGCGGACAGAGAATTTCGATCAGATCTTGACCCAGTCGCGACCCGGTTGTCATTCTCTGTCCCCTTTTCTTACGTCAATGTTGTAACTGCTTTGTACTGCGTTTTATGTTTTAATGGAAACAGCATGCACCTGTGACTTATTCCACTGACGAAATGCTGTTTTATTGCACACTATTGAAAATAACACCCCAGTCCTTTGCAAATGTAAGACAGGTAATACTTACAGTAGAGTCGCTGTGGACTGGTCGTAATCCACGCGTGGGCAATGAAGTCCGCGTTTGTGTTTACCAGGCAATAAAAATCATCATCAGCGAAATTGTACCCGGTGCTTCATTAATTAAATATTTGATGATTATACCTTTTGTTAGTGTTTGGAATCTAATATTATTGCGTCCGTGAATATTGCCCATCCGTGGAAAGTGGCCAGTTCATGGCGGCCGTACTGTGTCATTAGCTTAACGAATGTGAATTCAGGAATGTTCGTTTATAATTCCGACCGATCACGAAGGTAATTTCTACGTGATATATATTTTCTCTTCGCATTACAATCAACAAAACAAATTGCTGTTCCGTGTGGTGTGTAGATTGGGAAGTGTGGTTGCTTCTCGTTCAATTTTGGAACCGTCACTCTTTTTTTTTTATTTCTCAAATGTACGAACATATTTTCCGTGATTGAGGTTGCAGAGATTCAAGACATCATTGTTCTCAGAAGAATTACAAAATAACGTGTTTGAACAACTTGCCACATCAATGGCGTGGGCAGCTTTTTTTCTGGAAAAGAGAGAGAATTGGGCTAGATAACAATTCAACAGCACCAAACGATGCAAAGGGTTGCTGCTTGCTACAAGTGCGAAGCATAGGTAATTCATGTCGGATTTTTTACGTTAACTCTTTGAACTCGTGAGACCGAGTTTTCGGGCCAGGGCATATTTTCGTTCCATTTTTGACTTATTATAGGAGGTCTATACACAAGGGCATTGATGATAGAATAATAACTGAAGTCTGCAGCCAGACGGCTGCAGACTTCAGTTATTATTTTATCCGCCCTGTAAATTGATATTGGACTGACCCATCTCACTGTAAGTGTGAACAAAGGCGATACCCTTCCTGGAGACGGGAGTTCAAAGGGTTAAGAGCCAGTCCTGAAATAAAGTGGGTTGTGACTTTTCTTAACCTAAAGCTCGGTCTCCTTTAGAATTTGACGATTACTTTTAGCACAACTGGGCAATTGTTTTAAAAAAATATTTCTCACAGAATATTTGGTGAGAGAACGAACAGTCGCCTATTCGACGCGACCATATCTACCAGCATTCTACCATTTGGTCAGACTCTCGTACAAGAATCTAACAACTTAACGTAGAATTTATCACACACCTATTAATGTAAAACACGGGATTTCCACTGTTCTGCATGTACGATAAAAATAGAGTTGTATCGCACATGTGGTGAAACAAAACACGTTCGATTTCGTTTCCAACGTAAACAGAGAAGGAACCCGTCTAAATAAATCACGTCAATCGTTGGTCGAATGCACCAGAGTCGAGATCGCTTGGAAATTCCAAGTTCCTCATTTAGATTTGTTTATCCGAGATATTTAAACAATCAGATTCAAGTCAAAAATTTACAAAATAAAAAGAACATTCTGACTGTTTGTTCCTTGCCACATACTTTCCACAACTGGTCATATTATGATGGATTGTACTAAACTTATTAGCTATTTAAAAAAGTTTTGTTGTGTTATTTCCCGCAGTTTTGTCAACATCTGAAGTTCGATCATCGTGATGGTGACACTGATCGGTGTCAAATGGTTTCGACCAATTGAATGCCGTAAAACTTAAAAAAAGCAAATTAGGCTTGGTACCCCGCCAAGTAACAGTGATGTCTTCCTGGCAACGAAGGCACAAGTTTTGAGAGAGCACTTATGCAGTTGAAAGGTGTTTTTAGTTCAGTTTTCGGGTATACTGGTTGCTACATGGGAGGTGTGTGATAAGTACAGAACCGCACATACGTTAGAATGGGTTAAGAATTATCGCACTCGATTGCTTTGGCCCAGGATATCACGAGAGCCTTCGGTTCTCGTGATATCCTGGACCGAAGCAACCTCGTGCGATATTTCTTAACCCATTCAAATTTACCTGCGGTTCTGTACATTTAGTTCATTTTTCTTCGGGGTGGAGGAGAATGACGGTCAATAGGAGACGTGGGAGAGGCGACCATTCCGATCGACATTACTATGGAGAGTGCACAATATATCAAAATATGTCAATGAAGAGATGTAATCAAGATGTCTACAGTACACCAGCCACCCGAAAAATACTTGGCGATGCATGGGAATGGGAATAGGGTGTTACCTAAGGTTGGCCCTGGCGGCATTCTGGGATTGTCCGCCACTGAATAAGATACAGGCCGATGAAAACAAAAAGTACAAGTCTTCGCACTAATTAGAGAATGGTTTAAAGGAAAGGAGATAATCGAGCTAAAATGCAGATATATCACGCTCAGCAAGTACCTTAATACTTTCTTTCCTTCAAGGCTTACACGATCCCCGTGAGAACCCCTGGAAGTGAAGCAGTGCTTGAGTACTATGGTAAACAAGCTTTGTTTTACTTGTAAAATAGGACCCGGTAACCAATGTCCGGGGTGGAAGTCTTCTATAATGGACAATATGGGTATAAACGATTGGCTGGGCTTGTCTTTATATTCATGCTGCGGTCATGATTAGCCATTGTGTGCAAAGATGTATTATTGTTTATATATTTATTGATGTTTAAGACCACATATTTCTGTACATTGCAAGTCATGACCATGACAGTTTTACAGATTGAGGAAGCCGGAATATCCGGAGAGAACCACCGAGCAACGGCGAGCAACTGTCAGCTCCCCGACATACTAACTCCACATAAGCAGGGTTAGTATTGCTTGAAGACAAGTGCTCTATCGACGTGCAGTACTCCTTAGTACACAACGCCACCGTGTCCCCACGTGGGCAATGGGGGTGTAATGTCTTGCCCAAGGAAACAACGTGGTTGCTGCAGGTGGGATTCGAGTCGAGGACCTCTCGGCTTGCAGACTGCTCCTCTACCCACTGAGCCACCGCGCCCGCTGCAAAAGTGTGTGATCTTCAACACCGATAGATAAATAAATAAATAAGACTTCCAAGAGACTATTGTGGGCAATGGCAAACCTCCTTCTTCGACCCCACCACATAGTCTACAATGGACCACAACTTACGATTTTCTGAATCGTAAGGGGTGGGTGGGGTGGCAAGTCTGACCTGACAATACTTATCCAACTCTCCAGGGCACCGTCGTTACCTCTTCTTCATGAACTAGCCTCATATATCATGGTATCGGGAATATTAACTCTGAAGTCAACAATGCGGATTTTACAAATTAACTCTTTACCTAACATGAAAAGCAGACGACACTAGCAAAAAAAAATCTTGAATAACTATTTTTTTTTCATTTTTTGTCTCAAAAACATAAGTTATGATCCTTCATTGAAACGAGCTCGACGAGCTCGTTCCAACGAAGGGTCATAACGTGTGTTTTTGAGACAAAAAATGAAAATTAATTGGCGATTTTTGAGAATAGCGCTGGCCGGTTCATCCTTTGATAGCGTTAAAGGTTTTAACTGCAAAGGTAACGCATTGCAGTCGACACCGTTTTGCTTTCAAGGAACGAAATAATGTCAATCACATCATCATCTCTGATACAAGATTCCAAATATTCAAATATCTGACTGAGTCTGGTCAACACGCTATTAGAAACTGAACACCGATGCAGGTATTGAAACCAATATCGTGATATATCGGTATATCGATAGACAGAACAGTTTGAAAACAAGATATTGCAGACTACCCTAACTACTCTGCGTGATATTACTTTGTATTTATCGATATCTGGCCCACATCGTAATGGTAAGTATCGTTTGTAGACTTTTCCGCTAATACCCATGTCGGAAGTGACAAATAATATACCATCTGCTTCAAGGAACAGACCGCGAGATTAATAGGAACAGAGAGCATATATTATCTTGTGCTAAGGTTATAGTATTAA
This sequence comes from Pictodentalium vernedei, assembly GCA_031216915.1. NCBI lineage: Eukaryota > Metazoa > Mollusca > Scaphopoda > Dentaliida > Dentaliidae > Pictodentalium > Pictodentalium vernedei. The sequence goes on along the minus strand of CM062291.1, from coordinate 390,557,220 downwards.
CGTTTTGAACCATAATGTTGTCATTCTTTTCCGAAAAATTGGAACAATTTAATCCCAGAAACACAACAACACAGTAGGCCTCTGTTTAATACGACTACATTTGATACAACTCTAAATTCGTATTCCTCCATAATTACTTGTGCCAATCTGGCTGGTCCTGATTGTTGTTTTTTAAATAAAGGGGTCTCATCTTCCAATCCCATTTTTTCTTCTTTCAAACTATTAATCTGTTAAACTGGCTTCACTTAAACAAGAAATGTCTCAGGTCCGTGCATGGGAACTGCTTTTATGTATTTAGGCAAAACCCTCGAGAAAAAGCCAAAAGGAAAAGGCTTTGATGTCAAGAAACCTGGTGTGTGGGGATGGCAGGAAGACAGCCTCTCCGGCTATGCCATTTCACTTACTCACGTGCACTTATCTTGTTATTTGTTAACCCTTTACCTAACCTGAAAAGCAGACTACACTTGCAAACAAAATTCTTGCCTGTGCACGAGGGAATCTGAACATTAACCGCTGAGTTTTTCCGGCTTTGCTTTTCAGAATCTAGGACCAAATTCACACATTCTGCCCATGTCTGTACTCACGATGCCTCGTCGCACGGTTGAGTACAGTCAAAATCGTTCTTTTGCCTCGTGAGCTGCGCCTAGCACTGCATGGTATATCACTGAACTATGCGTCTCTTAAACATTCGAGGACATTAAATCAGCCTTTAGCCAAATTTATCCGCAAAATATATACACAGTTTTATTTATCTTTCAACCAAACCAGCTCAACGCTTCAGTTCCCCTGCATGTTTACCTTCCCGTTTCATTCAAGTTCTGAAAGAACGGACAGCGTAGCATGACCAGAAGAAGACCCACCCACAATATTAGTGTGCCTCCAAAATATAACTTACGACCCCCTCATTGGAACGAGCTCGACAAGCCTGTTCCAATGCGGCGGCATAGACAATGTTTTCAGAGCAAAAATTGTAAAAATATTAGAATTAGAGTGTCAATTTCTAGGAGTAGATCAGGAAGAATATTGCCGTTTTGTTAGTTAACTGGTTGAGTGCTAAATATTTCTGGACCACCAAAATATGTTCCCATGTCTTTGCTTTGTTACAATTTATGAAAGAGTGACTGTAGGCACTATCACATAAATTCTAACAAGGCAAATCTATACAGACTAAATAAATTCACTTCAAAGATAATATGAAGCATATCCACTGAATAGGAAGCCTTTACGTTATGGTACCTGCACTTCAGGGTAAAGCCCAAATATGGGATTGCAGCACTCTACCAGCTGAAAGGTAAAAAGAACACTGGCGTCGATAGCTTTTTTTGATAGGAGGAGGGGTTGATACCGTAGTAACGTCGACATAAAGTAGCGATGTATATCGTCGCTATGGGTCAGAGGTTTTGTCACGCGGAGATGCTCTGCATAGCTGATTTCCATCGGAAATGAAGAGAGACATTCTCATATGAAGAGAGACATTCCGTTCTCATAATTTCGAAAAAAATGAAATGTGAATTTTTAAAAGCTGCAATCTCCCTGACTTGATTTGACAATCAGCCATTATGATTTATTCTAACATTGCATTGTCCAAGTATATCACTTCATAAGAAATCCAAGTTTCCGAGAAAATTTTAGTTGGAGAACGATCTCTCCTCCGGTCGCACCAACATATATGCTGCTGAAGAACAGACTACAGATAAAAATCGACACTTCACAGAAGACATGTACTACGGTTCCATACTTACTTTTGTTTTCCGGAATCTAGATCCCACAGTTTCATGATTGGTTACTATATTACTAAATGCGGGCAGAAAATATATGTATAATACTAGCGGAAACCTCAATACTTGACTAATTTCATGACTGTTAATTTTGTGTGCAGGCGTGGACTGAACTGTCGCGAAAGTTACCATAGATAAAATAATGCACAATGGACAAAACGATCTACCGTTTAACGAAAATGATAAAAGGTACACCTGCGTTCAACTTTAGTGAAAAGACGAAGGTGTCATATGTCACCAACAGAAGCAGATCTCTATTTAGGAGTATAATCGTTGTTTGAACATCGAACAGAAATTGTTTTATGAGCAATGGTTTTCTACTGACCGTGGGACGTGAGACTTTATGAGCTTGTTGAAACACTCGAATTTATCGATATCCCATATACGAGATGATTTTACTGAAAAAAAAACCCAAAAAACATTTAGTGTATTTTGGAGTAAAATGGGGTAATGAAATGCTTTAACATAATTCGAGGGTACTGGACACGACGGGAGAGATTATCAGCCCAAATTCGACACCGTTGACCTGATTAAAAAAAAAATAACCGCCAGTGAATATTTTTTAATTAGAACTCTTTAAAATTATTATAAGTAATTCTTCACTGCAGGAGCGTCCATAAATAAAAACGAATAAAACATTCAAAGTTGACCGGTTCTTCAATTCGATGTGCCTCATTCAACATGTTGAACTGTCTCACCGGGCTCCTTCACAAACTGACTTAGGTTCTTGGTCGGAATTATACAACAAACGTAACTTCTATATTCTATCCGCGATTGACAATAATCGTGCAAAACATCCCAGATACTCAGCCAGTGGTTCAGAAGAAAACAAACATGACGTGGAACAAGTCTTGACAGACAAATCTATCTTGCCAAAAATACGATAAGCGAAATGGACAACAATTCGGTATAATGAGAATTAACTGGTAGAGTGCTAAGATTTTTTGGTCCACTGAATTTGTTCACGTGTCTTTGCCTTGTTGCGATTTATGGGAGAGTGCCAAGGCAAATCCCCACAGACGACATAATTCCACTCACAAGATAATACGGGGCACATTCACAGCATATCGAGTCTTTATGTTAGAGTACAAAAATAATAATGATGCTGTTGTAGTATAACAGGACCCAAACTACTTTATTTGAAAGATTTTGGGAGCTTTACCATGCTCATGTGACCGACGACGTCTTTTTGGTTGTCATAGAACCGCAAGTGAGTGGACTTCTAGCGTAATTACCACTGTATTGAGTGGTGTTAGTGTGCATGCACTGAGCTTTTTGTTATGGCCTCACGTGCTTTTTTCGTCCTCTTTTGTGATAGATGCCGCCATTTTAGTTACTATTGTGACACATTGTTGCTATGGGGCGTATGTTGTGATATAAACATTGTTATGTACTGTGATGGTGTGTTCAATTGTTCAGCAGATTACTCAGGTAGTGAAGAACAGACTAATTTGGAAAAGCATCGGATTTTTGTTACTATTGTTAGCTTTTTGTCAGTTCTCTCTTCTCCCGGACATAGTTGTACTCCCGCTTCGTGTTTTAGAGTATTCTGAAGAAGCTTCGCATTGAACCAGCTGTACATATAAGCTCTATGTAGCCCTAATTTCGGCCAGTGCTGCCACTTATGTATCCAAACTATATTGCTACAACCACAACGTTCTATCACTCTGACTTCTGGCTTCCAGCCAAACTACCACTTACATCACTATATGACACTATAATATTATTGCTTTCTACTTTTATCAGCGTAGTCCAGAACTAGCATTTTATACCACTACTGGTAGTATACTGATGGGAATGATAGGAATGGCCAGCGGTGAAGATGGGTTAATGGCAAAGGCAACTAGTCTACAGCCACTACCAGCTATTACTACCACTGTCTGCAAGTAGTACTAACACTAGCTTTTCCATCTCCTCCCTTTGCACCAAAGACAAATTCTTCTATGACATCCCTTTCTTTTGCTTGGACCCAGCAATAGTAGTGATCGATGCCATCAGCAGTAGTAGTTCCACTACTACTGCTGATGACCTCGATCTATACAATTGCTAGATCCAGTCACTACAGCTAATGTTACTTACTACTGCCGTCCACCCTTACAATGACCACCACTAGTTTCTCCTCAACTGTCCCACTGCACTGCTACCAGTACAGGCCCCCAGATGCAAGAGTGCCAGTCCTACGCTTCTCTCCCACATTAGGGCTGATTGTATTCGTGGCCAAAAAACCCACACAATACGACCATCAACGCATCGGCACCCCCGGGTACAATCTTCGATAAAAGCTTTGCTTCGAGTAGTTGTCTGCATGACAACACCACCGTGCAAGTGTTTTCCTTCTAATTCACTGTGCACTTAATGTCTTTCTTCGTATATTCTATTTTCACGAATTGCATCTCATCTACAAGTGTTGTGCTACAAGGCTGCGATTTCCTTGCCTTGGTGATAGGTGGTGTCTAGGGGCGCAGGCAGCATGTGGTTTTAGGATATTAGGTGTTTTCATTGTTCATTGGTTGAATGGCTAAGTTATGTTGTATTTCTAAGGAGGCAAGTGTTTCCTGTGGGATCAAACAGACCTTAACGAGGGAGCTGTCTGTTGTTTTTGTTTATTAAAAGTTAGAAAAGGAAACATGGCTTTTTATGGCAAGCTAATTAGAAGCAGCCACGTCACAGATAAGCCGTCATTAAGAATATCTATCAGTATCACACCTGACAACACGATGTAAGAGTTCGCTTTGACTCTTTGTTAGCGGCTGTGTTTGCGCAGTAATTTGCAAGTTTTTATTCTTCCCGGGAAAAAGGATTAGCGATGTTAGGGAGAGCTGTGGCTCAGTTGTAGACTGTTGGACTTCTATGCTAGAGGTCCAGGGTTCGATCCCCGTCCGGGACGACCCGCGTTGTGGCCTTGTGTCCTTGGGCAAGGCACATTATCCCGGTTGTCTACACGGGGGCACGATGACGCCGTGTACTAAGGCGTACTGCACGTCGATGGTGCATATGTCTTCAACGGCTGTAACCCTGCTTGAGCGGAGTTTGAACAGAGTTAGAATGTTGCGGAGCTGACAGTTGCTCGTCGCTGCTCGGTGGTTCTCTACGGGTACTCAGGCTTCCTCCACCCGTAAAACTGTCACGGTCACGATTAGTCATTGTGCATAAGGATGTGACCTTAAACACCAATAAATAATAAATAAATAAATAAATAAATATAAATTAAACTTTTATATTAATGGAACTGACAGGTGTCTGTATTATTGGTCATGATGCGAACAATGCTGTTATAATGAGCAGAAAAAAAGGTTACAAAACATTAAATGATGGTGAAAACGCTGTTGTCATGTATTTAACCCTTTGAAACCGAGCGCCCATTTTTTTCGGCTAAGAACATGATACGTCATAACGTCATTAAATAGGATGGCTGTTCAGTAAATGTGTGGGTTAGACCAATCAATATTTTCAACGTGCAGCCACGAGGCTGCACGTTGAAAATATTGATTGGTCTACCCCACATAATGAATATGGACAGTTCTAATTGCTGCCATTGAACTGGCATGGAAGGTACCACTAGAGTTCAAAGGGTTAAATGGGTTTTAACAAAGAATAATAGTCAAACGTTCAAACTGATTGGGGAAAATTGTAAAACGCCAGCTTCTGTATTTTTATACCACTCCACAGGAAAATGCCTAAAGTTTGTGAAATGACACGCACATAAAGAGCAGACATATTCTAGCATTTCGAAATTGCATTTTCACTAGCTTTTGGATCACTACTGGTTATTGAAGAGATGACACCATCAATATCTGCATTTTAGGATCTCCGTGTGCCAAATGGGAGATGTCAAATTTAATATATTTTCCTAATTAATTATTAAGGTTACAGAATATGTGTCAACAATAAACAAATCTTTATCTAAATACACCCGTGTACATAAACACTAAGTGGGATATATATTTTCAGGTGGGTGTAACCGCCACAATGCCTACTCAGTATGCGCATGGTATACATGCTCACCCTGAGTTAGCATACACCCACCAAGAAGGAGCTGAACCCCAAACTTACACTGGAGTACTGTCAAGTAGATTATATTAAACTTACAAAAGTAGAAATATCGGATGAAAAGGGTCCAATGATACGTCCTTAATACTTGGTTGCTCTTTGTGCTAAAAGCAGCCACGGGCAGGACTAGGGTATGCAGAATTAAATAGAAAAACTGAATTAGCTGCTGAAATAGAGCAATGTGAAAAGAATGAAAAACATGTCATTAGGAGCAAATACCTTTTGCACATGGCCGCTACATAATCCAGGTGCTGACAAAGACCGTCTTGTACTAGAATGTGAGCAATTGTACAAACAAGAGACCCAATATCTAACCATCGAACATGCAAGTCATAAATTCCTTAGCAATGACATTACAAGCCACTGGATTCATAAATGACTAAGTTTCACATTGCAGACAGTACAACTTGCATGGAATATTCCAAATGCAACCCACTATTTATCAATTACCTGCCAGTAGCAACACAGCCATCTGCGTTATGCGTATGAATGGATGCCCCATGATTTAATGACTGCCCGCCAGTAGCAACACAGCCATCTACACTATTGATATGACTGAACTGCCAAATGAATTAACGAAAGCCCGCCAATAGCAACACAGCCATATATATTATAGGTATGAATGAACTGTCAGATGAATTAATGAATGCCCGACAATAGCAACACAGCCACCTACATTGTTGTTATGAATGAAAAGCCCTACTATTTAACGAATGCCCCCCAGTAGCAACGCAGCCTTGTGCATTATAGTTATAAATGAAATGCCACAAAGACTACAAAAAGGACACTAAGCTCTGAAGCCTCCCCGCCAATGCAGTTGCAGATGAATGCAACAACTGATGAGTATTCATGTTGAAAGTTATAACAAAGCCACAATAAACGCCATCATTTATCAGCGTCCCACCACTAGCAACACAGTCGTGAAGTTACAGTTATGCCCGAAAGACCAGAAGGGTTTACCAAAAAGTCAGTACTAATTTTGGACGCCTACATAACAGTAGCATTGCATATATCTGGACACATCTAATCTTTTTCTGGTGGTTTTAAGTATCGTTTTCGGTATTTTAGTGGGGTATACCTCGGTATCGGTTCGGTATTCGGTATCTGGCTTGACTAGATTTCCTGATAGTACCAAAGAGCAACTCACACCAGGAAAACACAGAATAAGTTGATCTTGTCGAATTCTACCCCAACGCCATATGTTACTGCCAATACGCGCAACAATGACATTCGTTTGCTACCATAAATCATTTTTACGGTAATTTTGTGACTTGTTACAAACACACCTTAACCTTCAAAGATCTGTTTCAGGATTTTACGATCTTAGAACATGTGACATTTATATGCCATCATTATGAGGTCCTGCTGATAATAGATAAATCACCCAAGCCGTGATTTCTAGTCAAGTCTTGACTGCCTGTTGATGCAGCCAAGACTTGACTAGATATCACTGCTAAGTAACTAGCTCTTCAGTGTTAACAAAACTGAAATTAAAATTAGTCACTTCTTTCATGACAATGAATACTTCAACTCCTATCAAACCTCAACAAGATCTTTTTAATAGAGAATGTGGGAAAATTTGAAAATACAGATAGTTTCGGGATTTAGTGATTGGTTCGGTTCGGTTTTTCGGTATCCCCATGATATCGGTATATGTTCGGATTTTCGGTATATTGCCCATCTCTATCCCCTGGTGGTTCGGGAGAAGATTTTCAGAATTTTGGGGGGTTATGGGGCTTTATTACTTTCCAAAGTGAGATTTACTGGGATTTCCGGGTTTGATTATAAACGATAACTTCACAAGTGAATTATGCAATCAAAAAGTGAGTCATGTATCCGTGCTCGCAAACGAAGACGCTTTGCTGTGGGTGTAATGGGGACTTCATTTTTTTCGACGAGCTCGTTCCAATGAGGGTCATAACCTATGTTTTAGAGACAAAAAATGAAAAAATAATGAAAATTAATTGGCGATTTTTGAGAATAGCGCTGGCCGGTTTTGGACGTTACGTTAGGTAAAGGGTTAAATAATATAATTATCGTTAATAATGAAAAGTAATAAACAGAGTAATCGCTTGACAGGACTGGTTACGTGAAATAATTCATTCGAGGCGAGGGACTATATTGTAAACACTCGTGCGCATTCGCGCACTCGTGTTTTTACAGCTTCCCTTACCACTCATGAATTATTTCACGTAACCAGTCCATTCAAGCGATTACTCTCTATTTAACGCCAACCCGAAGATAGTAGCAGTTTCATTTGAACAAAATAAGTAGTTTATGAGAGTGCAGACGAGCCCAATTACCCTGACTTTTGCTAGAGCAGCTGTGTTAAATTCCCATGGAACCGGACTGTTTCCATTACAAACTTGCGGCCCCATCCGGTAAGATCCGTGGTACACGTATTGCAAATATAATACTGTAAGTGGTTTTAATTCCAATTTTCATGGTTTGACGTAAAATGACTATTTCGTTGGGGGTTAAATTCATGGATCAACTTGGCCCACGAATTCATGAGCCAACACCAATCAATGTTTTACACATGATCACAAAGCATAATGTTAAAAGACGCCAACTGCAAGCTGCCGTCGCTTTATAATTCAATGTCTTCCATGCACATGTGGGTATTGTATAGCCGTAGGTCCAATTAGTGGGCGTATCAATAGTTTAATTACCCGCTGTATAAACAGCCATGGGAAGCCTGTGAATGAGCATCCGTAGAATTATGCAAAGAATGTGTGATGAATCCATTTTACTTTACTTAAGGGATCGTCCAACGTAACTTTGGGCATTTTTTGTAAATTTTCACAATGCTCTAAATACGATTTAAAGCGGTGAATAACGACATATTATATACCAAAATAACGACAAAAGTATACAAAACCCAAATTTATCCACTTTTGGAAAAAATTTTTTTATTTGTTTTTTGCTTTTGATGACAAAGAAATTACCAGCCGCATAAGTAACCGTCAGGATTAACAAGGAATAGATCGGTAATTCGAATGTCTGAGTTGTGAATAAAAAACTCCACACTCCATACTCGGAGAAAGCATATTTATCATTTCATCACCACCGTGGTGAGAATGCTCAGGGGAAAATGGATGACCACAAACGCTTCATTCTGTTTTTGCGACACGTTTGTTGTGATTACGTGGGTTTGGGGCGAAGTTGTGAAATGATTTCATTTCCCACGATCTGAAATCTTCAAACATTTCACTGCTGTTTTTGAATCCGACAGGCGATGTAACGTACAACTCACGACACATTCATAGGAAAATATTCAACTAACAATGTGATAAATGCGAGATACAGTCCGTTGTAGTGCTGTTGAATTCTAAAACTGTACAATGTGACGCAAGTGTCAGCAAGGGATTAATACGCCACCAATTCGAACTACTATTATTTGGTTGGTGACGATGATCAGAACATAAAAGTGGAAAATTATATTGGAAAACAAAAATATATTCTTCTTACATTACAGTCGTCACAATTGTATATTTATGAAAAAATAATTTCACTGTCGCCGAACTATATTCGTGACGTAAAGAAGGCTTGATGAAGTCTGCTACGAAAAAAGAAGACCAATGTCAAGGAGAATTATCAGAAGGGTTTCTTCCTGTTCACCAAATAAAGAGAAATGTCGTACCATCGTAAATTTAAATATCTCCTTCGCACGACCGCATTGTGTATAAGACGGATCAACGTCGATTTTGAGCGCTGTTAGCAACAGAAGGTTGCGAAAATCTATGTGTGTTGACATTCTGTGGACAGAAATAGAAAAGATCCGTTGGGCGGACAAAAACAAAAATTCACACGAATTACCGACATGAGACCACAACGTGTCATAAGTGCTTAGATACATGAATTTAATAGCCAACACAATTCCGATATTGTTCAGGCCGGTAACCCTCCGCCTACAAAATTAGTATTGGTAAGCAGATCAGTTATTAATGTTCTCAAATCTCATGAGAAAACAACAGTCAAGCCTCCCCAAACAGCAACTACGGAAGGCCGATAGTTCCAAAACAAATGAAGCATACCAAATCATGCACATAAATGATTTGGAAGCCAGGATGTCTAACTAAGTGTTTGCCGATTGGTGGAAGTATTCAGCACGCAGGGCAGGTCATGTTTTGTTGTTTTGGCCACACTTGAACATTCAAATGACACTCTTGGCAGTTGTCACTGCTGATGCAAACCCAGAAATGGACACATATACCACTAAATGAGGGAGTTTGGCAGTTCACCCTTTTTTGGTGTATCAGCCTCATCGTATTACCAATTTGATACAGATATAGCCAAGCTAAACATTTGGTATTAATTGTCAATAGAATTAGATTATGAACAGAGTGTTAATCCCGATAAAGGTATTTAATATTGGACAGTCTATGAGAAAAATTATTAACAATGACCAGTTGATTAATGCAAGTTTATACAGGTTTTGTCATAACAACTTTCTATAATTGTTTAATGTTGATAAGTTACTGTACCTATATAAGTTTGTTGTATTCTTGTGTAGAGAGACACGGATAGCCGGTTAGGAAACTTATGACGAAGGTTTGGCCACCAACCCTTGTCAATCTTTGTACTATATATTATTAAATTTGTTCAAGTGTAAAGACATTTAGTTTCAGTATTTCACAAAGCGAATTCCCCAGTTCAGAATTTATCCGTGACCAGTTCCCAGTGGTCATATATGGTGGAGAATCCGGGCATACAAGTGACTCTTTAGCTCACTTTGAGGTATTGGAAGACATTTCCGAATCAAAAATGTGTAGTGTGATTCCCCTGAATATAGTGAACCTATTACGGAGCTTGAGCGTCGAGAGATTAGAACTGTTTTGGGATCTCCAAGTTGAAACAAACGAGACCCGTCTTTTACTTAAATGGAGGAAGCCTTCATCTTGTTTCAAGAAGCCAAAGTCAGCAGCAAGACTTTCCAGAGACAGAAAGCGTCAGGAAGAGTTCATTATACGGAAACAAAGAGAAAAGTGTGTGCAAAATACCGAAGAAACTGTTCATAAGGAACAAACTGATCATATTTCTATAGTGGAGGAAAAACCTGACGTGAGTACGAAAACTTTTCTTTTATCGAAAGCTAGCTCGGATGTGTCATTTCACCCCACTGTAACCTCTCCCGAACAAGCGGCATCTGTTACGTCATGTTCTGTGGCAGAAACATTCAATGGCCATGAGAATACCGGAGTTCAGAAACGAGAGACTATGAAATTGTGCACAATCAAATCAAAGGAGGTGTCGATTAAAAAGGTTAAACATTTGGAAAAGGACCCTTTTATAAAAAAGAAAATGCATTCAGCGAACAACAAAACTTTTAACCAAATCTTTCGGTACAGAAATATTCGAGGCAACAATGACGAATCATGCATGAGCTTGAAATTAAATTCGTCGAATGGACTGAAAACTCATAATAGCAATCTGGTTCACACAGATGTGCCAAAACGTCAGAACATTAATTCTCGTGACGACATGCTGAACTCATGTACCAAACGATTCCGAAATTCCAATTAATTGGTTGACATTTTATCTGGATATATATCACCTCAGGGTTTGAAAATGTTCTGTGTTGAGTACCGCGATGGTGATGTTGAGGAAATACCAATCGAAGAAGTGCCATCCGCATTAAGGGACCGGTTAGATCCACACTGGTCAAGTTGGTTCTGTAAATAAAACGATTTGTTCTCAACAAATTGTTGTGTATAAATTTACTGTTTGTTTGTTTTTGCACATTGCATGTGTTAGAGTGTACATATTATAGTGCTAAAAGGTTAATCCTTATTGAAATAAATGTGTATTCATTACAATGCCAGAATGATGGCATCATTTTTCGGAAGGCGAGAGGTAATATAGCCAAGCTAAACATTTGGTATTAATTGTCAATAGAATTAGATTATGAACAGAGTGTTAATCCCGATAAAGGTATTTAATATTGGACAGTCTATGAGAAAAATTATTAACAATGACCAGTTGATTAATGCAAGTTTATACAGGTTTCGTCATAACAACTTTCTATAATTGTTTAATGTTGATAAGTTACTGTACCTATATAAGTTTGTTGTATTCTTGTGTAGAGAGACACGGATAGCCGGTTAGGAAACTTATGACGAAGGTTTGGCCACCAACCCTTGTCAATCTTTGTACTATATATTATTAAATTTGTTCAAGTGTAAAGACATTTAGTTTCAGTATTTCACAAAGCGAATTCCCCAGTTCAGAATTTATCCGTGACCAGTTCCCAGTGGTCATACAGATCTCATGCACAATGGCACAGGATTGCGGGGGTATGGTCACAGCAGACTCACAAAAGCCACATTGGACATTCTTCATTTTTCATTGATGCACTCTCTCATGACTCCATACTTAATCTTCTGAACTGTGTCGAGTTGACCCTTGGTGAACTTCATAAAAGGTAAACAAACACAAGAAAAATGGCAGCCGTTTTGAAATGTAGGCATCCTAAATTACAATTTGTCTCGTGGACTGTTCCTTGCAAGTATGATAAACAGATTTCTCCGAGTCTGTACTGGAAGAATTGCAGAATTTAACTATTCAACAAATTTAAGGTATTTTATTGTCTAAAATCTGGTCGGTTACTTATGCCATAGCAGACTTTAAGGCGGTGCTATCTACCACATGGCAACAGTTCTATGGCAAAATTCAGTTTCCACATGTTCTATGTTTCATTCCAAACATTTTGGTATATAATTTATTGGGGTTAGTCATTTTGGGCCTTTAATAGACTTGGACGAAAATTACCTGAAATTTGACCAAAGTTAGGTTGGACGTCCCCTTAAGCCTAAAATATGTTTACTCAATATATTATTTTTATTTAACAAAATCCATTTTTTTTTTGTCGGCGACACTTGAAGCACAAAGGATGCGCATATGCAATGTTATTGGATTTACCACACTATTGTTTCAACGAATTAAACTTGTACCGCGCATATTTTATTTAATATTTGGATGTCCTTTATTATCTATGTTTATTGCCGTTAATATATCAAGAAACACTAAATAAGCTATCGACGAAACAACTGGACTTCGTTGAATGAACTTCAATAAATGCGCCGGGTTTGTCGATGATTATTGGAGTAAATATTTCGTTCAGATCTTAATTTCGTGCCTTATCTAACCACGAAAATTCACGAATAATGGACCCCAACGAACAAAAAGGATTTCACAGCATGCTGGTATATATATACTATTCAAAACAAGTAGGGGATATCCAAACTGATGTTGATATTTTCGGAAAATGGTATTGGATACGCGTGATTGGACATCAATATATTACCAAGTTTAGTGTGGATCATGAATGTCACCGACCCACGAAAACTTCGTGCAGGTTTTTCGCACGAGCGCCGCGTTAATGTCTGTGGGGTACGCTTTGAAATTTGCCTTTTGTACTGGGCGGGCTTTTTCAGAGGCCTCATCGTTCTTTTCTTGGTATAAACTCGTTCATCAATAGTTTCTGGTCGAAATGTAACTTTTGAGGTATGCGAAAACTGACACACGACGAAAGTGGAAGCTGGCAACAGACAGACTGCAGTGGCTCAAATAATTCTCAACGTTACTCAATCGGTGATTAGCAGGTTGTGGTCACGCTACCGTCAGACAGGCAATGTCGATGACAAATGTCTGTCTGGTCGTCCAATGGCCACAACTGCTAACCAGGATCGTTTCGTCTGAAACACAGCATTACGTAACCGCCATCAAAGTGCCTCAGAAATTAGACAGCAGCCCCAACGAGCGACAGATGTGAGAATCAGTGGTCAAACTATCCGAAATCGCCTACACAGCTGGAATTTGTACGCTCGAGGACCTCGAATAATTCCACGTTTGAATGAACGTCACATCGCAACAAGGCGTAATTGGTGGGGAGCACGACATCGCTGGGACAATCATCGGAGGAGCAACGTCATGTTTTCCGATGAATTGAGGTTCACTCTCGACTTCCACGACAGGCGAAACAGAGTGTGGCGCCGGCGGAACGAACGATGCCATGACGTAACCGTTAGGCAGCACGATCGTTTTGGTGGTGGATCGGTTATGGAGTGGGGAAGCATAACCACGACAAGCAGAACAGCATTACATGTCAGCCAAGGGCGTGTCACAGGGTAGTACTACCGTGACAACATTATTCGCAGCACATGTGGTGCCATATGCGCAACGTCACGGCCGTCGGTTTATTTCCCAAGATGACAATACAAGAACACACAGGGCCCGTGTCGATACAGAGAGTTCTTCCAGGAGCAGAACATCACTACACTGCCTTCGCCAGCACTAAGTCCAGACCTTTCACCAATCGAGCACGTCTGGGATATTCTTGGCAGGCGCCTACGATAACGCCAACAGCCCCCACCTATCCTATGGCTGGGATACACAGTACGTTATTCTAGATCATGCATTATTATATTTGGTTGAATGGTGCAGTAGTGTATGATGAACTGTCTGTACCCTGTAGATCTATTGTTAGCCCTTAATATCACTATCCACCTAAGGCGTTGTACTGATCCACAGTTGGTATAGGTAGTTAGGCATACCTTTTCGAGGCTACCTATTGTAGGATATCGATCTGAAGATAGTTATGGTTCATAGAATATGATTGACTTCTGTTTTCTAGACCTTTATAGCTATAAGAACACTACTGCTGACTTACTCATAGTCACCATCAGCTGTCCTATGGTTAGCTTATAGAGTAGTCACCCGATACTATAGTCTTATACCACGCGTGCGGCGTATACGATTACTACGAACTTACAGTACTACTAACGGCTTGCTAGATACATCTGACCGTTTCATCGATTCGAATCTAATCGAGCAAATAAGCCATCGAGTAATTATCCGAACGAGGGACTCCTCTTATGCCTCGTATCTAATACTCTGGCTAATGGAGAATACATATGGTTGGATGAGGAAGTAGTGGAGGATACCTTTGGAGGATACCTTTTGAGGCTACCTTTTGGATTCCTATGGAGGATACATATCTGAATATAGTTATGATTCACAGTACCCATTTGTCTCTGGCGTCGTGTAGGCCCCTACTACTGACTTGTCCATAGTCACGACCATCTTGTCTATGATCGGCTTCCACTGTATTCACCAAATAATATAGTCTTCTACCACTCGTACAGCCTTGTACAATTACTACTTACTTGTAACAGTACTACAGGCTAGCTAGTTATCTCAGATCACGACCTCTGCCCCGGCTAAGTCTTGGAATGTCCAGAGACAACCTGTACTCAACCACAATTCTAGAAACCAAGCATACACCCAACATGTTCATGACCTAGCATTCCGAACTACCTATACCAACTGCGGATTATCACAACACCTTACATGGATAGTGGTGGTAAGGACTAACAGTAGAACTACGGTGCAGACAGTTCATCCCATACTAATGTACCATACAGCCAAGCATAATACTGCATGACCTAGCATAACGTACCACATTTTCCAGTCATAGGATAATACAAAGTTTTCGGCAGGTTAATAGTATTAAGGATTCAGATACGACCTATAGGGGTATATACGCCTTTACTGGTCATATGATAATACAAAGCATTCAGTAGGTTAATAGTACTAAGTGTTAAGATTGGACCTACAGGGGTATATACCCCGTACTATACCACCGTTCTAAACTACCAGGTATTACCCCACCTACAATACCGCTTGGCCTAGCATTACGTTCAACTTATACCAATAGTAGCTTAGTAGAACACCTTGGGTGGATAAATAATACTAAGGGCTAACAGTATGCCTACATGGATACAAACCGTAATCCTATACTACCATTCTAAACTACCAAGGACTACCTCGCAATACCGCACTAGACGACCATGTATTACTCCCACCCACCCCACAATACCACCTGGCCTAGCATTACGTAATACCATACCAATCATAGGATAGTACAAAGTATTTGGTGGTTTATTTGTACTGGAGGCTAACAGGGGACCTGTATGTGCATATAATGTACTACAATACTGGTCCAGTACGAGACGCTCGACACACACTGATCTGAACAACGTAATGTCGGATTGTACAGTGGACAACGACAGCGGCCAACGTCTCTATGACGTCGCTTGCGCATCATAATGTCACGACGTCAATAGCAACGTCAACCGTTTGGCTGGGAAAACTTTCATGAAAACACAACTTCTCCAATATTCCATCACATACCCATAGTGTATACCCAAAGCCCTGTACATACATAACAATGCATGCTATATCCATGCGTACATATATATTATATATGCAATACGTGTACGACTTGCTGGACCTAGCCGCAATTTTGCACAGGAAAAAGTTGCTCAGGCAAAAGTCCGGTTGCTTAGGGAATTTAACACAAGCTGTTCTGGCTAAGGTGTTTTCCTATTTTTAGCTCCAGGTGTTCCCACGGGGCTGAGAAAAACTTTTTCCGGGCATCAATCATGTACTTATGACCCCATTATACTACATGCCAAATTTGGTTCAAATCACCTCATTAGTTCTTGAAACAGTAATTGCGCATGATAGCACACAAAGCCCAAATATTTACCTACAAACTTACTTTGAACGAACTTTAATATTCACCACCAAAGGCAACACCATACCAAATATCAAAGCATTCCCTCTGGTGGTTCATGAGAAGGAGATCTTAAAAGACTTTTAGGCTTTTGGGGCATTAACCCCAGCACGAAGATGGAAGCAGCTTCATTTGAACAAAATAGAAAGGGTATACTCCAAAGATTGTTTGTGCCATGTATGTTTGAATATGGACCAGTGGTTTTGAAGAAGAGGACAAGCTTCCAAAAGTTAACTGACGACGTCCGCCGACGCCGTATGCCATGTGATGGCAACAGCTCCTGCATACTTCCCGTCAGGTGAGCTAACAATGAAGACAGGGCTTATATCCGAAAATCGATTCACGCAAAGATTTGTGCAACAAATCCATGTTGATTCTGCTTGGATTCGCTTGAAAAGAACTGAGTCAATTTAAACCTTTAACCAACATAACGGCGGTAAATTAACCAATACAAAGCTAACGTGACCTGAAATATACTGACTCTTACTTTGTCAATAAATCTGTATAAAAGTGTCTGTCACTGAAACCGGCTCAGTGAGGTTTTATTGGTGAATATTTCTTATTTTTAAAAAAAAATTCTATTGATGTTTTAAAAATTAAAAAGCTGTGTTGGGTAAATGGTTTTGAAGAAGATAAGTTTCAAAAGTTAACGGACGACGGATGCCAAATTATGGCAATTGCTCTCACTGACTTTGCTACCTACCAACATATCAACTGTCATATGGTGCTTTATTTAATTCGGCTGGTGACATTACCTTTCAAAATTCAAGATCTAAACAATTTCTTACTCCATTTTTTCCACCCTGGAAAATTTCCTCTCTTAATGGAATCCCCAAGTTGTGACTCATTCACAGAGCTTGGGTAACAAAACATACGGCTTTGATAGTAGTTCCGCATACCACAATAATATCTTATTAAACCATCAGGTATCGCAGCAGAGTGTATCTAAGGTTTGAAAGGTAAACACGAGTTCTGAATGAGTGAGGAGATAGGACTGCACGATATTCAAAACAGAATATCGGTATTCAAAAAAATACCGCGGTATACCGGTGTATCGAAAACTTTTCAGATATCTGAACATAATTACCACAATCGAGACTTGAGGCATCACAGTCGGGGCGAATCATCAAGCCTTGATGATGCGGTTCGAAAAACCTTTATCCACCGCAGACGATACCAAAATTTATTAGTCTTCAAAAAATTTCTTCAAAACAATATAATGTGACCCCTCATTGGAACGAGTTCATTCAGTTCGTTCCAATTAAGGGACACATGATATTGTTCGAAGACATTTTTGAAAATTAGTTTTTTTCAACTGGAGATTCTGTATATTACGTGGGCACATGCGGACAATCCCTTGGGTAAAGCGATAATATTATTCATTTGGAGCTACAGATAAAAAGCTCAAGACATCTTGAAAACTAAATTGTGAGTAAATAAATAATGACGATAAACAGATATTTTTGTAATTACGCCGGTATTCAATCGATATTGGTTTTAATACCGGTATATATCGGTTTATCGATATACCGTGCAGACCTATGAGGAAATATCATTTTTGCAGAAATCATGTGGATAAATTGCTTTTCCCATACAACAAATAAGAGCTATGCCAAGTGTGGCAAAATACACCCGTTGAGCAAACTAAATAGTACCTTATACGAAAAATTGCTTAAAATTAGAAAAGAGAGATCAATTCAAACCGAAGTTATCCAGCAAAGATAAAATTGTTACCATTACAGTTGATAACCTAAAGAAACAATCCAAGTCTCATAACTTTTGATTCGAATTGTGACCAGGAGTCAATACTATAAAACGTTTAGAACTGTATTTTCTAGAATTGTGTTTTATACCTATTAATACAACTGACTAAAATGAATCATTAGCATTTTAAAAGATATGGCAATATGCCATGAACCATTCGCATTTCAAAGATGTGGCAATTTGCCAGTTGGCAAATTGCCACATCTTTGAAATGCGAATGGTTCATTTCAACCCATTTAACGTCATAACTAGAGAATGCAATTCTAAAAAATACAATTGTAAAAGTTTTATAGTATTCGCCCCAGGGGCCCATACTATGAAACTTTTACAAAAGTATTTTTTTCAGAATTCTATCTTCTACCTGTCAATAAATCACGAAATGAATCATTAGCGTTTCAAAAGACGTGGCAGTTTACCTACAGGTAAATTGCCACGTCTTTTGAAATGCTAAGGATCTATTTCAGTCAGTTATGTCAATAAATAGAAAATACAATTCTGGAAAATACGTTTGTAAATATGTTATACTATTGACCCCTGATCGGCATTTGGAGACCTGACTGTAAACATATACTTTTTCCATGGTTTACAGTTAAAACTAGAAGTCCTGTCATGAACTAATTGCGCGTAGGAACTGCGCGTAATTGTCATATCGAATGGCATCTGAAGCACGGCAGGTTCTCCTGGTTACTCATTGCAAAGGGGCGCGGTGGCGTTGCGGTAACCGGTTCTCGTCAGATCACCGAAGTTAAGCAACGTCGAGCCCGGTTAGTCCTCGGATGGGTGGCCGTCTGAGCGATCGATTCGGACTCCCGTGTTGTGTCCTTGAGCAAGGCACTTAACCCCGATTGTCCACATGGGGGCACGGTGACGCCGTGTACTAAGGCGTACTGCACGTCGATGGCGCGCATGCCTTCAACCAATCTAACCCTGCCTGTGCTGCAGTGCGGACTTACGATGTTGGGGAGCTGGCAGCTGCTCGTCGTTGTTCGGCTTCCTCCACCCGTAAAACTGCCACGGTCATGATTAGCCATTGTGCATAAGTATGTGACCTTAAACACCAATAAATAAATAAATACTCATTGCAAGCACAGGCAATGTTTGTGACAATGGACCTCCGAGTTACCCGGAGGTCCATTGGCTGAAGCATTGCTTGTGCACATGCCATATGTACGTAGATTAAGGCGCATATCGACGTGCTATTTGTGCGCATTTCATGGTAGGATTTCTAGTTTTAACTGTAAGAACGCGACTTGGCTGCACAAAGTATTGGACAATGATACAGACTCATATTATAATCTGATGATCCATCTAACTTATTAAGAGGACATGGATATCTAACTGATATGGTCAGGACCAATCAAAACCAGCCGGCCCAGATTTAACAGAGATGCTTCGGATGTTTGGCGGCCAACGCCAGAGGAAATAAAGAACTTTTTACCTTGGACAATTCATCCCAGCATCCTAAGATAAATATTGTCACGCTATGCTGGCGCTCTAATTTCTTCAATCCATTATTGATCACTTAATAAGATAGAATGTTTTCTCTTTCCGATGATACGCATTTGACCCACCCTTAATCCATAAGAAATATTCTATATGGATATTTTTTAAAAGATGTGGTATCAGGTTTGTTAACTTTCGACGTACAATGCATTGTATTCCTTAGCGTGCCGGTTAGATGCATAAAGAATGCAATTTCATTCTATTTGCCTAATTAACTTGATGTAATTGCGGCAATATATATACCACCAGAAAATACAGCTAATTCTCTTTGCAAAAATATTTGATTCTACAACTAATGCAGAACAAAAATAATATTCACAGGTTGTTGAAGACAAATGGTGTGTGTTCGCTGATTCCAAAATAAAAATCTCTTATTCCTCTTACCTGAAGGACAATTATTAGTTAAAGTCATTTCCTTGGGGAAGCCTCGGACTAGTCCCACGGGAACCCTCTTCCAATATTGTTTAAGAATAATTTTCGGATAGAGATATTCCAAAACACTGGTTGTGACAGACTTCAATACTGAATTTCAGCATCCTCCTTCGGTATTAATAACTAACTTTGTTTCAAAAGATAGATTTTGCCGGGAGGGGAGATATGTCAAGACGTTATGGCCTGAGCTGATCCAAAATCTACACAGTACAAGATACAATCATGATGAACCTGCATGCTGTAAATCTACATGCTGTGATTGAAACTGCTTCAGATATAATAAAAAAAATGAGATTTAGTAAATAAGGGGTCAAAATTTGAGAAACTGTGGTCCGATATAGTCCAATATCAAAAGGATAAAAGACCAGGGGCGGTGGAAGCTCGATAAAAGTGGAGGGGCACCAATTTACATTGCTACCATGGTTCGGACCCAGTGTGAGAAAGGTTACAATCGTATACCGGTAAATGCACCATGACTCGCTATTGTCTCTCGTTTAGACTAATATGTCGCTGTGTGGTCATTTGTTTCAAAAGATATATTTTGCCGGGAGGGGAGATATGTCAAGACGTTATGGCCTGAGCTGATCTAAAATCTACACAGTACAAGATACAATCATGATGAACCTGCATGCTGTAAATCTACATGTTGTGATTGAAACTCGCTATTGTCTCTCGTTTAGATTAATATGTCGCTGTGTGGTCACTGCCCTGTCCGTTTTTCTTCTTCTTTAACCATCTACCAACCCGAAGGCTGTCTACTTTAACCATCTTCTAACCGAAAGTGGGATTCTTTGGTTAAATATTGTTTGGATTTGCAGATAATGTTACAGGAATGCCTATATATTGACACGTTTGCATGCGCCCATTTTAACTCATTGTGTAACTGCGAAAAAATATATGGAAAAAAGATGGCGGGGCACGTGCCCCCTGTGCCCCCTGTGCCCCCTGGCTCCGCCGCCTCTGTAAAAGATCTAGCCGAAATAAAGTAGTATACAAAAAATCATAATTCTCGGATGATACTCACTAAAGTTATTGAGGCAGAAACAAAGTGTCCAAAGATGGACAAACAGACGATCGACTTTCAAATTTGAAAATCGGAGGTGTGCTGAACTCTGTATCTGTTATGTCGTTAAAACCCACTACTGGTATAACATGACGGGCGAGGACGCTTAGTGATCGTATGAGTTGAAGGGAGGTCAAAATCCCCCAATTGTTTTTTCGCGGACTATATTTTCTGGTAATTTGTTCCAATCTGTGGCTGTTTTTACAAAGAAAGAGTTTTTCAGTTCTGTTTTTGCGTTCCGAATAGTGATTGGTCAGGTATTGTTTCTAATATTTCTTTGTAGTTTGAAAGATGTTTCAAGGTCCGTAAATTCTGTTCTTTTAACAAGGCGACTTCTTTTTGAGAAATTTATGAATTTGTCAGGAGGTATTGCTGGCACTAACCCCTCCTCCACCTTATACATGTAGATCAGGCGCTGGACACATCTCCTTGACAGTTTTAGATCTCCCATCATCTGAGTGACACATCCTTCGTCGAGGACTCAAGTTAGTCTGACAAACGGAAACGAACTGGTTTGTTTGTCAGACTAACTTGAGTCCACGACGTTGAGAAAATTTTGGAAAGAAAATCATTGTGTAACGAGACTACGTCACATATTGTAAACTCCCAGAAAGTGATACCTTGTTTATATTAATTAAAGAACACATCCATGTTGATAAGTTGTGCGAAGTAAGTCTTTCCAGTGTGTCGCAAGTGGGGGATACACTGAGGAATTTCAAGCGCACAATTCATTACATTATACACACATGAAGGGAGGATATTTGACGAATACACATTTGACCCCTTCATAGTGGACTTGCAGTTACTAACAACAGAAACTGAATGTCAGCCAATCAAAAGCTAGGATGAAAATAGATAGGATTTCATGAATGGCCTCATGTTGAATTGTGTACAAACAACGAGTATTACTTAACAATTTATTGTTCATGTTTTATTAATGAAAGTGTCCTTAAATTGCATTTTCAGCAAATACTACGTGCCCGAATAGGTCGTGATGTGCCGCATGTGGTAACCTTTAATATTAGTCCTTTCAAGAAGCATATTTTTATCTCTCGCTTGGTTGAGCTGACGGGCACTGCTCCTGACTCTCAAAAAATAAAAATTGCAGAAGCAATGGTGCGCAAGAGCGATAGCGCACCTCAAAATCGAAAACTGATACAAGCAAAATATATTTACTATGAAATTCCCAAGTCGGATATTCCATAAATTCCGAATACATACAGTACGTGGAGAGTGTATTATCACTAAATCACGCACAGAGTGGAGATTCCACCCCTGGAATAATTGCAAATTTGTTGCAAAGCATAACAGTCACAAGCAAAGTTCCAGCCAATGGACCTCCGGGTTAAAGCCGGAGGTCTATTGGCTGAAACATAGATTGTGTTTTTCGTCCATATGTACATAATTTGAAACTGAAACTTTGGGTTATAGCTCCACTCCCGGGTGATTTAGTTACAACCCACTCTCCACGTACTGTATGCACAAATTATACAAATTATACACCGACATTGTTGTTGTGGTGAAAAGAATCCGAAAAATATAATGTATGCATCCAATCTTTCGATTTTATGGCGAGCTGTCGCTCTTACGTGATATCGCACCTGCAATTTTAATTTTCTGTAAGCAGACAGCAGCATGCCTCGGTTCCACCTAGCGAGAGATTAATCCTTACCTAACGAATCGGCTGCATCCGCCACGTAATATACATCACGTTCCAACGAGGAGTCCATGATAACATAAGATAACATAAGATAAAATACGAAATTTATTGTCTCAACTAAAATGAATGACAGAAGCAAAAATAGGTGTACAAAAATACAGTTAAAGAGAGAAACGAAAAGCGTACATAAAATAAATAAAAACAGAAAAACACCTTTCCGTAACGAGATAAGAAAAACATCTAATCTATTCGATCCTACGCGATTTTGTTTTTCTGCACATTGATGTCGGGAGCAGGCATGTCAAAGTATAGCCGGTTCCAACATAACCGGTACCGGGACAGAACAGCGCCAATTGGGTTACATATCGTAGTCAGATGGGGAAATTCGTATTTAAACAACTCCAGCCTCCAGGATCGCAAGTCGAACATGGCACCGTGCCCATTATTCTGCGGCGACATCAACGTAATCATAAAACACGAGGATCGTGCTTTATGATTACTTTGAGGTCGCCACAGAATATTTTCTTTGAAGTAGCCTATGAAGGAGCTTTCATTGTCTTTGATGCCACGTTCGAAAAGTCAAAATGATCGGCCTTATCGAGGTCGTGGTGCAGACAGAACATGCAACTTTATAGTGTTTTGATATGCTCATTCACAAATAAGTTGAAAGTCGGTCATACAAGTGTGCCATACATGATTATCAGTCCGTTTGCCCTCGTTCAGTTGGGGATTTCCCCATAAAATAAGTTTATCCCGGTACTGGCGGGACAATAGCTTCAGTACCAGTTGGAGAATGAGGAAACCGGCAGTACCGGTTGACATGCCTGGTCGGGAATGTTGACTCGAGTTACAATCATATCAAATAGTCGGGTGGAATCCCTCTGACAAATTTACAAAATGTCAGTGAAATATTTCGCTAGTTTGGAGATGAAAGTGTCAACGAACACCACTCGTTCAGGTTGAGAAGGATAACTTATATCACTCCAACTGTTCTGCGTATATCAGTCCTAGCGTACACAATAAATACTACAGAACGACACGCATGTGTGAATGGGTTAATCGATATGGCACAAGTGCCAGCGCGGAAGGATATAACGAGAGGCCACAGGCCTCGAGTTTTATCCTTCCGCGATGGCACAAGTGCCATATCGCTTAATCCAGTCACAGACGCGGGTCGTTCAGTGTTTATTACACGCCTTCACGTCTATAAAATAAATATTAGAAGGACACTCAGCAATTCATTCGACAAATATCGACAAAAAGAACACATTATATCGCCAACCAAATGTGCGAGGGGAACCCGTGTTACTATTTTGTCCCCTGAGTTCCAATGGGTTTTATGTGGCTACTGGCATATAGAACACAATCGAACTCAGAGGATGATTTTCAACTATAGCTGGCGATTCAAAATGTGATTGTATTGCACGATTTGTAGACATTGCAGTGAAATTTCGCTTCTATTTAAAAAAGTCCGTCAACGATTTCCGTTCTCCACATATGTGCGGAACAGATTTTCATTTTCCGCATGGTTTAGTGTTTCTGTAGATGGGGATTACATAGTACAGGAGTGTAATAAAAGAAATTATATATATATATCTAGCTTGTTTGGAGGAGGTTAACTGGTAGAGTGCTGGATGCCCATATTTGGGCTTTATTCTGAAGTGCAGGTACCACAGCTTGAATGCTCACATTCAGTGCACGTGTTTTGTATTATCTCAGAAGTGATATTATTTAGTCTGTAAGGGTTTGCCTTGTAACACTTTATGGGAGAGTGTCCACGGGCACTCTTCAATAAATTTTAACAAGGCAAAGACATATGTACAAGATTTGATGGCCAAAAATAATTTAGCACTCTACCAGTTAACTAACAAATATTTTGTTTTCATGATTCATCAATCTCACAACTTCCACCAATAATATAATTCATAATCCTAAAAAACTCGAATTATTTCACGAACTTTTGTTGAAAAAAATATTCCTTTTGCTTATCGAAAAAAAAAAATTAAAAAAACAACTTGGAACTTTTAGATTCGGTGAACAATGTACATTATTTATGGAGTTTCTCCGTGGAAGTTCGGAAAGGTGAAGCACTGTGGATTTACCACAGTATACGAGCTCTGCTTTACTGGTGAAAAATATGACCCAGTCACCACTATAATAATGTTTGGTGTGGAAGTCCTCTAAAAAATAGGCACAAGATGGGTATAAGCTTTACCTTATCTTCGGTTACGATTAGCCATTGTGCTGAAGAAATAGGTGACCATAAACACCAAAAACTAACTATGGAGTGTTGGTTATGGAGAGATTTGAACTGAAGAGCGAGCATTGAAGAAAAATGATATTTAACCCTAACCCTTTGAACCATAGCGGCCCTTTTTCCGATTGGCTACATGATACGTCATAACGTCATTAACCCTTTACCTAACATGAAAAGCAGACGACACTTGCAAAAAAAATTCTTGAATAATTAATTTTTTTCATTTTTTGTCTCAAAAACATAGGTTATGACCCCTCGTTGGAACGAGCTCGACGAGCTCGTTCCAACGAGGGGTCATAACCTATGTTTTTGAGACAAAAAATGAAAATATTTTGAACATTAATTGGCGATTTTTGAGAATAGCGCTGGCCGTTTTTGGCCGTTACGTTGGGTAAAGGGTTAAATAGGATGGCTGTTCAGTAAATGTGTGGGGTAGACCAATCAATATTTTTCAACGTGCAGCCTTAAGGCTGCACGTTGAAAATATTAATTGGTTTACCCCAAATAATGAATATGGACTCTTCTAATTTCTGCCATTGAACTGGAATGGAAGATACCACAGGAGTTCAAAGGGTTAAGTTGTCAAACATCTCTTACCAACGCTCGAGTGCGCATTTGCATCAAGAAGTCATAAAAATCATTCGTCTGAACGCAAATTGAGAATGCGATGAGAAGCCAGTTTATCGTGGTTATTTCATTGGTGCTTAAGGTCACATCAGCAGTAACCAAGGCTATATTGTGGCGATGGTTATTTCTCAGTTATTTCTCAGAAAAGATACTGTCTTTTACCAGCTAAGGATGGCGTTGTCTCACAGAATTATCGTTCAGAACGGACTTGAAAAATCTCCCTAAACCGCGTTGTCTTCCTAAATTCTCTCACCAGAAAAAAATGTCGCCCAACACCGAAATATTTGGTCCGTTGTTACTATACTGACGGGAAAAGAAACTCAAGTTCAGTTCATACCCAGCGGAGCTTACATCACTTTATGCTGCAAGCCGTAATCTAAGCTCAGCGAACAGAAAACAGAGACAGACAGCTCGAGAGCTGTCTGCTGTTTTCGTTTATTAAAAATTACAAAAGGAAACGCGGCTTTTTTATGTCAAGAGAGTTCAATACTACTACTTCACAGATAATTCGTCATTAACCCTTTACCCAACGCAGACGATATCAAAATTTATTATTTTAAATATCATTTATTTAAATTGTTCAAAAAATATCAACAAAACCATATCCTGTGACCCCTCGTTGGAACGAGCTCGACGAGCTCGTTTCAACGAGAGGTCACATGATATGGTTTTGTTGACATTTTTTTTAAAATAATATTTTTTCAACTGCTGAATTTGCATATTATGCGGCTGGATGCGGCCGATTCGTTGGGTAAAGGGTTAAGAATATCTATCAGTTTTACACCTCCAAACATTAAGTCCACTTTAGTTCTTTGTTCAGAGAGTGTATTTTACAGTAATTTGGAAGTTTTCTATATTTTTGATGCTATTCTACAAGAAAATGCTCGAAATTTGTGAAATGATTCTCACATAGATGATACCAATTCGCTAATATTTCGAAATTTCAATTTTAATATGAAATTCCCACACCCTTGGTGTTAAATTTACTGAGAGCTTTAGGAAATTAAGGGGAGCTAACTTTCCCGTAAATCTGTTCCAATAAAAACAAGACGGACGCCAGCGCCCTATAGCTCACCAACATTCCTCTTTGATAGTAACTTTGGAAAACACAAGAACTGTATCAAACAGGCTCATAACATGCGACAAAGCTGACCAAAACACAACCTCTTAAAAGTAAAACACAGAAACTGACATAAACACTAAGTTAAACATGAAATTCTGAGCTAAACAGAAAACTAAACGCAAATAAAAATGTCAAGAAAAATGTTTAAAATGCAGGGTATGAGGGGTTAATCATGGACCAATGATACTGAGGAACATGTATGATGAATATAATTGCCATGGGAAGAGAAGGAGCACGGCAGCTGACCTAAACACTAAGTTAAACATGAAATTCCGAGCTAAACAGAAAACTAAACGCAACTAAAAATGTCAAGGAAATGTTTAAAATGCAGGGTATGAGTGGTTAATCATGGAACAATTATACTGAGGAACATGTATGATGAACATAAGTGCCATGGGAAGAGAAGGAGCACAGTAGCTGACCTAAACACTAAGTTAAACATGAAATTCCGAGCTAAACAGAAAACTAAACGCAACTAAAAATGTCAAGAAAAACGTTTAAAATGCACGGTATGAGGGGTTAATCATGGAACAATGATACTAAGGAACACCTATGATGAATATAAGTGCCATGGAAAGAGAAGGAGCACAACAGCTGACTTAAACACTTAGTTAAACATGAAATTCTGAGCTAAACAGAAAAGTAAACGCAACTAAAAATGTAAAGAAAAATGTTTAAAATGCAGCGTATGAGGGGTTAATTATGGAACAATGATACTGAGGCACAGCTATGATGAATATAAGTGCCATGGGAAGAGAAGGAGCACAGCAGTTGACCTAAACACTTAGTTAAACATGAAATTCCGAGATAAACAGAAAACTAAACGCAATTAAAAATGTCAAGAAAAATGTTTAAGATGCAGGGTTTGAGGGGCTAATCATGTAACAATGATACTAAGGAACACCTATGATGAATATAAGTGCCATGGGAAGAGAAGGAGCATAGCAACTGACCTAAACACTTAGTTAAACATGAAATTCCGAGCTGAACAGAAAACTAAACGCAACTAAAAATGTCAAGAAAAATGTTTAAAATGCAGCGTATGATGGGTTAATCATGGAACAATGATACTGAGGCATAGCTATGATGAATATAAGTGCCATGGGAAGAGAAGGGGCACAGCAACTGACCTAAACATTCCGAGCTAAACAGAAAACTAAACGCAACAAAAAATGTCAAGAAAAATGTTTAAATGCAGCATATGAGGTGGTTAATCATGGAACAATTATACCGAGGAAGGTGTATGATGAACATAAGTGCCATGGGAAGAGATGGAGCAGAGAAGCTGACCTAAACACTTAGTTAAACATGAAATTCTGAGCTAAACAGAAAACTAAACGCAACTAAATATGTCAAGAAAAATGTTTAAAATGCAGGGTATGAGGGGTAAAATCATGGTAGAATGATAATAATCATCATATGGCAGCAATATAAAGGCCATGATATGGAAATAGGGCGAATAAGTGACCTAAACAGAAGCTTTAACATTATTGAACACGTACGCTGACGCCGACGCCGACCGATCGAGCCATGCCATGAGCCCACACCGTGCATTTTAAACCAACTAAAGTTGGTGAGCTAAAAAATTGTCAGCTATGTTAAACCATGTGTTTTCCACCTTTTTTATAGAACCCCCCCCCCCCCACCCCCTCCAACCCAGGTTATTTAATGGTAATAAATAATGGCCCGTTGTGTTTGTTTCGTTAGAGGTTTTCTGGTGGATTCACGGCCATATTCGTGTAAATAAAGTTACTGGAATTGGAAGACATCAGAACAAAAAATTCGTTTCTAAAAATAAATGCTGAGATTGCAATGTGATTGCGAAGTTTATTGAAATAAAGATTAGAAAAATATGTGTTTGTGTCCACATGTACAGTTAAAACTAGAAGTCCTGTCGCGAACTGTGCGCTTATCTGGGCTTAATTGCGCGTAGGAATTGCGCGCAATTGCCATATCGAATGGCATCCAAAGCACAGCAGGTTCTCCTGGTTACTCATAGCACACACAGGCAATGTTTCTGCCATTGGCTGAAACAATGCTTGTGCACAGGCCATGTGTACAGAATTTGATAGCCTTACTATGGTCATAACGCGTAGATTAACGCGTCGATTAACTCTCAGATCGACGTATTATTTGTGCGCATTTCATGACAGGATTTCCAGTTTTAACTGTATACACCTATTATAAATTAGGAAAACTGAGAAGTGTATTTCTGTGTGTGTGTGTAGAAGGGGGTGGGGTATCCAGTCCGTCAAAATCACCCACTTATTATCTATCAGTACCAGGTAAAATCGATTTAGAAGCCACACGGTGCACCTCCCTTCCTCCAATCACAAATTGCTTGTATTTTAGATGGTTCTTTTCTCAGTATAGCTTGTGATACTGATACTAAGATGTATGCTAGATCCACTATTTCGTGTCCCTTTTCCAAAAGAGCTTTTATGTACACCTGCAAAAAAGAAAACACAAATAGCAGGGCTCTACGAAGCTTCGAGATTCGATCCGATTTCGAATTTTAATTTAATATTCGGTTCGATGCGAAATCGACTGCTCGATTCGTTTCTTTTCTAATACTTTCTCAAGAATTTAGCTTGGTATTAGTCATCTACATCATCTTAAAAAACATGCAACCACTCATACTAATTTCAGTCTCTCACTTGTTGAAAGAAAATTTAAGGTTTCCAAACAGTGTCGACGATGCTGTGCTGCTAGCGGCTAGCGCTGTGCACCGCCTGGCACCGGGGATTCTCGCTGTTCCTGTATTTGAACCATAATAATAATAATATTCCAACTACATAATCAAGGCGTGCCTTCGACGAGGGTATGCCTTGATGATACAGTTTGAATATTTTATCAGTCCGGACTTGTGCTATCACAGTCGGAAAAAATAAGGCTTACAGTCCCTCTCCACAAGGATCATTATCAGGATGTTCCTGATTCGATTCGATTTCGAATAATCAACCCGATTCGATTCGAGATTCGATTCGAATCAAAAATGTGTGATTCGCAGGGTCCTAACAAATAGAGACTCAACTCTACCAATCACAAGAGGAACATGCGAAAAGGGAAAAAGTGGACAAAACAAGAAGCTTGCAGAGCCATTTGACACACCTTTCAATCGACGATGGTGCCAAGGTATGTATATGTATTTACTTCACAGCCGTATGGGTCTTCTATTTAGGCAGTGAAGTGTGAGAACTAGTAACATCTAAATATACACATGAATTACTTTATATTTATTTTATGTTCATTCATTTTTCTTCCTCCAAAACAAATCATAGTCCAACTCCTCGAAAACGGTATTCCACTCAGTGTGTCGTCTCATCACCTTTTCTGTGGAGCGAAATTTTATATACATATGTCGATCCAAACGGTCTCTAACGGCTAATCACGCGGAAATGACAAGTGCGCTTGAACCTTAATAAAGGTAATTTTTTGTCATCGACAATCAGAAGACGCATAAATGGATGAAGAATGCCAGTAATGATTCAACCCTACATCCCCCTGGGGATGTAGGATTGAATCATTACTGACCTTCCCTCAAAATTGGTTCGTCTTTTCGTGGTACGTAGACAGTGTGCATGGCGTTACCATTCAGAGACTCAGCGCTGAAGAGATTAATAGTTATTTTGAGTGTTTGTATTTTTATTCGGACGTGATCATTGTGAGTCCCTCCCCTCCCCTCCCCTCCGCCACCACCCCCACCGCCAACATACACGCGCGCCTCCACTGTATGTTACGTTAGGTCGAGTCAAACAGTTCTGGTCGTTGAGTTTGCAGTAAAAGAAAATCTTTGTATAATCACCTCAAGATTGGGCACTATGACACGGAGCCATTCCATTTTCCTCTATGCAATTCTATACAATTAATGATGGGTGTTTAGTGGAGGGGGGGGGGGGGCGGGTATCATAGATTGAGAGACTACATTCCATAATAATTAGTGTTCAACCAATGATCGAAACCGGCCACCACATCGGCCGATTGTGGGCAATCGGATGACAATGGCAACGGCTCCTGGAACATCGGTTCAACCGATTGTTGCCAAGCATTTTGTGATAATTCGTTAACCGCATTGTATTATCTTCTGCAATTGTTCAATTGTTAATGGAAGTGATGTCAATGGGTTGCAATACAGTGTTTTCGTGCAAACAGCGCCAACCACCATAAAAACATGCATCCTGTTCATGTAGAAGGTAATATGCCATCCTTTGTTACAGACAAATAAAGAGATATACCAAGTAGTTTAAAAGACTGTTTCATTAGGGAGATTTCAGTTAAAATGAGTTGTTGGACCTGGATGGAATGAGCTACTATGCTGATCCCATCCAAGTTCAGCAACTTATTTTTTTTTTTTTATAATGTCAAACAAGTGGAGATAGAGTGGATTTGGCATGTGGCTAAATTTACTATGCTGGCTTGATACTTGAGAATGTGGGTCAAATGAAGAAAGGTTGTGATATTGTACAAAATTGAGAGAGCTCAAACTGAATAGTCGTTTTATTTGGGAAAATTCTCTTTTTACCCACCCCCCCCCCCCCCCCAAGTTTAATCTATTCTGATCAATTTAATTTGGAAATATGGCTCCCATGAGTACCACTGGATGCCTCATATGGTTAGTACTCAGACATTTTTTTATAACATTCAGGCTCAGCCCAAGTGCAGAGAGCACGCCAGTTCTTAATCTGGTCTCAGTACAAAACCAGGAGAAATTTCCACTTTCGTATCATTTGGGCAGTGTCTGTATCACCCAAATGTATGTTTTATTAATTTCCCAAGTATCTTGTTAACTCTGTGCACTGTATATGTGGGAAACAGTTAGGGATTCTGACAATAGAATTGAAATGTGTGGACTCAAAGGGTTGGATGTAGGGTTTTCTGCTAAAATGGCTGATGGGGTTGGGATCATATAGTCAGCACTGCTTGTTCATTTGTTTCTTTCTTCATTCAGGCCATATGATTATCTCATGTTAGAGGGTGCATCTGTCAAAGGGGGTACTTCAACTGTAAACTGTACTTTATCCAAACACCTTTAACAAACAAAAGTACACTTTTCTTCATTTTTATTTTGAGAATAATGGAAGGGTTACTGTTTTTGGCTTTCATTACTCTGAGAATAACTTTTTGACTTTGATAGTTTATACAGCTATTCTGTTGGTATACTAATGCAAAATGATGACAGTTTGAGGACAAAAAATCCATTAAACTTGTTGTTTTGAATCAGTTTATAGTGAAAAATGTAAAAAGTGACACATGAATTTTTTCACTCAACCAACCGGGGTGGGTTAATTATAATGCTGACAGATTAGGCAAAGAGCATTAAAATTTGAAAAAAGAATATTTAATATATTAGACAGTATTTTTTTTTAATTTAAACCAATAATTACATATATTTTTATCGACTTTGTAAACAGTTTAGATTACAATACAGTGTTTTCGTGCAAACTGCGCCTTTAATGGAGGATACAAGTTCCTGGAATTATCTGATTGGTGGAAAATGAACTGAGCTTGCAAGTGTAAATAAAATTTAAAGTGCATGTCTTGGAAAGGATGTACAATATTGGTAACTATTGTCTTCTGAAATGTGCGAGAGAAGATTAAAATTGGGTGGGGTAGGTAAAAATGTGTTTATTTTATTCAGTGCGAAACTGGACAGTAGTACAGGAAGCTCCAAATTTAAAGGCCGAATTCACATGGTGACCTATATTTTTTCAGTATATTTTTTTCATGAGATGATAAACTAAATGGATAGATGGTCGTTTCTGCCCAAATCAGCTTGATGAGATGGGGAGAGGATGAAAGATTACTACTGTCGTTAATGGAAAAAAAACATTGTATTGCAACCAATAAAGTTGAGAAACTCTCAGTTTCGTATTTCACTCTCAGCGATGACGGACAAGTAACGTGAGCAATTAGGATTAAGTGTCTTGCCCAAGGACACAACTGCTTGTGTCAGAATGGTAAATTAGAGATCCCAAAAGTTACTCACCACTGATCAGCTGTTCATTCCGGGTACCCGGACTCCCTTCACCCGTAAAATTGCCCGACATATGATCCAAGCTGTTGAAAGTTCCGTTAACCCTTTACCCAACAAATCGGCCGCGTCTGCCCGCGTAATATCCAAACTCAGTAGTTGAAAAAATATTATTTTTCCAAAAAATTCAACAAACCTATATCGTGTGACCCCTCGTTGGAACGAGCTCGTTCCAACGAGGGGTCACATGATATGGTTTTGTTGAAATTTTTGGAAAAATTTGAAAAAATGATGATATTTAAAATAATAAATTTTGATATCGTCTGCGTTGGGTAAAGGGTTAAACTCTAATGAACAAACAAACAAACTTAAAACTATATACATTTAACCTTCTATGTGTCAAGTATGTAGATGGGTAGGAGTGATCCTTAGCAAATTGTGAGTAGTATATAACAAGGTATTCACGAATATATTGCATTTGATATACCTGGAATGAGTGTCCTCACCTGCTAGGGCATTCCCGCATGGAAAACCCAAGAAGTGACGCAGTGCTTGTTTATGGGGTAGAAAACCTGTTTAAAATTTGATCTTTTTTTCAATTTTGTCCTCTAAAACATAGCTTTAGAGCTGGGCTGTTTGTTTTTTTTTAATTCGGTATTAGTTTGGTTTCAGAAAAAAACTCAGTTTCAAGTTCAGTTTTCTATGTGTTAAAAGCATATAGCAAATAACTCTTCTTGTAAAAAAAACATTCTATGTTGCTCATGTTAGAGGACTTCCACCCCAGGCATTGGTGACCGAATTCTATTTTACCAGTAAAACAGAGTTTGTTCACCACAGTTCGCATGCACTACTTCACTTCTATTCTTGCAAAAGGTTCGACTCCTGTCATAAAATCTCAAAGTACCTTTAAAGGCCCGAAAAGAGCCTTATCTTTTTCTCCCTCGTAATAAGGTAACAATGAGCCTTAGCAGTGTCATCTATTGAAGTATAGGCAGCCAAGACTTCACTTGAAATTTCTGCAAGTCTATTGTAACTTCCACCAGCACAACCACCAAAATGCTGTGTGTGGGAACAGGTGTGCTATGTGTACATATAAGATAGAGAAGAAATAGGAACTAGGGCCGGTAATCAGATTTAAACCAGGAGTAGGATAAGGGTTTTAACCACTCGGCTTCCGAGTGGTCAAAACCCTTAGCCTACTCGTGGTTTAAATCTGATTACCCTGGTACCTATTTGTTTTTTTTTTTATACAATTCTCTTAATAAATAATCGACTTTGTCACTTAAAATGGAGAAAAAAACGACACTTTGTATCGCAAACACAAGGGCGACCATTAGGTATCACAGAACTAAATATTTTCCCATAGGCGACCATTATAACGTTCAGGCGGAATACAATATGATCGCATCACTTTAATTTTGGCATTCAAATATCTCTGTCAAGTATAGCCCTTCAGACAACTTTTTCTGATCTGAAAACAGGGGGTCATGCAACAAATAAGAGAGAAAAACTGACACAAAGGGAAGTACCGGGAACGTCCACATATTTTTATTTTTCAGGGAATTCCCTACAAAAACACCCAAAAAGTAAATTGTATTTTTTAGGTCCAAAAGTCATCAAATCACCCTCTTTTTCATCAGGAATATTCAACAATAATGCAAGATGGCAATAGAATGTTTCAAACGTTTATTGAAACCTAGAACTCGTCTCCCCGTAGAGACCAATATAAATTACATCCGGTTGGTATGCGGAATTCATTGTTTCGGAGCGTGCGTTGTGTCATATGTGATGGTATTCAATCGCCTTATCAAAACTGCGATCACACTAAGGGAAAAGCCCTACTATTGCGTAACTGTGCGTCATAACTTGATTGCATCGTAAGAGCTGTTAACGGCCGCTGTGTATGATGTGCAATGTACAGGCCAATGTTGATAGTCATGTTGATCGATACGCAAAATCTTTCCTAGAGCAGAATACCTAGGACCCTGGTGGAAAAAGGATCTGCGATGTTTTCATTAAGAAAATTTGAAAATTATATTATCAAATGGAGTCGTAATATTGACAATAACGCAAATATCAAACGGAAGCAGCTAGGCCAAGAACGACAACACATTTTCCGATAGATGCTATGGAGAAAAAACATTCAAAGCGCAATAGTGTTTCAATATTAGCGTTAAAAGAATGGGTTATGACCCCACAGTCGAAGGAACTCGATTCCAAATTATAGAAATAATCATCAAAAATTTAAATAATGAAGCACCGGGTAAAACCCGGGTAAAACTCTGTTGCTTCATTAATTAAAATATTGCTGATGATGATTTTTATTTCCATCACTGCCCACGCGTGTATTACAACTGTATTATACAACATGCCCAATATGCATTATGAATGCATCATTGGAATATCAAAGTACACTTACCTCTGGAAATCCGTCTTCCACTGTTATCCCATTGGGACATAACTGGTGATGCACTCTTTTCGCGTCAATTGCTTCATTCACATCCATGCCAAACAGTATGGTATTAAGAGTTACCTGCGAATAGCAGAAAATGTCGTGTTTCAGCAGAGAAATCAAAACAAAACTTGAAATAAACTGAAATTGTTTTGATGAACCCAGTTAGAAGAATCTACGAGCTAGTGGTTTTCGCGAGTTATTTATACCCAGCACAAATTATAGTACATGTTACTGACTCACTCATCTATGTTTGGTCATAGATCAGAAAAACGAATTTCGAGAAAAATGTGAAAGTGTTCGACCTTGGACGATCATCAAAAGGCGATGTGAAGGCATGGCGATGTATGCCTACAAGTAATAGAAGAAAGATAGAGGAGGGTTGCCGTGGACTGATAACTTTCGACAGGTGGCCAATATTTCCACGGACGCAATAATATTAGATTCCAAACACTAATTACAGGAATAATCATAAAAAAAATAATTAATGAAGCACCCGGTGCTTCATTAATTAAAACTTTGCTGATGATGATTATTATTTCCTGGTAAACGCATCCGTGGACATCACTGCCCACGCAAGGATTATCCGTCCACAGCGACTGTATTGTATTTTCTAAATGTATCTGGACAAGGGCGCCGAAAGCATCCGAGGGCAAAGGGGACGGGGGTTTCAAAAGGGGCACTCGGCTCTTGGTATGAGTTAAGATAACATATCATAAATGTGACACTCAATTGTATTAACGTTATATATCGCCCCTTGAATCGAACACGTTGTTATAAAGCACCGATTGTATAGCTTCTTTATTTGGTGATTATCGACAGCCTCCATCATTATACCTGCTCCACCCATTGGCATTGGCACACGTAAATTACGTTAGAAACGAATAAACGATAAACTGCACTGCCCTGTTTTCGGTGCCCATGTATGCGAAAAGCGCTATTTTGATCACAAGTGGGCAAAATGCCGAATTTATATATTTTTCTCACTGCAAGAAATACATGTGTAATATTTCATAATACGTAAGTAACTGCGTTTTAATGATAACGATTGAAGTCTAACGCAGCTCAAGAAAAGCCGTGAATGAGATGTCATAATCTATGTTTTGGAGACAAAAAATGAAACAAATACCCATCTTCCCAAGCAGTCGTTCCGATCGAAAAAACTATCACATTCTAGAGTTTGGCAAGTGACCATCGGATTTAAATAGTCACCATCAACTCAAAGGGTCCATTTCCACTTCTAGTAGGCAATTCCATACAAAATACGCGGTTAAGCTAGTACACGACTTCACCTTAGATGCTATTATCTTTTTGTGGTCTTTCAATTCGGTTCGGTGGCCAGATAGACAGTTGTCACAAAAAGCGGACAGGGTATTTCGGCCGAATTGCGACTGCCCGATTTCTTCCCCACAGCAGCTTAGAATGTCACATGCCGAGAAAGATAGAAAATTGAATCTGGGATGCTTTGTCGCCTGTTGTGCTCAGGATTTCGCAGTATTATATATTTCAGAAATCTGCCTTCCGTTCGAATGCTGGTACTTGACGATTCATGTCAGGTTCGCACCTTCCAGCGTGTCATAACCAGGGGCGGACTAGGTCAAAAAGTTACCGGGAAACGAACCAAGGCGAACCCCGGATCAGGAGAAAATTTTGCTTTTTCGAGCTGAAAGAACGCTGCTTCCTAGCATCTGATTGATCAATGGTTCGCTGGCATTTTTGTTTCATCTTCATCACTCGTTCGGCAAGATTGGTATCCATAGGAGAGGGGGTGGTGCGCGGACCCATCGGGTCGACCATAGTTCGAAGAACGCTGTTTCCTTGCATCAGTGGCAGACCAGACTGCTGGTATACCATTGACAGTCTACATAGAGAACATTCCAAAATACCAGCATTCTATATAATAAGGGGTCATCCATGGGGGCCCACCGGGAATTTTCCAGGTAGACCATACAGCCAGTCCGCTTCTGGTCATAACAATCGTATGGAATCAACCCCACCTTAAATCATTCAGCATGCTCATCAGTTGAGGAAATGAAATGACCTTCGTCTGAGGGAATCCAATGATTCGTAACTTTATTTACCTATTTAGGACAAGCTCTAGACGTAACCTATAGGGGAATTTAGATCATGACAACATATTGAATTCATCCTATTACACAATGACAATAACTAGATTGTTTTGAAACCGACCACAAAGCGAATTTCCTGGGAGAGTGGCCCACGCTGATTGGGTTTACTTCATATACTCGGTATCTGACGTCTGATTTAAAAAAAAATGATTAATTTACTGTTATGGACTTTTGTGGTGGTGAATATGTTGTGATATGAATCCAAAAAACTTATATTGACTGAGGCGTTAGCTCATCGGACACCTATACTGAAGACATAGTACTGCCAATATGCCGTCTACTGTAGGAAAACGCACTAACGAGGCCTCTTAAACGTTTCAGCATTTGTTTTACGATCACTAACCGACATTCTCGTTGCATGTTCGTGCCCATAGACCCCGTCGCAGTCCGTGGAATAGCATGGAAACCGAGAGGACGATTCGTCCACAGTGTAGTCTAAATGCAACCACTTTTCCACTCACTATACTCTTCATACAGGGTAGGACGGTAGGAGTTGAAAAGTTTATCCTTGACCGTCTTCAACATACAGCTCGGCAATTTCTACACAACGATACCCAGATCACCGGCCACACAGTGTGGACTTTTGTAAATGATCACAAAAATTGGCTCGGCCAGTTTTACACAACGATACCCAGATCACCGGCCACTGATTAGTGATCTGGGTATCGTTGTGTGGCCGGTGATCTGGGTATCGTTGTGTAGAACTGGCCGAGCCAATTTTTGTGATCATTTACAAAAGTCCACAACTGTTTTATTATATGCACCATCTTAATTAATCCTTTACCTAACGTAACGGCCAAAAACGGCCAGCGCGATTCTCAAAAATCGCCAATTAATTTTCATTATTTTTTTCATTTTTTGTCTCAAAAACATAGGTTATGACCCCTCGTTGGAACGAGCTCGTCGAGCTCGTTCCAACGAGGGGTCATAACCTATGTTTTGGAGACAAAAAATGAAAAAAATTAGTTATTCAAGAATTATTTTTGCAAGTGTCGTCTGCTTTTCAGGTTAGGTAAAGGGTTAAAAAAACATCTTCTATTTGTGAATGAAAATTTCAAGTATATCATGTCATACATGTGTATATCGATCAATTTTTAGAAACACTCTACAGATATGAATCAGATGTTTGTTCCAAGTATTTATTTATAGCACTCTTGGATTGGTATTCGAAACCTTGAGGCGGGGGTGGGGGGTGGGGGTAGGGGGGTATCCGTGTCTATGTAACACTGTTAAATGTGACAGGAGTCAACATTTGAAGGCAGAAGGCTGAACCTTCACAAGTGCTCTGTCGTCCATATTGATGATGTCGTGCCACACTGGGATTGCAGCAGATAGAACCGATAATTACAAAGAGCATCACAGCATACCTCCGTGTATTTAACTGAGATATTTCTTTCCTCTAACATTTATTTATTTATTGATTTATTTATAGGTGTTTAAGGTCACATACTTATGCACAATGGCTAATCATGACCTTGAAAGCTTTACGGGTGGAGGAAGCCAGAGTACCCGGAGAAAACCACAGAGCAACGACGAGCAGCTGCCAGCTCCCCAACATCGTAACTCCGCACTGCAGCACAGGCAGGATTAGACTGGTTGAAGACTGCGCACTATCGACGTGTAGTACGCCTTAGTACACGGCGTCATCGTGTCCCTATGTGGACAATCGGGGTTAAGTGCCCTGCGCAAGGACACAACGCGGGGGTCCGAATCGATCGCTCAGACGGTCACCCATCCGAGGATTAACCAGGCTCGACGTTGCTGAACTTCGGTGACCTGACGAGAACCGGTCACCGCAACGCCACCGCGCCTACCTTTCCTCTAACTCCTCGAGATTAGCAATTAGGCGTGTCACAAGCATGCCCTGGTGGCAGTGGTCTCCAATATTGCCGACGCCATAGTGTGCGGAAACAGTGCCAGATCGACTAAAGGAAATATACGGGTCACTTATATTTTTGAAGTGTGTCATATGTCAAAATTTCAGAAAAAGTAGGGTGCAGTTTTATTTTTTCGCCATCTCGATACTGGCTCATTTCATAACCGACTAACCGAGAACTATAACTGGGTAATATCCGGTTATCCGTGGCCATTATTTTACCGAATATGGGATCAAAACTACAGGGTTTGGAAAGCAGTATTCGCCGAAAATATTCCGTAGTGTGTATACAAACGGACGTTGTCGAGTACTTTGTGCAGAAACTACAGAATAGTTTCTGCGATTACTCAATACTCACGGAAATTGCCGATCAGTAACGAAATCTTTAACGCCCAAGTCGATTATTGCTCAATATATACAACACAGCTTCGAGGTGTAATCTGTCCTAAAGGAGATGCGGCAGATTTACTACGTTTTAACCATGAAATGACGATCACTATCGATATTTCGGATAACCGGCTGACAGTTTATACTGATCGGTTAGGTAGATAATTGGTTTCAGTACTATAATTATGACGACACTTGCAAACAAAATTCTTGAATAATTAATTTTTTTTATTTTTTGTCTCAAAAACATAGACGAGCTCGTTTCAAAGAGGGGTCATAACCTATGTTTTGGAGACAGCTCGTTTCAAAGAGGGGTCATAACCAACGTTTTTGAGACAAAAAATGAAAAAAGTAATTAAAATTAATTGGCGATTTTTGTTAAAAGCGCTGGTCGGTTTTGGCGTTACGCTGGGTAAAGGGTTAAATGCAATTTTTGTGAACAGTACCGATCCGATAGGTCCGTTACTGCAAATAAACTGTTAGATAAGTAGCGTAAATCACAAAAGAACAGAATCAAAGTTCCCAGAGACCGTCGAAGTACGAAGCGGTATGCGTGCATTGATCCTCATCCCAAAATGTACATAGTAACCATTTGACGTGTAAGGTGACAAGAGACATTCAGTTCTCCAAAAACCACATGCTGCACCGAAGTCTCGAGCCACCAGTCTAATTCCCTAAGCTGGATGAAAATTATTCATTTCTTAGCCTAATTAATATGTTGTTTGTTTACCAATTCTTCTAGGAGGGTTTTTTTTATTAGGATGTAACGACACATTAACAGCCAGGGTCACTATATATACCATGTCGGTGACAGTTTTGCGGGTGGAGGAAACCGGAGTACCCGGAGAGAACCACCGAGCAACGACGAGCAGCTGTCAGCTCTCCAACATCGTAACTCTGAACTCTGCACCGCGGCACAAGCAGGGTTAGATTGGTTGAAGACATGCGCACCGTCGACGTGCAGTACGCCTTAGTACACAGCGTCATCGTGCCCCCGTGTAGGCAATCGGGGTTAAGTGCCTTGCCCAAGGACACAGCGCGGGAGCACGAATCATTCGCTGAAATGGTCACCCATCCAACGACTAACCGCGCTCGACGTTGCTCAACTTCGGTGATCTGACAAGAACCGGTTACTGCGACGCCACCGCGCCCCTTCTCGGAGTTAGCGCGCAGGGTGCTGTTGATTGGATGTGAAGTCGGTTTACTCACAAAGATATACATATATTCTTTCGCTCTCCAATCGTAGATATTCTAAACAATAAATATTTAGTTCGCCTTGAAAATATCAAGATATTAACATACTTGGTGGAACTATGCGACCTGATGAAACAACTGCAGCCGCTTTGAGTCTTCAGTCATGAGCATATAGTTTTCAAACATGCCTTACAGCATTGAAATGTCATCTAAAGCACTGTCGATGGGCTATTTACAGGGGTAGACGAGTTCCAAGAAATAATAGCGTCGAATCCATTACAGAATGAGACTGGTAGCTTGTGAGCTTGATACGATACCTGAGCTGTCGTCGTTGTGACCCTTGGACCACCAGATGCTCCAACCACTAACTCCACATCACCGTCACCATTAACAACAATGGCAGGACAAATGGATGAAAGCGGTCGCTTTCCAGGTTCGATAAAATTGGCAGATGATGGTGGAACACCAAAGAAGCTTATGACACCAGGTGTGGAGAAATTATACATCTGGTTGTTGAATATTATGCCAGTTCTGCTACCGATGACTTTCGAACCAAAACTGTAAAACAAAACGCTTGTATGGTTAGAAAACCGACTGATTTGTAAATACTTTCAGGAACGCCCAAAAAAGTTGAGGGACAGAGAGTGAGAGATAGATAGATAGATAGATAGAGAGAGAGAGAGAGAGAGAGAGAGAGAGAGAGAGAGAGAGAGAGAGAGAGCTCTATTTTAAGCCAACATTAACTTTACCAGCGTGTCATTGCAATCTGGTAGGAAATCGGCCGGAAGGTGGTGCGCAGACACTTTACTCTTATTAACCCTTTTAAAACTGGTGGTATCTCCCGTGTCAGTTCAAGTGCAGCAATTTGAAGAGTGCATATTCATTATTTGGGAGTAGAACAAGCAATACTTTCAACGTGCAGCCTTAGGGCTGCACGTTGAAAGTATTGATTGACCTTCCCCACACATTCACTTAGCAGCCATCCTACTTAACCCTTTACCTAACCTGAAAAGCAGACGACACTTGCAAAAATAATTCTTGAATAACTAATTTTTTTCATTTTTTTGTCTCAAAAACATAGGTTATGACCCCTCGTTGGAACGAGCTCGACGAGCTCGTTCCAACGATGGGTCATAACCTATGTTTTTGAGACAAAAAATGAAACAAATAATGAAAATTAATTGGCGATTTTTGAGAATAGCGCTGACCGGTTTTGACCGTTACGTTAGGTAAAGGGTTAAATTGTGAAATTATGAAGTATCATGTGCCTGGGCCGGAAAAGCGGCCGCTCGTGTTCAAAGGCTAAAGACGTGATCAAAGATTCTCTAGTTCGATTTGTCTGTTCTAAGGAGTTTAAAATCTAGAAAAATGCACATTTTTGGTGGCTGCATATATAACTATTGTCCCCATCGGACTAAAACATTGTTTCGGTTCGTATGGGTCATTTATTACATATGGAGCCAAATCTGTGCACTTTGCCCATTAATGTAGAGGAGTGCGAGGCCCAAACATAGCTTTGCGTATTCCTACCCTGCCACGAAAGCACATAAGCTGCCACTGGTAATTATGTCAGTGTATGGGTGTTGTACAGCCATGCCTTCCCAACCCAAAGTTCGAAATACTTCCTATGTCGCACATCAGTGTTGGTCTCTTCCACTAAAACAAAGTGAGTTCCTCTATCCGATAAGGATGTTTTCTAATTATAACATATTCATACTGCCAAGTTGTGATAGACATGGTTAACGGTTAAAACGATGAACGTAACACAGTTATCAAATTTTGTCGTCATAACTGGTCTGTTTGTGGTCTTCCGCACAAAGCATTTATCAACGGAGTCTCTTTGATCGCACTGAAAAGTGTTGGTAGGTTTCTAGGAACGCATGGATACCTGTCACCAAACTGTTTAAATACAGAACTGGTGCCCTTCCTTCTCTTAGGTCGACCAATTCCTTCCTTCGATCGATGTTCACCAGAACGACGCTCCGACTTTACTATTTCTCAAGATTTCCGTAAGAGCATATAGACCCACTAATTCCGGAGCTGTGAATAAGGAACAGCTAATAAGCTCCCATTGAAAATAAGCCCATCTCAGTTGACAGAGTATTTTGCCCGGTGGCATTGTCCATGTCAGTACAATGGCGGGAAATGGAAGAGTCCATATTCATTATTTGGGGATAGACCAATTAATATGTTCAACGTGCAGCCTTGGTGCCTTTACTATTTCTCGAGATTTCCGTAAGAGCATATAGACCCACAATTTCCGGAGCTATGAATAGGAAACAGCTAATAAACTTCAGTTGGTAATAAGCCCATCTCAATTGAAAGTGTATTTAACCAAATGACGGCCGGTGGTATCGTCCATGCCAGTACAATGGCGGGAATTGGAAGAGTCCATATCCCTTATTTGGGGATAGATCAATTAATATTTTCAACGTGCAACCTTTCTCCCCATTTAGCAATTTTAACACAATATTTTAGCTCTCATTTTCGAGTTGATATAGAACAAAGACCATAATCAATTGATCTAATTGTAATATTCGATTTAGAATTTGTAATCACTGAATTTAGTTCTGATGCAACGATTCGCTGCGTCAATCTCATGTTCAGCGACCTTATATTTCAATCTCCACATTCACAGATTGGGAACGGAAATGGACTCCATATTGGCTTTTATTATGCCAGTAATTGTTATTGACCAATCAGCTTCAATATCTAGTGA
This sequence comes from Pictodentalium vernedei, assembly GCA_031216915.1. Lineage (NCBI taxonomy): Eukaryota > Metazoa > Mollusca > Scaphopoda > Dentaliida > Dentaliidae > Pictodentalium > Pictodentalium vernedei. The sequence continues at coordinate 390,513,656 of CM062291.1, read as the reverse complement.
CCGTATATGAGACTGTGTATCATCGAGCTGACCGTATATAGAGCTTATATACGGTCAGTTTCGACATTGTGTTTTTGACATTCAACGCTCGCTTCGATGTTTTTCCTAATTTCGCGTGTTCAACGAACAACAAATAATTTCGCGTGTGTGTCTATTAAGCAACGTACAATTATAATACGTTTCTTCCAGTCTTTGAGAAATTTTAATAAACAAATGTAAATAAATACAATAAAAAAACACTAAAACGAGATGTATAGAAGCCAACTGGCACTGTCTGAGAAGAACACAAGCAAGAATCCTTACCCGAATAATCTGCCCTTCTCAGTTCATGCAAATATTTTCAAGTTACTCCCCCTGGACTGTAAATTTTATCGTCTGTTTTGTTTTGATTTGAATGATTGAACTTGAAGGTTGATCGATATCGAACATAAAGTACACTTATGGTTGTGTCTCTTTCAAAGGACTGGCATAATAAATACGTTATGGGGCTTTCAGTGGGCGGATATGGTGTGATATAAGGCTCAGCAAGATCAATATTAGGCGAGGCCGAATTGATCTCACTTCGCCTTATATCACACCATATCCGCCCACTGAAAGCCCCATAACTTATAATGTGTACTTCAGTGCCACATGCATTTTACGCTGCACCAATTTTAACAATTTTCTATATATGCTGATCGAGCTCAGCCCAAATCTGTCATGGCTGACAATTTGCGTTAATGGAATAGATTAACAGGAAAAGTTAGCTTCCCTTAATATTCTAAAGTTGTCAGAACATTTGACACTGAAGGTATGATAATTTCATATAAAAATTAAAATTTCGATATGTTAGTGAAGATAAATCATCGATGCGCTTATGATTTCACGAACTTCAGGCATTTTCCTGTAGAAGGGTATAAAGTACAGAAGCTAGCTTTTACAATTTTTTCACAATCAGTTTGATGTTTGACTAGTATTCTCACTTGAAACCAATTTAAAACCTTTACCTTTGTCACTTAGGGTTTGGGAATTTCCTAAAAAAAAACTGAAATTGCAAAATATCTGCGACTTTGTGTCATCGATGCGCGCATCATTTAAAAAAAATCAGGCATTTTCGTGCAGTACAGTATGAAAATACAGAAGCTGGCTTTTTACATTTTTATGCCAATCAGTTTGAACGTTTGACTATAATTCTCTGTTCAGACCCATTTAAAATAAGAAAACGGCGCATTGATCACCATTTAATGTTCTGTAACTATTTTTGTTCCGTTCATTTCATCAACAATGCGAGCATCATGACATATAAAACAGACGCTATACTTTGCATTAACTTTTTTGGCGCGACAGGCGTCTAAAGTCGACAGACGGCAGACCGCGGAAAGGTACTGCAGTAGTCATTTAGCCAACTGTGTGTGTCCATTTCCAAGTGCGTTTAACCCTTTACCCAACGCAGACGATATCAAAATTTATCATTTTAAATATCATTTTTTCAAATTTTTCAAAAAAAATCCACAAATTGGTATCATATGACCCCCTCGTTGGAACGAGCTCATTCCAACGAGGGGTCACATGATATGGTTTTGTTGAACTTTTTTTAAAATAATATTTTTCAACTGCTGAAGTTGCATAATACCCGCGTGTGGGGGGGGGGGGCGGCTGCGGCCGATTTGTTGGGTAAAGGGTTGAACAAACATACGTATTCCTATGTTCCATGCGCCATTTATGTCCTATCCATGAACAACGATATCGTCCCTTGAAAGTATAAAGGTGTCATTTAAATATATACAGGAAATCATTTGAACAACTGTCAATGAGATCATTAGAACATCTTTTAAAATAATAACGCTTTAGTCTAACAACCAATACTTTCTGTAAAATTCCTAATGAATATTAGGCGCTAAGAATTCTGTTTCTCAGATTATTCCGCGCCAAAAGAGTTATTATAAAAGTCTAGGAAGTACGATTTGATGGTATTTTTCCTGGAAAAAATAGAAACGTGCAAATTCCTGTAAAAACACATTCACTAAAAAGAGTAAAAAGTGTATAGTATAGTATTTATTTGACAATGCGCTCGTATACAAAATTGTACATAATTTATACAAGGGTAACAACAGTTAAAGTACATAATGCTATATTTGTGTACATTTTGTATACATTGGGTACACCGTCGGGGGAGACATAGCCAGATTGGCTGTCTACCTGCCCCCCCCCCCCCCCCACACCAATGTAAAGGAGTTAAATTGCAACATTGTGTCATTCTGTTCAAACTTTCATTTACTGAAATTTGCATTCAAGTAGGTAAAAACTATATTATGAATTGCGTTGAGGACTAGGTCTGGGCGAGTAAATAAAATGGTTCTTTCTACCTCCAGGGTGGCTATTATTCTGAATACTGAGGAATTATGTTCTTATTAGATACGACTACATAGTTTAATGTGAGCCATCGCGGAAATGAAAGAGCCGAGGTCGGACCGGCCGAAGCATATTACTAGTATTGTTATTATTAACCTGAACAGTCAGGGCAGTAGGGGTTATTGCATGTTGGGTCGTTCAAATAAGAATTTAAGAATTGGGAGACAATTTTATTCTTGAAAATATGTCTGTTATCTATTGATCTTACACTTTGATCCAGCTCATTCCACATTTTTGGGTAACTATAAATTGGGTATCTATCCAGTGTTTTTGTCCTAGTTCTTCGAACTTGTAACAGGCCAGTAGCCCTGGTCCTTCTGCCAGACGGATTATCCGCCAGACTAAAAAAATTGCTGAAACTTGGCGGAAGTGTGCCTTTCTTCCAGTCAAACACAAAAAGTAACGCGTTGAGTTTGAACAAATCCGTGACTTTTAATATTTTGTCATTGATAAACAGGGGGTCGGTGTGGCTATTGTATTTTGTATTATTTATAATACGCAATGAGCGCTTTTGCATCTTTAAGAGTCTATTTACTGATCTCGAGTCACCCCACGCATGAATTCCATACGTGAGGTGGCTTTGGATTAAGGTAAAATACAGGATTTTTAAACTATCATGTGGGAGTATTGTTTTTACTTTATTTAGGATAAAGTTAGCACGAGCTATCTTTGAACATAAATGTGATATGTGACTTTTATATGATAGATGGTCATCAATATTTAAGCCTAAAAATTTTAAAGATTTCTCTTGTTCCTTCAGTCCAACTCGCACAATATTGCAGTCATTTATTTGGAGATATTTAGTGGGGGAGCAAGTTTGTTTTGAGGTTATGTTAAATATCATATATTTGGTTTTACCAGAATTTAAAAGTAACTGATTTGCACCGCAATTCAGTATTTTTTTAAGTTCCTGGTTTGTGAAATCTACTAGACCGTTACTGTCTGTCATTGTTGAGGAACCGGTTGTGTCATCAGCAAACGATAGGAGGTTAAGTTTACTTGCATGGTATATATCGTTGATATATAATAAAAAAAGGATTGGACCAAGGACCGATCCTTGCGGTACCCCACATGTTATTTTGGCCAATGCAGACGTTTTCGAATTAAAAGTTACGAATTGGGATCTATTTGAAAGATAACTCTTGAACCAGAGATTACCGATTCCCCTAATACCATAATGTTCCAGCTTTTTTAATAAGATGTCATGATTTATAGTGTCAAAGGCTTTGGAGAAATCTATAAAGGTTGCTAAAGTATTGTTTTTCAAATTTTTATTATTTTCAGAGGCTATTTCTCTTAGAAGTTGCATAATGGGATGGATAGTAGCATGTTTTTGTCTAAATCCGTATTGATTGGAATTCAGAATTTGAAAATTCTCAAGATAGTTAACTAGTTTTTTAGAGATAATTTTTTCTAAGACCTTTGAAAACGTCGGGAGGATACTTATCGGTCTATAATTATTGTAGATGTGTTCATCACCTGACTTGTATATTGGGATTACTCTTGCAATTTTCATTTTATCCGGAACTATTCCGGTTGAAAGTGAACAGTTAATTATATGTGTTATTGGTGCCAATATGGTATCTATGGTCTGTTTCAAAAGGCAAGATGTTATATCTGTGAAGTCTTTGCTTGTTTTAGATTTCATTGACTTAACTGTATTTATAACTTCTGTTGGGGATGTCGGAGTAAGGTAAAAGCTATTTGGAAAATTACCTTTCATGAAGTCACTGAATGATTTTTCAGGCCTTTCTATCTGTTGGCAAGCTTTTGTTCCTACGTTTACAAAAAAATTGTTGAATTCTTCCGAAATTTGACGTCCATCATACACTCGTGTATTGTTATGAAAAAAGTATGGTGAGGGGGTTGGCATACGTTTAGTTTTGTGAATGGTATCATTTAAGATTTGCCAAGTTTTACGGATATCGTTTTTACTTTCAGTTAATATTTTTTTATAATACATAGCTTTACTTGTCTTTTCACCCTATTGAATAATTTGCAGTAATTCTTGTAATTCCGAACGTTATCGTCCATTGGAGATTTTAGTTTCTTTTTGTATAATTTCGCCTTGTTGTTTGACGCAGTAATGAGGCCTTTCGTCATCCAGGGCTGACGTTTTACAAATTTAGGCTTCACTCGCACTTGTTTAATTGGAAAAGCTGTCTCATATGCCTCCATATACATATCAAGGAATGCATCGTATGCTATATTAGGGCAATTTTGGTTAAGAATTGTTGAGAAATCAGTCTGTGAGAGAATTGTTTTAAAATGATCTATACTGTTTTGATTAAAAATACGTTTCTCTACAAAGGTTGGGCAGATAGTTTTTTCGGAGGTTGTTTCCATGTAAAAAGTTCCGAAATGATCGGAGACATCTGTGATAATAATGCCAGACTTGGAATTGGTAAGGATGTTGTTTGAAAGAATATGATCTATAAGAGTAGCTGAATGATTTGTGATTCTGGTTGGTTTTGTGATACATGGTTGGAATCCCTGACTGAAAATCTGATCTAAATAGTTTTCGGTCTGTCTATGCGATTCGAATTTAAGCAAGTCAATGTTAAAATCGCCCATGATATACGCCGGCTTGTTTTCAAGGTTTATTTTGTCCGTAATGATGTTAAGATGCGTTTGAAAAAGATCAATGTCCGCTCTCGGGGGTGTATTTGGTCTGTATATAATGCCAACGATGCATTTTAATTTATTGATAAATATCTCTATAAAAAGCGATTCAATCACATGAGGTATAAAGGTCGATAAATCGTGGCGAATACTAAATTCAATGCCATCTCTAATAAACATGCCAACCCCACCGCGACCGTCATCGTCTTCAGGGCGTGAAGCTTTAATGAGTTGCTGGTAACCATCAAGGGAGAATGTCATGTTAAGCGGAATTTTGAAGATTTCTGTTAAGCCGATGACATCGAAAATATTATTTTTATCTTACATGGTTGATATCAAATCGCAAAGTGGGTCCCAGTGAGCAGATAGACTTTGGCAGTTGATGTTGAATAATGCAAAAGATTTTGTTTTGTTTTGGCCAAGAGTGAAGAATTCACTAGGCTCATAGAACCTGCACTCCCCTCTTAGTCCCGTAATCGAAGAGGCGTCATCGTCCGTCTGATTTGTTAAGGACTCATTATATTGGTGTACGAAATCAAAATCAGAGCCGATCCGAATCTCATCTAATGTTAAATTACCCGCCATTATCTATGCGATACCCACCATGTCCTCCGTTTGAATGCTGGTGTGGATCAGCTGCCATTATCAGCACTGAATCGCAACGTCGTTTTAGATATCTCGATTCAAAAAGAAAGGATTCTTGATCAGTCTGACACAATGTATGCAATTTAAATTGAAGGGAGCAAATAAATGAAAAAGTGAAAAGTAAATAGCGCGTCGAACGCGCACAACCATGCAGATATGATGACATAGTGTTTCGGCTGAAACAATATGCCATCATACATATCGGAGTCTTGGAGTCAACAAAAACTTGGACTCTAGGAGTCTATGAAAGCTAGCGCTACCCGAAACATATGCATATTAAGTTGCAATTTTGCTATTGTTACGCTAGTGTTTTTTTTTTTTTGTTTTTTTTTTTTTGTTTTTGTTTTTTATTCGTGTGGTTTGACAGAGGGACAATTTTCCTATTCTGTAGCTTAGGCACAGATAAATCTGTAACCCCATTACCCGATCATGTCCCATGACTCCACAACAGAGCGGGCTAATCTGGCAGCAGTAAACACTGCTTCGACAATCTACACAACGATTAAATTAGCATTAAACAATAATCAGCCCTCTACGCACCAATAATTGCAGACAACTGCACAGGTTGTTTGAAGGCAAGACTATTATTCTGATTTTAGTCCGTCAATCACATCACACGACCCCTCATCGGAACGAGTACGACAAGCCCGCTCAGTGATAGGTCATAAGCTGATGCCTGGAGTCACAAATTAATTAGCGTTACTAGGCCTCAGTGGTGATTTCCTATTTAGAAAATAATCTGGCAGCAGTGAACACTACTTCAACCACGATGTTCACAAATAACATCACAATTTATTAAAATCGTAATCATTTTTGTCACACATTTTCCGGCAAACCACACCCCGTGACCCTTCATAGGAACGGGCTCAATGAGTCTACTCCGATGAAGGGTCATAAGCTATGACACACGACCATAAATTGAAAAGCGCAACATATCTCAAGTGGTGATTATCTCTAGTTATAGTTTTTTCTATTTCTTCCAACAATTTGTAGCTTTCAGCACAATCAATCTACCAAGCGCTGATCACAGGTGGCATCACACGTCGTTAAAGCGAAAAGCATTTTATAGCTTTCGATACAAATTGACTTGGCAGCAGTAAACACCGCTTCAACCATCTAAACAGACTTTGTTCTCAAACCACCCCATGACCCTTCATAGGAACGGGCTCAATGAGCTCGCTCCGATGAAGGGTCATGAGCTATGACCCACGACCATAAGTTGCAAGACGCAGCATATCTCAAGTAATTGTTTTCTTAAGTTATACAATGTAGCTTTGAACGTGCCATTTTGTAGCTTTCAATACAAACTGATTTGGCAACAGTAAACACTATTTCAATCATCTACTCAGCGATGATCACAGGCGGCGCCACACCTTATTAAACAGGAAAGCATTCTTTCACATTTCTTCCAACATTATTTATTTATTTATTTATTTATTTACTGGAGTTTAAGGTCACATATTTCTGCATAATGGCTAATCGTGACTATGCCTTTCCAACAAACCTCATCCCATGGCCCCCTCATCGGAACGGGCTCAGCGAGCTCGTTCCGATGAAGGGTAATAAGCTATGATATAGAGCACATAGGTTGAAAAAGGTAACAATTTTGTTGTCATTGGACCAACTACACCCTATGATCTCTCAACGGAACGAGCCGAACAAGATTCGTTGAGTTGTCACAATATATGATCCCATAATTATCACAGGTTGGAGAAAGTGTCTTAATTTAAAAGGTGATTATTTATTAGACAATAATTTTAATTTTACTCGGTAACGGTCAAATAAATACGATATTTTCAACTAGTCTCTTAACAAGATTTGAGTTTGTAGTGTATAGTTACAGTACAGTCGCCGTGCATTGGTTGTAATCCACACGTGGGCAGTTATGTCCACGCATCTGTTTACCAGGTAGTAAAAATCATCATTAGCAAAATTTCAATTAATGAAGTGATTCATTAATTAAATTTTTGATGATTATTCCTGTAATTAATGTCTGGAATCTAATATTATTGCGTCCGTGGAAATATTGCCCACGCGTGGAAAGTGACCAGTCGTACTGCACTTATTTGCTTCTAATTAGCTTCTAATTAGCTTGCCATGAAAAGCCAAGTTTCTTTTTTGTAACTTTTAATAAACGAAAACAACAGACATCTCCGAAGCTGTCTGTTGTTTTCGATTATCAAAAATAACAAAAGGAAATACCGCATCATTTCCTACTGATGTCATAGGTGTTTTCTCAATAATTACATGCTTCTCAATTGGCCCTTCCTCGCCAAATAATTCCAGGGGAGATAAGTTTATCAAATGTCGACTTTCGTGACGAGATAAGTCAGGGATGTAACGGTTGTCAGGATTGACTGTTTCGTCCTATATAAACTAATTCAGACTGTGACTACTGACGTCAGTGTTTAGTAAATTAGCAGTGAACAGAAAGAAGTAAGCTCAAAATTGGCATCGACCACACTTAACGCCTCAGTATATACTGTTTCAGTACCGACCGTGTGTCAGTAAATCAAGGCAATAGTTTTGATCGGCATCAGAAAACACGTCTGAACAAGAAGTTATGTTATTATCGATTGCTTTCTGTGAGAATAACCTTTGAACCTCACACCTTCACTGACCGGTTTATTGTAAAGTTGTACTAATTTTCTGCACTTCGACTGTACGAGTTATACACTACCCGGTGTTCCGACGATGGCATGAATTTATATTTGTGTGACGTCCATTGGTCCTTATTGACAATTTTGCCCACGAAGACATGCATGGAATGAATTTCGACTTGTTATGGTAAGGTGTTATGGAATGTTTAGTTTCAACTAAACAAGATATACCGTACTTGTACTGATTCAGGCACATGTTAGTACGTTTAGAAGTCTGACAGGCGCTCGCCGTTGCTCGGCAGTTCTCTCCGGGTACTCCAGCTTCCCCCACCTGTAAATTTGTCCGACAAGAGGTGAACCTGGCTGTCGGAAGTGTCGTTAAACCCCAATAAATAATAATAAATAATGTACTGTTTCATTGCAGCACAAATAGCATATCAGTTTCGCAACAGGAATTTTGTGTTCAGAATGCACCCTTGGTCACCAGCAATGAGTGTTTTTGATATGCCACACAATTGTGACATGTGGTCTTAATTATGTGCATGTTAAATAGGTACACCATACTTTGGGTCATCTCCATAGATGCCCGTTGGAGAAAGCGAAGATTAGATAATTTTATACACATCCTCTCAAAAGTACAATTTATAACATCACAAATCAGTAACTCTGGACGCACGCCTCCTCAGCATCCTACCTCCCTAAAACAAGTACACCCCCATGGTTATGAAGAAATGATAGTTTTAGGAACCCTGCATTTGTGGTCCCCGGAGGTGAATCATATTACGAGGGGCGGCGCTTTGATAATCCTCAGCTCAAACTATCGAAGATGGATAGTACAGGAGTGAGAGTGGTCGGAGGATAACCGGAACATCACTGACAATCAGAACATTTGCAATCTAAACGTGGGGCGCGCGGTGGGTCAGTGGTAGATTGTTGGACTTCTATGCTTGAGGTCCCGAGTTCGATCCCCGTCCCTGACGACCCGAGTTGTGTCCTTGGGCAAGGCACTTTATCCCGGTTGCCTACATGGGGACACGACGACACCGTGTACTAAGGCGTACTGCACGTCGATGGTGCACTTGTCTTCAACCGTTGTAACCCTGCCTCAGCGGAGCTTGAACAGAATTAGAATGTTGAGGAGCTGACAGTTGCTCGTCGATGCTCGGTGGTTCTCTCCGGGTACTTCGGCTTCCTCCACCAGTAAAACTGTCAAGGTCACGATTAGCCATTGTGCATAAGTATGTGACCTTAAACACCAATAAATAAATAATAATCTAAATGTTGAACATTTCCAGTGACGTGACAATACGAAAATGTTTTCCAAATTTGCACGGCAAAAATGATAATTTCCACGAAAACCTGGGCGAAACGAATAAAAGTGTGTGTTTTTATAACAGATTGAACGTCTTCACGGGGCTCAAAAATATCAACCACACATGACTGACAACATTTAATCTGACCCAGTGACCACTTTATATTGCTAGTCCCGTGGCAGGTCCGGGTTCATCGGAATGATGGGCTTGGTTGTCTTTTTTCAACAATTAACTCGAATTCCATCTGACACGATTTCATTAACTCTTAAAGGCCTGTTTCCGATTTTTACAGCCACAGAACAGGTGCCCTTAATATTCCATCTTGATGCGGTTTTGCTGACAATAGGCAAATAATCGAGATAGTGGCCTCTAGTTACAGTCTTGGCTGCCTGTTAGGACAGCCAAGACGTAACTAAAAATCACTGCTAAACCTCTGGACATACAACGGCTATGGGCTGGTGGGAATTCAGGACTTTAATCCAGGCCTTCAAGGGTTAAAGCTACCAGATTTGTTAAGACGTCCGAGCGGTTTTTGTGTTGGAAAAGGTCTGCACCAGACAATTAAGGTGTGCTAATACACTCCAAACTCAGCTGGGTTAACAATCAATTCAAATCAACTGGGATGAGTGAATATGAACCAACTGGCTTCACACTCACTCAGCCGAGTTGATTTGGGTTAATTTCTAACCCAAGTGATTTTAGAGTGTACGATCCAACCTAATCCCGCTTTGAAACTCTGACCAAAATCAACATTAAAAAGTGCGATTCTGTGAATTTCTGTTAAAGTATTTTGATACCGTAATTAAGGTAATTTTATTACAGGGCTTAGCTATTCTTTCTAATTTAGGTTTTCAGCTCTTTCCAGATTTATGTACTTCTGTAATTACAGCTGATAATATTTTATAATAGCTTATTTCAGGCACTATTAACAAAGAACACAGACAGTTGATCATTCTCTCTTCACTTTTTAATTTCAGGTCTCCAATTTTGTTTCAGTTCAGTGCGCAGAAGGTTATGTATGATGTTTCATGGCCCTTCGGCTTTTTACTGTTCACTAAACTGCATTTAGTGTTGTCATGCTTTTCTGAAGAACATTCAGTGAGTAATCGTTAATCGATCATTGGTCAATTATGTTTTGAATCTGTTGTAAACATCCCTTGCGGTGATTCCAAAGTATTGATTTTCTTGCTGTGATATTGTGACCTGTGCTTTGAGACCTGATTCTGTTGATTCTTATTAAAAGTATTTTAAAACAAATATTAATACCATATAAATTAATTTTGTCAAAAAGATAATAAATGTGAAAGGGTTAAAAAATATTCTGGAACACTTTTTGGGAGCTATCAGGACTGGAACTCAGGTACAGTAAAAACTTATTATACAACTTCAGTTATAATTTTAAAGTGTGCATTGGAATTTAAAATTATTCTGTTTTATTACTTTCCAAAGTGTGATTTACTGGGATTTCCGGGTTTGATTATAAACGATAATTTCACAAGTGAATTATGCAATCAACAATTGTGTCATGCATCCGAGCGCGCAAACGAAGACGCTTTGCCGTGGATGTAATGGGGACTTCGTTGTTTTTTTTAACCCTTTACCTAATATGAAAAGCAGACGACACTTGCAAAAAAAATTCTTGAATAGCTATTATTTTCATTTTTTGTCTCAAAAACATTGGTTATGACCCCTCATTGGAACGAGCTCGACGAGCTCGTTCCAATGAGGGGCCATAACCTATGTTTTAGAGACAAAAAATGAAAAAATAATGAAAATTAATTGGCGATTTTTGAGAAAATCGCTGGCCGTTACGTTAGCCAAAGGGTTAAATAATATCATTATCGTTAATAATGAAAAGTAATAAACAGAGTAATCGCTTGACTGGACTGGTTACGTGAAATAATTCATTCGAGGCGAGGGACCATATTGTAAAACACTCGTGCGCATTCGCGCACTCGTGTTTGTACAACGTCCCTCACCTCTCATGAATTATTTCACGTAACCAATCCAGTCAAGCGATTACTCTCTCTATATATATATATTGTGGTTGTCTGGTGGCCTCCGCAGTGTTCCGTGATAATCTGACAATGGCACACTGGTCGGGCGACATTGACTATAACCATGCCCTGTTGGGGAGAGTTATGTAATTATAAAATTTCTACAGTTGAAATGTAAATTAACAGTTTTAGTCTGTATTTTCTAGATGATATTAAATATGTTTTCAATAGACAATCAGTAACTTCATTATTTGAAAAACTCTTCAAGTGTTGTAACTTGTGAGTGTTATTTGTACTGGAGTATTATGTGACTGTAATCAATATTATATTGTACACACTTTGTTCACAGTGAATGAACGATGCGGCTCATTCAGCTTAGATGCAACATGTGCTTGATCGTAAACCACTGTGAATAATGTCGTGGCTACAAGATTTGTCTGACCCATTTCGTACTGCCCTTACTTAGTAAATATTTTATTCTATGCTGGTCCATGATCCACTGCTGCTCTGACAGAGCCTTAATTTATGTTCAGGAACCCGTCACACTAAGGATATGAATGGAATTTATTTATTACTTATTTAACCTATTATAAGATATACAGTTTAAATAGTTTAAATTGTTCCCTCTGATCAATAGCTCGTTCCATCTACTCATCAACTGAGATTTAATCTTTGCTTATTTCACTGTTATTTCACTGAGTCATAGTTTTCGTACAGTATATCGAAGTACAAAGGTGAAAATAAGAATTTAATTCTCTGGGGTCATATATATATATATATATGTTTTTAGTATATAGTCGCATCGCTATCGCTAACAGCAAACAGGTCTAGCAGTGAGGCTGACGACTCAGTAAAGCACGTGGGCTCACCCACAAGCTGTCTCAAATTGAAGCAATTTAGTATATTGGAAAACGTATTTCTTGTAGTAAGATTATGGTCATCATTGAAATCTCCCCTTACTATGATGTCCTCAATAGAGGAGTCTTTAGCTTTTTCGATTGAGGCCGACATGGTATCCCATACATCAGCAGGGCTATCAGGTGGGCGATAAAACACCCATATTAACAACGATTTTCCACATTTAGTAAATATTTCAGCCCTTAAGCACTCGATATTAAGTATTTCGCGGTCTGGTCTTTGTTGGAAACGAATGCCATCTCTAAAATATAATGCCACCCCACCACCCCTTGATGTACCGTCAACCCGTAACGGCTCCTGGAACCCAGGGATCAGAATATCAAACGTGGCTATGTGGCTTTGTAGCCATGTCTCACTAAATGCCAAAATGTCATTCGATTCTGATTCACAGCGAATAATGTTTAATTTAGGCTACCAGATAACATTTTGCTCAACGGTTGTCACTGTGCACTATTCTGGAGAAAATAGGAAAACTTTAAAAAATCGAAAAATAAATAACAAAACAAATGACCACAAAGTATCAACGCGTATACGACGTACAAACGTATCAAAGGGTTAAGTTGATAGGCCTTAATTTATGTAAACTGATAATAAATTCCTTGGTGAAATGTATTGAGCATTGTTTGTTATGTCCCATTGGAGAGAGCCAATTGGGGTCATTCTAGTGAGGTATAACATTCATCACTTTTCTACGGTATCTGGTGATTTATTTCATATAAGTTTATGAATGTTACTGACATGTCCAGCATGTATGTAAGTAACTGTAATATAGATGCTTACTGGGTTTTATTACATTTCACTCTCAGGGTTCCTATAATTTACAATGTACAATGTTTTTGTTTGAAATTCATCATGTAAATACAGTTCCATAACATTACTGAATAAATGAACCCATGTCTTTAAACTTTATCCATCCCCTCTTATCTGTTCTGGATGTTAGTGGGGTTAAATAACTAAGGCGGAAAGGGATGCTTATCGAAACGGTGTCTGCACCGATGTGAGGTCCGATATTCTGGAGGATTTGTTGGAGCCAATCTACAACATACAGCGTGTAGGAAACAGGCAACCTTCCACAATAAAACCAAGGCAATATTCCCACAGATTCTGTGAAAAAGGCAAAGAAAACGAAGGTAATGTTGTTTTTAGCTCAACAACTTTAGTTGTGTAAGCTTATGGCATGGCTCGATCGGGGTCCAATAATGTTAAAGCTTCTGTTTAGGTCACCTACTCGCCCTATTTCCATATCATGGCCTTTATAATGTTGCTATTATAAACATAATGACCGCTGTTCAGTGTGTTATGGTAGATTAGCACCCGAAAAAAAAAATTGAAGCCCGAGACGAGGTCGAGGGCTTTAATTTTTTTTTTGAGGGGGCTAATCTACCATAACACACTGAACAACGGTCACTATGTTTTTTATTATACTGAATGACCTTTGAAAGGAATGTTTCTTTCAGAGTTATAAATAAATCAATAACAAATAGACAGACTAAGACACTGATTCAGTTCACATACGTCGAATGTTTCAAATTCAGTTGATTTCCCCTTTGTGCCCAAAAACTCCCTGAACAACTTTACACTTCTGTCAACACTTCGCTTAGTTGATGAACTGTCCTCTGACCTTAAACGTGTCTCGATATTTTCATCGGTAATATTTGCGAAAGCCATGTTTGTTGTTGTCGTCTGATTTGAGACGAGAGAAAAACTTCGGAAACAGCGTGTGTTATTTTCTCCCTTTCGGCAATTTTCGGATTTAGCGTGTGATATTACAAAATCACCGCGTCATAGCGTGTGTTATTACAAACAATAACAACCGTCGCGATGGACTATCACACGTTGTCAAGAATGGGCGGAGTCAACAGGCATAATCACGCAAATTAGCAAATTGTATCTGTCCAATCAGACGTCGTCTTTTGTCTAGTTTTATTAATGAAGTATAATAAATGATGATTATTATCATTCGACCATGATTTAACCGCTCAAAGCCTGCATTTTAAACATTTTTCTTGACATTTTTAGTTGCGTTTAGTTTTCTGTTTAGCTCGGAATTTCATGTTTAACTTAGTGTTTAGGTCAGTTGCTGTGCTCCTTCTCTTTCCATGGCACTTATATTCATCATACATGTTCCTCAGTATCATTGCTCCATGATTAACCCCTCATACTCTGCATTTTAAACATTTTTCTTGACATTTTTAATTGCGTTTAGTTTTCTGTTTAGCTCGGAATTTCATGTTTAACTAAGTGTTTAGGTCAGCTGATGTGCTCAGTCTCTTCCCATGGCACTTATATTCATCGTACGTGTTCCTCGGTATCATTGTTCCATGATCAACCCCTCATACTCTGCATTTTCATCATTTTTCTTGACATTTTCAGATGCGTTTAGTTTTCTGTTTAGCTCGGTATTTCATTTTTAACTTAGTGTTTAGCTCACCTGCTGTGTTCCTTCTCTTCCCATGGTGCTTATATTCATCATACATCTTCTTCTATATCATTCTACCATGGTTTAACCCTTGTCTAGTGAATTTCTTAAAAATTTTCTTCCAATTTTGAACGTTTAGTTTTCTGTTTAGCTCACACTTCGACATTTTCAGTGGGTTAAATATTTTGTTTACATCGACTGCTAACACCCGTTTCATCCCACGGCCTTTACAATGCTTCCATACGGTGCTTATTATCATTCTACCACTATTTAACCCTCCCCCAGTGTGTTTGAAACGATTCTCTTAACATTATTTAGTTACGTTTACTTTTCTGTTTAGCTCAGAATTTCATGTTTAACTTAGTGTTTAGCTCACGTGCTGTGTTCCTTCTCTTCCCATGGTGCTTATATTCATCATACATCTTCTTTATTATCATTCTACCATGGTTTAACCCTTGTCCAGTGAATTTCTTAAAATTTTTCTTCCAATTTTGAACGTTTAGTTTTCTGTTCAGCTCACACTTCGACATTTTCACTGGGTTAAATTTTTTGTTTACATGGACTGCTGACACTCTTTTCATCCCATGGCCTTTATAATGCTTATTATTATTCTACCACTATTTAACCCTCACTCAGTGTGTTTAAACCTTTTTCTTACCATTTTTAGTTACGTTTACTTTTCTATTTACCTCAGAATTTCATGTTTAGGTTTGTGTTTAGGTCAGCCGCTGTTTTCCTTCTCTTCCTATGGTGCTTACATTCCATCATACAAGTTCCTCATTATCATTCTAGCATCATTTATCCTTTGTCCAGTGAATTTCTTCAAATTTTTCATCCAATTTTTATTGTTGAGTTTCCTGTTTACCTCACACTTAGACATTTTCAGTGTGTTAAAGTGTTTGTTTAGGTCAGCTGTCGACACCCCTTTCATCCCATGGCCTTTATATTGCTTCCATATGGTGCTTATTATCATTCTACCATTATTTCATTCTCACCCAGTGCATTTTAAACTTTTTTCTTAACATTTTTTAGTTACGTTTACTTTTCTGTTTAGCTCAGAATTTCATGTTTGATTTAGTGTTTAGGTCACCTGCTGTGTTCCTTCTCTTCCCATGGTGCTTATATTCCTCATACATATTTTTCATTACCATTGTACCATGTTTTCACCCTTGTTCACTGAATGTCAATTCAAATTTCTCTTCAACTTTTGAACGTTGAGTTTTCTGTTTAGCTCACATTTAGACATTTTCATTGTGTTATCATTTCTATTCAGGGCAGCTACCGACACCCTTTTCATCCCATGGCCTTTATATTGCTTCTGTATGGCCCTTATTGTCATTCTGCCACTATTTAACCCCATCATATGTGTTTTAAACCATTCTCTTAAGTTTTTTATTTATTTTTTACTTACGTTTAGTTTTCTGTTTAGCTCAGAATTTCATGTTTAACTTAGTGTTTATGTCAGTTTCTGTGTTTTACTTTTAAGAGACTGTGTTTGGGTCAGCTTTGTCGCTTATTATGAGCCTGTTTGATACAGTTCTTGTGTTTGCCAAAGTTACTATCAAAGAGGAATGTTGATGAGCTATAGGGCGTCGGCGTCCTTCTTGTCATCCATTCATATTAGCGGGGGAGGAATTCGCTAGAATTGTGCACTTGGTGATACCTTCCTGAAATTTGGCATGATGTAAGGGTAGGCATCAGAGATTTCAAAATCGATCGGCTACAAGTTGGCACCATCCTCTAGCCACCACTAGCAGCGAAATCCAAAATGGCCGCCAAGCGGATCGAAAAAAAGCTATTTTCGCCGATCGCACAACTGAAGCTCCAAACCTAACACCATACATGTGCTGTAATTGATGTGAATGATGGAGTGAAGCCCTTGGAACAAGTTGGGGGGAAGATTAATGGATAATGGGATCAGAATTTCCGTCGATGTGTGCGTCTGTGTGTCTGACTGTCAGTATGATCGTCCGTCCGTAGATAAATTAGTGTTGAATGTTTCTCGGGAATGCAATGGTCAAATGAACATGGTATGAGAGATTCCTGTCAACACATGAACAAGGGTACTCGATAGTATGCAGCAGTGGGGATACTTGGACATTTGATAATCCAATTAAAGTGACAGTCTATTCTCAACTTCCGGCATTTTCGATAGATTTATTTTCTAAGAAAATAAAACTATCAAATTTCTAGAGGAGTTCTGGTTCAATCTCAACACCATAGCGACACGTCTGCCAGCAAGGGCAGTGCTGGAATGAACTCGGGATGCATTAGTTCCCGTTGTTAATTATACAATGTTATCTTGCCAGTATAGAACATTGGCAAAATGGGACTAGAAGGGGTGAGTGTATGTTTGCAGTCATTCGAGGTACAGGAATATTTTTTGACTACAAGTAGTATTCTTCATTTTCGGCCAGTTAAGATGTGGTGTGTTCCAAGTCAGGATTAATGTTGCCGACACTTAATGCCCATCCCTCATGGTATGCTACTTTACCAGGGATATAGAGATATAGCCACCACTGGGAGCCAAAACATGACCTTTGATGTCGATGAGTGGTCGAAATGTTTTAGCGAATAACTTATCGAAATATGATCCGGTATGGCAATTTGATACCTTACGTTAGATTTATTAGATCAACTCAGGTATGGATTCATTGAGACATGAGTGCGCTACAAGATGAAGGATTTCCAAGTTGATTTGCTATGGAGTAGGAACTGACTAGTCACATGTGGCCTATGGCCAGAGAAAGACAAGGATACCATAGATGAACACACGGGTGAACGAAGGTATCAACTGTTGTACAGAGGCAAAATAGTTGGGGATATTGTATCATGCTATGCATGAATTAACACCGTCTTGTGCAGTAAATAACAGACTATTTTCCGAAATCTAAAACTGTATTCCTATACCCCGGACAATGTAGCAAGCCACATGGGATGAACATTTGTTAGCAAAATCAACTCAACTAGAAACATGACATGTGTTAACTGGCCGAAAATGGAAAAAAAATACCAGAATAGGAGATGACTGGTCCTAACATGACAGTATACTACTCAATATTGTTACAACAGCCACCTTCACACTTACACAAAGGTGTGCACCTTAATCCAGCTTTCAAGCATTTGCAATTGCCCTTGCAGGCCTTGGCACAACTACAGTGGAGCATCAGTGCACATGCAGCACTTGCGTCTCCTAGGTGAGTCCAAAATGGGACCAGAATATTGAGACGTGGATTCCACTCCCATCCGTACTGTGATGGGTCTGGCACACATAAGTGTTTCTGCAGAGCACGATGCCAAATGAAAGATGACACAAGAATTACCCTTTTTACATGTTGATACAGAGCTGCTTTGGTGGGCGGGATGTTTTCCATAGACTTAAGGCCATGTGTGAACATATGCCGTCTCGCATCATTGACACGTGTACTGACACAACTGTTACTGTACATCTGTATGGTGAGTTTTTCGATATGCTGCATATGAGGGGAATCCTCTGAAAAGACTTGCGGATTCTCAGTCAATTCTATCATCATTTCAGTTGATGCGGGAAAATTCATCCATGCATTCCATCCTGTCTTCTTCCCAATGCCGAGCATGCTGGATGTTACATCACAACCTGTGAAGGCGTGGAAGAAAGTCAGGGCCTTACAGTAATCAGGTCCAAGTTGTGAAGCTATCTCATGAATTGGCATATCTTTATATGCCTTTCCAATTCCAAACCCAATCCACAGCTCACTGAGTCCAAGGTCACGGAATGTTGCGAAATGGTGCAAAGACAGAATGACGACATCAGAATCAACCGTGCGAAGAAAAGCTATTTTGTGACCTTGTGAGACTGCATGGTTGAGATGAAGCATCATGCGCGTGTCTGCTTCCTCGTGGTTCGATGGAGATATGTCACATAAGCTAACATCCTTATTGCATAGTACATATTCTCCTGATGTCGTTAACAACTGGTACTCGGATGTTGATGTTAATTTCAGCAGTTCAGCAGACAGGAACTTGAAAAATTCGTCTTTATTCTCACTAACTTTCAAGAATGCCTGCCAATTCTTCCCTTTAGGTAAAGGGACGTTCTCGGACACCCGTATCAACCTAACTGCTGTCTCACCGAGGCGTTTTGCTCGCGTCTGATTCTTCAAACTGCCTTCGGGGTAACAGTCATAGATCGCATCAACCCTTGTGGTGTTCGTGTTAATCAGAGATTCGATGTATGGCAATAATTGCAATCGAGCATATTCTCCAAACAGATCCGCTTTCTGTGGTTTGATTACATGGACTACAGCAGGCATATCCAAGATGACAACTGAAGCTTGTCTAGCTGCTGAATTCTTCCCTTGTGCAGGAATAGCTGGTAAACAATTGAGAATTTGAGATTTTGTCCCACTCCGTAGCTTACCTCTATCGGATAATGCTGGCGGATCACGTGCATTCTCGTGCATGAAAAACTCATCCATGTTTGAATCAGGCCGGGCTTGCAGTGAAACGAACATCTGGGTAACTATTGCGGCAGTTGCTTTACTTGACATGAGTTTGTCTCGGCCTTTGTCCAGGTTGGCTGGGGGTGGGTTAAGGAAGGTATATATATTTGCCTTGGGAATAACATCATTCAGGGGTACGGTGCATTCCACAAGCCTTTCCTTCAAGAAAGTGGAATATAAATGCTTGCCCCTTTCGGGTAATGACCGTAAACTCTTACTAACTTCGGGGTCCATATATTCACCAGTATCTAATGTCACCAGCTGACCACTAGTTTCATCATAAGGGTTGATAATGAGTCCCTGATTCACCAGATCGAGGAGAGATTTCAATTGATTCAGAAATTTTTTCTGCTCTGATACCGAACTTTCCGGGTGTTCCGTGTTATCTGATGATGTTGTGTGGAAACTTGCATATTCATACTCATCTATAACACGCAGAACTTCTGACCTTGAAAGCTCAATAACGACTTTCTCTTCAGCCTGGCCATAGAGACCTTTTGGACCACTGTCTTCTTTGAGTAGTTGGATACTATGTTCTTGGCTCTGATCTAAACCCATCATACTGAACTTCCTCTCACTACGCTGGACCACAAAATGGCCTTCCATGAATTTGTTGTGGATTGAAGGATGCCGCCTGGGTAGCTGAGACATGTCTCTCAGAAATACGGGGACCCACCGACAATAATTTGTATGTCCTAGGGCAAAAAAGTAACTGCACAACTCATCGATAGAACACAGTGTACCAGGCCAGTTACCGATTCGTTGGTTCCGAACGAATTGACAGCTTGTCAAGAGAAAGTTCCGAACGATTTCACCCCAATAGCGCGCAGTTGGAGATTGTGAAAGAATCCTCTGTTCCCACATTTCAAATGACTCATGGGGCCCAGTCTGCTGACAGTAAATCTCATAAGCATTCTTTCTGAGGATCTCAAGCCAAGCTAGAGTGAGAAGATATGCCTGTCGCGTCCTCTTGACATGTTTCCCACCAAGTAGGGATGATGCTACACCGGGTGTGAATATCTTTGCGAGGTGAAACATTCGCTCCCAACCAGAACCACCCATAAGCTTACCACCAGCTTCTTGGGTGCACATTTCAAGATGCAGGAATCCAATCATACACACCATTCGATCCTCACCTATCTCCTCTGGGAACAGCCATTGACATTTTTTCTGCCTGGCATACAACGGACAGTCACCTTCAATGACAGGTATCTGGCCGGGGTTTACGAAAGCAGTAGCTTCCCTGACCACATACATAGCATGCTTCTGCATACTGAGTGAGTCCGCTTTCTGCTCACTGAAAACAGGGAATACCCCAATAACTGCACGAGGTTTGACATTGTCTTGATCTTCATGTTTTGAAAAGAAGCCTGAAAAGGTCACAGGGACTTCATCAAGCTGCCAGCTGCCATCAACCTTCCCTTTATTGCTGATCTGTGACACATGAGACAACCAGTCATTCTCTCCCACGTTCAAATCTGCATATTCATTGGGCCGTACATTACATTCATCTGGAGATTCAAGCCTGATGTCCCCACCAAAGTCTTCAACGAAAGGAACAAATGCATAGTCGTCTGGGAGTTCAATTTGTGTGTCTTCTGGAACATCTAAACTCAGTGGTGGGGGATCAGTACCCACATTGTCCCTGCTCAGTTGACCAATGAGTGTGATGGACGTACCATGCATATCAGATCTACCAGATACATCAATGTTATCAGTGGTTCCTATCGAGAAAACATTACGTTTGCAGTTAGCTGGGACTACAACACCTTCGTTCTTGAACCGCAGTGAAACAGCTCTCGCGAAACTCCTGCGAACATCCATTACGCGATCATAAGAGACAGAGAGTCCCATTTGATGAAAATCTCTGATAAGATTTTTCATACGATCATGGGCATGCAACTTCAAACCCACATAAAGAGGCATTGGAGTTTCTCTGTCACGTCTCTGGTGAACATTTTGTGCATGTTCGGAGCGTTTCGCTGAATTGCTGATCAACATCTGTGAAATAGTACAAGCCACTCGAGTCTTGGCATTAACAGTCTCATCATCGCCTAAGTTCTGTATACTA